>OX451735.1:1421661543-1422326543 GCA_948472305.1 Vicia faba
CAACATCATCATAACATCAACAATTCATTGTATACACATACACCATATCAAAACAATCACTGAATCATCTTATTCATGAAAGAATAGGTACTGGAAAACACATCATATAACTATTTCTATTCTACCAAGATATAGTTCATCGCGATAGCTTCCTAACATTTCAAACGATGAGTCAATCAGAGTCCTGAAACTCAAGTTATGACACTTTTAAAATACTACTACTCTTCATCACTCATTGCTCGCCCGACGAAGTAGGATGCTCGCCTGGTGGTGAGTGAGAGACATCACCCTTTTTCCTTTTTGGTCTCCCATAACACAAAATCTCAACACAACCTACAATTATCTAAACCTTAAATCAATTATAATAACAATGATAAACCCCCTTACCTTAGATTTCTCCTAGAAATTGATTTCTCTTCGCGTTCTTTCAAATCCCTCTGATTTCTTTTGTGCCCTAGCTCTCTTCACAATGTCCTTTTCTTTTCACGATTGCACAAAATGAACACTGTCACTCTTTTTCCCTAGTTTAACCTTTGACCCTTTCTATGGTTTTCCCATATTACCCTCATTTATCAATTCATAATTTACCACTTTGGCCTCATAGCTTCTACCTCTTACTATTATTATTCTATTTAACTAATTAAAATAATTCCAATTAATTACTCTAATTATCTAAATTATTCTAAAATACTCTATACATTCTTAATTCCTACCACCCCATCATACACTACACAAAACATCATATTAAGCATCATGATCATCTATACATCACATAAACATCGCAATTAAGTCACAAATACTCAATATAAATTAATCAAATAATTAAATAAATAATCTAATTATTTTGGGGTGTTACATGTTCTTCCTTGAAGTTCCTGAGATTGGGATTGTCTTTTGGTTGTAATTGGGGAGTGTGTACTTCTTAACAGTTTCTGGGACTGGAATTGTTTTCCCTGTGATTGGGAGTCCTCATCACTGTAGTGATTGGAAGTGAGATTGCGATTTCTCGTACTTGGGATAGTGCCTAAGTAGAAGTTGCACTAGGTATGCATTAGGCGATAAGTTGTAAACAGTGGAATTTAGCTTTGAGCTAATAGTGATTATAGTCGATTTCCTTCCTGGCTTGGTATCCTCCGGAGTAGGTGAGTTTGCACCGAATTGGGTTAACAATTCGACTGTGTTCTTTATTATTATGCGTTTATATTTCTGCAAAATTTATCAGTTTGATATTGTTGTATAATCTTCATGAAGATGTTGTAACATCAGTCACAACATCATGTTCTGATGATTGTAACATCAATTTTTTTCCATATTATGTGTGTGCCATAATTTCAATTGGAATCAGAGATGGCACCTTATCTGCCATTGGGTGAGCTTCAGGGATATTTCTGGTAATATTTGGCTATCAAAAGGCTAGGACGATGGATTTCTTGGAACCAAGAAATAACTACTGATGGTTGTTTGATGGTCTGGTTAATGATGTTTATGATTCCGCTACTGCTACTACTGATTGTAGTTTTTTATGCTTTTGTTAATATTGACAACTACTGGTGATTGTCTTTATGTCATAACTATTGATGGTTGTATTGCTAATACACAACTATTGATGGTTGTTTAAAATACTGATTCTATTGCAACTACTAATGGTTGTAATGTTGATGTGATAACTACCGATGGTTGTCTTGAGTTCATAACTACTAATGGTTGTGTTAAGGTTACAACTATTAATGGTTGTAATGATGATGTTACTATGACAACTACTGATGGTTGCCTCTGCATTATGTTTTACAAGATGTCTTGACATCTTGCCTGAAATATGTTGAGGTTCTTTTAATCCGTCTTCTATTGTATATGCCTCTGATGAAAGAAATTTGTTAGTTTGTAGTTTGTGCTTCTGGTATTATTGCTAAAAGTAAGAAGGACTCTTATAGCCAAAATAAGTTGAGCTATTTTCTTGAAGAATAAATATGATGAAAGAAATTCATGACTTCTCAGCAAATCTCTAGTTATATCAATTGATAGAAGATAAGATGGGTTGGAAGTCTCTCATGCCTCTTATCAAGAAAATTGACTTGAAGGTGATAACCTTTGTAAAAGTTCATATCACCACCAACTGAGAGTAAGATAAATGGGAAATCCTGATGATCTAGTTTCTGCAGAAGGGATATCTTATGGTGTTGTGTTACATGGGAAATAATTTCAACCAGGTACCATGAAGAATGGATATAAGGTTAAGCTCAAGTATCTAGAAGATATGTTCTGACATCTGCTTGAAAGGGATTTCTATAAAGGTTGTAACCCTGTCAGTGGATCTTCAAAGCCTGATCTAGAGTTTCTGATGAAGAATTTTGATATCATAATGAGTTGGCTACTTATTTCTAAGGATTGTGCATCATACGTGAAGAAATAGGTCAACAAATATAAAACCTGGAGTCTCAAAGGCCAAGTATTACATTGAATATGTCTTCTTGTGATAACCTTTGGATATATCAGATTCCTTGTTGTATGAGTGGATGTCTCTCTCAAAAAGATCCTCTCAGTCCAAGAAATAACCTAGCAGTGGTTTAAAATTCAAATAAGTCACATATTTGAATTTAGAAAGTGGCTGGTGAGCACGTTGTATCATTCTCCAGATGTTTTATACAGCCAGAAAAGAAGGTGCTGAAGAACTGGATGGTTCATGAGTCTTGTGTCTATATGATGATTTTCTTGATTGAAGGTATAACATATAATATGATGATTTGTTTCAATTTGTGTGATCAAGGTCTTGTTGTGAATAATTATCCCTAACGGGAAAAGTGAAGTTAAGGTATCTGTACTACGGTGGGAGAACTGACTTGTTTTTTCATTTTATCGCAAATGTTGAGGTTAGCAAGAGTCACCACTGACTTTTCTTTTATCCAATAAGGAAAGGGTGAAAAAATCAGGAAAGACCTTGAAGATTTTGAGTTCGAGGGGTAGGTTATGAAAAGGGAAGGTGTTAGCACCCTTTCCATTCATAGTTATCTACGGGCTCTTAATCGCTTAGCTCACTTTTTGAAAACTGCTTTGTGTTGTCTGTTTGAAAAATATTTTGAAAGATTTCCAATGTAAGGTGAAAATTTGTAATGATTCTCGTATCTGTCCTCGAGAATGCGTACAACGTGTTTGTTTGAAAATATTTTGAAAGTGTTTGTGTGAAATGTTTTTGTTTTGAAGAGTTTTGTGAGCAAGCGATTAGGAGTTCTACCATACTCAAGGTCATTATTGTATTTTTCCTCCTCCTTTAGATAGTGTTATCTGTACCATTAGTTAGTAGGAAGCCCTATAGTTGGATATGAAGGGACATGTGAGGGTCATCGTACGATCATCAAATGCAACTCGTAAGGATGCTTTAGTAATTTTCGTAAGGGTATGTAATCATTTTATTCGTAGGCAACTTGAAGGGACTAGATCATTTTCCGAAAGGCAACACCAAAAGGGTCATCAGGGACTATGGTCTTTTTGTATGATAACTGGATCGAGGGTCTTTTCTAAAGCGTCCCCATGTTCGAGGGACATGACCGTTATTTTTCGAAGGTAACAAGAAAGGTTATCCTAAAAGTGCAATTGTGTGTGAGTGATTTGTATTTAATTACTTTAGTCTTTGCAGTTAGGGTTTTCTATCGTATGTTTTTAGTATTTTCATACAAATCCTAATTAGTAACAACAATATAATAAAGTAATAACAGAAAAAGTAAAGTGCGGAAAATAAAGTTCCTACGCTATTACATGGCCTTGGGGTTGTTACATAATAGTAGAGTGTGGAAAATAAAAACCTATAACTATTACATTCTGAAGCAGTTACATGATAATGGGAAAGAAAGCGGGAAATAACGCTAGCTATTACATTCACAAAACCTATACAGTCGATTTAAAAGTGTGAAAATAGAAAAGAAAATATTTTGATGATTTTTATGAAAAAAGTGGTTTATGATTAATTAAGTAAACCAAAAGACGGGTTAATTTTAATTAGAAAAAGTTAATTAATGAAATTAAATTAAAAAATGTTTAATAAGAAAACCTAAAACCTAATTAATTTTAGGGTTTACAAAAAAAACAATTATTTTAGGTTTGTAAAAAAGGGGTTTATGGTTTTATGGTTAGGTGAAATTAGGGTTTAAGGGAAGAAAATGAGGATAAAACAAAAGAAAAGGGTTAGAAAATAAAAGGAGAAATACAAATTCCAGGGGTGGGTGTTGAACCCACGCCCTTAGCTTCCTTAACCATACGCTTCACCACTGCGCTAGGTGTGCGTTCATGTTACGAGAATGAGACCAGCATGTCACATATGTTAGACTTGCAAAATATGGAAAAAAGTGGAAAAAAACCTCAAAATACTAAAAGGCGTGGATCGAACCTTCTCCCTGGTGTAATAATGCTTAACGCGCGCGCTCTTGCCGTTGGGGTTGCTGTAATTCTGGTAATACAAATGAAACAAAATAATTATATAATAAGCATTATGGCATGGACCAGAGAGGCGCCTGAGCCCTAGCTCCAATTGTCTTCTCTGGTGACTCTTTTTTTTCTTCTGCAAAAACAAACACAGTGAGTGATCCAAGTGTACCCTAACCCCCTAAATCAAGCCTTGCAATCTCAATGGAGGTATTATTTTGGGTTGAATCGCACTGGTTTGTGAGATATGAAGAAGATAACTCAAATCGGTATGAGTATGTTAAGCTTCGATTTAGCCATCATGGGGCTCACACGATGGGTTATTCCTGCACTATTGAACCTCGGGAACATATTAGCAAGGTTACCACACATTAAAACTCGAAGAAAACGGAAATATAAAATTCATGCAATGAGAGAAACCGGTGATGTATGTTCATGCGTTTCATACCCTTTTGATCTTCAAAGTGGATCCATTCTTGCCCTACAATGTTCCTATAAGTGAATTGGAGATTTGGCTTGTTGTGAAAGAAGTTGTAAGCTAGGGTTTCAGATTTCCCTAATTTTTCATATTTTTGGAGTTTTGGAAGAGATTTCTTGCTGCAATGGTTCATGTGCATGCTTGTCTGAATTGATGAAAATATATAATGAGGAAATTAGGGCAACCAAAGAATGGGCTTGAACCTTTGTAAGAAGCCTTGTTTTATGTCATTTATTTTGAATTTTAAATAAATACAAACAAAAAATAAATAAAATAAAAATCCAAGGGGTGTATGAATGATTTATGAGGTTCACTATGAAGTATATAACACGCATGGACCTTGAAACAATAGCCCATTAGCCCAAAAATTCAAGTTTGGTCACTTTAGGTTTCATGCATTTGCTAAAAAATTCCCAACTTGCACCAATCATAACTCTCTCAATATTTATCATTTGAAGGTGATATTAGACTTTTTTGAAAGCACAAGATGTCCTATACAATATCTATTTCGATCATTTTTGCATTTGAAGATTTTATCTTGATGTATGTTGCCTTGACAAAAAGTGTCTTTTTGTTGACTTTTGAAATGACCTATAATGTTTTGGCCCATATATCTCAAATGAAGCACTTTTGGACTTAATCTTACAGATACAAAGTTGTGGAGAATTGAATTTCATTCAAATTGAGCATTGGTTGAGGAAAATTTGATGAAGCATGTGAAAGTTGTATTTGGTCAAAGTTCAGTTGACTTCTCCTTAAGAAAACCCTAATTTGGTAACTTTTGACTTTTGGCGAATCTTGAGTTTTCTTAATGAATCATGATCAACCCTAGATAAAATGATGAATGTGACTTCAAAATGTTGATGTTGACCAAAAATCTTAAAGTTTGACTATATGTTGACCACAATTGACTTTTTGTCCAATATAGTTGATTTTTAGTCATATGAGCAATTGATTGAGAAAACTTGTGATGCAAGGCTTGGAATTTAGCATGAGCATTCCTTGAGACATACGAGGAACCATGAAACCCATTTGAGGCCTTAGAAATCCAATCTTCCTTAAGAAAAGTGAAACCATAGTTATAAGTCCATTGCTTACGAGGAGAATTTGTCTGATCAATTCTTGAGTAACTTTGAGCAAATGAAGGCCTTAGGAGAATGCCTTGAAGAAAATGGGAGGGAAAATTTTGTGTGGGACCTTAGTAACTTTGGGAATAGAAGAAATGTCTTCAGTAGCTGTAGTTGTCTGAGGCATAACTTCAAAAGTCTAGCAGGGAGTTTCGGTGAATTCTCCGTCCATCTCAACATACTTGAATGAGTTCAAATGACTCATCATATACTCTTCTTCACCATAAACTGTAACAACCTTTCCTTTCACGATATATTTCATCTTTTAATGCAGAGTTGATGTAACAACGCCTACCCCATGAATCAAGGGGCATCCAAGTAAATAAGAATAGGTCGGACGAATGTCCATCACATAAAAGGTATAATTGAATACCTGCGACCCTACTTTGATCGGAAGATTCACCTCTCCTTGTACCATCCTTTTTGAACCATCAAAGGCCCTGACCATAATGTCACCTGGTTTTAGCACAACCCCTTCACAGTCAAGTCTTTCTAGAGCACCCTTCGATAGAACATTCAATGAGGAACCCGTATCAACCAACACATGAGCTAAAGTAGTGCCCATGCATTCAATAGAGACATACATGGCCTTGTTATGTTTTCTTCCTTTGGGAGTCAGGTAGGCATCGGAAAATCCCAGCCCATTATCAATCATTAAGCTAGAAACGTAACTTTCAAGTTTATTAGTAGAAATTTCGTGTGGTACATGCACAGATTTTAGGAACTTCACTAAAGCCTGAGTATGGGCTTTTAAACACAACAACAGGGATAACATGGAGATCTTGGATGGAGTCTCTCCCAGATGTCCAACAATCTTGTAATCACTTTTTCAGATGATTTTTAATACTTCGTCCAACTCTTGCCTGGAGGTATCTTCAACGGTAACTTCATTAGGTGCCTCTGTCTGGGCAGGCTCCGTCATTTGTTCTTTTCCCCGAGCTTTACTAATTCACTTGGTGCAGTAACACTTATGCCTTTGTCGTGCTTAGGCATAGGTGCAGTAATCACGTTGGGGGTCTCGGGAGGATCAAACTCAATTTCTTTATTGTCAATCATGTCTTGAATTTTATTCTTCAAAGCTCAACAACTATCTATGTCGTGTTCGGGACTATTGGAATGGTAGGCGCATCTTACATTAGGATTGTACTTGGGGGAGGAAGTGTTGGGATTCTGAGGCAGATCTCTTAACGTTATCAATTCTGCTTTCAATAAATATTGTAATGCCTAAGACAATGGAATGTTGATCTTGGTAAATTATCTCCTGGGTTCGTCTGACCCATGCTGATTGCCTTGTTGATGTTGTTGCACATGCGCAAGATTAGAAATTAGTACCACCCCCACAGATTGGTTGCGGTCACTTCTAGCATGACCCTTTTGACCATACACATCATTAGTTTCCTTCTTTCCATTGAACGTCTTCTTCACAGTACTCGAAGACATAACTACCTGAATCTTTCCACTTCTACTTCCACCTTCAACCTGTTCCCCAGTTAATATAAGCTCAGTGAATCCAGATAAAGAGCTTCTGATCAGATGATTAAAGAAAGGTCTTGTCAAACTTCCATAAACATATCAACCAGCTCCCTATCAGAAAAGGAGGTTAAACTCTTCTAGCTAAATCCCTCCATTTATGGCCATATTCTTTAAAGCCTTCGTTCGAGCCAATAGTCATACTTTGTAATTGCACACGGGTTTGTGCAAGATCAGAATTGTATTGATATTGTTTGTAAAAGGCATCATCCAAGTCTTCCCAAGTACGGATGTTAGTTCCTTCCAGTTGATAGAACCATTCTAATTGTGTTCCCGACAAGATCTCTTGAAATAAGTGTACCCATAACTTCCTATCAGTAGTATGGGGTTGGATCTTTCGGACATAAGACCTCAGATGCAGCTTAGGACAAGAAACATCGTCATACTTCACAAAAGTAGGGACCTTAAACTTGTGAGGGATAATAACCCGTGAGACTAATCCCAGCTCTTAAAAATCTAACTCAGGCACTCTCTGGATCTCCATAGCATTGAGACGATCTTCCAGCTATTTGTATTTGTCATTAGCAGGAGGATATTATTCATCTGAATAGTCTGCTTCTTCTTCATCAGATCCCTGGTCTTTATTCTCCTCAGCTTTCACACTCTTATCATCTTCCTCTTGGTTATCATCTTCATTTGATGGGACCTCAAAATCTAGAGCCCTCTTGGCCGGACCTTTGAATATTTTACCCATATTAAGGAGGATAACTGACTTCTTATTATTTTTCTTCTTGGCGATGAGCGCCATCAGTTCTTTCTGCCCCTTGGCTAAGTTCAGGAGCGTCTCTTTGAATTGAGCATTTTGATCTTGAAGTTCTTTCACGGTTTGTTCGAGATCCATCTTTTATTGAAATAAACAGTAATAAGACGAGAAAACCTATCTTGGGAATACCTGCTATGATATAATGTGTATGGTATGCAAATGCATATGCAATGTTTTCAAGGATCTCGCGGGATAAACAAAAATGAAATGTTAGAAGTTGAGTCTGGCTGCAGCTTTGACTGAAGAAACTTGCGTCTTTGAACATCCTTCTATGAGAATCAAGCTCACCATGTCGAGTGGGTCCTAGCCCTTGACTCAAAAGAATGCGCTTCGGTCTTTGACAATATCTGATTAGAGGAAAATAAATCCTCTTACCCATTGATGGACTTCTGGTTCATGATAAACATGCATCACAGGTCCCTGAGATCCTTGAAATGGTTACTAAAAATGTTATGGTATGATGTTATGATGTCATGTTTGAACATATAACAAACAAAAACAATGCATACAATAGCCTTAGGTTTAAAGGCTTGCATGAGGTTCATAGGTAAGTACCCTCTTGAAGTTCAGTTGGCTGAACATGTCCTAAGAATAGTATCCGGGTTATAGGGATCTCATATCAAATATCTTTCTTAAAGGTTTTATTTTAGTACAATAACTGATTTTACACTAAAACATCTCACGAGTCGAATCTCAATGAGTGTAGCATCGAGTATCAACCAACTTTGGACTACACCAAAGCCGGCCATCTCACTATCTTCTAATGGCCAAGTTGGGTCAATTAAGGTTCTAAAAGTTAGTTAGTGCTTATGACACCACGTGGAAGCCTAGTGTTCTCCTTAATTGACTCAAGGGACACAAGTACAAACTAAAGTTCACACTAACATAGCCATCACTTCAACCATATCGGTCTACGCAGTATAATTTGCAAGATCTATTACTACTTACCTAAGGTATCCCCAGATCCGGGTGTAGGATCTTTGCAAGAAATGAACCCGAGAAATCCTCAAATATAAAGCAAACAAAGCAAACAATTTTAAGTAAAAGTAATCTAACTCTAAGGTAACCCCTCTTTTTTAAGTACTCCCCAGCAGAGTCGCCAGATCTGTAATACGGTGGGAGAATTGACTTGTTTTTGCATTTTATCGCAAATGTTGCGGTTAGCAAGAGTCGCCATAGACTTTTATTTTATCCAATAAGGAAAAGGTGAAAATAACAGGAAAGAACTTGAATATTTTGAGTTCGGGGGGTAGGTTATGAAAAGGGAAGGTGTTAACACCCTTTTCACCCGTAGTTATCTACGAGCTCTTAATCGCTTAGCTCACTTTTTGAAAATTGCTTGGTGTTGTGTGTTTGAAACATATTTTGAAAGATTTCCAATGTAAGGAGAAACTTTGTAATGATTCTCGTATTTGTCCTCGAGAATGCGTACAAAGTGTTTGTTTGAAAATATTTTGAAAGTGTTTGTGTGAAATGATTTTTTTTGAAGAGCTTTGTGAGCAAGCGATTAGGAGTTCTGCCCTACTCAAGGTCCTTCTTGTATTTTTCCTCTTCCTTTAGATAGTGCTATCCGTACCATTAGTTAGTAGTAAGCCCTATCGTTGGATATGAAGGGACAAACGAGGGTCATCGTACGATCATCGAAGGCAACTCGTAAGGACACTTTAGCAATTTTCATAAGAGACTGTCATCTTTTTATTCGTAGGAAACATGAAGGAACTAGATTATATTCCGAAAGGAAACATCGAAAGGGTCGTCGAGGGACTATGATCTTTTTGTATGATGATTTTATCGAGGGTCTTTGCTAAAGCGTCCCCACGTTCGAGGGACATTACCGTTATTTTCCAAAGGCAACAAGATAGGTTACCTTAAAGGTGCAAGTGTGTGCGAGTGATTTGTATTCAGTTACTTTAGTCTTTGTAGTTAGGGTTTTCTATCATTTGTTTTTAGTATTTCCATACAAACCCTAATTAATAACAACAATATAATAAAGTAAGAACATGAAAAGTAAATTGCGGAAAATAAAGTTTCTACGCTATTACATGGCCTTGGGGCAGTTACATAATAAAAGAGTGCGTAAAATAAAAACCTATAACTATTACATTCTGAAGTAGTTACATGATAATGGGAAATAAAGCGGGAAATAAAGCTATCTATTACATTCGCAAAACCTATACAGTCGATCTAAAAATATGAAAATAGAAAAGAAAATATTTTGATGTTTTTTATGAAAAAAGTGGTTTATGATTAATTAAGTAAACCAAAAGGATAGTTAATTAATGAAATTAAATTAAAAAATGTTTAACAAGAAAACCTAAAACCTAATTATTTTTAGGGTTTTAAATAACAATTATTTTAGGTTTGTAAAAAAGGGGTTTGTGGTTTTATGGTTAGGTGAAATTAGGGTGTAAGGGAAGAAAATGAGGGAAAACCAAAGAAAAGGGTTTGAAAATAAAAGGAGAAAAACAAATGCCAGTGGTGGGTGTTGAACCCACGCCCTTAGCTTCCTCGACCATATGCTTAACCACCGCACCAGGCGCGTGTTCATGTTAGGAGAATGAAATAAACACGTCACATATGTTAAACATGCAAAATATGGAAAAAACTTAAAAAAAACTTCAAAACACCAAAAGGCAGGGATCGAACCCACGCCCTGATGTAATAATGCCTTAACACACGCACTCCTGCCACTGGGGTGGCTGTACATCCGGTAATACAAATGAAACAAAATAATTAGATAATAAGCATTATGGAATGAACTAGAGAGGCGCCAGAGCCTTAGCTCCGGTCGTCTTCTCCGATGACTCTTTTTTTCTTTCTGCAAAAATAAACACAGACAATGATCCAAACGTACCCTACCCCCTTAAATCATGCCTTGCAATCTCAACGCAAGTATTATTTTGGGCTGAATTTTGCTGGTTTGTGAGATATGAAGAAGATAACTTAAATCGGTATGGGTATGGAAATCTTCGATTTAGCCATCATGGGGCTCACACGATGGTTTATTCCTGCACTATTGAACCTCAGAAACACATTAGCAAGGTTAGCACACGTTAAAACTCAAAGAAAACAAAAATATAAAATTCATGCAATGAGAAAAATTGGTGATAAATGTTCATGTGTTTCAGAACCTTTGGATCTTTAAAGTGGATCCATTCTTACCCTACAATGTTCCTGGAAGTGAATTGAAGGGCTTGCTTGTTGTGAAAGAAGTTGTAAGCTAGGGTTTCGAATTATTCAAGTTTTTGATATCTTTGGAATTTTGGAAGAGATTTCTTGCTGCAAGGGTTCGTGTGCATGCTTGTCTGAATTGATGACAATATATAATGAGGAAATTAGGTCAACCAGAGAATGAGCTTGGACCTTTGTAAGAAGCTTTGTTTTATTTCATTTATTTTGAATTTTAAATAAATAAAAATAAAAAATAAATAAAATAAAAACCCAAGGGGTTTATGAATGATATATGAGGTTCACTATGAAGTATATAACACGCATGGACCTTGAAACAATATCCCATTAGCCCAAAAATTCAAGTTAGGTAACTTTAGGTTTCATACATTTGCTCAAATTTTCCCAACTTGCACCAATCATAAATCTCTCAATTCTTATTTGAAGGTGATCTTTGACTTTTTAGAAAGAACAAGATGTCCTCTACAATCTCTATTTTGATCATTTTGGAATTTTAAGAATTTATCTTGATGTAAGTTTCCTTGACAAAAAGTGTGTTTTTGTTGACTTTTGAAATGACCTATAATGTATTGGCCAATATCTCTCAAATGAAGCATTTTTTGGACTTAATCTTAGAGAAAATAAGTTGTTGGGAATTGAATTTCCTTTAAAATGAGCATTGGCTGAGGAAAATATGATGAAGCATGTGAAAATTGTGCTTGTTCAAAGTTCAGTTGACTTCTCCTTAAGAAAACCCTAATTTGCTAACTTTTGACTTTTGGTGAATCTTGAGTTTTCTTGATGAATCATGATCAACCCTTGATCAAATGATGAATGTAACTTCAAAATGTTGATGTTGACCAAAAATCTTGAAGTTTGATTGTATGTTGACCATAATTGACTTTTTGTCCAATACAATTGATTTTTTGTCATCTGAGTAATTGACTGAGCAAACTTGTGATGCAAGGCTTGAAATTTGGCATGAGAATTCCTTGAGACATATGAGGAACCATGAAACCCACTTGAGGCCTTAGAAATCTAATATTACTTGAGAAAATTGAAACCTTAGTTGTAAGTCCATTGCTTAGGAGGAGAATTTGTCTGATCAATTCTTTAGTAACCTTGAGCAAATGAAGACCTTAGGAGAATGCCTTGAAGAAAATGGGAGGGAAAATTTTGGGGTACAACAGTATCTAAGGAAGTAGAGGTGAATATTTCACAACAAAGGTTGCAACATCAATCCGCTACCATATTTCTAGAACTTCCTCTTGTGAACATCATCAAAATTTTGCAAGGTAAGAGTCTTGATTGAATTGATGTATGCCCTTGTGATAGTTGTTGATATTTTTTGGTTAAATTTAGAAAAATTAAATTCAAACAAATTTAAAGTTATCAAAAGTTCTTGGTCAACCTCTACAAGGGAAGTTGGGTTCCTAATGATGAAGAAAAATATGCTTATATAATTCATTGTTGGTTATTCTGAAAAGCAGCTAAGTGGTCAACATCATGGAAGAATCAGGCATCTTTGAATAATTCAAAGATATTTATAGATTCTAACAACTTAATGAGTATCTCTGAGCTTCACTGCTTTTAGTAAAATTTATAGAGATATTGTTGTCATTAAGGAAGGAAAGGATGTTGAACCAATCGTTGGAACATCATCTCATAAATCTGATTCTCCAGGTTAGAATACTCTGAATAGCTTCATGAATTGAATTAGATATTTCTCAAGTCAGCTAGAGTTCAGGATTTGTAACCAGAGGATTGGATGATAAGGAGTTTGTTTTGTAAAGGGATATCCACTTTTTTTAAGTCTGATTCTATCCTGTATTTAGAATTTAAGGAGACCTTGACAAATCCTGTGATGTTGGGGATAATTGTCCGTGGAAAGATATCTGGTCTCCTTAATCAACAAAGTTTCGTTTTTTTCATAGTCTTACTAAGGAAGAGTATAATGTTGAAAGGAACTGGTTTTTGTTAGGGTTCTCCATGCAATGTCAAAGAAGATGTTATGATATTTTACTATGACAATTGGTCACAGTCTGAGTAATCAAGTTTGCACACTTGACTTGATAAGGCTCGTTGATAATGGTCTTAGTCCTTTCAGTGATCTTGCTGAAAGCAAAGGTGTTCTTCTTAGCTTGGGATCTCTGGGATGATATTATGAGTTGGACTTAGTCAGTCCTTGAATGCAAGTCAGATTGAAACCTTGAAGTGTGTGTTTGGAGAATTGCTCTGGTACGGACTCAGCATATGAGACATACAAACTTTATTGTCTAGTCAAATGCGGTAATGGTTAGCCTAGACTATTTCAGTTAAAGTCTCAGTTTTTCCTAGGAATCAAGACTTGGGAAAAGTAGAAGAAAAAGAGAGTGTCCCTCTCTTGTGGTAAGTCGTGCATTAAAAATAAGATTAACTACACTTGCTTTGAAAATGCTCCCATGGACCGACCTTTCGATACAAGCAAGGTGGTCTCTCTATGTTTAAGAATTAATCATTCTAAGATAAGGTTCAAAAGAAATAAATCCCGGCATACGGATTATTCTATAAAAGCTTAGTTTGACGTGAGCTAAGGAGGATAAGAGTGCTAACTTAGAGGAAATATGTGTAATTTAGAGACCAATGTATCTGTGTTAATATTCTATCTCGTATATCTATTAAAAAGTAAGGAATGCAGAAGGTCATCTGTAGGGGGGTGGGGAGTGTGTTGATCTTGCAATTATTTAAGTATCTGTCATGTTGTGGTTTGTTACTGTGGCCATGTTTTTTGGTGTGTAGAGATGCCGAACATGATGTTTTGACATTTTGTTTATGTGTGAACTTGGATAGCTCATGTGTGTTGTTCTAAGGAGATGAGTCTCAGATGTGTGAACTTGGATAGCTCATGCAGGTCATTTGGGTTTTCCTCAATTCTGGTCTGGTGATTTTTCATGTTGGTTTTCTTGTGCTTCGAGAAAAGTTTCTTTTTCTACCCAGGGAGGAGAATTAGTTCTATGTGTCTAGAAGAGGTTCTGAGTGACAGGGGGAGCAATAAGCATGTCCATTTTTAGCTGCTTCTGTATGCAGTGTATGGTGTCGCTGGTTGTGTATATTTACTCCAGTTTTTTTTTAAGATTTTGGCTAAGAAGGGTGAGTAAATTGTTGATGTGCTTTGTGTCCTAATGTTACATCGCATGTCTTAACATGTTGACATGTGATTTTAGCATTGTGACAGGATTGTGTGCTACTGATTTATGGAGAGTAGTTGTTTGTTGTGTGGTTGCTCATGCAACTATTCAAAGGGGTATGATTGTTCATGCTTGTGTGTGTTGATGCTGATGACATATGTGCAAAGATATCAAACAAATTTTATGTAACATTTTTCATGATGAAGAATCTCCTGGATGTTTTGTGCTAAGATTGTTTTAGCCAAAATTTTCCAAAGGGGGAGATTGTTAGTACCATGGTTTTGTGATTGGCTAAATTTTGGCAAAACATGGTTTGTCATAACAGGATGTGTTGTTATGTGTTTTTCAACCAGATGTCGAAGACAATGTCATGACATCTTGGTCTGGTGCAGCAAGTGCTGCTGTTTGATAATTCTTGACAAGATTTGATTTGATTTTGAGATTCCTTTTGGTTATATCTCAGTTATTTTTGCATGTCAAGAATATTCAATCTGGAACAAAAGAATCAAATCTCCATCAGCATTAAAAGTTTCTAAATTTGATTCTTAAGCTTATTTAGGATACTTGAAGATTTGTTCCAATATTTTAGGAGGTATTCTTTGAAGTAATCAACTCATGTATTAGGGAATAATTAGGTAAACACTTTGAAGCCCTTGGATAACTAAAGCTTATAAAAGGAAGACCAAGACCTAGGGCATAGTTATTTATTTTTAGTTCTTTTTGTTTTAGAATAAGAGTTTTCTGTTTTGAGAGTCGTGTGTGCTCTTGTGACTGTAAGTCACCCTTGTGTCTTTTGATACTTATGATAGACGTTTTTCCGCACTCAGAAACCTTTAGGTAATGAGTTGAGTATTTTTCTCCTCGAAGTTGTGAAGCAAGAGTGAGTATTGTTGTTGGTGGAAGCTTTTAATAAACCCAAGTATTGTTTGTAGTTAAGAGTCTTAAATATGTATTTATAAATGGGAAGTACGTTGTGTAACACCCTTCTAAGCCCCAAAGCATAAAATAATTTAATAATTAAATCAGAGTTATGAACCAAAAAGAGTGTCATATTACTTCAAACAAACTTTATAATAAGACACATCCTGCTGCGTAACACAGGTTTTCAAAAATTGATTACATTATGTACTTCATGATTAACAATCATAGATTTTCAACTTACTCACGGTGGAAATTCATAATTCAAAAACATCTTTATTAAGATACTTCTAAATAACTTCATTAAATAAAAATAACTCAATTACCACAAGGATAGTTCAAATCCCAAAATAAACAAAGTAACATAGTTATTTAAACAAACGATCCCATCCTTGATGTTAAGTATCAGAGAAAGACCCATTTATTCTACAGGAAATAAAGAACAAACTCTGCAACTATCCTATAAGCTTTGGCATTCTATTCTTAATTACTTGCAAGTTACCCATGTATAGAGGCAACATTTCCAAGCAGCAAGGGTGAGTAAATCATAATCATTAGTAAAGACATAAGGAGTAAATAAAATAGCTATGGTACAACACCAAAGGAACACACCATTGAAACTTCATATCATACTTGCACCTTCAAGCATCATAGTATACATTAGATACATGGTAATACAATCAATTAGAAATTATTACAAAACATGCATCCACAAAACAACAATTAAACAAATCATCATACAATGCCACATATAATGCAATGCAACTACTTTAGATTCATGCATGTGGTACCATAACTTCACTGATGACACCGTCATCATTTTCTCCAAAGATACCCACTAATAGGATCGATTCCCGCTTGTAACCAAATCACATCATAAATTACACTCAATCCACACTATGGGATTGAGGCCATCACTGGACTATTCGTCCTACAAAACACACTGGAACAACGTCCTACAACCATCACTAGGCTATGCCTTAACTTATGCCATGAACGCATGATGCAAAACATCTTAATAACCAAATGACCACTTCTAGTCAAAACACATCATAATTCATATAATCATCATAAATATTAACACATACTTCATAACACGAAACAACATCATCATAGCATCAACAATTCATTGTATACACATACACCATATCAAAACAATCACTGAATCATATGATTCATCAAAGCATATGTACTTGAAAAACATATCATATGACTCTTTTTATTCCACCGAGGTATATTTCATCGCATTAGCCTCCTAAAGCTTCAAATAACGCGTTAATCAGAGTCATGAAACTCAAGTTATGAGACTTTTAAAGTTCCATAAACATATCAACCATATCCCTATCAGAAAAGGAGGTTAAACTCTTCTAGATAAATCCCTCCATTTATGGGCATATTCTTTAAAGCCTTCGTTCGAGCCAATAGTCATACTTTGTAATTGCACACGGGTTTGTGCAAGATCAGAATTGTATTGATATTGTTTGTAAAAGTCATCATCCAAGTCTTCCCAAGTACGGATGTTAGTTCCTTCCAGTTGATATAACCATTCTAATTGTGTTCTCGACAAGATCTATTGAAATAAGTTTACCCATAACTTCTTATCAGCAGTATGGGGTTGGATCTTTCGGACAGAAGACCTCAGATGCAGCTTAGGACAAGAAACATCGTCATACTTCAAAAAAGTAGAACCTTAAACTTGGGAGGGATAACAACCCGTGAGACTAATCCCAGCTCTTAAAAATCTAACTCAGGCACTCTCTGGATTTCCATAGCATTGAGACAATCTTCCAGCTATTTGTATTTGTCATCAGCAGGAGGGTATTGTTCATCTGAATAGTCTGCTTCTTCTTCATCATATCCCTGGTCGTTATTCTCCTCAGCTTTCACACTCTTTTCATCTTCCTCTTGGTTATCATCTTCATTTGATGGGACCTTAAAATCTAGAGCCCTCTTGGCCGGACCTTTGAATATTTTACCCATATTAAGGAGGACAACTGACTTCTTATTATTTTTCTTCTTGGCGATGAGCGTCATCAGTTCTTTCTGCCCCTTGGCTATGTTTAGGAGCGTCTCTTGGAATTGAGCATTTTGAGCTTAAAGTTCTTTCACGGTTTGTTCGAGATCCATCTCTTACTGAAATAAACAGTAATAAGACGAGAAAACCTGTCTTGGGAATACCTGCTATGATATAATGTGTATGGTATGCAAATACATATGCAATGTTTTCAAGGATCTCGCGGGATAAACAAAAATGAAATGTTAGAAGTTGAGTCTGGCTGCAGCTTTGACTGAAGAAATTTGTGTCTTTGAACGTCCTTCTATAAGAATCAAGCTCACCATGTCGAGTGGGTCCTAGCCCTTGACTCAAAAGAACGCGCTTCGGTCTTTGACAATATTTGATTAGAGGAAAATAAATCCTCATACCCATTGATGGACGTCTGGTTCATGATAAACATGCATCACAGGTCCCTTAGATCCTTGAAATGGTTAGTGTTGTACCCCAAAATTTGCCCTCCCATTTCCTCAACATTTTCTCATCACAAGACCCTTGGAGCTCAAGATCAAGCTAGGGTTTGCTCTGCTCAAGACTCCTCCTTGCACTATTGACCCAAATTAGGGTTTGAGTTTGCACAAACATGTTTTGACCTATAATTCCCCAGATGACTTTCATGCTTCATGTTGGACTCACAAGTTTATCCATATCAAGTTTCAAGCCTTGATTCCAATCTTTGCCCAGTCAATTGGACAGTTGACCTAAAAATCAGTTGTATTGGGAAAAAGTCAACTGTGGTCAATTGACAGTCAAACCTCATGATTTTTGACCCACATCAACATTATGAACTCATATGGACCATTTGATCAAGTTTGGATCACAAATCCACAAGAAATTTGATCAGATCACCAAAAGGGCAAAATGGTCATTTTTAGGGTTTTGACTGCACAAAGGCAATTTTTGACTGTTTGACCTAGCCAATGGCAAACCAAGCTCACATATGGACTCAAGGACTCAATGACATGGTCTTGGAACATTCAACAAGTTCAAAAGATCCCAAATGCACAAGATTGACAGATGAATTTTCCAGTCAACTGATCAAAATTTAACTGTATACTAAAAAGTCAAACTTTGACTTTTTGGTCAAAATCAAGTGCCAAGATCCATTTTTCATCAAGACATGCCAAATTGTGAAACTTGTTCATCAAGAAATCAAAAATTGCAAATTAGGGTTTGAAATGAAGAAATTTCATAACTTAGAATTTTTCTAAGTTATGAAACTTCCTTATTTGTTTCCTAACTTTGTCCCATTTTTTCATCAAGATACATTTGGATTCAAACAAAACTCAAAACATGAAATTTATAGTCCATTGCAAAATCTACAACTTTTTTTCACAAAGTTTCCTCAAAATAAGCTTGTAGCTCAAGTTATGATTTTTGGAACAAGGGTGCAAAACATTCTTAAGTTAGAAAAATTTTGACCTATTCTAGGCAGGATTTTTGCCCAATTTCATGGCCACTTTTCACATGCTTCCACTTGGAATTTCAACTTGCATTACAAAGATGGATTGTATTACACATTCCAAGATTTCCAAATTGTCCAAGAACTTTTCAAACACCCTTGTGGTTAGGGAGAATCGAATTGGCAAAGTTGGGCAAAAGTCACTTTTGTTCTTGACCAATTTCATGTTCATACACTTTGCATTTTTGAAATCAGCTTGTACAAGCTAGATTGCAGGCATCTAATCCTTCTTACACTCAATAATTAAATGCATATCCTTTGTGCCAAGATGTTATTTCATTCATTTGGACAATACACACAAATTTAAGCCATATTTAGAAAAAGAACTTTATCCATTCTTGTAAAGCATGGCTTTATGTCAAAACACAAATCAAAGAAGTACAAAGCATATATTCTAGGCACAAGATTATGGATTAATCCCACTGATCAAGGAGAGATTATGCAGCATGCTTGAGGGACCTGCCTTGGCCTATAACCCAATTTGACAACTTTTGCTTATCTAAGAAAAAAACTTGCATATTGAACATCATCTCTCATTTCTGCAAGAACTAACTCAAGCAAACCTTGTAAACATTTTTCACTTGATCCAACTGACCTGAAACACGACCTAACCACCTTCAATACCTCCCAAAACATCAAAACACCATTTTGCTGCACAAAACAGGGCATCCCTGCAGATTGAGTTGCACAACTCAGTTTGCTCGTGCGTTTTGGCCAAAGTTTGTTCATACACACTCCATAACATCCATACAAGCTATCCCAAGCCCTAGCTGCAGACTGTAACACCTCTAACCAAGTTCACCATTTTCATTTTTTCAGTTGTGCAGGTTGAGTTACATAGCTCGTTTCAGTTAGTTTCAAAGCTAGCTAGAGGTTGGAAGAGCATCCCTGAACTTCAAGCAAGTTGTACAAGTCCTCACATTGCATTGAAAGTACCTCCATTGCTACACACGATTCCAACTGAACAGGTAAAACTTTGGACTTCTATCTCTCAATCTAGGAAGAGTTAGGCTTAGGTTTATGAATGAAACATGCTCTACGCATGGCCCTGAAGCTACCTATATCCTCACTTTTCATTTATATTGTGTGTGTTAAGAGAATTTGGAACCTGAACATTAGAAAAAACTTAGGTCAGAAATTGGGGATGAAGAAATTCTCCCTCGTTTCTTGGTGTTATGAGTTTTGCTTGAAAGTCCAGGAATCAGGAGTTAGTAAGTGCACGTTTTTGTTGTTCAAACAAGTCTGGATGTTGAAGATGACTGGCTTGGGCTGGGCCTGAGTCAGTCCTACTTTTTGCACCCCTTTTTTCAATTTGCACCCCCTGCCCATTATGTGATATATTTGTCATTTTTTGATTTTTTCTTTTTGATTTTGATTCTATATTTTTATTCAAGCATGAAAAAACACTAAAAATATTTTTCTCACACTTTTTTGCATTTTATTTGATATATATTTGTTTCATTTAGTTACATATATAAATAAATATAGTACTATTTGTTTAAAACATTAAAATAATAATACAAAATATATTTTTTTAGTTATTATTTTTTTATTTACATTTTGGAAACATTTTCTAAAAAAATATACTTTTTTTGTAAATAATTAACATTTTTTTTATTTTTGTACATATTTAATATATTTAGTAAATAATATAAATACTTATATATTTAGAATATTTAGGATAAAAAACATAAAAATAATACATTTTTTATTTTTATTAATATTTGACCTCAAAAATCACTTTTTTACAATATACTTCTCTTTTATTTATTTTTTGTATATAATTAATAAATATTGCATATAATAGATAATAAATACTTTTTATTTAGAAAAATTAGGGTTTTGCCCTAAAAAACACAAAATATCCAAAAATTGATTCTTTTATTTTTTTGTTTATATTTCACATAAAAAAATACTTTCCCATACATATAAAAACCATTTTTGTGCATAAGTACATTTTTGCATATTTATTTACTTAATTATTGTACAATTAATCTTTGTATATTCAATTTGGTTGTAATAGTTTAGATTTAAATTTCTTGCTAAATATCCCCATTTGAACATTTGTACCCCCCATCCCGTAATTATGTTGTAATAATTTAGGATTTTATTTTCCGCACTTTAAAGCTTTCTAAATATGCCATGATAGACTTAGGGTTTGTATGCAAATCAAAAAATGACAAATAGCTTGACCTAACAAAAGACAAAAAAGCATGAAAATGGACAACACCAATCACACTTGCACCCCCTAGGGTTACTCCACTTGTTGCCTTCAATAATGGGCCATGTTGCATGTTGAGTGTTTTTGGCAAAACAAAACAATATCAAATGATCATAGTCCCTCGATGACGCTTTCGAAAGTTGCCTAAAAAATGATCAAGTCCCTTAAAGAAAAAATTGCCAAAGACACTTGGCACTATTGCAATCATGGTCTAAACGATGACCCGCGCCCGTCCCGTTAACATCCTAACACAAGATTGTCCACCAAATACAATGGTGGAACAAAGTTGTTAAAAGGTTTAAAACATAGGAAAAATCTTTGAGTAAATTTAGGGGTAGACAACTCTTAGTTACTTGAATCAAACTTGCAAAAACACTTGCCTACTTTTCAAAACCACACATCACAACACACTTTCAAAACAACTTTCAAAAAACATTGAAAACTTTTCAAAAGACAAGTACACCTTTGTATACATCTAAACATGGATCATTACAAAGGTTGCCACAACAAATGGCCTCTT
The DNA here is from genome assembly GCA_948472305.1 of Vicia faba. Taxonomy (NCBI): domain Eukaryota; kingdom Viridiplantae; phylum Streptophyta; class Magnoliopsida; order Fabales; family Fabaceae; genus Vicia; species Vicia faba. The sequence goes on from OX451735.1 coordinate 1,421,683,364, forward strand.
TTCAAAACATTTTCAAACCCACACACAAAGCACCATTTCAAACATTTGAAAGCACCATTTCAAACAATTGAAAATGAAAGGCAAGTGGTCTAACAAGTAACTAAGAGCCCATGGATAACCATGGATAGAAAGGGTGCTAATACCTTCCCTTTCTATAATCTACTCCCCGAACTTAAGAAAACATCTCAAAGGTTTTTGCTGTGCTTTTTAACCTTTCCTTAGGATAAAATAAAAAGTTGGTGGCGACTCTTGCTTAACCGAAACATTTGCGAAAACAAACGCAAAACCCAAGTCAGTTCTCTTACCGTATCACAGAACTGGCGACTCTGTTGGGGAAAATTTTAAAGTGGAGTAACCTTAGGGCTTAGATCACCCTCTTGCATGACTAATTGTTTGCTTTGATTGCTTTATATCTTGGCTCTCTTGTTTGGGCTTGAAATCCTACACCCGGATTTGGGGAAACATTCATAGATAGCAATACGTTGTGGAAACTGTGCGGGGTATACCGACACGGTTGAAGCAATAGCTATATTAGTGCGATATATTTGTGAGTACCGGTAACCCTTGAGTTCAATCAAGGAGAGTACGGGGCCGCTGAGTGATGTCACTAAGCACTAATGACCTAGAACCTTACTTTACCATCTTGGCCTTTTATTAGGGGTAGTGAGATGACCGACTTTGGTGCAGTCCGAAGTTGGTAGATACTCGATACTACACTCATTGAGGGTTGTTTTCTTGGAATATTTTGGTCGCTAGTTAAGTGGCTAAACCAAAACAATGAACATAGAAAACAATCCAATGATATTGAGCTCCTTAGAACCCGGTTACTATTTATAGGACAGGTTTTTAAGCCAACTTCACTCAAGAGGGTACTTACCTATGAAACCCCATGCAAGCCTGAAACTAGGGTTTTGTGTGAATTGCTTGTACATATGTTTGTGCATACATCATGAGAATCATAAAGCATCATATGAATTCACTAACCATTTCAAGGGTTTAGATCTTCATCTTTGTTCTTGTTTTGTAGATCATGGAAATTCTTCGCAGGAAAACTATCCAAATCAACCTTGTGAGAATCCCTCCTAAACTCAAGGAGCTCACATCCAGAATTCCGGAAAGCTCTCCCTTCAGTGAAAGACATGGTAGACTGCTCAGCCTAGTCAACACCAGCATTGAAGAGGACATGGTAAAGGTGTTGTTCCAATTCTTTGACCCCCTTCACCATTGTTTCACATTCCCTGACTATCAATTGGTGCCCACTTTGGAGGAATTTTCTCAACTCTTGAGAATTCCTATTCTTAATCAACTACCCTACAATGGTACGGAAAAAGAACCAAAGCCTGAAGATGTTGCTCAAGCACTACACTTGCAACCATCTGACATCAAGGGGCATTGGGAAACTAGAAACGGTGTAAAAGGCTTCTTGGCAAAATTCTTGTTTGAGAAGGCACAAGAGTGTTAGAATTCATTGGATCTACAAGCCTTTGAAGAAATTGTGGCACTCCTCATTTATGGGTTGGTCCTGTTCCCAAATCCTGACCAGCTTATAGATGTCAACGCCGTCAAGATCTTCTTATCCAGAAATCCAATACCAACATTGCTTGGGGACATCCTCCACTCATTTTACACATGAACAATGAGAAAGAGGGGTGTTCTCATGTGCTGTACTCCTCTCCTTGCAAGGTGGTTTATTTCGCACCTTCCACAATCTGTCTTGAAGAATGACCAAGGCTTAAGGTGGTCACAACGGTTGATGACCCTCACTCACTCTGATGTACATTGGTGTTCTCGGTCCAGAGAAAATGTCATCATCGTCGATCATTGTGGAGAGTTCCCTAATGTTACATTACTTGGCATTAGAGGAGGCATTACCTACAATCCTTGTCTAGATTTGAGACAATTTGGATATGCACGGAGGGATGGCCCTCATGACATGCTGATTCCTGACCTAGTTTTTGACTTCGACAATGATGCGCACGGACTTCGCCAAAGATTCATCAGAGCCTGGAGGATGCCTAACAAGGTAGACAGCAAGACATTGGGGCACAAGAACTCCATCCCTCTTGAGCCTTATCTCAAGTGGGTACGAACCCGAGCCCGGAGTCTAATGATGCCTTACCCTCATGTTCTCCCTGTGATTAAAGAGCCCGTTAAGGAAGGAGAGGTTCCCTACACCATCCTATATCCTGACATGCCAACATCATGGGAGGAGATGCAGAAGAGCTGGATCCAACTCAAGGAGGAACGGAACACTTTTGAAGCCAGCTTCTACGCCAGTGAGAAGAAGGTTTTAGAGCTTACCCGCCGACTCCACGAGGAAGAGACCCTCAACACCTACATCGCACCAAAGAGGATGCGCAACGTCTTTTTACCTTGAGAAGTTTTTTGTAATATTTGGCCCATGGGGCATTTATGTACTGACAAATTTCTTCTTATTAATATGACGTGCGTTCTTTTTGTTTGCAACAAATTTGAATTTTCTAAATCCTTGAATGCATTGCATAAATAAACATATCATTCATCATATGCATAACATGTACCCTTCTTCTACAGGTTTCTTAATCTTCTTCGCTGTTTATTTCAGCACTCAATCATCATGTCTTCCGAGCCTACTAACGAACAAGCTATCAAGGCTCTCCAGGCCCAGAACGCCCAATTTCAAGAGCTGGTCATGAGTTTAGCCCAGGGTCAACAGGAGTTGAAGACTCTGCTCTTGAAGAAGAAGAAGAAGAAAAGGACTGCGTTGTTTAACACTGGACGGAGGTTTGGGAATACATTGCAGAACGAGGCTGATCAGACTACTTCCTCTGCAGAAAAAGACAGTCCCCAAGGGGGAAGGGCTCCTAGTCCCGTGGTCTCTGACAACGAGACGGATTACAATGATGAACAGTACCCTCCTGCTGAAGACAGGTACAAGCAACTAGAGGAACGTTTAAGTGCCATGGAGATTCAACATGTGTCGGGGCTAGATTTTGGAGATCTAGGTTTATCTTCGGGGGTGGTGATCCCACACAAATTCAAGGCACCTGCCTTTGCGAAGTACGATGGGGCTTCCTGCCCTAAGCTGCATCTCAGATCATATGTAAGGAAGATCCAACCTTACACTGCAGATAAGAACCTATGGATCCATTTCTTTCAGGATAGCCTTTCAGGGGCTCAACTCGAGTGGTTCTATCAGTTGGATGGAGCCAGTATCTGAAACTGGGAGGACTTGGATACTGCATTTTATAAGCAGTATCAGTATAATTCCGACCTCGCTCCCACGCGTACCCAACTCCAGGGTATGTCACTGGGGACGGGCGAAGGTTTTAAGGAGTATACGCAAAAGTGGAGAGACCTGGCTGGCAGGGTGCAGCCACCTTTGACTGACCGTGAACTTGTGGACATGTTCTTAGGGACCTTTTCCGGTCCATTCTTCAACCATCTGATTGGTAATTCTTCTGCTGGGTTTACAGACCTGATCTTAACCGGTGAGAGGATAGAAGCTGGTATCAAGTCGGGGAAGATACAGAAAGGTGCCTCCACGAGTACTGAAAAGAAGCCCTTCAAGAAGGAAGCCAGTGTTGTTTATGGTCCCAGAAGACAAATTAAACCGGAACGCCGCCAAGATGTCAATGCGGTGGTAATTTCAAAGCCTGTTGCTGCTCCTCATCAGTATAACCAACCAAGAGGTGAGAGACCCAAAAGGTAGTACACTCGACTCAGCATGACCCTATCTCAGATTTTGCCGTAACTACTGTCAACCAATCTGGTAACTGTCAAAGAAGCTCCGAAGGTAGTGAACACAGCTTCTCCAAAGTACAACCCGAACGCCCGTTGCGCTTATCACTCTGATAGCCCGGGGCATACCACGGATGATTGCTGGGCTCTGAGGAATAAGGTTCAGGACCTTATTGATGCTAAAGAAATACAGTTTGAGGCGCCCGAAAGGCCCAATGTTGTAACTGCTCCCATGCCCCAGCATGGAGTGAATGTTGTGGGAGAAGACTTGTATGTAGCCTCTGTGGAAGATATCGTTACTCCGTTGTTGACTGTCAAAAGGAACTTGTTGCTAGCCGGTTTATTTCCGGGATGTAGTGAAGGTTGTCATTTATGTGTTGTTTCACCTGCTGGTTGTCCCTTGCTGAAGTCAGGCGTCCAAAACCTGATGGATAGCAAAGAGATCTTGTTCGAGAAGATTGTTGTTCCTGCTACCCCTACCGAAGAAGTTTCTATTGTCACTATTTTCAACAAACCTCCTAAGGCTCTCTCAAAGAAGCCTGTCAAAATCATGTCCACTCAGAAGATTGCTCCTATCATCGTCACTGTTCCGGGGCCTCTCCCTTATACATCCGACAAAGCTGTCCCATGGCACTATGGGGAAGATGTTTATGTGCTTGGAATTAAACAAGAGTTCGATACTAGTACCGGCGTCAGTAACATCACCGGGCCTGCCAAAGTTACTCGCAGTGGTAGGCTGTTCTCACCAGATATTGCGCCACCAGCTATTCAGAGACCTCTTATCATCACACCTGCAAGTGTGCTTGCTTCCCTTCCTGATCAAGTTCCTGTTTCTACCCCTGCTGCCGAGTCATCTGACGCTCGGGGCAAAGGGATTGCTACTGATTTGCCTGCCCTGACGGAGGCACCAAAGACAACCAATGTTGAAGCTTCCCAACAAGAGATGGAAGAGATTCTCAAGATTATCAAGAAGAGTGATTTCAATGTAGTTGAGCAGTTGGGACACACCCCATCAAAAATTTCTATGCTATCACTGTTGTTGTGTTCAGAGGCCCATGCCAAGGCCCTGATTTCCTTCCTGAAGACGGCTCATGTGCCACAAGAAACATCTGCTGATCAATTTACCGATTGTGTGGCCAACTTGACTTCCGATAATGGGTTGGGCTTCTCTGACGCCGATTTGACTGCCAAAGGAAAGAACCATAACGACGCCCTGCATGTCTCCATTGAATGCATGGGCACTACTCTTTCCCATGTGTTGGTAGACACCGGTTCTTCATTGAACGTATTACCCAAGAAAGCCCTAGACAGGTTGGATTGTGAGGGTTTGGAGCTCAAGCCTAGTAGCATTGTTGTCCGGGCCTTTGACGGTTCGAAAAGGATGGTACATGGGGAAGTTGACATTCCAATCAGGGTTGGTTCTCAAATTTTTGATTCTACTTTCTATGTGATGGATATCCGGCCATCCTATTCTTGTTTGTTGGGTCGTCCATGGATCCACAAGGCTGGAGCTGTGACCTCCACACTACATCAGAAGCTGAAGTACCCGGTCAGAGGGAAAATTGTTACAGTTCAGGGGGAGGAAGAGTATATGGTCAGCCACCTCAACTCGTTCCGGTATATAGAGATGGATGGGGAGTTCATTGAGACCCCCTTTCAACACTTTGAAGAGGTGCCTCAGACACTGGCATCAGCTGAAACTATGATTGAAGACCCTCCTTTGAAGATGGCTTCCTTAAAGGATGCCCGGGCTGTGATCAAGAAGGGTGAGTGTGCAAACTGGGGCCGACTTCCTGATTTCACTCCAAAGACTGACAAGTTTGGTTTGGGTTTCACTGCAGAAGCTCAGAGGGCTGTTCGTAAGGCAAGGATTGGAAGACCTCCTGTGTTCATCACCAACCCGGGAGTGAATGCTATTGAAGACGACGTGGAGGAATCTGAATTCGACAGCTGGATCTACCCAACAACCGACGATGGACCAAGCAACTGGACTGCCAAAGACTTCACACCTATTACTTTTGTCACTCAGTAATGAACTCTTTTTTTTTGAATTTGTAACAGACAATATTTTGAAACTTTTATGGCTTGGTGTCTTACCCGAAGCACCGTGGCTTCATTTGTGAGGGCTTTTGTGTGTCATTTTCATATATCATCAATAAAAACATTGGACGTTTGTTGCATTTCAAGATCTTGTGCTCCTTTTCTTTCTTTATTATATATTGCAAAACAGCTATATTTACACACACTCACTTATACAGGTTCCAATCCACTCTGGATCTCACTGGTAACGACTCTGCTACTGCCAGTTATGACTTTGAAAATCCGATCAACTTAGCCGAAGACGAAGGTGAAGATGATTGCGAAGTGCCTGGTGAACTTGCAAGACTGTTACTCCAGGAAGAGAGGGCCATTCAGCCACATGAAGAGCCAGTGGAAACGGTAAATATGGGTACTGAGACAGAAAGAAAGGAAGTCAAGATTGGTGCCAATCTAGAGCCCAGTGTGAAACAACGGTTGATTCAGATGCTGCATGACTATATGGAAATCTTTGCCTGGTCTTACGAAGACATGCCTGGGTTGGATACCGACATTATGGTTCACCACCTGCCTACCAAGGAAGATTGCCCTCCGGTTAAACAGAAGGTCCGCCGTATGCATCCAGAAATGTTCGAGAAAATCAAAGCTGAGGTTATGAAACAATTTGATGCCGGGTTTCTAACAGTGACTTCTTACCCTCAGTGGGTTGCCAACGTGGTTCCAGTTCCAAAGAAGGATGGTAAGGTCCGAATGTGTGTTGATTACAGGGATTTGAACAGGGCGAGCCCTAAGGATGATTTCCCTCTGCCTCATATCGACGTTCTGGTTGACAACACGGCTCATCATAAAGTATTCTCCTTCATGGAAGGTTTCTTCGGTTATAATCAGATCAAGATGGCTCCTGAAGACATGGAGAAGACCACTTTTGTCACTCAGTGGGGCACTTTTTGCTACAAGGTCATGCCTTTTGGGTTGAAAAATGCTAGGGCAACATACCAACGTGCCATGGTTGCTTTATTTCATGACATGATCCATCACGAGATAGAAGTGTATGTCGATGATATGATTGCAAGGTCCCAAACTGAGGAGGAACACCTTGACCATCTACGGAAGCTGTTTGACCGTCTGAAGTTGTACAAACTGAGGTTGAACCCAAACAAGTGCACCTTTGGGGTGAGATCTGGAAAATTGCTGGGCTTCGTTGTAAGCGACAAAGGCATTCAAGTGGACCCTGCCAAAGTGAAAGCCATACAAGAGATGCCAACTCCCAAGACAGAGAAAGAAGTCAGAGGCTTTCTAGGACGTCTGAATTACATTGCCCGATTCATCTCGCATCTAACTGCTACATGTGAACCAATCTTCAAGCTGTTGAAGAAAGATCAAGTAGTACGTTGGAACGAAGAATGTCAGGCCGCTTTCGAAAGAATCAAAGAGTATCTCCAAGAACCACCCATTCTTATGCCTCCGGTTGAAGGGAGACCTCTAATACTATACTTGACAGTACTGGACAACTCAATGGGGTGTGTGCTAGCGCAGCATGACGAGTCTGGCCGGAAAGAACACGCCATTTATTACCTTAGCAAAAAGTTTACCGACTGTGAGACCCGACACTCACTGCTCGAGAAAACTTGTTGCGCTTTGGTATGGGCTGCTCGCCGGCTAAGACAGTATATGTTGACTCACACTACTCTGTTGATTTCTAAAATGGATCCAATAAAGTACATCTTCGAAAAGCCTGCCTTGTCCAGAAGAATAGCAAGATGGCAGATGATCTTGACAGAATATGACATCCAGTACACGACTCAGAAAGTAATCAAGGGAAGTGTATTGGCAGACCATTTGGCACACCAGGCAGTGGAAAATTACCAGTCGATGAACTTTGAATTTCCAGACGAGGATATCATGGTAGTGACTGATTTTGAAGTACCTGGACCGGATGAAGGACCTGAGGAAGGATCCCGATGGTCTATGCACATTGACGGAGCCTCGAACGCTTTGGGTAATGGTATCGGCGCTGTGATCATATCCCCTAAAGGCACTCATACTCCACTCACTGCCCGACTATGTTTCAACTGCACCAACAATATGGTAGAGTATGAGGCATGTATCATGGGTCTTCAAGCTGCAATTGACTTAAGGATCAAGTTTCTGAGTGTCTTCGGAGATTCCGCTCTCGTGATCAATCAGGTCAAAGGCGAGTTGGATACGAAACACCCAAATCTTATTCCTTACAAAGAGTATGTGCTGACATTGCTTCCCCACTTCGAGGAGATGACTTTTGAACACTTCCCAAGAGAGGAGAATCAGTTAGCGGACGCGTTGGCTACGATGTCTTCTATGTTCAAAGTCAAATGGGACAATGAGGCTCCCCGGATCATTATCTGGAAATTGGATGAACCTGCACATTGCTGCGATCTTGAGACCGAGGAGGTAACTGAAAAACCCTGGTATCATGAAGTGAAGAGGTACCTTGAAGCTCAAGAATACCCCGAAGGCACATCTGTTAATGACAAGAAGTTCCTGAGAAGGTTCACAGAAAAGTTCTTCCTCAGCAATGGCATTCTCTACAAACGAAACCATGATTCAACCTTATTGCGTTGTGTGGATAAGACTGAAGAAGAAAGGATCATGACAGAGCTACATGAAGGTACCTTCGGAACACATTCCAGTGGACATACCATGGCAAAGAAAATCCTTCGGGCAGGATATTTCTGGTCCATAATGGAAGCCGACTGTTATCAGCATTCTCGAACCTGTCATAAATGCCAGATCTATGCTGATAAGGTGCACATTCCTCCGGTTCCTCTGAACGTCTTGACAGCACCTTGGCCTTTTTCAATGTGGGGCATTGATATGATCGGAGAAATCAAACCTACAGCATCCAACGGGCATCGCTTCATCCTAGTAGCGATTGATTACTTCACAAAATGGGTTGAGGCAGCTTCCTATGCTACCGTAACCAAGAACGTCGTGGCACGGTTCATTCGGAACAACTTGATATGTCGATACGGTATACCTGAGAGGATCATTACGGACAATGGTACCAATCTTAACAACAAGATGATCACTGAGCTCTGCGAGCAATTCAAGATACAACACCACAACTCTTCACCTTACCGGCCGAAGATGAACGGGGCTGTAGAAGCGGAGAATAAGAATATCAAGAAGATTGTGCAGAAGATGACAGTGACCTGCAAAGATTGGCACGAAATGTTATCGTTTGCTCTTCATGGGTACCGTACCTTAGCACGGACGTCAACAGGGGAAACTCCCTTTTCCTTGGTCTATGGCATGGAGGCAGTCTTGCCTATTGAAGTCCAGATACCCTCTCTCCGGATAATGAAGGATGCAGGTTTGAGCGAAGATGACTGGATCCAGACTCGGCTTGATCAATTAAACCTGATTGACAAAAAGAGACTCACTGCTATTTGTCATGGTCAGACGTACCAAAAACGGATGATCAGGGCATTTGACAAGAAGGTCAGACGACAAGAGTATCAAGTTGGAGACCTGGTAATCAAGCGCATAATTCTTCCTCAAAGTGATCCCAGGGGAAAATGGACCCCTACGTACGAAGGGCCATTTGTGGTTAAACATATCTTCTCAGGAGGAGCTATGATTCTAACCACCATGGATGGTGACGACCTTCCTCACCCCGCCAATGCAGACATAGTAAAAAGATACTACGCATGAATTAAAAGACCCGCCAGGTTGACACACCTAGGAAAAAATAAGGGCTTCCCAGCGAACCAAAAGGGTTCGGGCAAAAATAAGGGACAAAATAAAAAAATCTGTACACCCGGCAAGTCGAAAACCTGAAAAGGCAGCTTGGGCAAAAATGGGTATCCCGGTGGACTGAAAACCCGAAAGGGCGGTCCAGGCAAAAGTTAGGGATAAAGCGTAATACTATGTCTCATTGGATCACCTTGCATCCAGAATTCGGCATCAACTATCAGGCTCAGATGACCATAATCAATCAGCTTCATCTTCAACTAAGCAGCAGAGTGATGAGACGCTTGAAGACATAAAGGCGATAGCAGAGTTGGAACCCAGTGGGATTATTTTTCACATATCTGTTTTGTTTCCTTTTCACAAAATTGTATAAACTCTATTTTGCTCGGCGGAGTTCTCTTACTAGGACGTCAGCCTCCTGTACACAAAGACGCCTATTTACAGGCAAATTTCAAAATCAATACAAGTTCAATTTTTCAGACAAATTACCCATCGTTTTTCCTTTTTCTATTTTGTTTTGCAAAGAACGTCCAATGTTCATTTTTGATATATGCATTTGACATTAATTGCTAATCATGAATATTTGCGTGCGAAACAAAGGACTAATTACAGATGACATCAGAAACAGGGGCAATAAAGAATTGTCTAAGCGATCTAGTTGCTCTGTCCACCAAGGTACCAAAGTAAGTTCGGCTGAAGAATGTAACCAAGTTACCTCAACTCCCCACAGTGTAAGACAAGATTTAGCAATACTCTCCCCAGGAAGAGTTGGTCCCCCATCAGCCCTGAAAAGACACAGTATCCCTAGCAAGTCAGCGATACTCTCCCTAAGCCGAGTTAGTCTACTGTCAGCCTTAAAGAAGTTGGGTATCCCCAGAAGATCTCAATATTCCCCAGCGGAGCATAGACATTCCTCAGCAAGCATCCCCGGCAGTCTTGATATAAGATTTGTTCTCCGGCGGAATACAGACACCCCAGTGGAATCCATGTCCCCAGTAGATTCTGGAAGCTTATTCCCAGTAGATTCTGGAAGCTTATCACCTGCAGGGTACATACGTCTCTCCCCGACTTTATTCAAAAGGTTATTTCCCCACCAGGGTAAAACTGGGTTATCCTCAGCTAATTACCACGGAAAGATCATCCTCGAAGAAGTTCTTCCTATTCCCCAGCGGAGTTCATCAAATTCCCCAACATAACTCATCAGTGGAATCCCCAGCGGAGCTCTCATCAAAACCTCAGCGAAGTATCTCTTCCCACAGAGTAATTCCCCGCAGAGTAATCTCTCTAACAAGTTTATTCCCCGACGGAGTCATCTTCTCCTACCGGTTTATTCTTGCAACCATCATCCCCAGCGGAAACGAAGAACTCCACTCTTCAACATCAGCCCAGGATTCAACAAGTTCCCGACACTCGTCAAGGATTTATTTTCCTAGACGAAAATACATTCATAGACATTTCATACATCCTGCTTAGATACATAATAAAGTGCATACAACACTATCTCAATTTGAGCATCATGACATCATGCATTTCATACATCATGACATTGCATACAACTGATGTTTTGCCTTTTCAGGAAAAGGTCAATCCAAAGATGATTACTATCAACTATCGCAATTTCCAGATTCGATTCCTGTATCTAGCCAGGGCATATCTGAAGACGACAAATTCCATATTCGATTCCTGTATCCAGCCAGGGCATATCTGTAGACGACAAATTCCAAATTCGATTCCTGTATCCATCCAGGGCATGTCTGTAAGCGACCTTTTGAAATTCCAGATTCGATTCCTGTATCCAGCCAGGGCATATTTGTAGACGACAAATTCTAGATTCGATTCCTGTATCCAGCCAGGGCATATCTGTAGACAACCAATTCCAAATTCGATTCCTGTATCAGGCCAGGGCATATCTGTGAGTATTTGATTGTGGATTCGACACCTGTATCTAGCCAGGGCATATCTGCATGAATAGTTTAGATATTCGATACCTGTATCCAGCCAGGGCACGTCTGTAAGCAACCTTTTGAAATTCCAGATCTGATTCATGTATCTAGCCAGGGCACATCTGTGAGCAACTAATTGTAAATGAGATACCTGTACCTAGCCAGGGAATATCTGCATGAAGAGTTTGAAGATCAACACCTGTAACAGGCCAGGAAACCATCTTCCTTTATCAAAGTACGCAAGTTCTCGCTAAGGAATCTCTTACGCGATCAACACTTCCAAATGGCATCTATAAGCCCATTCCCGACAAGGTTCTGTCACGTCTCCAGATGGCATCTATAAGCCCATCCCCCTATCCATCCTATCTCCAAATGGCATCTATAAGCCCATTCCCACCATCACATTGCTGATACTCCAGCATGCGAGTGCAAATTTCTGGGCACTTTAGTGTTCAATCATCTTCCACCTTCGGATCACGAAAGGCGCGCAAGCCAATCTACATCCTCAGGTATAAGAAGATTGAACAGGGGCAATTGTTGTACCCCAAAATTTTCCCTCCCATTTCCTCAACATTTTCTCATCACAAGACCCTTGGAGCTCAAGATCAAGCTAGGGTTTGCTCTGCTCAAGACTCCTCCTTGCACTATTGACCCAAATTAGGGTTTGAGTTTGCACAAACATGTTTTGACCTAGAATACCCCAGATTACTTTCATGCTTCATTTTGGACTCACAAGTTTATCCATATCAAGTTTCAAGCCTTGATTCCAATCTTTGCCCAGTCAATTGGACAGTTGACCTAGAAATCAACTGTATTGGGAAAAAGTCAACTGTGGTCAATTGATAGTCAAACCTCATGATTTTTGACCCACATCAACATTATGAACTCATATGGACCATTTGATCAAGTTTGGATCACAAATCCACAAGAAATTTGATCAGATCACCAAAAGGGCAAAATGGTCATTTTTAGGGTTTTGACTGCACAAAGGCAATTTTTGACTGTTTGACCTAGCCAATGGCAAACCAAGCTCACATATGGACTCAAGGACTCAATGACATGGTCTTGGCACATTCAACAACTTCAAAAGATCCCAAATGCACAAGATTGACAGATGAATTTTCCAGTCAACTGATCAAAATTTGACTATATACTGAAAAGTCAAACTTTGACTTTTTGGTCAAAATCAAGTGCCAAGATCCATTTTTCATCAAGACATGCCAAATTGTGAAACTTGTTCATCAAGAAATCAAAAATTGCAAATTAGGGTTTGAAATGAAGAAATTTCATAACTTAGAATTTTTCTAAGTTATGAAACTTCCTTATTTTTTCCTAACTTTGTCCCATTTTTTCATCAAGATACATTTGGATTCAAACAAAACTCAAAACATGAAAGTTATAGTCCATTTCAAAATCTACAACTTTTATTCACAAAGTTTCCTCAAAAGAAGCTTTTAGCTCAAGTTATGATTTTTGGAACAAGGGTGCAAAACATTCTTAACTTAGAAAATTTTTTACCTATTCTAGGCAGGATTTTTGCCCAACTTCATGGCCACTTTTCACATGCTTCTACTTGGAATTTCAACTTGCATTACAAAGATGGATTGTAGTACAAATTCCAAGATTTCCAAATTGTCCAAGAACTTCTCAAACACCCTTGTGGTTAGGGAGAATCGAATTGGCAAAGTTGGGCAAAAGTCACTTTTGTTCTTGACCAATTTCATGTTCATACACTTTGCATTTTTGAAATCAGCTTGTACAAGCTAGATTACAGGCCTCTAATCCTTCTTACACTCAATAATTAAATGCATATCCTTTGTGCCAAGATGTTATTTCTTTCATTTGGACAATACACACAAATTTAAGCCATATTTAGAAAAAGCACTTTATCCATTCTTGTAAAGCATGGCTTTATGTCAAAACACAAACCAAATAAGTACAAAGCATATCTTCTAGGCACAAGATTATGGACTAATCCCACTGATCAAGGAGAGATTATGCAGCATGCTTGAGGGACCTGCCTTGGCCTATAACCCAACTTGACAACTTTTGCTTATCTAAGAAAAAAACTTGCATATTTGAACATCATCTCTCATTTCTGCAAGAACTAACTCAAGCAAACCTTGTAAACATTTTTCACTTGATCCAACTGACCTGAAACACGACCTAACCACCTTCAATACCTCCCCAAACATCAAAACACCATTTTGCTGCACAAAACAGGGCATCCCTGCAGATTGAGTTGCACAACTCAGTTTGCTCGTGCGTTTTGGCCAAAGTTTGTTCATACACACTCCATAACATCCATACAAGCTATCCCAAGCCCTAGCTGCAGACTGTAACACCTCTAACCAAGTTCACCATTTTCATTTTTTCAGTTGTGCAGGTTGAGTTACATAGCTCGTTTCAGTTAGTTTCAAAGCAAGCTAGAGGTTGGAAGAGCATCCCTGAACTTCAAGCAAGCTGTACAAGTCCTCACATTGCATTGAAAGTACCTCCATTGCTGCACATGATTCCAGCTGAACAGGTAAAACTTTGTACTTCTATCTCTCAATCTAGGAAGAGTTAGGCTTAGGTTTATGAATGAAACATGCTCTACTCATGGCCCTGAAGCTACCTATATCCTCACTTTTCATTTATATTGTGTGTGTTAAGAGAATTTGGAACCTGAACATTAGAAAAAACTTAGGTCAGAAATTGGGGATGAAGAAATTCTCCCTCGTTTCTTAGAGTTAAGTCAAGTTTTTTATATGTTTGGATTCGTCTCTTGATGCTCTACATTTTTGGTGTTATGAGTTTTGCTTGAAAGTCCAGGAATCAGGAGTTAGGAAGCGCGCGTTTTTGTTGTTCAAACAAGTCTGGAGGTTGAAGATGACTGGCTTGGGCTGGGCCTGAGTCAGTCCTACTTTTTGCACCCCTTTTTTCAATTTGCACCCCCCTGGCCCATTATGTGATATATTTGTCATTTTTTGATTTTTTTTCTTTTTGATTTTGATTCTATATTTTTATTCAAGCATGAAAAAACACTAAAAATATTTTTCTCACACTTTTTGCATTTTATTTGATATTTATTTGTTTCATTTAGTTACATATATAAATAAATATAGTACTATTTGTTTAAAACATTAAAATAATAATACAAAATATATTTTTTTAGTTATTATTTTTTTATTTACATTTTGGAAACATTTTCTAAAAAAATATACTTTTTTTGTAAATAATTAACATTTTTTTATTTTTGTACATATTTAATATATTTAGTAAATAATATAAATACTTATATATTTAGAATATTTAGGATAAAAAACATAAAAATAATACATTTTTTATTTTTATTAATATTTGACCTCAAAAAATCCCTTTTTTACAATATACTTCTCTTTTATTTATTTTTTGTATATAATTAATAAATATTGCATATAATAGATAATAAATACTTTTTATTTAGCAAAATTAGGGTTTTGCCCTAAAAAACACAAAATATCCAAAAATTGATTCTTTTATTTTTTTTGTTTATATTTCACATAAAAAAATACTTTCCCATACATATAAAAACCATTTTTATGCATAAGTACATTTTTGCATATTTATTTACTTAATTATTGTACAATTAATCTTTGTATATTCAATTTGGTTGTAATAGTTTAGACTTAAATTTCTTGCTAAATATCCCCATTTGAACATTTGTACCCCCCATCCCGTAATTATGTTGTAATAATTTAGGATTTTATTTTCCGCACTTTAAAGCTTTCTAAATATGCCATGATAGACTTAGGGTTTGTATGCAAATCAAAAAATGACAAAAAGCTTGACCTAACAAAAGATAAAAAAGCATGAAAATGGACAACACCAATCACACTTGCACCCCCTAGGGTTACTCCACTTGTTGCCTTCAATAATGGGCCATGTTGCATGTTGAGTGTTTTTGGCAAAACAAAACAATATCAAATGATCATAGTCCCTCGATGACGCTTTCGAAAGTTGCCTAAAAAATGATCAAGTCCCTTAAATAAAAAATTGCCAAAGACACTTGGCACTATTTCAATCATAAATGATGACCCGCGCCCGTCCCTTTAACATCCTAACACAAGATTGTCCACCAAATACAATGGTGGAACAAAGTTGTTAAAAGGTTTAAAACATAGGAAAAATCTTTGAGTAAATTTAGGGGTAGACAACTCTTAGTTACTTGAATCCAACTTGCAAAAACACTTGCCTACTTTTCAAAACCACACATCACAACACACTTTCAAAACAACTTTCAAAAAACATTGAAAACTTTTCAAAAGACAAGTACACCTTTGTATACATCCAAACATGGATCATTACAAAGGTTGCCACAACAAATGGCCTCTTTTCAAAACATTTTCAAACCCACACTCAAAGCACCATTTCAAACAATTGAATGTACCATTTTAAACAATTGAAAATGCAAGGCAAGTGATCTAAGCAAGTAACTAAGAGCCCATGGATAACCATGGATAAAAAGGGTGCTAATACCTTCCCTTTCTATAATCTACTCCCCGAACCCAAGAAAACATCTCAAAGGTTTTTGATGTGCTTTTTAACCTTTCCTTAGGATAAAATAAAAAGTCGGTGGTGACTCTTGCTCAATCGAAACATTTGCGAAAACAAACGCAAAACCCAAGTCAGTTCTCCCACCGTATCACAGTTAGTAAAAATACTATGGTATGATGTTATGATATAATGTTCTAACATATAACAAACAAAAACAATGCATACAATAGCCTTAGGTTTAAAGGCTTTCATAAGGTTCATAGGTAAGTACCCTCTTGATGCTCAGTTGGCTCAACATGTCCTAAGAATAGTATCCGGGTTCTAGGGATCTCATATCAAAGATCTTTCTTGAAGGTTTTATTTTAGTACAACAACTGATTTTACACCAAAACATCTCACGAGTCGAATCTCAATGAGTGTAGTATCGAGTATCAACCAACTTTGGACTACACCAAAGCCGACCATCTCACTATCTTCTAATGGCCTAGTTGGGTTAATTAAGGTTCTAGAAGTCAATTAGTGCTTATGACACCACACAGAAGCCTAGTGTTCTCCTCAATTGACTCAAGGGACACCAGTACAAACTAAAGTTCACACTAAGATAGCCATCACTTCAACCATATCGGTCTACGCAGTACAATTTGTAAGATCTATTACTACTTACCTAAGGTATCCCCAGATCTGGGTGTAGGATCTTTGCAAGAAATGAACCCGAGAAATCCTCAAATATAAAGCAAACAAGGCAAACAATTTTAAGTAAAAGTGATCTAACTCTAAGGTAACCCCTCTTTTTTAAGTACTCCCCAACAGAGTCGCCAGATCTGTAATACGGTGGGAGAATTGACTTGTTTTTGCATTTTATCTTAAATGTTGCGGTTAGCAAGAGTCACCATCGACTTTTCTTTTATCCAATAAGGAAAAGGTGAAAATAACAGGAAAGAACTTGAATATTTTGAGTTCGGGGGGTAGGTTATGAAAAGGGAAGGTGTTAACACCCTTTCATCCGTAGTTATCTACGAGCTCTTAATCGCTTAGCTCACTTTTTGAAAATTTCTTGGTGTTGTGTGTTTGAAACATATTTTGAAAGATTTCCAGTGTAAGGAGAAACTTTGTAATGATTCTCGTATTTGTCCTCGAGAATGCGTACAAAGTGTTTGTTTGAAAATATTTTGAAAGTGTTTGTGTGAAATGATTTTTTTGAAGAGTTTTGTGAGCAAGCGATTAGGAGTTCTACCATACTCAAGGTCCTTCTTGTATTTTTCCTCTTCCTTTAGATAGTGCTATCCGTACCATTAGTTAGTAGTAAGCCCTATCGTTGGATATGAAGGGACAAATGAGGGTCATCGTACGATCATCGAAGGAAACTCGTAAGGACACTTTAGCAATTTTCATAAGAGACTGTCATCATTTTATTCGTAGGCAACTTGAAGGAACTAGATTATATTCTGAAAGGAAACATCGAAAGGGTCATCGAGGGACTATGATATTTTTGTATGATGACTTGATCGAGGGTCTTTGCTAAAGCGTCCCCACGTTCGAGGGACATTACCGTTATTTTCCAAAGGCAACAAGATAGGTTACCTTAAAGGTGCAAGTGTGTGCGAGTGATTTGTATTCAGTTACTTTAGTCTTTGTAGTTAGGGTTTTCTATCATTTTTTTTAGTCTTTCCATACAAACCCTAATTAATAACAACAATAAAATAAAGTAAGAACATGAAAAGTAAATTGCAGAAAATTTAGTTTCTATGCTATTACATGGCCTTGGGGGCAGTTACATAATAGTAGAGTGCGTAAAATAAAAACCTATAACTATTACATTCTGAAGTAGTTACATGATAATGGGAAAGTAAGCGGGAAATAAAGCTAGCTATTACATTCGCAAAACCTATACAGTCGATCTAAAAATGTGAAAATAGAAAAGAAAATATTTTGAAGTTTTTTATGAAAAAAGTGGTTTATGATTAATTAAGTAAACCAAAAGACTGGTTAATTTTAATTAAAATAAAGTTAATTAATGAAATTAAATTAAAAAATTTTTAACAAGAAAACCTAAAACCTAATTATTTTTAGGGTTTTAAATAACAATTATTTTAGGTTTGTAAAAAAGGGGTTTGTGGTTTTATGGTTAGGTGAAATTAGGGTTTAAGGGAAGAAAATGAGGGAAAACCAAAGAAAAGGGTTCGAAAATAAAAGGAGAAAAACAAATGCCAGTGGTGGGTGTTGAACCCACGCCCTTAGCTTCCTCAACCATACGCTTAACCACCGCGCCAGGCGCGTGTTCATGTTAGGGGAATGAAATAAACACGTCACATATGTTAAACATGCAAAATATGGAAAAAAAAGTTTAAAAAAACTTCAAAATACCAAAAGGCAGGGATCGAACCCACACCCTGATGTAATAATGCCTTAACACGCGCACTCCTGCCACTGGGGTGGCTGTACATCCGGTAATACAAATTGTGATATGGTGGCAGAACCGACTGTTAATACTGGTTTGTGTTTTTTGTTCGCAAATGCCGCGGTAAGCAAGAGTCGCCACCGACTTTTATTTTATCCAACAAGAACGGAAAAAAGCACAGGAAAATTCCATTTTCGAGATTTTGAGTACGGGGGTAGATTATAGAAAGGGAAGGTATTAGCACCCTTTCTATCCGTGGTTTTCCACGGGCTCTTAGGTACTTGCTCATCATTTTAAAATTTGCTTCTTTGTGTGTTTGTGTGATTTGAAAAGTTTTTTACTTTAATTTAACTCTTGCTTCTGTCTTCAAAAGTGTTACGAAGTATTTTTGAAAACATTGTTTGAAAAGAGTGTAAGTGTGAAAAGTTTGTTGTTTTGAGCAAGTACTTAACAGTTATCTACCTACTCGAAAAAAGGATCGTTTCTATTCTCGTTTCCTTTAGACAGCGCTATCCCACTATTAGTGAGTAGGTAGCACCGTCGTTGGAATTTGTAAGGGTCAATTCAAAAGGGACATAATGGTCATTGAAGGCAACATGTAAGTATACCTTAGCATTTCGAGGGGACTGCCATCATATATTCGTAGGCAACATCGAGGGACAAGATCATATGCCGTAGGCATCTTCGAGGGACAATAAGGGACTATGATCTTTATGATGACTTTTATATTGGGGGTCTTTTGTTAAGACATCCCTACGTTCGAGGGACATGACCATTGTTTTCCGAAGCAACCAAGTGAGGCATACCCTAAGAGTAAGCATGTGCATGTGTTTGATTTCAGTTATTTAATCTTTGCACATTAGGTGATCTACCGTTTTAAAGTTAATCATACATTCTTGTCATGCATCCCTAATTATTCATACATCTAACAGTTCATATTTGTGGAATTTAAAGTGCGGAAAATATGCTAAGCTATTACAAGGCTTCGTGTATTTACATAGCCAAAAACAAACCCTTAAAAAAATGATAAATGAAAGTAAAAAGGTCCTAATTAATCTATTACAACTTGTGAGCAATTACATTAATATGGTAAAATAAAATAAAGCGCGTGCGAATAAAGAACGAGAGAGAATTAAGGTTTTGACCCCGTCTAACCTAATCGAAAGAAAAATTATTATTTTTTTGTTTTTAATTATGTCTAAGAAAAAAGAATTAAGTTTTTTAAAATTAAATACAAAATTAATTAGTAATTAAATTAGTTTAAAAAAATAATTAAATGGCCTATTTTTGTGTTTTGTTATTTTAAGAAAAAAAGAAAATAGAATTAAGTTAGAAACAAAATCTTAATTGTTCTAATTAATTTTAATTTATTTACAAAACAATTAAAGTTACCTAAAATTAGATTAAAACTGAAAATTAATTATTCGAGTTTATTATAAAAAATCAAATGTTTGTGAACAATGTTAAGTTTTATGAAAAAAGATTTTAAACAGAAAGAATAAAAATAGGTAAAAGGATAAATAGGAAGGAAGAAAATCAAAACCAATAGGGGTAGTTGTTGAACCCACGCCCTTAACCTTCTCATGATGTCTGCCTCGCCATGTATTGGTATCATGTGTTGGCTGTTCTGTTTTGCCCATTTGTGTTTTAGCCTCAACGTTCTGTAATGAACCTGCATGGGATCCTGTCTAAATCTGCAGTGTTGAATCTCATGAACACATTAAATAAATTACTATATATCATGAATTACAAATAAAGCTAATATATGGAAAAATTTAATGTTAAAACCGATATGGCATGTATGAATGATTATACCCTTTTGATCATGGAGATCAAATCAGCCTTACTCTTACTGGAGAAGTAGTGATATGAATGCTTTTATGTCCTTTTGATCATGGAGATCAAGCCAGCCTTACCCTTACTGGAGAAGTAGTAAGATGTGGGTTTGTAACAGGGATGACTTGTTTGTAGTGAGATGGAGATTTGTAATAAGGATTTCAAGGTTTTAGGATTCTTGATAGAATTTGATATTCTGACAGCGTTGTGGCAAAAACTTTTTTCTTTCTCCTTTTTTCTTGTTTGTGTGAAAAGAATGAGATTATATAATAGAAATTAGAGAGAAAAAATGGGCTTTGAATGTGCAATTGAGCCTCCAATGTTCACTTGAGTTCGTCATGTTCCAGGCTAAATCGCAGGGGCTTAAGTGCAATTTTTGAAGTTGAAATGTCAAAACAAAATGTAGCCGGAATCGAGAACTAACTCCTGTCTGAAAATGGGCTCAATCGGATAAACGGTGAATTAGTTATGAATTTTTGAAGTTTCAGCTCAGACAAACTTATTTTGGGCTCTAGTGTCGACTCTGACACGTTCTTCAATAAAAAACTGGTATTGATCGGAGCATAATCTGGTCTCGACTTTGGAAGCAATGTTGTAGATCTCTGAGTCAGTGACCTTGTGTAAAAAGATGGGCCCTATCCGATAAAAATTGACCGAGTTATGAATTTTCGATGTTTCGGCCCAGATGAAATAATATTCAGCATTCAGGATTTTCGGTGCGTCACACGCACTCTGGGTAAAAAATGAAGGCTTTTTGGATACCGTTCGAACTCAATACCTTCTATGAAAACATAGTCAACTCAATTTGTGAAATTTTGGCAGCGAAACCATCACGATACGATATAAATCGACCAAGTTATGATTTTCTGAACATGACGCAAATAAACTTCTGACGCAAATTTTTTTGTACGAAAATACTTGATAAATCCAAATTTTGAAGACTTTCTGATCGAAATTGGCTTCCAGCCGTGAGAGATGAAAACGTAGATGACGTCAATACAGAATTTTGGCCACTAGAACGGGTTCAAAACGAGCCACGATCTTCAAGTTATGAATTTTGTAGCGCATAAAAATTGCACTTTCAGCATACTTTTTCACCACATTTCTTCGAGAAAACTCACACATTCAGATACCTTCTTTAAAAATTGACTCTTGAGCTGAACCAGAATTTAAGAATACATTATCAGGGATATCTTGGCGAAAGAACACCTGAATATGACGCGCCGGGTTGGACTTGTGAATTTTTGAACCCCAAACCGTTGCAAAACAGCGAACCGATCTTCAGCACGAAAAATACTCTGAGAATATCCATTGACGAAATAAACGTCACTTGTAACCTGAAGAAGCTTGATAAATATACCTTTATTCCATAACCATAAAACCAATAATATGCGTGTATGAAAAGAGGGAAAATTTTGGGGTACAACAGCTGCCCATGTTCAATCTTCTTAAACCTGAAGATTTAGATTTGTTCGTCTGCATTTCGTGATCTGAAGGTGGAAGATGATTGAACACTAGAGTGCCAGAAATTTGCACTCGTCTATAATGATGCTTGACTATGTAGGTAGTATCGGGAATGGGCTTACAGATTCCATTTGGAGGAGATGACGGGAGGTCACCAGAGATGGGCTTAAAGATGCCATCTAGAGGATGTTGATTTCCCAAGATATTCCTTTGATGAAAATTCCTGTTCCTATCATTAAGGAGGAATCTGCTGAGGAATATTGGTCTCTGTCTTGGGAGAAATAGAATTTTAGGAACTTCAGTTGTCCGTTAATCTACTGGGGAATTAACTCCGGCTTGAGGAAGCGGAAGAGAACTGCGTATCTAGTCGTGTATAGGCTGCATCGCGACCTACTAGGGAAAGGTGAAACCAGTCGTGTTTGATGGGTCCGGGTCTTACAGTGTTGTGGACTGATGTCTGGAGATAAGACAAAAGAAACCTGGATGATAAGGTTATGAGAAGGAACCTGAATAGTAGAGCTTATGGGAAGGAACCTGGGTAAGGTTACTTCGTGAGGAGTTTGGATAAAACTGCATCTGAACCGAGAAGGAACCTGGGTAAGGTTTCTTTGTGAGGAGTTTGGGTAAAACTGCATCTGAACCGAGAAGGAACCTGGGTAAGTTTTCTTTGCGAGGAGTTTGGGTAAAACTGCATCTGAACCGAGAAGGAACCTGGGTAAGGTTTCTTTGCGAGGAGTTTGAGTAAAACTGCATCTGAACCGAGAAGGAACCTGGGTAAGGTTGCTTCAGGATGAGTCTGGGTAAAACTACATCGGGAAATTGTAAGGAGGAATCTGGGTAAGGTTGCTTCAGGACGAGTCTGGGTGAAACTACATCGGGAAATTGTAAGGAGGAACCTGGGCAAGGTTGCTTCAGGATGAGTCTGGGTGAAACTACATCGGGACATTGTAAGAAGGAACCTGGGTAAGGTTTCTTCAGGATGAGTCTCAGTGAAACTACATCGGGACCGAGAAGGAACCTGGGTAAGGTTGCTTCGAGATAAGTCTGTGCAAAACTTCAGGAGGAACCTGGGTAAGGTTACTTCGGGATAAGTTTGTGTAAA
The DNA here is from genome assembly GCA_948472305.1 of Vicia faba. Lineage (NCBI taxonomy): Eukaryota > Viridiplantae > Streptophyta > Magnoliopsida > Fabales > Fabaceae > Vicia > Vicia faba. The sequence goes on from OX451735.1 coordinate 1,421,706,114, forward strand.
ACTTCAGGAGGAACCTGGGTAAGGTTACTTTGTGATAAGTTCGTGTAAAACTTCAGAATGAACCGGGGTAAGGTTACTTTGAGATAAGTTTGTATAAAACTTCAGGAGGAACCTGGGTAAGGTTACTTTGTGACAAGTTCGTGTAAAACTTCAGAATAAACCGGGGTAAGGTTACTTTGAGATAAGTTTGTGTAAAACTTCAGGAGGAACCTGGGTAAGGTTACTTTATGATAAGTTCGTGTAAAACTTCAGGAGGAACCTGGGTAAGGTTACTTTGTGATAAGTTCGTGTAAAACTTCAGAATGAACCGGGGTAAGGTTACTTTGAGATAAGTTTGTGTAAAACTTCAGGAGGAACCTGGGTAATGTTACTTTGTGATAAGTTCGTGTAAAACTTCAGGAGGAACCTGGGTAAGGTCACCTTGTGATAAGTTCGTGTAAAACTTCAAGAGGAACCCGGGTAAGGTCACCTTGTGATAAGTTCGTGTAAAACTTCAAAAGGAACCTGGGTAAGGTTACTTTGTGATAAGTTCGTGTAAAACATCATTCAGAAATATATGAAAAAGGACCCGTGTAAGATTTTTCAGGATAAACCCGTGTGAAGCTGCATTTAGGAGAAACCCATGTAAGATTTCTTCGTGACGAACCCGTGTAAAGCTGCATTTGATCGTGTAGATAATTACTCTGTTTAGTTTCCGGAGTTAATCTTGAACTTGCTGGAAGTTATTGATGATAACCATCTTTCCTGAAAAGTTACATGATTAATCGTATATGATGCATGACATGCATTGTATGATGATATTCTCAAACTAAATGAGATTATGCTGTATGCAATATGTATGAGCACGTCATGATATATGAACATGAAATGCTATTGTGGTACGTCCGAGTTTGGGAAAATAAATCCCTGACTGTTGTTGGAGAATAAAGAGTTTCGCTCGCTAGGGATAACATCCAAAGATGATTTGAGAATAACTTGGCCGGAGAATAATTCCGCTGGAGAATAAACTGGCGAGAAAAAACTGACTCTGTGGGGAAGAGATACTCTGTCAGAAGATCCGCTGATTTGGAGCAATAACCTCGGTTGGGGATGAATTACCGTTACTGGCGATGATGAACTCTGTCGGGGATAAAATTTCTGTTTGTGGAAGAAATAATCTCCACTGGGGATGGTCTTCCATTATTGGTGAAAGATGAACTCTGCTTGGGGAGAATTAACACCACTGCTATTGGATATTTCTTACTCTGCGGGGAGTGTAGATGTTACTGGGACGCGTGCTAAGGATACGATAATGACTTCACATCAATACTTTTCTGCCCCTGTACCTGCTGGAGAAAGTGCCTGCGGAGGCCTTGTGGATTGAGTGCCATCTTAACTTATGAGGTGCTTGGTTACTACTGATCGGAATGATAAGTCTTCTACTAATAGGAAAGTGACAAGATAACGAGACATAGTCGTACGCTTTAATCCCTAACTTTTGCCTGGACTGTCTTTTCAGATTTTCAGTCCACCGGGATACCCTTTTTTGCCCAAGCCTCCTTCTCAGGTTTTCGACTTGCCGGGTGTACAAATCTTTTTTTGTTTTTATCCCTAATTTTTACCCGAACCTTTTGGTTCACCGGGACACCCTTGTTTTGCCTAGGTGTGTCAACCTAGCGGGTCTTTGTTCATGCGCAGTATTTTTTTGACTATGTCCATGCTCTCAGGATGTAGGGAGTTGTCACTGTCGGTAGTGTTGTGTTGCAACACTACCAGAAGATGTTTGTTTGATCATACAAGATTCGTTGTTGGAATTCATGTCCAATGCCCCAAGTGATTCAGATGGAGATCTGCCCCTGGCTATTTGGCATCTTTGAGAGATTCCTTGAATCTTGACTTAACTGCCCCAGATGATGGACAATGATCATGCCGTTCCCCTTGGTTGGAAGTGTTTTTTCCACTTGAGGTGATCCTTTTTATTGAGAAGGTTTTTGTTCACTAGATATTCGTCATGCGAATTTCTCTGCTGTTGAACAAATAGTCATATGCAAACAATGTTATTTTAAGAATGCAAAGCTTACGTCTGTCTTGAAGTTTTGAAAATTCATTTTTTAGTAAAACAAGTTTTTTTTTTTGTAAAAGTGTGATGTCAACTCAGGATTTATAGCAAGTCCTACAGGAGTCAGGATACCTTTTGTAACAATATGCTTTCGAACTAACCCATGCTTCAGCTAGGACTTTTAAGGGTTATAACGTAGCCTGGTTCACGGTTTAAGAAACAAAGGATAAAGGCTCAAATTTTATTTGTACCCACCCGTTCTTCGTGATGTTCTTCGATCCTAAACTCAACTAATTGTGCATTTAGAACCCCAATTGAGTTTTGGAATATTGTCCTTGATGTTTCGGTGATGGTTCAGATACTGATAGTTTATTTTGAATAGGCAGTCATTTTTGTTGAGGGTTTGTAGGACCTCTTTCTTTTTTATTTTATTATCCCTGTCTTTTTCCTGAACTGTTTCTTTTTGTGGTTACAGTCAGCGAGATGCCCCAGTTTTTTCTTAAGTCTCCTTCATAGGTTTTGACCTAATGGGCTTTTATTTCGAGAGATAATGATTGTCTGCTTTGATGATTATGCAGAACCATCACCGTCTTTTGTTTTGGAAGGACGTCTTCGATGCCATTCATTGTGTACGAAGCGGCAGATCATGACTGAATGCGCCTCTGAATTAAATGAGAAAACTACCCTGCCCCGGGTTGTGATTAAGGGTTTTAATTTATGTGAAAATAAAAACTCCTACTTCTTTGGCTCAAAGGGGTTGACTAGGGATTATCTTCCTTATAACTCCACTGTTTAGGATTTGAAACAACGCTTGTACATCGTCAGCGGGGTCCGTTCAAAAGCATACTGTAGAGATCGTGGTATCGTTTTCGTCATCCTCCCTTTAAAGGCTTACAGTTTTTTAGTCGAGAGTTGAATATCATGAAAGGAAATAAGAACGCATTTTTTGAAATAGTGAATACGAATGGATTGATTCAAAACAGACATATGCAATGCATTAATGAAATAATAAAGTTTTGACATGACTAAATGTTTGAACAATCAAAAGAAAATTACAAATTGAAAATTCTAATGAACAAAAAGTCTTCTTGTGAGAACTTGTCACTTCATATGGTATGCCTTGGAGGGATGGAAGAAGAACTCAACCTAACCATCTTGTGTGAATTCCAATGCTCCTTCATCAATCAGGTCTTCAATTTTGTTTCTCAATGCCCAACAGCTGTTGGTGTCATGTCCAGGGTTGTTGGAATGGAATGCACACCTAGCATCAGGATTGTACCTTGGGGAGGCTATGTTGGGATTCTGAGGAGAGTCCCTTAATATAACCAACTTGGCCTTCAACAGGCGTTGTAATGCTTGATCCAATGACATGTTGATTTCGGTGAAGCGCCTTTCAGATGTATTCTTCTTATGCCGATTTCCCCGCTGTCGTTGGAGAGGTTGTGGTTGGGCTTGTGATGTAGTAGTAATCATGAAAGGTGTGTTCCCAACCTCTTCTCTCACCGGGGGATGATTAATGCCTTGATCCACAATCTTAACTGTTTGTTTCATGGATTTGCATCCATCTTGTTGAAGCTTATTGAGGAAGGCTCTTAGCCCTTCTTGTCCTTGAGCTAAGTTTTGGATAAGAGCCATCTGCCCCAGGATCTGGATTCTCATTGCTTCTACCTCAGCTTGCAATTGTTCCAGTTGTTCATCCTTGTTGTTGTATGGACGTTCCTTGGTCAGATTCCTGGTGAAGAGTCTTTTCAGGTCTTCTTGCCCCTTGGATAGATTCAGGAGAAATTCCTTGAACTGGGCATCTTGAGCTTGGAGATCTCTGTTGTCTTGTTGGAGAGCCATTGCTGAAATAAACAGCGAGAACATGAGAGACCTGCTTTGAAACCTGCTTATGCAATGATATGTCTGCAATGTTTTCAAGGATATCGCGGGGTAAACAAGAAACTGTTAGGATTGGATTGCAGCTTGATTGAAGAAACTTCGTATCATTGAGAGTCCTTCTTCCAGAGTCAAGCTCACCATATCGAGTGGGTCATAGCCCCTGACTCAAGATCCTTTGACAACATTGGCTAGAGGAAAATAAATCCCCTTTCTAGATGTCTGGTTCGCCATGACCTACATCACAGACCCTTAAGATCCTTGAAATGGTTAGTATGATATGCCATGTTATGTTATGATGCAGGGTGTCATGATAAAAGCATAAAACAGGTATATCAGATAACAGACATGATAAAGGTAAACAAGCCACACAAGAGCCCTTAAGTTTCAGGCTTGCATGGAGTCTAGGTACTACCCTTTTGAAGTTCAGTTGGTTTCAACCTGTCCTAATAATAGTAACCGGGTTCTAGAGGTTCTCAATATTACTGACCATCCTCCATCGGTCATGGTTTTAGCTCACGTAATCTTTTCCTGCGGCCAGAACTATCTCGAGAGTATGGTCTCAATGAGTGTAGTATCGAGTATCAACCAGTTCTCAGCTCTATACCGAGGCTGGCTATCTCACTACTTCCTATGGCCAAGTTGGTCAATTATAGGTTCTAAGGTCAGTTGATGCTTAACGACCCATATAGCAGCCTCGTACTCTCCTTGTTCCTCCACAAGGGATACCGGTACCAACCAATGTGCCACATCAACGTAGCTACTGCTTCAACCGTATCGCTCTACGCCGTACAATTCCCTCACAGTTTATTTCTACTTACCTAACAGGTGTCCCCCAGATCCGGGTTAGGATCTATAGTAACTCTGATACAAAGCCCACAAAAATAAAGCAATCAAATCAAACAATAGAAACAATATGATAAACTAAACCTAAGGTATACCCCACTTATTTCTCCCCAGCAGAGTCGCTAGTTCTGTGATACGATGGCAGAACCGACTGTTAATACTGGTTTGCGTTTTTTGTTCGCAAATGTCGTGGTAAGCAAGAGTCGCCACCGACTTTTATTTTATCCAACAGGAAAGGAAAAAAAGCACAGAAACATTCCTTTTTTCAAGATTTTGAGTACGGGGGGTAGATTATAGAAAGGGAAGGTATTAGCACCCTTTCTATCCGGGGTTTTCCACGGGCTCTTAGGTACTTGCTAATCATTTTAAAATTTTCTTCTTTGTGTGTTTGTGTGATTTGAAAAGTTTTTGACTTCAATTTAACTCTTGCTTCTGTCTTCAAGAGTGTTACGAAGTGTTTTTGAAAACTTTGTTTGAAAAGAGTGTAAGTGTGAAAAGATTGTTGTTTTGAGCAAGTACCTAACAGTTATCTACCTACTCGAAAAAAGGATCGTTTCTATTCTCGTTTCCTTTAGACAGCGCTATCCCACTATTAGTGAGTAGGTAGCACCGTCGTTGGAATTTGTAAGGGTCAATTCGAAAGGGATGTAATGGTCATTGAAGGCAATATGTAAGGATACCTTAGCATTTCGAAGGGACTGTCATCATATATTCGTAGGCAACATCGAGGGACAAGATCATATACCGTAGGCAACTTCGAGGGACAGTAAGGAACTATGATCTTTATGATGACTTTTAGATTGGGGGTCTTTTGCTAAGATATCCCTACGTTCGAGGGACATGACCATTGTTTTCCGAGGCAACCAAGTGAGGCATACCCTAAGAGTGAGCATGTGCATTTGTTTGATTTCAGTTATTTAATCTTTGCACATTAGGTGATCTACCATTTTAAAGTTAATCATACATTCTTGTCATGCATCCTTAATTATTCATACATCTAACAGTTAATATTTGCGGAATTTAAAGTGCGAAAAATAAGCTAAGCTATTACAAGGCTTCGGGTATTTACATAGCCAAAAACAAACCCTTAAAAAAACGATAAATGAAAGTAAAAAGGTCCTAATTAATCTATTACAACTTGTGAGCAATTACATTAATATTGTAAAATAAAATAAAGCGTGCGCGAATAAAGAACGAGAGAGAATTAGGGTTTTGACCCCGTCTAACCTAATCGAAAGAAAAATTATTTTTTTTGTTGTTTTTAATTATGTCTAAGAAAAAAGAATTAAGTTTTTTAAAATTAAATACAAAATTAATTAGTAATTAAATTAGTTAAAAAAAATAATTAAATGGCCTATTTTTGTGTTTTGTTATTTTAAGAAAAAAAGAAAATATAATTAAGTTAGAAACAAAATCCTAATTGTTCTAATTAATTTTAATTTATTTACAAAACAATTAAAGTTACATAAAATTAAATTAAAACCTAAAATTAATTATTCGAGTTTATTATAAAAAATCAATGGTTTGTGAAAAATGTTAAGTTTTATGAAAAAAGATTTTAAACAGAAAGAATAAATATAGGTAAAGGATAAATAGGAAGGAAGAAAATCAAAACCAATAGGGGTGGTTGTTGAACCCACACCCTTAACCTTCTCAGGATGTCTGCCTCGCCATGTATTGGTATCATGTGTTGGCTGTTCTGCTTTGGCCATTTGTGTTTTAGCCTCAACGTTCTGTAATGAACCTACATGGGATCCTGTCTAAATCTGTAGTGTTGAATCTCATGAGCACATTAAATAAATTACTATATATCATGAAATACAAATAAAGCCAATATATGGAAAATTTTAATGTTAAAACCGATATGGCATGTATGAATGATTATACCCTTTTGATCATGGAGATCAAATCAGCCTTACCCTTACTGGAGAAGTAGTAATATGAATTCTTGTATACCCTTTTGATTATGGAGATCAAGCCATCCTTATCCTTACTGGAGAAGTAGTGAGATGTAGGTTTGTAACAGAGATGACTTGTTTGTAGTGAGATGGAGATTTGTAATAAGGATTTCAAGGTTTTTGGATTCTTGAAAGAATTTGATATTCTGACAGCGTTGTGGCAAAGACTTTTTTCTTTCTCCTTTTTTCTTGTTTGTGTGAAAAGAATGAGATTATATAATAGAAATTAGAGAGAAAAAATGGGCTTTGAATGTGCAATTGGGCCTCCAATATTCACTTGAGTTTGTCACGTTCCAGGCTAAATCGCAGGGGCTTAAGTGCAATTTTTGAAGTTGAAATGTTAAAAAAAATGTAGCCGGCATCGAGAACTAACTCCTGTCCGAAAATGGGCTCAATCGGATAAACGGTGAATTAGTTATGAATTTTTGAAGTTTCAGCTCAGACAAACTTATTTTGGGCTCCAGTGTCGACTCTGACACGTTCTTCAATAAAAAACTGGTATTGATCAGAGCATAATCCGGTCTCTACTTTGGAAGAAAAGTTGTAGATCTCTGAGTCAGTCACCTTGTGTAAAAAGATGGGCCCAATCCGATAAAAATTGACCGAGTTATGAATTTTCGAAGTTTCGACCCAGATGAAATAATATTCAACATACGGGATTTTCGGCGCGTCACACGCACTCTGGGTAAAAAATGAATGCTTTTTGGATACCGTTCGAACTCAATACCTTATGTTAGAACATAGTCAACTCAATTTGTTAAATTTTTGCACCGGAACCATCTCGATACGATATAAATCGACCAAGTTATGATTTTCTGAACATGACGCAAATAAACTTCTGGCGCAAATTTTTTGTACGAAAATACTTGATAAATCCGCATTTTTAAATACCTTCTGATCGAAATTGGCTTCCAGACGTGAGAGATGAAACGTAAATGACATCAATACGGAATTTTGGCAACTGGAACGGTTTCAAAACGAGCCATGATCTTCAAGTTATGAATTTTTTAGCGTGTAAAAACTGCACTTTCAGCACACTTTTTCACCACATTTCTTCGAGAAAACTCACACATTCAGATACCTTCTTTAAAGAATTGATTCTTGAGTCGAACCTGAATTTAAGAATACGTTATCAGGGATATATTGGCGAAAGAACACCTGAATATGACGCGCCGGGTTGGACTTGTGAATCTTTGAACCCCAAATCGTTGCAAAATGGCGAACCGATCTTCAGCAGGGAAAATACTCTGAGAATATCCATTGACGAAATAAACGTCACTTGTAACCTGAAGAAGCTTGATAAATATACCTTTATTCCATAACCATAAAACCAATAATATGGGTGTATGAAAAGAGGGCAAATTTTGGGGTACAACACAAATGAAACAAAATAATTAGATAATATGCATTATGGAATGGACCAGAGAGGCGTCATAGCCTTAGCTCCGGTCGTCTTCTCCGATGACTCTTTTTTTCTTTCTGCAAAAATAGACACAGTCAGTGATCCAAGGGTACCCTACCCCCTTAAATCAAGCCTTGCGATCTCAATGCAAGTATTATTTTGGGCTGAATCGTGCTCTTTTGTGAGATATGAAGAAGATAACTTAAATCGGTATGGGTATGGAAATATTCAATTTAGCCATCATGGGGCTCACACGATGGTTTATTCCTGCACTATTGAACCTCAGAAACACATTAACAAGGTTAGTACACGTTAAAACTCAAAGAAAACAAAAATATAAAATTCATGCAATGAGAAAAATCGGTGATGAATGTTCATGCATTTCAGACCCTTTGGATCTTCAAAGTGGATCGATTCTTACCCTACAATCTTCTTGGAAGTGAATTTAAGGGCTTGCTTGTTGTGAAAGAAGTTGTAAGCTAGGGTTTCGAATTATTCAAGTTTTTGATATCTTTGGAGTTTTGGAAGAGATTTCTTGCTGCAAGGGTTCGTGTGCATGCTTGTCTGAATTGATGACAATATATAATGAGGAAATTAGGTCAACCAGAGAATGAGCTTGGACCTTTGTAAGAAGCTTTATTTTATTTCATTTATTTTGAATTTTAAATAAATAAAATGAAAAATAAATAAAATATAAAACCAAGGGGTGTATGAATGAGATATGAGGTTCACTATGAATTATACAACACGCATGGACCTTGAAACAATATCCCATTAGCCCAAAAATTCAAGTTTGGTCACTTTAGGTTTCATACATTTGCTCAAATTTTCCCAACATGCACCAATCATAAATCTCTCAATTCTTATTTGAAGGTGATCTTTGACTTTTTGGAAAGACCAAGATGTCCTCTACAATCTCTATTTTGATCATTTTGGAATTTTAAGAATTTATCATGTAAGTTGCCTTGACAAAAAGTGTGTTTTTGTTGACTTTTGAAATGACATATAATGTATTGGCCAATATCTCTCAAATGAAGCATTTTTTGGACATAATCTTACATAAACAAAGTTGTTGGGAATTGAATTTCCTTTTAAATGAGCATTGGCTGAGGAAAATATGATGAAGCATGTGAAAGTTGTGCTTGGTCAAAGTTCAGTTGACTTCTCCTTAAGAAAACCCTAATTTGATAACTTTTGACTTTTGGTGAATCTTGAGTTTTCTTGATGAATCATGATCAACCCTTGATCAAATGATGAATGTGACTTAAAAATGTTGATGTTGACCAAAAATCTTGAAGTTCGATTGTATGTTGACCATAATTGACTTTTTGTCCAATACAATTGATTTTTAGTCATCTGAGCAATTGACTGAGCAAACTTGTGATGCAAGGCTTTAAATTTGGCATGAGAATTCCTTGATACATATGAGGAACCATGAAACCCACTTGAGGCCTTAGAAATCCAATATTCCTTGAGAAAATTGAAACCTTAGTTGTAAGTCCATTGCTTAGGAGGAGAATTTGTCTGATCAATTCTTTAGTAACCTTGAGCAAATGAAGACCTTAGGAGAATGTCTTGAAGAAAATGGGAGGGAAAATTTTGGGGTACAACAGTATCTAAGGAAGTAGAGGTGAATATTTCACAACAAAGGTTGCAACATCAATCTGCTACCATATTTCTAGAACTTCCTCTTGTGAACATCATCAAAATTTTGCAAGGTAAGAGTCTTGATTGAATTAATGTATGCCCTTGTGATAGTTATTGATATTTTTTGGTTAAATTTAGAAAAATTAAATTCAAATATATTTAAAGTTATCAAAAGTTCTTGGTCAACCTCTACAAGGAAAGTTGGGTTCCTAATGATGAAGAAAAATATGCTTATATAATTCATTGTTGGTTATTCTGAAAAGCAGCTGAGTGGTCTACATCATGGAAGAATCATGCATCTTTTAATAATTCAAAGATATTTATAGATTCTAACAACTTAATGAGTATCTCTGAGCTTCACTGCTTTTAGTAAAATTTATAGAGATATTGTTGTCATTAAGGAAGGAAAGGATGTTGAACCAATCATTGGAACATCATCTCATAAATCTGTTTCTCCAGGTTAGAATACTCTGAATAGCTTCATGAACTGAATTAGATATTTGTCAAGTCAGCTAGAGTTTAGGATTTGTAACCAGAGGATTGGATGATAAGAAGTTTGGTTTGTAAAGGGATATCCACTTTTTTTAAGTCTGGTTTTATCCTGTATTTAGAATTTAAGGAGACCTTGACAAATCCTGTAATGTTGGGGATAATTGTCCGTGGAAAGCTATCTAGTATCCTTAATCAACAAAGTTTCGGTTTTATCATAGTCTTACTAAGGAAGAGTATAATGCTGAAGGGAACTGGTTTTTGTTAGGGTTCTGCATGCAATGTCAAAGAAGATGTTATGATATTTTACTATGACAGTTGGTCACAGTCTGAGTAATCAAGTTTGCACACTTGACTTGATAAGGCTCGTTGATAATGGTCTTAGTCCTTTCAGTGATCTTGCTGCAAGCAAAGGTGTTCTTCTTAGCTTGGGATCTCTGGGATGATATTATGAGCTGGACTTAGTCAGTCCTTGAATGCAAGTCAGATTGAAACCTTGAAGTGTGTGTTTGGAGAATTGCTCTGGTACGGACTCAGCATATGAGGCATACAAACTTTATTGTCTAGTCAAATGCGGTAATGGTTAGCCTAGACTATTTCAGTTAAAGTCTCAGTTTTTCCTAGAAATCAAGACTTGAGAAAGGTAGAAGAAAAAGAGAGCGTCCCTCTCTTGTGGTAAGTCGTGCATTAATAATAAGATTAACTACACTTTCTTTGAAAATGCTCCTATGGACTGACCTTTCGATACAAGAAAGGTGGTCTCTCTATGTTTAAGAATTAATCATTCTAAGATAAGGTTCAAAAGAAATAAATCCCGGCATACGGATTATTCTATAAAAGCTTGGTTTGACGTGAGCTAAGGAGGAGAAGAGTGCTAACTTAGAGGAAATATGTGTAATTTAGAGAACAATGTATCTGTGTTAATATTCTATCTCGTATATCTATTAAAAAGTAAGGAATGCAGAAGGTCATCTGTAGGGGGGCGAGTGTGTTAATCTTGCAATTATTTAAGGATCTGTCATGTTGTGGTTTATTACTGTGGCCATGTTTTTTGGTGTGTAGAGATGCCGAACATGATGTTTTGACATTTTGTTTATGTGTGAACTTGGATAGCTCGTGTGTGTTGTTCTAAGGAGATGAGTCTCAGATGTGTGAACTTGGATAGCTCATGCAGGTCATTTGGGTTTTCCTCAATTCTGGTCTGGTGATTTTTCATGTTGGTTTTCTTGTGCTTCGAGAAAAGTTTCTTCTTCTACCCGGGGAGGAGAATTAGTTCTATGTGTCTAGAAGACGTTCTGAGTGACAGGGGGAGCAATAAGCATGTCCATTTTTAGCTTCTTCTGTATGCAGTGTATGGTGACGCTGGTTTTGTATATTTACTCCAGTTTTTTTTAAGATTTTGGCTAAAAAGGGGGAGTAAAGTGTTGATGTGCTTTGTTTCCTAATGTTACATCGCATGTCTTAACATGTTGACATGTGATTTTAGCATTGTGACAGGATTGTGTGCTACTGATTTTGGGAGAGTAGTTGTTTGTTGTGTGGTTGCTCATGCAAGTATTCAAAGGGGTATGATTGTTCATGCTTGTGTGTGTTGATGCTGATGAGATATGTGCAAAGATATCAAACAAATTTTATGTAACATTTTTCATGATGAAGAATCTCCTGGATGTTTTGTGCTAAGATTGTTTTAGCCAAAATTTTCCAAAGGGGGAGATTGTTAGTACCATGGTTTTGTGATTGGCTAAATTTTGGCAAAACATGGTTTGTCATAACAGGATGTGCTATTATGTGTTTTTCAACCAGATGTCGAAGACAATGTCATGACATCTTGGTCTGGTGCAGCAAGTGCTACTGTTTGATAATTCTTGACAAGATTTGATTTGATTTTATGAGATTCCTTTTGATTATATCTCAGCTATTTTTGCAAATCAAGAATATTCAATCTGGAACAAAAGAATCAAATCTCCATCAGCATTAAAAGTTTCTAAATTTGATTCTTAAGCTTATTTAGGATACTTGAAGATTTGTTCCAAGATTTTAGGAGGTATTCTTTGAAGTAATCAACTCATGTATTAGGGAAGAATTAGGTAAAGACTTTGAAGCCCTTGGATAACTGAAGCTTATAAAAGGAAGACCAAGACCTAGGGCATAGTTATTTCTTTTTAGTTCTTTTTGTTTTAGAATAAGAGTTTTCTGTTTTGAGATCGTGTGTGCTCTTGTGACTGTAAGTCACCCTTGTGTCTTTTGATACTTATGATAGACGTTTGTCCTCACTCAGAAACCTTTAGGTAATGAGTTGAGTATTGTTCTCCACGAAGTTGTGAATCAAGAGTGTGTATTGTTGTTGGTGGAAGCTTTTAATAAACCCAAGTATTGTTTGTAGTTAAGAGTCTTAAATATGTATTTATAAATGGGAAGTACATTGTGTAACACCCTTCTAAGCCCCAAAGCGTAAAATAATTTAATAATTAAATCAGAGTAATGAACCAAAAAGAGTGTCATATTACTTCAAACAAACTTTATAATAAGACACATCCTGCTGCGTAACACATGTTTTCAAAAATTGATTACATTATGTACTTCATGATTAACAATCATAGATTTTCAACTTACTCGCGGTGGAAATTCATAATTCAAAAACATATTTATTAAGATACTTCCAAATAACTTCATCAAATAAAAATAACTCAATTACCACAAGGATAGTTCAAATCCCAAAATAAACAAAGTAACATAGTTATTTAAACAAACGATCCCATCCTTGATGTTAAGTATCAGAGAAAGACCCATTTATTCTACAGGAAATAAAGAACAAACTCCGCAACTATCCTATAAGCTTTGGCATACTATTCTTGATTACTTGCAAGTTACCCATGTATAGAGGCAACATTTCCAAGCAGCAAGGGTGAGTAAATCATAATCATTAATAAAGACATAAGGAGTAAATAAAATAGCTATGGTACAACACCAAAGGAACACACCATCGAAACTTCATATCATACTTGCACCTTCAAGCATCATAGTATACATTAGATACATGGTAATACAATCAATTAGAAATTATCACAAAATATGCATCCACAAAACAACAATCAAACAAATCATCATACAATGCCACATATAATGCAATGCAACTACTTTAGATTCATGCATGTGGTACCAAAACTTCACTGATGACACCATCATCATTTTCTCCAAAGATACCCACCAATAGGATCGATTCCCGCTTGGAACCAAAGCACATCATAAATTGAACTCAATCTACACTATGGGATTGAGGCCATCACTGGACTATTCGTCCTACAAAACACACTAGAACAACGTCCTACAACCATCACTAGGCTATGCCCTAACTTATGCCATGAATGCATGATGCAAAACATCTTAATAACCAAATGACCACTGCTAGTCAAAACACATCATAATTCATATAATCATCACAAATATTAACACATACTTCATAACATGAAACAACATCATCATAGCATCAACAATTCATTGTATACACATACACCATATCAAAACAATCACTGAATCATCTTATTCATCAAAGCATATGTACTTGAAAAAAACATCATATGACTCTTTTTATTCCACCGAGGTATATTTCATTGCATTAGCCTCCTAAAGATTCAAACAACGCGTTAATCAGAGTCATGAAACTCAAATTATGAGACTTTTAAAGTACTACGGTTGTCCATCGCCTGGTGCTCATCCGGCAAAATAGGATGTTCGCCTGAGGTTCACCCGAAGATGAAGGAGAGACAACAGGATGTCCGCCTGAGGCTCGCCCACAGTGAAAAAGTTGATACAAATTAAAAATACACATGCATACACACACACACACACAGACACACACACACACACACACACACACACACACACACACACACACACACACACATATATATATATATATATATATATATATATATATATATATATATATATATATATATATATATATATATATATATATATATATATATATATATATATATATATATATATATATATATATATATATATATATATATATATATATATATGGCGTTTATTGTAACACCTGGGGCCGAAGAGGGTGATAAGTGATTGTCGATTTCATATCGGCATGAGAGGGATCACGAGGTTGAGCAAATAAGGGATTTCATGGTTAAAGGAAGGCTTATAAAGATTGATTAGTACTATCTATACCAACAAGATACATCTTCTTTTCGGCAACCTAACAAATAAGAACTCCATAGTTAAAGAGGCTTGACTTGGAGTAGTATTTAGATGGGTGACCTTCTGGTAAATTTCCAGGAAAGCATGTGAGTGAGGATAAAGCATGCTGAAAAGACATATGTTAGGTTGTGGGATCGGTCAATAATCCTAAAAGAAGCATGGGGCGTTAGATTTGCGTTCTGACTGACTAGCGTGAGGTTTTCACATGGATCACTAATATTTCTTGCGGGTTGAAGGGTTGGGAATTTCTTAAGCATTGATAATCAATACATGGACGATAGCGATTCATTTATGATCAAAATCATGTCACTTTTCCCTTGGATATATGAACACCGATTATTTCTTTTTTAAATAATATAAAATAATAATGATTTCTCCCTCGATTATATGACCACATTAAGAGAATAAATTACTTATATTGCAGCTCTAAAGAGAAAAAGGGTGAATTGTAATGTATATCACTTACAAATTTTTATCATCCACCATTTTCTTTTTGGGTTACAATATTTTTGTTGTTAATCTTGTTGTTTATTACGATAAAATTCAATATCAATTTGTGAGGCAAAGAATAGTAGCAACCAAAATAAATAGTCTACAACAATAATAATCCGTACACATATAATATAACATAATAAGGAAAGAATAAGACGAATGCTTGTTCACCCAGTTCGATCAAACAATCTACTTTGGAGGAGAGAGCAACTCTCTAATTCACTATACTCAGAAAGTTGTTACAAGAGATTACAAATGAGTTACAAGAAAATAGCCTTTTCCTTCAAGTTCCCAAGAACAACCTTGAATGCGCCCATAAATAACCATATTTTCTACCCAAATGTTTCCCAACCTCTTCAACCTTCAATATAACCCAAACCCAAGGTGTAAACAAGTGTTTCCTAATTCCCAATAACCTTAGATAACTCCAAAGTTTTCCAAAACCCTTTGCCTTTCTAAGGTTTCCCTTGAGAATAGCCAAAACCTTATGCTATTCCTTAAATCCTTGTTCTCACTTATTGTTGTAAGCTATAAGTTTGTCACACCTGTAAGCATATAATATATACATATTTATAATAGAAAATACTCAACAACTAGAGCCCAAAACCGCAGTCCAATCACACATGGATCCATGGACCAAATCAAAAGATCCTGAATCATGCAAAACGAGAAATTATCGAAAAAGTCAGAAAACCCTAAATCACTATTCACAATACGGACATTACTATTCACCGAACAAACAACACTATTCATCCGTACGGACAACACTATTCATCCATATAGATAACATTATTCATTCGTACAGACAACATTGTTCATCCGACCGATTTTTCCCGTTTTCTATTTTGACTTTTCGTCTAAAATTCTAAAACTTCTAATTTTCGCGATAAATGCAATCTCTAAAATATGTTTTTTTTCTTAATGAACAAAGGTTTTAAGGCATATTCCAACTATCTCCACCTTGACTTTAAACCGTGTTGATAACAATTTAACCATTAACAACATTGTTGCTCTCTACCAGGTTAAAACTCTTAATCAATAACATTGATCAAATTTAAACAACACTTCAGAATGATAAATGATCTTTTAAAGGCATGTATTGTTTATTTTGTTAGCTTCTGGGATGTGATACTTCATAATAGCGAAGTTCTCATTTTTCAAAAGTATCCTTGGTCATAATATTCTCTTGAGAATACATATGTCTGTTTGAAACTAAAGAGTCTACTTCATTAAATAAGGTGTCAGGAAAGTGAAAGGTTAGTAATTCAAAATAAGTCAGTTGTCTTTTCTAAACCACGCCTAAGCACTTGATGTGACACATTAGAAAGCGAGATAATCTTGGAATTAAATGATAAGTCATATTGCTTTACCTCTTGTCAGATTTTTTCACTATTAAAAATGTTTTTCATCATTGCAAAATCATTTTAAAACCCACTCGCTCCACTTCACACATTGTCGGTACATCTCTCCCACACTTTTGTCTTTTAAAAGCCCTAAAAAATTTAAAACCCTAAATCCACTTGTTCGGTTCGTGTTCATGGTTGTTCATCTTCAACAATGAATGCTCAACAAAAATCAACTACTTCTCAATGAAAACATCTACAACAACATGGGTCCTCATCTTCTTAACAAGGACAAGTGAATAATAATTTTCTTGAACTTCAATGCTTCATTCATGTGTCACAGTTGGTGGTTCTTTATAAGTCAAAAGTGAACTTTGAAAATCACAAGGAAAATGGTATTGATCTTTCTATAGATGTGCATACTCAAGGATGTGAAACATTCTTCCAAATTGTCAAAGGTCCCACTCTCCCTGATTTAGTAAAGCAATTTTAGGTAACGGTGAAGGAATCAAGATAGTGTATTTTGGCTAATGTAGTTGGAATGGAAGAAAGTATTATTGAGAAATCCATTGCTAAGTTACTTAATCATGATGGAACTGGTTTGAAATGTTGCAGCCTGAATGACAAGATAACCAATATGAGGACATAAAGATCTATTAATTCAAAGATCTTCAGTAACAATAAGTGTAAGTTCTCTAGTTTTATGATTGTCATTAATTTTTGTAAAAAAAATAAGATAACAATATGTTAGATAGGAGATGTGTGCTAACAGGAATAGGTTGAGAAAGAAGTCATATCTTATGTTGAGACATGTTGAGATGATAATTCTTATTATCTAGAACAAAATGTCATATAAGATTATGAAGGAGCATACAACATCGCGCCTGAGATGAAGTGGACAGTTAGATTCTGTTATGATTTAACTGATGCAAACTATTTTGGGAATATTATGCAATCCTATGTGGAGCTGATTTAAAGGTCAAAAAGAATTAAGTCAGAATATTGAAGAATATGCAATTTTGAAATATGGATATATTTTAGGAAAATAATGATTGAAGACCTTGTTTGTAGTAGAAGTTTTGGCTGGTTTGTAACAACTGATATACTGTGATTGAAGGCCTAAATCCAATTGGTAATAGGTTATAAATAAAAGGTAGTGTAACCTAGTTATGTACGAGTTCAAGATGTATAAGTCTAGGGATTTGGCATTCTCACCACTCTCTAGGAGAGTTAGTGTAAGTGAACCACTCGGGTTGTGAGATGGTCATTGTATTCTCACTCAAAAGTTGTGAAGTAATGAGTTAAGTATTGTTCTTGGAGGAAGCTTGTAAGTAACTCCAAGTTGTGTTCTTAGTTAGGAGTAAAGTTGTAAATGGTGGAGTTTAGCTTTAGGTCTTGACTAGGTATTGTCATGGAAGTGTCTCTTCTGTTTTACTGTCATGGAAGTGTGTCTTCATGTGTTGTTGTCCAATCACTATGTGTGATTGATGAGGGATTGAGGGGGGCCTCATACCTAGGTGAGTCTTAGGTAGAAATATAGCACGGGTAATGATTAAGTGAGAAGTTGTAAATGGGGGAGTTTAGCTTTGAATTGATAATATCATATTGGCTTTGTCCCTGGCTTGGTATACCCTCAGAGTAGGAGAGTTACTCCGAACTTGGTTAACAATCTTGGTGTGTTATTTATTTATTTTTAGTATTGTTTTAATATGTTTATACCTTGCATGTTTGTTTAAGTCAGACCAGATGTCCCAACATGTCATATGACATTTGAGTTCTGTTATACCAGAATTTCAATAAGAGTTTCACATTTGTCAAATATCTTTTAGTTTCCCTCAGTATCTGGGCCAGGATCATCCTAGAGTGCATTTACTAGAAGCCTTCTACCAATGCATCTCCCATAATCAAATGTGATGTGAAAGAGATATTATACAATATTTCTTGTGATAAAAAGGTTAATCTCTCTTTTATACTTTTTAAGTATTTAAGAAACTCACTCGAAAGCTCTATACTTCATGTGAAAGAACCTACCAGGTGGATACCTCTGGGAAGACTGATTACAGTGTCCCTGATTAACTATAGTTTGGTAGATTCACTCCAAAGTACAAATATAATGGAATATCTCTCTCCTCGATCTGAAAAATTGTTTGAAGGAAGAAATTTGAAGTCTATGTCCTCTTAAGTTATACTTCCTTGAGAAGATTGTTTAACAGGATCTGCACCTTATTATGCACCCGAAATAGAAGATGGATACATGCCCACAACTGTAGATGGACCAATAACTCTTCTTAGCCATTTGGAAGAATGTCTTTTAAAGAAAGAATCTCCCAGTATGTCTCCTGAAGTTGTGATATCAATTGTTCTTGATCCTCTTGGAATGATTTCCCACAAAGTTCTCAGAAGTATCTATGGTATTGTTAAGTTTTATGGGTATGCTGACAGATTTCCAATTTTTTCTGAAGTTCATGCTACGATCCGAAGGAAACAAGCTATTGTTCATCAGAAGTTTGATAGTGATCGCTCTTCAAGCATGGAATATGATAGTTCATCCAGTGAATACAATTTGAGCTCATCCTCTACATCATATTTTATACCATCTCCACTCCCTTCTGAACCTCTTCCTCTTCAAACAATTCTTCCATCTTGTTGTACCCCAAATTTCCCCCTAAGATTCCTCTATCATATCATATCAATTCAATCACAACAAGATCACACACTAGGGTTTGGCTCTTCTCCTTATCTTTAGCTTTGCCCATGGGGAATCACCAAGCACCTTGATTTGTATCTTGTTGTCGTCTATATTTTAATTAACTTTTAGCTAATAAATACAATGTATTTTTCCCTAATTTTTGATATCATAGGTGAAAGCACAACATATTCTAGAAAGTTGATCCATAGGTTCATGAGTTTATTTCCATGCCTTCTTCAACAAAGCTTCATTGATATTAAAGCTTCATTATTGAAGATATTTTAAAGTGATATCATAAGAAAGTCTATTATGATTCATCATGCCTCAAGTTGTCAAAAATAGTTCAAAGGTACAAGGGTTGATTGAAGAAGTTTGACCTAATTGGATAAATTCTTGATTCATTGATCACAAGTGCATATTTCCCTCAATTCTCAATATTTGGAAGCGGTTATGGTTTCTATGGTTCCTCATTATCATCCTCAATAACTTCTATTTATATGACAACAGTATTTGTGCAAGAAAGTTGATCAAAATTGTAAAAGAATTTCTAAGGTATCTTGTTGCTCTAGGAGCTAGGGTTTTGAACTTCAAAAAGGGTATATCTTTCTCATGTTTTGGTATTTATGAGTGATTCCAAAGACACCCTTCTATTCAAACGGTTATCAACAAACCACTTCAAAAATTTCAAGGAAGTTTTGTGTGGAAGGTACCTAATGATGAAGAAAGATTACAAGTCTTCTAGATGAATCATCAAATTCCCTTATGTGACTTCAAAAGAGCATAACTTGGTAAATTTTTATCTCCTTGAGCCCATTATTTTTTCATAATGATCTTAAATATATGGAATTCAACCCTTCTTTTAAGTGAAAAGTTTGAAAATGGATGGAAGATGCCCTAATGATGCAAAAGATTATAGGTCATTTCATGAATTTTTGCCAACTTCAACAAGTCATAACTCTCTCAATTTTTGGATTTTTTAAATGGTTCAAGTCTCAAAATTCCATTCAATAAATCTAATTCATTCCATATTTTTTTATCAAGAGCAAATTTCAAGTGGAAGGCCATGTTTGGATGTAAGACATTATAAGTCATTTTTGATGAAAAAACTTAGAAATTTTCTAAGTACAGAAAGTCAACCTCTTTTTCTCAACTTTGACTCATCACAATTTTCAGCTCAAGCATCCATTTGATGCCATTCTTTTCACATTGTAAAGCTTGTGATCTTGACTTTCTAAAGCTTCAAGAATCATGTCCTAAGACTCCTTGAGCAGAGAATGCCATTGATTTGGATTTGGTAACTTGAAACTGAAGTTTCTTCATAAGTCAGAATTTGAAATTCATGTTTTGGCTTCTAAACATCAAATTAGCACACATTTTTGGTCTAAACATGTTTAACCAACTTGCCAAAGTGGATTAGAGCCTTAAAACGCAAGGATTGGATGAGTTTTGATGCAAAACAGATCACACCTTATTCGTGTATCAGGTTTACACGATTTCCCTCCAAACTTCATCATTTTACACGCTTGAACATTTAATCAACTTCCCTATAAATAGAGGGTCATACCTCGTTCATTTTCTCAAGCTTAGAGATCCAGAATCACCCTGCCAAACTCCCTATTGAACCAAAATTTCTGCAACTTCGAATGTGCTCTTACAGCCTTTCTCAATCATTTTTCTTTGTCAATTCATCTTCCTTGAACTTCACTGAAGCTAACAGAAGAAGAATTAAGCTTTAAAACTCCCTGAATCGTGCTAGCCAAGTAAAGTTTCAGAGCTCTGCAACTTAACTTCAATAGGTAGATTCCTTCACCAATTGACTCAAACCTTGATACTGTTATGAATCTCTCATTATCCTGATTCTAGTCGCAACAATTATTTTTAACTGGAAGTACGTTTTGACCATGAAATTTGAAATCCCTTTTCAAAAATTCTCTTCCAAAATGACTGAGCTACAACTTATATAAATTTTTCGCAAAGGTACCATTGGAATCGTCCTTAAGAGACGAAGCAAATGGTACCGGTCTCGTCTTCTAGTTTTACAGTTTCTGAAACCTACAGATTTCGTTGGCTGGAGGTTGAAGATGACCAACGTGTCATCTATCAACAATGAAAGCATGCCACACATATTTTTCAAAAATCTGATTTAATTAATGACCCTGTGTTTATTCCAATAAAGACCATGATATGCACAATGCGTCTAATCTATTGGATTAGCTTACTAACACGTTTTGACTCTCATCCATTGGTCCACATTTTTTTGACTTAATTTTTTTTCTTCTGATTTTTACATTTAGATTGTTTTAAACTTAAAAAAATCATAGAAAATTCATTTCTGGTTCAAAAATTATGAAAAAGATGCATGCAGACCTTTTCGAGTTTAGTTACTATAAGCATGACCATGCTGGTTGTGGTATCTACAGTACTGATATACAAGGGTGTGATAAGATAAAGGCTGATTTGTAGGAAATGATGGACGAGGGCCTCATCCATATAATTAGGCCTAGGGCAGAATATGAGGAAGAAGTAAACATGGTCTTTGGATGTCTCGAAGAGTTCCGGATCATTGATGTGGACCATATGAATGATGATCTCGTGCAATTGCACACTACTTTCTGCAACATGGCTTGTCAGGTAGAGCACCACTATGGATCTTTCCAGGTTTGTTGCAGGGATTCCTAAGGATGTTCTATTGTAAGAAGAGGTATTTAGTTGTTATTGGATAATGGAACTATCAAGGTTTCAAGCCAAAGAGATGATTACCATAAGGTTAATAAGATTGAAGTTTGTCTGGCTAAGGTTGAATCGGATGATGAATATGCTTCTGCGGATGAATTATTTTCCTCAGATGAGGATATGTTATCCGACGAGGATTCTTTGGTACCCAAATTTTTTGAAGAAGGTGTGAACGTAATTGTGCCTTGTTTTAATGATTCTGCTTCTGTTGAGACTGAATACTGTAGCAAGCCAATTGTTGCCCCAGTGGTGATTTGCTTGCCAGGGACTGATCCTTATAAATCAGACAAAGTTGTACCGTACAAGTACAATGCTACTATTTTAGAGGATGGTGTGGAAGTTCCCATCCAACCTTTGTCTAATATCGAGAATATTTCTGAGACTGGTAGAGTGACTCACATTGGTCGTGTATTTGCACCATTTGATCGAAAAAATGATAATACTAGTAAGAAAGTTATGGAAACTGTTGAGAAAAAGAAAGTTATAAGGGAGTCCAGTGGTGCTACCTTGGAGAAACATGTGGATGATATTTTGAAAATTATCAAAATGAGTAAAGAATTTTAGATCAGCTATTGCAGACTCCTTCAAAGATATCTATCCTATCATTGTTGATGAATTCTGCTTTCCATAGAGAATCTGTAATGTGGGTGTTGGATCAGGCCTTCGTGGAGTGTGATATTCCGTTAGATCAATTCAGCAGTATGGTAGGTAATATTACGTCCTGTAATAACCTAAGCTTTTGCAATGATGAATTTCCTGACAAAGGGAGAAATCACAATTTGGCTCTCCATATATCCATGAACTATAAAAATGATTCATTATCAAATGTGTTGATTGATAATGGGTCCGCCTTAAATGTCATACCAAGGAGCACACTGATAAAGCTAAAGTATCAAGGGGCTCTCATGCGCCCAAGTGGTATTATTGTAAAATCTTTCGATGGATCAAGGAAGTATCTTATTAGGGAAGTGGATCTGCCTATCCACATAGGCCCGCACCTTTTCCAGATTACATTCCAAGTCATGGATATTGTACCCACATATAACTCCTTACTGGGATGGTCACGGATACATGAGGCAGGGGCTGTCACTTCAACTCTGCACCAAAAGTTGAAGTTTGTGCGAGAAGGAAAGGTGGTCATTATAAATGGAGAGCAAGCATTATTGATATCTCATCTATCATCTTTCAGTATTGGTGAAGCAGATGAAGCTACTATTGGAACGCATTTCCAGGCTTTATCTGTTGATAATGTAAGAGAGAATGAGAATTCTATGGCTTCATTCAAAGATGCTCAACAGGTTGTGTGCAATGGCTCAAGCAAAGTATGGGGACAAATGGTTAATCCATCAGTGAACAACAACAGGGATGGTTTGGGATTTTCTGTGAAGAATGGCAAAGGTGAAAACTTGAAGTCGAAGTCTACTATGAGCACCTATCAGGATATTTTCCACAGTGGAGGATACCTTCACCCAACAGTTTCTTGAGTTAATGCTATTGTGGAGAATAAAGAAGAATAGGAGATGCTGAATTATGTGACACCTGGAGTCAGAATCCATAACTGGGTCACTTTTGATGTTCCCTCTTGCATCCATGTCTCAAAGTAATTTGTTTTGTTTATCTTTTCAAAAAGCTTTCACTCTTCCCAAGGTGAAAGTTAATATTGCATGGGCTTATCTGTTTGTTTTGATCATTAGAATCATAAATAAAAGTTATCTTTGACTCTACAATTGTGTTTTTATTTTCTGCTTTTTCTTGGAAAATGGTAATCAGAAAAAACCCTTTCTTTTTGAATAAATAATAACTATAAATAAATCTGCATAATCACTTGATATATATATCAGTTTCTAAAAGCAATCATAAATCACATGTGCAGATTAATTAAAAAACTTGTTGAATACAATGACCCTGCACCTTCTCCCAATTTGAATATCCTGTTGATGGTACCAAAGAAGAAGAATTTGATGAGATTCCAAAAGAGGTTTCATGGTTGCTCGAGCGCGAGGAAAATTCTATTTAGCCGTATAAAGAGCCGTTGGAGACAATCAATTTGGGTTCAGAGGAAGAGCCAAAGGAAGTCAAAATTGGAGCATTGTTGCATCATGATATGAAGAGAAAGTTTACTGAATTATTGAAAGAGTATGTGGACATCTTTGCTTGGTCATACCAAGATATGCCTGGTCTAGATACTGATATTGTGGAGCATCATTTTCCTTTGAAGCCAGAGTGCTCTCCAGTCAATCAGAAGTTGAGAAGATTAATATCGATTTTCTTGTGACATTAGTGTACCCTCAATGGATTGCAATATTGTACCCGTAACAAAGAAAGACGGAAAAGTTCGCATTTGCATAGATTACAGAGATCTAAATAAAGCTAGTCCAAAAGATGATTTTCCATTGCAACATATTGATATGTTGGTTGATAGTACAACAAAATTCAAAGTATTCTCGTTTGTGGATGAATTTTATGGATATAATCAAATAAGAATGGCTCCCGAGGACATGGAAAAAACAACGCTTATCACACCCTGGGGAACATTTTGTTACTGAGTGATGCCCTTCGGGTTGAAGAATGCTGGTGAAACGTACCTGAGGGTTATGACAACCCTATTTCATGATCTAATGCACAAGGAAATTGAGGTATATGTTGATGACATGATTTCAAAATCACAGATCGAAGAAGGGCATGTGGAATATTTGTTGAAGTTATTTCAGCGTTTGAGGAAGTATTGTCTCCGCTTGAATCCAAACAAATGCACCATCACTGTCTGATCATGGAAATTTCTAGGTTTCATTGTCATCCAGAAAGTAATTGAAGTTGACTCTGTTAAAGTTAAAGCAATTCAAGAAATGTCAGTGCCAAGGTCTGAAAATAAAGTTAGAGGCTTCCTTGGGCGGTTGAATTACATTTCCAGATTCATTTCCCACATAACTATAATGTGTGAACCAATCTTTATGTTTTTAAAGAAAGATCAAGGTTGTATGTGGAATGATGATTGCCAAAGGGCATTTGAATGTATAAAAGAATATATGCTTGAACCTCCTATCTTGCTCCCTCCCGTTGAAGGAAGACCATTGATCATGTATCTGATAGTGTTGGATAATTCTATGGGCTGTATTTTCGTACAATAGGATGAAACAGGAAAGAAAGAATATGCCATCTACTATCTTAGTAAGAAATTTACTGACTGTGAGTCGCAGTATTCTATGCTGTAAAAGACATGTTGTGCTCTGGCCTGGGCGGAAAAGCAGTTGTGTCAATATATGTTGAATCATACTACTTGGTTTATTTCCAAAATGGATCCAATTAAGTATATATTTGAAAAGTCTTCCCTTACTGGGAGAATTTCTCGTTGGCAGATGTTGTCTGAATACGATATTGAATACGGCACCCAGAAGGCTATAAAAGTAGTATGTTGGCTGTTTATCTTGCTCACTAACCGGTCAATGATCATCAATATATCAAGTTTGATTTCCTTGATGAGGATGTGATGTTCTTGAAAGCAAAAGATTGTCATGAACCTTTGCTTGGGGAAGGTCCTGATCCTGAATCCCATTGTGGTATGGTATTTGATGGAGTTGTGAGTGCTTATGGGAAAGGAATTAGCACTGTAATTATCACTCCTTATGGATCACACATTCCTTTTACCGCAAGGATGGAATTTGATTGTACCAATAACATGTCAGAATATAAGGCTTATATCATGGGTCTCGAGGAAACCATTGATCTCAGAATCAAAGTTCTAGATGTGTATAGTGATTCAGCTTTAGTAGTTAATCATATTAAAGTAGAATGGGATACTCATCACCCTGGCTTAATCCCTTACAAAGATTATGCTAGAATATTACTACCATTCTTTAGCAAAGTTGAATTTCATCATATTCCCAGAGACAAAAATAAAATGGAGGATGCCTTGGCATCTATGGCTTCTATGTATCAAGTGAATACTTGGAATAATGTGCCTCGTGTCACGGCACGACATTTGGATAGACCAGCTCATGTGTTTGCAGCAGAGGAAGTGTCAGATGAAAAACCTTGGTATTATGATATCAAGAATTTTCTCCAGACTCAGGATACCCATATGGTGCGTCGAATAAAGATAGAAAGACATTAAGAAGGTTGACAGACAACTTTTCCTCAATGAAGATGTGTTATACAAAAGAAATTATGACATGGTCTTGCTCAGATGCGTGGATAGACACGAAGAAGACATGTTGATGCATGAAATCCATGAAGGTTCTTTTAGTACCCATGCCAATGGACATTTGAGGGCAAAGAAGATGCTTAGGGCAGGTTATTATTGGCTGACAATGGAATCTGACTATTACAAATTTGCAAAGAAGTGCCATAAATGGCAAATTCATGCTGACAAAATTCATGTGCCTCCAACACTTCTCAATGTTATTTCATACCCATGGCCTTTCTCTATGTGGGGTATTGACATGATTGGAATGATTGAACTAAAGGCGTCAAATGGATATTGCTTTATCTTGGTGGCAGTTTACTACTTCACCAAGTGGGTGGAAGCAAATTCATATGCTAATGTCACTAAATAGGTGGGAGTGCGTTTTATCAAGAATAAACTAATATGTTAGTATGGTGTGCCAAGCAGGATTATCACCGACAATGGCTCAAATCTGAATAACAAGATGGTGATTAAACTTTGTGAAGAGTTCAGGATTATCCACCACAATCAATATCCTTACAGGCCAAAGATGAATGGGGCTATTGAAGCTGCTAATAAGAACATCAAGAAGATCATCAAGAAAATGGTTGTCATTTATAAAGATTGGCATGAGATGCTCCCTTTTGCTTTGCATGGGTATCGAACATTTGTCTACACTTCAACAGGGGAAACCTCGTTATCTCTTGTGTATGGCATTGAAGCAGTGCTCCCCGTTGAGGTTGAGATTCCCTCCTTATGCATGATAATGGAAACCAAGTTATCAGAGGTGGAATGGGTCCAGAACAGGTTTGACCAGTTGAATTTGATTGAAGAGAAAAGAATGACTGCCTTGTGTCATGGTCAGTTATACCAGAAAAGAATGAAGAAAGCTTTTGACAAGAACTTCAAGCCTCGTGAATTCAGAGAAGGCGACCTCGTGTTCAGGAAGATCATGTCTTTTAAAGCTGGTTTTAGGGGCAAGTGGACTCCTAATTTTGAAGGCCCATATGTTGTCAAGAAAGCCTTCTCTGGCGATGCATTGATTCTTGAAAAAATAGATGGCAGGAGTTCCCACGTCCTGTGAATGCTGATGCAGTCAAGAAATACTTCGCATAGAAAAAAATAGCTTGCTAAGATGAAAACCCGAAAGGGCGGCTTAGGCAAAAAGGAGCGTCTCGGTAGGCCGAAAACCCGAAAGGGCGGTCTAGGCAGAAATTAGAGACATAAACAAAATAAATGTTCCTGGTAGGTTGAAAACCCACAATGGTAATCTAGGAAAAAGGCATGGATTTCTTGGAAATTAACTGCATCAGACAAGACTTGATCGTTGAAGCAACAATCTTTTTAGATCCTCACCGATCTTCAACCGAAGTCTCTACTCAGGAATTCAAAGTTGTTAGGGAAAATAGTGGTCATTGTATTTCAATGTATCTTTTCCAATGAATATTACCATTTTCCAAACTTTGTAATCATCTATTGAGTCACGCCATTTGCAGACTACCATTCTATTAATAAAGTTTGAGCTTTTATCCAATTCTTTGTAATTCTTATTTTATTCATCTTACAATGACTTCATTTATTATTGATAGTAATTTTCAAAGCAAATAGATTAAATAAAAAAAATTGTTTTTTCGAAAAGAATTTGCAAATTACTTTTTTACTTTAGATTTTGTGACTCAAGGAGAACAAAAATAGTGACTCCAAGGATGGACGAACTCTGAAATTTTTGAAGTCTGAATCCCCCAGGAAGGCTCTTTCAGGTCACTTCTGTTGGAATGAGTATGATATTCTTATGCTTCTCAGATAATTGAAGATAATACCAATGGATGTATGGTGCGGTTTTGGGTTTGTGATACCATTTTTCCCCAGTCAGGTCTTGATTCATTTTGATTTCGGGTTTGCATTGTATGAGTTCTCTACCCCAGATTCCCCAGTAAAGTCTGTGCTCACATGATGAAATTATTTTCCCTTTTGCATGCGGAGATGAAATCATTTGCAAAGCATCTCCCTTTGCAATGCTAGCGTTTTTTGTCATTGTTTGTTTTCCAGGAAACCAAACAATGGCAATATCTTTTCTAAGTGTTGAAACAGTTGTCTACTTTTTGGGTTTTCTCCCGCCAAGTATTGAGTTTGATTTAAAATCCCTATAAGTTTTATTTCTTGTTGTAAGGTTTTACTTCTTAAACCCCCAAGAAAAGTTGAGATAACAGGTCTCTCTGAAAATTGCTACCCCCATGAGGTTTAATAATATCTCCCCAGAGATGTTGGTGCAATCATCACTTTCAGTATTGAAGAATGTATCTTGGTTTCATCTCGACGACATGGTGTTTCCCTCCTCAATGAAGTCAATATGAGATCCTCAACAAATGTCTCGATAACGTGGTTTTGTTTTCCCCATTAAAGTCAGTATTGCAATCCCCATTAGAAGTACAAACGTTGAAGCATTTTCTTTTTCCCATTGAAGTCAGTGTGATATTCCCTGGTGAAGCCTGGAGAAGGATATTATATCCTTGTATCTGCACTAATTTATTTGTTACGATGTAACTGTTTTCAGATTATGTTCCTTCCCAGTAGAGTTAAGCCGCGGAAAAGGAAGTTGTTTCCTTAGTTGGTGCTTACTTTCTCATGAAATTTTCATCTTGGATGTGATTTGGCCGAGTATTAGTTGTACCCAAGTTGGTTTTGTCTGGATGTCCCCAGTGTTATACGTTTGTTTTGTCAGCATATACATGATCACATTCATACATTCATACATACATCATGCATAGTTAATTTTTAGCAAATCATTGCTCATGTGCATCCATTAATATTTTGTTGGCATATTACCCTGTTTTACAGAGTTGTATTATCCTCTCTCCAATAGAGTGTCATCCTTAAGCAGAAAGTGTATATCCTTTCAATTTCCCCAATGAGCTATCCCTCGTGGAAGAATTTTTCTTTAGCCTTCCTTTTAGCTCATTGTCTGGAAAGAACGTGGTTCCCTCTTGAGTATATTTCTCATGAGATGTTATTCTGGTTGACTATTTCACTCTGATTTATTTCTGGTTTGGATATGTGGTCCCTAACAGTGTTACTATTTTGATTTCTGCAAGTTTTAAGCCTTGGTTCGAGAATGTGAATTTTATTTTGCACGTGAAGATTCTATCTCCTCAACAGGAGTACATTGGCTTCCCCCAGGAAATCATTATTTGCAATTCCTCCTCAAAACAGAAAGTGGAAGGTCTCTTTATTTGAGCAACCTGTACTTCCCCAATAAGTCTGACAGTTCCCAAAGAAGATTCATATTTATTACTCCAATGAATGGTAGCCTTGTCATTATGGAAGGTAGTTTGTTGTTGAGATTTGTTACTCCAATGGATGGTAGCATTATCATTATAGAAGGTAGTTCGTTGTTAAGATTTTGTTACTCCAATGGATGATACCCTTGTCATTATGGAAGGAAGTTTATTGTTGAGATTTTGTTACTCCAATGGATGGCAGCCTTGTCATTATGGAAGGTAGTCCGTTATTGAGATTTGTTCTTCCAATGAATGGTAGCCTTGTCATTACGGAAGGTCATTTTTTGTTGAGATTTGTTACTCCAATGAATGGTAGCCTTGTCATTATGGAAGGTAGTTTGTTGTCAAGATTTGTTACTCCAATGAATGGTAGCCTTGTCATTATGTGAGGGTTCTTGTGACCGGTCCTAATGAGAAGACTTTTAGAGACAATTATGGGAATACGTTTCCATTGTTGAATGACAGGTATGAGAAGTGGGTTATGGTGTCGTTGTTGTAATTCTATGATATGTAGTTGTGTTGTTTCACTTTCTAGGACTATCATCTAGCACCCACACTTAAGGAATATGGTTATATCCTTGATATCGAGATCACGAGTCATGTTCCCTTTGTCTTTGTACCTCAGGTTGTCGATATGTGGCTATCGCTAAGGCTCTTTATTTGAACCTTAGCGGTGTAAAAAGCAATTGGACACAACAGAGTTGCACATCCAGTTTTCATCTGAGATTTATGATAACCAAGCTAAAGAGTTTTCAGAAAACAAGGATTGGGTCGCGTTCAATGCACTTTTGGCCGCCATGATTTATGGTATTGTCATTGTGATACGGTGGGAGAACTGACTTGAGTTTTTACGTTTGTATTCGCACTTGTTTGGTTTAGCAAGAGTCGCCACCGACTTTTTATTTTATCCTAAAGGAAAGGTTAAAAAGCACAGGAAAAACCTTTTTGAGATGTTTCGTGGGTTCGGGGGGTAGATTATGAAAAGGGAAGGTATTAGCACCCTTTTCATCCATGGTTATCCATGGGCTCTTAGTTACTTGTTTTAGATCACTTGCCTTTGATTTTTAATTGCTTGAAATGGTGTGTGTGTGTGTGTGTGTGTGTGTGTGTGTGTGTGTGTGTGTGTGTGTTTTGAAAATGTTTTGAAAAAGACGCCTTGTCTTAGGCAACCATTGTAATGACTCGTGTTTGATTGTTTTACAAAGGTATGTATCTTTTCGAAAAGATGTTTCAAATGTTTTTTTTGAAAGTTTGTTTTGAAAGTATTGTGGAGTGTGGTTTTGAAAAGTAGGCAAGTGTTTTTGCAAGTTTGATCAAGTAACTAAGAGTTGTCTACCCCTAAATTTACTCAAAGGTTTTTCTCATGTTTTAACCTTTTTAACAATTTTGTTCCACCATTGTATTTGGTGGACAATCTTGCGTTAGGATGTTTAACGGGACAGACGCGGGTCATCGTATGGACCATGAATGCAATGGTGCCAAGTGTCTTTGGCAATTTTGCTTGAAGGGACTATGATCATTTGTTTAGGCAACTTTCGAAAGCGTCATCGAGGGACTATGATCATTTTGATTGTTTTGTCTTGCCAAAGATACTCAACGTGCAAGCATGGCCCATTTTGGAAGGCAACAAGCGGGATTACCCTAGGGGTGCAAGTGTGATTGTGTATTGATTTCATGTATTTGTCTTTGTATTAGGTTATCTAGCGTTTGATTTTATGTACATACAAACCCTAGGTCTAACCATGGTATATTTGAAAACGATAAATTGCGGGAATTTAAAGTCTATGCTATTACAAATAAGTATCCGGGAGTGGGGGTACAAATTTACAAATGGGGATGAGACTTAAATAGGAGGGTAATGTCCAAATATTTACAACCAAATCGAATCAATCGCAAATGTAATATGTATCAATGTATAGGAATAAAGCAAAGTAAATATATCAATGTATTTGTGTAAGTGTATGATTTATTTACAGGTGCGAAATGTTAACTTAATGTATAATTAAGTATGGTGTTTATTCTTTTTGGATATTTGTATTTTTGTTTAAGTATGTACAAACAAAGGTTTTAAGAAAAGAAAATAAATGTTTTAAGAATTCTATCTTATGTATTAATGTTTTATGTATTTTAATGAATATTCTTATGCATAAAATTTTTAATTAAAAGAAAAGAAAAATGTTTCAGATTTAAGAAAAAATTAATGTTTTTATATTTTCTAAAATGTAACAATTAATAATATTTTGTAAAAAAAGTGTTATTTTAATTAACAAAACAAAAAAAAGTATTATATATTAGTTTAAACTAAAAAAAAAAGGTAATATGATAGGTAAAAGAAATGTTAGTTTATGTGTAAAACTAAGGAAAATGGGCCTTATGGGGGTATAAGGCCCAAGCAAAGCAAATAGAACAAGTAAAAGGGAGGTGAGGCGCCAGGAGGGGGGTATGCGCGCCTAATGGGCTTAAGCGAATTGAAAAGGGCAAGGCCCAAGATGTTTGACAAATGATTTTGCAAGGGTTTGAGTTATTGTGTTCATTTGGGAATGAGCTAGGGTTTGTGAGTTATAGAGCGGCGCTCTTCTTCGTTGTTGTCTTCTCCTCTTCGCTCGTCTTCACTGAGCCAAACATTTCTGAATCTCACTCCATCTCAGCTACTAGGCGCAGCTTCCACCTCTCTTCCCTCCATGGTTGGGCAACGCAAAAATGAGAAAAAGGTAACGATTTTGGACGTTTTAGGGTTTTTGAATTCTGTCCTTGCATGTCATTATCTTTCAATTATTGATTCTGATTAAGTATTGTTGTTGTTTCTGTGAACGAAAAAAAAAGGAAGGGATTTATACCTTTGGCTTGTGGAGAGGGAGACGAGGTGGACCAGAGGCGCCTAGGGTGGCTGGACGGGGGTGCTTGGTGTTGAGCTGGCTCTGCTTTTCCTGGTATCTTTACCTTTGCCTTTTATTAGGTTGGATGATGATACTTGAAAACCTAGCTTACCTGTCTTTTCCTCTTCTCTTTTGCTTCTGGTTACTGGCTTTGTATGATGTCCTTATGATATGCTTGATATGCTTGAGTTGCTTGATATGCTTGCCTCTTCTGTTTTTGGTTGACTTGAAATGCTTTGATGATGTTGTTGTTGGCCCAGTGATGAAGCAATTCTGAGGGTTTGTGTTGCCTTACTCTGAGTTGCCTTGAATGTTTGATATGTTTGGTTGCCTCAGTTGTTTATAGGCTTGGTACTGGTTTAGGCTTTGAAGTTACAGGCATTGGCTTCATTTTGAGGCTTGACAGTTCAGGTTTTGATGTTTATTGATGGTTAAGGCTTGTATGGTCTGTATGGTTTTGATACTTTGTGGTTTAGACTAGCAGGTTTACTGATGGCTGTGACACAGGTTTACAAGCAGGTTCAGGGCTTGTGTTTACTGAGATTAAAAACAGGTTTTAGGCTGGACAAATCTGGGCTTTGGCTTTGTTGGTTGTTTGGTATAGCTTTGATGCAGTCTAAGGCTTAAGCCTTCTGACTTTTGCTTAAGGCTCAAACAGGTTTTAGGCTTAGTGTGCTTACAGGTTGATGCAAGGCTTGAAAGGCTTATGTAGGTTAGGCTTGTATGGACCTGTTTGTGAGTTTGACAGTTTGAGGTGCAGGGCTTTTGGTGAGAAGCAGGTTATGGCCTTGGCTTGTTGAAAGGTTTGACACAGTTTGTGTTGGCCTCCAGCCAGTTTTGAGGCAGGATTGTATGTCTTTTGTTAATACAGTTTTTGTGTTCTTGGATTTTTGATATTTCTGCCTCCATTTTACTATTCTGATAACAGTTTGTTTTATATATTTGTCCTTAAGCCTAAAGCATGTAAGCCTCCTTTTCTTCTTCTCTTTTCTCTCTCTCCAGATTTAAGCATATTATATTGCTTATGACTGCATTTCTGAAAAGGTGACTGGCCTTTGGAAAGTGATGTAACTTTTGATGTTGCTTGCACTAGTTGGTTTACTCTGCATATCTCTTATCTCTTTTTCCAGATTTTATGCTTCTTTGTACTTCTTGACAGCTTTTGGGTAGCTTGTGGCCAGTTTCATTCAGTTTGAAATTAGTTCAATTTGGACTTTGTTAATAATTTATGAACTATGCAGCTTTGTGCACTTTTCAATTGATTTGCCTCCTTTGGTTGAAAACTTGAAACTAGGCATCATGTGTGACAATTTTTAATTTGTGCAATTATACTTTTGTGCATTTCATTCCTTAATTGCAAGCAACTTCATCCCTCTTTGTGAACCAAGAGCAATCTTGTGATTTGCAGAGAGGGCCAACTGATTCCGGCCAGTTACCCTTAATGATGAATTCATTTTAACTGTCTGCCTTTTATTATTTCATCTTCTTTTGACCTTTTTTCTTTTTCTTTGTTTTGCAGATAAAAATCAATGGAGAGGAGTAGCAGTAGAATAATGAAGATGAAGACTTAGGAATTTTAGGACATAGTTTTGTTTAAATTTTAATTATTTGTAATAATATTAATAAATAACTGTAAATAAATTTAACAGTATTTAAATAATATCTGTAACAAACAATTCAAAGTGAATAAACATCCTTTTTATCAGTTAATTCCTCTTTCAATTTACTGTCCATTTAATTATTTGAATTTCTTAAATTAAAATAACTGGAAGTATCCAATTATTCTGACTTAGAAAAATAATTAACAAACACTGTGGTCTTGCCATTTAGCATGAATTAATAATAAACCTGGCGATCCAATTAAACAATGCATAGTTAATCAAACCAACATCCAGATACTTATCCTTTTACTGATTAAATCAAACACTGCAGATTCTCAATTTAAGTACCTCAGCTTTTATCTCATCTCAAATCAAATGCCTTAGCCTTTACTGATTAAACAAAATACTGCAAGTTCTTGATTTAAATGCCTCAATCCAAATCTCAGAGTAAACTGAATAGAACTGTAGGATTAATTCTTTCTGCGCGCACAAAACCCTGATTCTTGTCTTAATTTTCACAGAAGCGCCTGCCTGATTAAATCCTGAGTCAAACTCAACCAAACCTTAATGATCTGCTTTAAACTGCTTTAAAATAAATAAATAAAACCTAATTTTGTCTGACTGATAAGAAAAGTCTGTTTGACTGATTCTTACGCCAATCTGAAAAAATCAGGAGAAGCCCGAAGCTGTAATTTCTTGTGGAAAAAATACGAGGGCAAATTTTGGGGTACAACAGTTGCCCCTGTTCAATCTTCTTGAACCTGAAGAGTTAGATTGGCAAGTTTGCCTTTCGCGACTCGAGGGTAAAAGGAGATTGGACACTAGAGTGCCCAAAAATTTGCACTCAGTGATGTGATGGTAGAGGGAATGGGCTTAGAGATGCCATTTAGTGATGGGCTTAGAGATGCCATCTGGAGATGTGACAGAATCTTGTCGGGGGATGGGCTTAGAGATGCCATCTGGAAATGGGCTTAAAGATGCCATCTGGAAATGTTGAACTGTATGTCATTGGTGAGTGGACGAGTATCAGAAAGGCATCCATGTTTTGGAACATCTCTGAAATGGGGGTCTGAATAAGCAATAGATTGACATCCATGTTTGGAGAATCCGTAAACTGTTTTCAGGAGTTGGAGTTGAATAAGCAATAGAGTAGCATCCGTTGTTGGGAAGCATCCGTAAACTGTTTTTAAAAGTCTTGAAGTGGAGAAGGAACCGGTGTAGGGTTTCCTGATGATGAGTCCGTGTAAAACTGCATCTGGATGAATCTGGAATAAGTATCAGAATGTCGCCATGTCTGGGTCACATCTAAACTATCTCTGGAAAGAATCTCGGAAGATGATGATCTTTGTCTGTCGATTGATTTTACCTGAAAAGGTGAAGATTTAGTTGTATGCAATGTCATGATGCATGATGCAATGTATGTTATCAATGTTTATGATATGAATGTGATGGATACGCATGTAAGCTGATGAGTTGTCTTGCTGAGGATAGATGAATCCTGGATGGCTGGAAACAAAAGAATCTTGACTGCTGCCGGGGAAAATAATTCCTTGACTGCTGCAGGGGATTGCAAGAATCTTTTGATCGTTGAAAATGAGAAGTCTTGGTACCACTGTTGGGGGATCAGGAGTTTGGATTGTATGCCAATCTACTGGGGATTTTGAATCTTGACTCTGAGGGGAATTAGATTCTGGAAGGCTTTTTGGCTGGGGAAATCAGCTTTGAGAAAGCTCTTGCTCTGCTGAGGACCCTGAAGTTTAAACTCCGTTTGGAGAACTGAGAATTCAGGTTATGTGCTACTTTGAGAATGAGAATCTTCAATCTGTCGGGAATGTCAGGAATTGGGAGTGTACCAATCTTCTGAGGTGATGAGAATTTTCATGCTGTTAACGGTCAGAAACTGGGAGTATACCAATCTTCTGAG
Source organism: Vicia faba (assembly GCA_948472305.1). Classification (NCBI taxonomy): domain Eukaryota; kingdom Viridiplantae; phylum Streptophyta; class Magnoliopsida; order Fabales; family Fabaceae; genus Vicia; species Vicia faba. The sequence goes on from OX451735.1 coordinate 1,421,741,694, forward strand.
GTTTTGAGGATGAGAGTCTTCATTCTTGAAAGAAACAGATTTTTCAGTTGTCTGTTATGGTGTTGATGGTTGTAATTTCCAGCAGGTGATGTGAAATTTTTTGATGATTACTACTTCAAAAGATGAAGGAACCTTGATGATTACTACTTCAAGATGAAGGAACCTTGATGATTACTACTTCAAGATGAAGGAACCTTGATGATTACTACTTCAAGATGAAGGAACCTTAATGATTACTACTTCAAGATGAAGGAACCTTGATGATTACTACTTCAAGATGAAGGAACCTTGATGATTACTACTTCAAGATGAAGGAACCTTGATGATTACTACTTCAAGATGAAGGAACCTTGATGATTACTACTTCAAGATGAAGTAACCTTGATGATTACTACTTCAAGATGAAGGAACCTTGATGATTACTACTTCAAGATTAAGGAACCTTGATGATTACTACTTCAAGATAAAGGAACCTTGATGATTACTACTTCAAGATGAAGGAACCTTGATGATTACTACTTCAAGATGAAGGAACCTTTATGATTACTACTTCAAGATGAAGGAACCTTATCTGTCGATCAATCTGCATATGTTAAGAATGCTGTTGAAATGTAATTTGTGCTGGAGAATAAATCCTTGACAAATGTTGGGGAAATAAACACACGATTGCTGGTCTGCTAGAGAGGTGTCATCACTGCCCCTAGTATCATATGCATGTGATATTTCCAGGAAACTTGGTCTGTTCGTAACCCTTGAGATTGACATTCGAATGCCCCAAGTGATGGTGACGGAGACTTGCCCCAGGTTAATCTGAAATTCATAGATTTTGTTGAAATCTTGACTGGACTGCCCCGGGTTATCTGAACTTTGAAAGATCTGTTGAAACCTTGACTGGACTGCCCCAGGTTAATTGGATGGTGACATGTCATTCCCCTTGTTGATAGGAGACTCGTCATTGGAAGTGTCATCCTTTTGAAGTGATTTTACTCACTGAGAGAGTTTTCGTTCCTCCGAACATTCGCTGTATGAATTTCTTCGCTGTCAAACAAATGGTCAAATGCAAAACAGTGATATTCAAACAATGCAAAGTTTATGTTTGTCTCGAAGTTTTGAAAAATGCGTTTTTTTAGCATAAAACTTTTCATAAGACAAGTTCAACACAAGATTTTAGAGCAAAGCCTTACAGGAGTCAGGATACCTTTGGTAACAGTATGCTTTCGAACTAACCCATGCTTCAATTAGGACTTTTGAAGGGTTGTAACGTGGCTTGGTTCACGGTTTAAGAAACAAAGGATAAAGGCTCAAAGTATATTTGTACCCACCCTCTCTTCGTGATGTTCTTCAATCCTAAGCTCAGTTAATTGTGCGTCGCACTCTATTCGAATTTGGAACGACTTTTGGGTGATGGTTCACCAGTTGAATTTGGGGAGACAGTCATCATCTCCTTTTTTCTTTTGCAACATTTTTCATGTTGTCGAGGATTTGTAATGACCTCTCTATTTTGATTTTGATTTGTTATCCCTAACTTTTGCCTGACTGTCTCTGTTTTCGAGGTCACAGTCAGCGGGATGCCCCAGCTTTCTTAAGCCTCCTTTACAGGTTTTGGCTTGGTGGGCTTTTCTCTTTTGAGAGATTGACTGCCTATGTGATAGGGAACCATCACCGTCTTTTGATTCTAGAGGAATGCTTTTGATTTTTTTGATGTCGTTCGTTGTATTACGAACTGAGAGTTTGCGACTTCAATGCACACCCCTTTTTTTTTGAATTAACTGAGAGACTACCCTGCCCCAGGTTTATATCAAAGGTTTGATTGTTTAGAACAGAAAACTCCTGCTTCTTTGGCTCGAAGGGGTTGACTAGGGATTATGTTCCTTATAACTCCAGTGTTTGGGAATTGAAAGAAATGCATGTACATCATCAGCACGGTCTATTCAAAAGCATACCGTATGAGATTATGGTATTGTTTCGTCATCCTCCCTCTAAAGGCTTGCAGCTTTTTATCAAGAGTTAAATATCATAAAGAAAAAACATAAGAGTAGTGAAAACGAATGGATGAATTCAAGACAAACATATGCAATGCATTAATGAAACAGAGTTTGACATTAATAGATAATTATTTGAATGACAAAGAGATTACAACTTGAAAATTCAAAGAAACAAAGACAATCTCAATGAGCTGGCATAGGAGCAGTGATCATGCTGGAGTTTCTGGAGGGTCAAAACTTGATCTCCTTGGCATAAATCAAGTCTTGAATCTGGTTCTTCAAAGTCCAACAGCTGTCGGTGTCATGCCCAGGGCTGTCAGAATGGTAGGCACATCTCTCACTCGAGTTGTACTTGGAAGAGGAAGTATCAGGATTTTGAGGAGGATCCTTCAGCGTGATCAACTTCAACTCCAGCAATTGTTGTAATGCTTGAGACAAAGGCATGTTGATGTCAGTGTACTGCCTTTCTTGATATCTCACCCTATGTCTCTTGCCCCGTTTTTGTTGAACAGGCGTGGGATCAGAGATCAGGATTGCCCCAGCATGTTGATCAAGACGACTCTTCTGACTGTTCACAGCATTGGACTCTTTCTTTCGGTTGTAGGGAATTATCTGAGTATCCGAGGGTGTAGTTCCCGGGATTTTTCCACTTTTGATGCCAGCTTCGACCCTTTCGCCGGTCAGTATTAGCTCGGTGAATCCGGCTGAAGAGCTTCCAATTAAGTGATTGAAGAAAGGCCCTGTCAAAGTCCCCATGAAGATGTCAATCAGCTCCCTATCAGTTAAAGGAGGTTGCACCCTACCAGCCAAATCTCTCCACCTTTGAGCATATCCTTTGAAGCTCTCGTTAGAACCCATGGTCATGTTCTGCAATTGCACACGAGTTGGTGCGAGATCAGCATTGTACTGATATTGTTTGTAAAAAGCAGTAGCTAAATCCCCCCATGTATGGATGCGAGAACTCTCCAATTGATAGAACCACTCGAGTTGAGCCCCTACCAGGCTTTCTTGGAAGAAATGGATCCAAAGCTTTGAATCAGTTGTGTATGGTTGAATCTTGCGGACATAAGACCTTAGATGCGTCTTAGGGCAAGAGACTCCATCGTACAGAGCAAAGGTAGGGACTTTGAACTTTGGCGGAATGACCAATCCAGGAACTAAACGCAAGTCTCCTAAATCCAGGCCAGGTATTTGTTGAACCTCCATAGCGTTGAGGCGATCCTCCAACTGTTTGTATTTGTCATTAGCGGGAGGATATTGTTCCTCGGAGTAGTCAACTTCAGCTTCATCAATCTCCACATAGTGGTCTTCTTCAAGACTGACCCCCTTATCTTTGAGAAGGATAGCTTTCAGATCTTCTTTCCCTTTACCCATAGCCAGCAGCATTTGTTGGAATTGAGCATTTTGAGCCTGGAGATCCTTTATCGTTTGTTCCATATCCATCTTACTGAAATAAACAGTAAGAAGATAAGGAAACATGTATGGGAGAAACCTGTTATGCAATGATATGTGTGATATATATGCCATGTTTTCAAGGATCTCTTGGGGTAAACACAAGAGAATGTTAGAGGTTTGAACTTCGATCTTTAATTGGAGAACTTTGCACCGGTGGATGTCTTTCCACGAGAATCAAGCTCACCATGTCAAGTGGGTCATAGCCCCTGATTCAAGTTGTTGCACTTGATCTTTGATTGGATATCTTTGCCTCGGTGGATGTCTTTCCACGAGAATCAAGCTCACCATGTCAAGTGGGTCATAGCCCCTGATTCAAGTTGCTGCACTTGATCTTTGATGGCATTTTTTTAGAGGAGAAAACCTCTTGCCTTTTGGTAGACGTCTAGTTCAACGTATCCCTGCATCAAAAGAACCCTCGAGATCCTTGAAATGGTTATTGAAAATGCTATGGTATGATGTTATGATGTTATGTACATGTATGCAAGAGCAAGTAAGTGTATATACAGACAAACATATTCAAACAAAGAAAACAAGTCCTTAGGTTTAGGCTTGCATGGGGTTGTAGGTAAGTACCCTCTTGAAGTTAGTTGGCTCATCCTGTCCTAGAAATAGAAACCGGGTTCTAAGGAGCTCAATATCACTGGATTGTTTTCTGTGTTTATTGTTTTGGTTTAGCCACTTAACTGGAGACCAAAATATTCCAATAAAACAACCCTCAATGAGTGTAGTATCGAGTATCTACCAATTTCGGACTGCACCAAAGCCGGTCATCTCACTACCCCTAAAAAGGCTAGGATGGTAAAGTAAGGTTCTAAGAGTTTGTTAGTGCTTCACGACATCACTCAGCGGCCCCGTACTCTCCTTGACTGAACTCAAGGGTTACCGGTACTCACAAATATGTCACACTAACATAGCTTACTGCTTCAACCATGTCGGTATACCCCGCACAGTTCCCTCACAGTTTCATTGCTATTTACCTAAAAAGATGCCCCAAATCCGGGTGTAGGATTTACAAAAAAACCCAAACAAGGACCCAAAAAGTAAAGCAATCAAGGCAATCAAAGCAAGAATGTAAAGGTGATCTAAACCCTAAGGTAACCCCACTTTTAAGTTTATCCCCAGCAGAGTCGCCAGTTCTGTGATACAGTGGGAGAACTGACTTGAGTTTTTGCGTTTGTATTCGCACTTGTTCGGTTTAGCAAGAGTCGCCACCGACTTTTTATTTTATCCTAAAGGAAAGGTTAAAAAGCACAGGAAAAACCTTTTTGAGATGTTTCGTGGGTTCGGGGGGTAGATTATGAAAAGGGAAGGTATTAGCACCCTTTTCATCCATGGTTATCCATGGGCTCTTAGTTACTTGTTTTAGATCACTTGCCTTTGATTTTTAATTGCTTGAAATGGTGTGTGTGTGTGTGTGTGTGTGTTTTGAAAATGTTTTGAAAAAGACGCCTTGTATTAGGCAACCATTGTAATGACTCGTGTTTGAGTGTTTTACAAAGGTGTGTATCTTTTCGAAAAGATGTTTCAAATGTTTTTTTTTGAAAGTTTGTTTTGAAAGTATTCTGGAGTGTGGTTTTGAAAAGTAGGCAAGTGTTTTTGCAAGTTTGATCAAGTAACTAAGAGTTGTCTACCCCTAAATTTACTCAAAGGTTTTTCTCATGTTTTAACCCTTTTAACAATTTTGTTCCACCATTGTATTTGGTGGACAATCTTGCGTTAGGATGTTTAACGGGACAGGCGCGGGTCATCGTATGGACCATGAATGCAATGGTGCCAAGTGTCTTTGGCAATTTTGCTTGAAGGGACTATGATCATTTGTTTAGGCAACTTTCGAAAGCGTCATCGAGGGACTATGATCATTTTGATTGTTTTGTCTTTCCAAAGATACTCAACGTGCAAGCATGGCCCATTTTGGAAGGCAACAAGCGGGATTACCCTAGGGGTGCAAGTGTGATTGTGTATTGATTTCATGTATTTGTCTTTGTATTAGGTTATCTAGCATTTGATTTTATGTACATACAAACCCTAGGTCTAACCATGGTATATTTGAAAACGATAAATTGCGGGAATTTAAAGTCTACCCTATTACAAATAAGTATCCGGGAGTGGGGGTACAAATTTACAAATGGGGATGAGACTTAAAAAGGAGGGTAGTGTCCAAATATTTACAACCAAATCGAATCAATCGCAAATGTAATATGTATCAATGTATAGGAATAAAGCAAAGTAAATGTATCAATGTATTTGTGTAAGTGTATGATTTATTTACAGGTGCGAAATGTTAACTTAATGTATAATTAAGTATGGTGTTTATTCTTTTTAGATATTTGTATTTTTGTTTAAGTATGTACAAACAAAGGTTTTAAGAAAAGAAAACAAATGTTTTAAGAATTCTATCTTATGTATTAATGTTTTATGTATTTTAATGAATATTCTTATGCATAAAAATTTTAATTAAAAGAAAAGAAAATGTTTCAGATTTAAGAAAAAATTAATGTTTGTATATTTTCTAAAATGTAACAATTAATAATATTTTGTAAAAAAAGTGTTATTTTAATTAACAAAACAAAAAAAAGTATTATATATTAGTTTAAACTAAAAAAAAAAGTAAAATGATAGGTAAAAGAAATGTTAGTTTATGTGTAAAACTAAGGAAAATGGGCCTTATGGGGGTTTAAGGCCCAAGCAAAGCAAATAGAACAAGTAAAAGGGAGGTGAGGCGCCAGGAGGGGGGGTATGCGCGCCTAATGGGCTTAAGCGAATTGAAAAGGGCAAGGCCCAGGATGTTTGACAAATGATTTTGCAAGGGTTTGAGTTATTGTGTTCATTTGGGAATGAGCTAGGGTTTGTGAGTTACAGAGCGGCGCTCTTCTTCGTTGATGTCTTCTCCTCTTCGCTCATCTTCACTAAGCCAAACATTTCTGAATCTCTCTCCATCTCAGCTACTAGGCACAGCTTCCACCTCTCTTCCCTCCATGGTTGGGCAATGCAAAAATGAGAAAAAGGTAATGATTTTGGACGTTTTAGGATTTTTGAATTCTGTCCTTGCATGTCATTATCTTTCAATTATTGATTCTGATTAAGTATTGTTGTTGTTTCTGTGAACGAAAAAAAAAGGAAGGGATTTATACCTTTGGCTTGTGGAGAGGGAGACGAGGTGGACCGGAGGCGCCTAGGGTGGCTGGACGGGGGTACTTGGTGTTGAGCTGGATCTGCTTTTCCTGGTATCTTTACCTTTGCCTTTTATTAGGTTTGATGATGATACTTGAAAACCTAGCTTACTTGTCTTTTCCTCTTCTCTTTTGCTTCTGGTTACTGGCTTTGTATGATGTCCTTATGATATGCTTGATATGCTTGAGTTGCTTGATATGCTTGCCTCTTCTGTGTTTGGTTGACTTGAAATGCTTTAATGATGTTGTTGTTGGACCAGTGATGAAGCAATTCTGAGGGTTTGTGTTGCCTTACTCTGAGTTGCCTTGAATGTTTGATATGTTTGGTTGCCTCAGTTGTTTACATGCTTGGTACTGGTTTAGGCTTTGAAGTTACAGGCATTGGCTTCATTTTGAGGCTTGACAGTTCAGGTTTTGATGTTTATTGATGGTTAAGGCTTGTATGGTCTGTATGGTTTTGATACTTTGTGGTTTAGATTAGCAGGTTTACTGATGGTTGTGACACAGGTTTACAAGCAGGTTCAGGGCTTGTGTTTACTGAGTTTAAAAACAGGTTTTAGGCTGGACAGATTTGGGCTTTGGCTTTGTTGGTTATTTGGTATAGCTTTGATGCAGTCTAAGGCTTAAGGCTTCTGACTTTTGCTTAAGGCTCAAACAGGTTTTACGCTTAGTGTGCTTACAGGTTGATGCAAGGCTTGAAAGGCTTATGTAGGTTAGGATTGTATGGACCTGTTTGTGAGTTTGACAGTTTGAGGTGCAGGGCTTTTGGTGAGAAGCAGGTTATGGCCTTGGCTTGTTGAAAGGTTTGACACAGTTTGTGTTAGCCTCCAGCCAGTTTTGAGGTAGGACTGTATGTCTTTTGTTAATACAGTTTTTGTATTCTTGGCTTTTTGATATTTCTGCCTCCTTTTTACTGTTCTGATAACAGTTTGTTTTATATATTTGTCCTTAAGCCTAAAGCCTGTAAGCCTCCTTTTCTTCTTCTCTTTTCTCTCTCTCCATATTTAAGCATATTATATTGCTTATGACTACATTTCTGAAAAGGTGACTGGCCTTTGGAAAGTGATGTAACTTTTGATGTTGCTTGCACTAGTTGGTTTACTCTGCATATCTCTTATCTCTTTTTCCATATTTTATGCTTCTTTGTACTTCTTGACAGCTTTTGGGTAGCTTGTGGCCAGTTTCATTCAGTTTGCAATTAGTTCAATTTGGACTTTGTTAATAATTTATGAACTATGCAGCTTTGTGCACTTTTCAATTGATTTGCCTCCTTTGGTTGAAAACTTGAAACTAGGCAGCATGTGTGACAATTTTGAATTTGTGCAATTATACTTTTGTGCATTTCATTCCTTAATTGCAAGCAACTTCATCCCTCTTTGTGAACCAAGAGCAATCTTGTGATTTGCAGAGAGGGCCAACTGATTCCGACCAGTTACCCTTAATGATGAATTCATTTTAACTGTCTGCCTTTTATTATTTCATCTGCTTTTGACCTTTTTTCTTTTTCTTTGTTTTGCAGATAAAAATCAATGGAGAGGAGTAGCAGTAGAATAATGAAGATGAAGACTTAGGAATTTTAGGACATAGTTTTGTTTAAATTTTATTATTTGTAATAATATTAATAAATAACTGTAAATAAATTTAACAGTATTTAAATAATATCTATAACAAACAATTCAAAGTGAATAAACATCCTTTTTATCAGTTAATTCCTCTTTCAATTTACTGTCCATTTAATTATTTGAATTTCTTAAATTAAAATAACTGGAAGTATCCAATTATTCTGACTTAGAAAAATAATTAACAAACACAGTGGTCTTGCCATTTAGCATGAATTAATAATAAACCTGGCGCTCCAATTAAACAATGCATAGTTAATCAAACCAACATCCAGATACTTATCCTTTTACTGATTAAATCAAACACTGCAGATTCTCAATTTAAGTACCTCAACTTTTATCTCATCTCAAATCAAATGCCTTAGCCTTTACTGATTAAACAAAATACTTCAAGTTTTTTATTCAAATGCCTCAATCCAAATCTCAGAGTAAACTGAATAGAACTGTAGGATTAATTCTTTCTGCACGCACAAAACCCTGATTTTTGTCTTAATTTTCACAGAAGCGCCTGCCTGATCAAATCCTGAGTCAAACTCAACCAAACCTTAATGATCTGCTTTGAACTGCTTTAAAATATAAAAAAAAACCCTAATTTTGCCTGACTGATAAGAAAAGTCTGTTTGACTGATTCTTACGCCAATCTGAAAAAATCAGGAGAAGCCCGAAGATGTGATTTCTTGTGGAAAAAATACGAGGGCAAATTTTGGGGTACAACAGTCATATTTCCCAATGTGGAGAATTTCGTAGATTTCTCAGAAATTTGCATTTTCATGAATGGAAACCTGTAGCAGTAGAAATGTTGAGACTAAGCCATTGGATTGGCTTAACTTGTACAGATCAAATAAAAATTGCAACTGCGCTTTATTGTTTCCAAAGGAATGAGAAAAGAGCGAATAACCCAAAAAAGAGGGGGAGGTAATCTAAGTTCAGGGGTTAGTTATGAAAAGGGAAGGTATTAGCATCCTAAACATCTACGGTACTCCGCAGGAAGCTCTTTGAAAATTTTTGTATTTTGGTTATAAAGGTTGTATACAAAATAGAGCTTGCCTACCACCTTTCTTGCAATAGGGGATCGGGGTACTCGTAGTTCACCTTTAAAAAATTTAAAACACAAGTGTGTTGGTTAATTTTAAGAGACGGGACATCATCGTCGTATCCGAGTGGAATAACATACTTACTACCTACGATTATGAGAAAGGAGAATTTGCATCATCTTAAAGTGGAGGATATAGCTTGGATTTTAAAATCAACAAAGCCTCGCTCAACACCCAAGTGGAAAATATCTCACTTCACTATATATCATAGAAGTATAGTAGTTTGCATCACTACAAGGATTGACAAGAGTCTAATCTATTGAGAAAATTTTTAAAGTAAAAAGCCAAAGTGGCAAAATAGTTTGAATGAGATTGATTGACTTTTAGTCTTCTCACAAAAATGTCAAAGTGTGATTAAGTTGATTAAAGTTTAATTAAGAAAATATTTTTGGAAATGCATGGACCTAAGTCCAAGTTTATTGTGAAAGCGGTTCAAGTTTAAAAACAAGAAGATTTTTCAAAATGAGGGAGAAGATTTTTGAAATTAAAGAAGATGGGAGGAGATGAAGGGGCTATCCTAAAGCATAAGGTAAAAGCTATGGAAAATAAATATCTAACCAACAAGAAGCCAACACTTGACATAATGAGTCAATGTAGAATTCCCATCCTTTAGACTGAAACCAAAGAAGCAAAGATATTAAACCTCTTAAGAATACCAAACTTCAAATGCATTATATATTCACAAAAATTGGGCAGAGTAACGGCTGTATACATATGAACTCCCAATTACAGACAAAGCATATAATCAGAATAACCTGCACACAAAGAAAACAAACAACCCAATGTCTTGGGGTAAACCCTAAGAACTCCAGACAAAAATAGCAATAGAAGTCACAAGGTCTCAAGGTAGGTCAAGGTCTCTACTCCTAAGTCCAAGAAGTCCATAACTCCAAAATGCCAAGGATAGTAACCAAATAGTCTAAGTAACCTTAAAAAATTTTATTATTAAACTTGGTTATTAGGTATCTTCAAAAAGAAAATGAAAGCTCAAGTGAGCAAAATAAAAATGACATAAAGATAAATGCTCAAGTGAGTAGAGATGATAATAGCATGAAATGTAAATGCTAAAATGAATGGTGCGTAAAAGTAAAGGCATAAAGTAAAATCATGAAAATAAAATTCAATTGTTAATGGGTTAGAAATTAGAGGTTAGTTGAATGACCATCTTGAATCTTGCATTTGAAAACTCATTAGAAGATTGATAAACTAAAAGCCTCTCAACAACAAGTTTCATTTGCTTTTTTCAAGTATATCATTCATTTCAAATTCTCGAGGCAACAATCAAATGATCAACGATGTTTAAATGATTCACTTAGTCCAAAATTTATGAAGATTCATTAGAGGATTGATAAGACCAAAGCCTCTTAATAATGAAACTCAAGGTTATTGGATTAAAGGTTTCAAATTATATATACTTTGGATTGCAAATATAGGTTTGGGCCATAGATGGTCATTTCTCGAATCAAGACAAAATTTAGCGCTATGTTAAGCAATTATAAGTGGACTTATGTAGAAGTCGCACCTATTTTGAGGCCGATCAATAACAATCTATGTGCCATATGTTTAGAGAGATGATATGTAGATCACCCTCTAACAACATGTAGCACAAATGAGAAGGGGATAAGATGAAGAGGGAGGGGCAAATATTTGTATCAAAGATTTTAATCAAACTATCATTAAAATCATCCATCCATTTTGGAGGAGTTAAACTCAACACCCAAGATCCAATGATGTTAATGAAGCTCGTGATCAAAAATCACATAGCCAAAATATATTAAAAAAATAAATTGCATTTAATGAGCAAAATAAAAAGGGAAAATGATTTTTAAATTGTTTTTAAAATGAAAATAAAAGGCAAAATAGCAAACTATATTTAAAGTATCAAAGAAAAATTAAAAGGGACCATAGAAAAATCAGAAGTGATCTCAAATATTTTTATAAAGTTTTTAGTAATTTATTAAAACATAAAAGCATTTTTAAACTAATTAAAATCACTCAAATAAGTGAAAAAAGAAAAAAAATAATAGAATTCAAAATAAAATTCTAGAAAAATTTCAGAAAGTCAAAAATAGGGAAAATAATTTTTATAAAAAATTTTAGATTTTAAAAATATCAAAAAGTATTTTTGAATAATTAGAAACAAGTCAAAATAAAGGAAAAATTATAAAAAATATCAAATATAAAAATAAAATCATGAAAATATTTTTGTGAATTTATTCATAATTTTTTAGTCAGAAATAAATTTTCTGTGACTTTTTGAAGTTTGGTGTGAAAAACATAATATAAAATAAAGTTCAAAAAAATGTGGACCATTGGATGAGAGTCAAAATGCGCTAGTAATCAGATCCAAGATCAGGCACGTTGTGCATATCATAGTCAGCTTTGGAAATTGCACCATATCACCTTTTAATATTTAAAAACAATTAAAATTCTGGTGCGTTGGATGGAGTCTGACTAATGGAAGTAATCATATCCAAGGGCTCTCAAAGCCCACGTATGATAAAGCTAACACACTGGATTGAAATCAAAAAAATTATATGTCACGCCTTCATTGGTTGAAGCACGACACGTAGGTCGTCTTCAACCTCCGGGCGCCCTAGATTAGGGTTCCTCAAACTGTAAAATTAGAGGACCAGACAAGTACCATTAGATTCATCTCTTCAAGAAGATTCTAATGGTACCCTCGCGCCAAATTTATATAAGTTGAGCAAGGCTTGAATTGAGAAAAGCATAAATAATAGAGAGCACGAAATTGTGGAATATCTCACTCAAATCTCAATGAAATCACAAATTGTAAAAAACATGAGAATCATAAGGATCAAGAGAATAGATTAGTCTTTTATTTGGATAGATTTGACCCAAAAATCTACCTGAACGAAGTAGCAAAAAGTGGCTCGGAAACTGGACTTCTGTAGATTAATATAGGTCACAATTCTTGAAGGTAAGATTATGGTTAGCTTCAGAGAAGTTCAATGAAGCTAACTGAATAGAGCTTTTGGTGTTTTGGAGTGAGAATGAAAAATATCAGAAATTCAAATTCAGAGTTCGTGTGGGATCTGAATAGGGGTCAATTGGTTATTAAAATCTTGTTAAAATAGGTGGAGTATGCATCTTAATTATAGGATAGGATGAGGCAATGCTTAAGCGTGCAAATGAGAGGGTAATTGAGTGAATTTGTGTGAAACTACAACATGAATAATGTGTGACTTGTTTAGCATTAAAACTCAGCCAAATCCTGCGTTTTATGACGCTAAATACTTTTGGAAAGTTACTAAACATGATTAGAAGCAAAAACACGTGAAAACATTGTGTTTAGAGGGCACAATATGGATTTCAAATTCTGACTTTGGAGAAAACTTTAATTTCAAGGTACCAACTTTGAATCCATGGTGTTCATAGATCAAGGGGTCTTAGGGCATAATTCTTGAAGCATTTAAAAGATAAGGTCACCATTTTTGCAATGTTCCAAAAATGAGATCAAATGGATGCTTGAGCTAAGAGTTGTGATGAGTCAAATTTAAGAAAAAGATGCCGACTTTTTGTGCTTTGACCATTGATGCTAGCTTGAAGTAGGCTTCCCAAAGAGCATTGTGAAACTTGAATCACTCAAAAATACCAAATATTGAAAAACTTATGGCCTTGTGAAATTAGTGAAAATTGATGAGGTGGCCTATAATATTTTGAGTTCTTAGCGAATCTTCCACCCATTTTCAAGTCTTACACATAAAAGAAGAGTTTAATTTCATATTCTTAAGATCGTTATGGAAAAATAATGGGCTCAAGGAGATAAAAATTGATCAAGTTATGATCTTTTGAAGTCACATAAGGGAATTTGATGGCCTATCTAGAGGACTTGCAATCTTTCTTCATCATTAGGCATCTTCCACACAAAAGTTTCTTGAAACTCTTAAAGTGATTAGTTGATAACCCTTTAAGGAGAAGCATAACTTTGGAATCACCCAAAAATATCAAATTTTGAACAAGATATAGCCCTTAGAAGTTCAAAACCCTAGCTCCTAGAGAACCAAAATAACTTGGAAACCCCTTTCAATTTTGATAATCTTTCTTGCATAATCACTTTTTCCATGTGAATAGAAGTTGTTATGGATGATAATAAGAACCCGTAGAAACCATAACCACTTCTAAATGTTAAGAATTGAGAGAGTTATGCACTTGTGATTAAGAAATCAAGAGCTTATCCAATTAGATCCAACTCCTTCAATCAATCCTTGCATATTTTGACTTTCATTGACAAATTGAGGCATGATGAATCATAGTAGACCTTGTCATTATATTAATTTAAAGCATCTTCAGTGATGTAGCTTGAATCTCAATGAAGCGTTTTTGAAGAAGGAATGGAAAAAAACTCATGAACCTATGAATCAACCTGATGAAATGTGTTGTGCCCTTACCTATAATACATTAATTAGAGAAAACAATCATTGTATTTGTTAGTTAAAAGTTAATCAATAAAACGTATATGATCACAATATACAAATCAAGGTGCTTGGTGATCCCTCATGAGAAAAACTAAATATGGGAAGAAGAACCAAACCCCAGTGTGATCTTGATGTGATTGAGTTGACATGAGATGATAGAGGAATCTTAGGGGAAAAAATTGGGGTACAACAACTGCCCTTATTTAAGTGTCTTCTCTCCGGAGATACGAAGATTATAATCTTCGTGTCGACGCAATTGAAGATAATTAAATATAAAAACAAACCCTATTTTTGGCCCTAAGATACTAGCAAATACCAATATTAGGGTAGGTCACAAATGACCAACATCAATACTTATGGCTGGAAACAAATGAATTCTTCAGAGCAAAGTGAATCTCGACGACAGACTATCTCCCATAATAACGAGACTACCATCCATCAGAGTAAAAAATTTCAAAAACAAATTATCTCCCATAATGATGAGACTACCATTCATAGGAGTAACAAATCTCAACAACGAACTATCTCCCATAATGACAAGACTACCATTCATTAGAGTAACAAATCTCAACAACAAACTATCTCCCATAATGACGAGACTACCATTCATTGGAGTAACAAATCTCAATAACAAACTATCTCCCATAATGACGACACTACCATCCCTCGGAGTAACTAATATCAACAACGAACTATCTCCCATAATAACGAGACTACCATCCATCGGAGTGACAAATCTCAATAACGAACTATCTCTAACGAGACTACCATCCATCGTAGTAACAAATCTCAACAACAAACTATCTCCCATAATGACGAGACTACCATCCACCGGAGTAACAAATCTCAACAACAAACTATCTCCCATAGTGACAAGACTACCATCCATCAGAGTAGCAAATCTCAACAACGAACCATCTCCCATAATGACGAGACTACCATCCATTGGAGTAACAAATATCAACAATGAACTATCTCCCATAATGACGAGACTACCATCCATCGGAGTAACAAATATCAATAATGAACTATCTCCCAAAATAATGAGACTACCATCCATCAGAGTAACAAATCTCAACAACGAACTATCTCCTATAATGACGAGACTACCATTCATTGGAGTAACAAACATGAATCTTCTCTAGGGACTAACAGACTTACTGCGGGAAGTACATGTTGCTCAAATAAAGAGACCTTCAACTTACTGCTATGAGAAGGAAGTGCAACAATGCTGTTGGGAAATGAATCTTGGCTTCTATGGGGAAATGCCAACACAGTCCTGCTAAGGGGATATAGTCTTCTCGTGCAAAATAAATGCACATTCTCAATCCAGGGGTCAAATCCAGATAATGAACCGAATATGAAGGATAAAGAAAAATTATTTCATGATGGATAACTCAGTGGGGAAATTGAAAGAATATACACTTTCTACTTAAGGTCGACACTATATTGGAAAGAGGGTAACATAAATCTGCAAAATAGGGTAATCTGCCAACACAATATTAATGAATGCAAATGAGAAATGAATTTAATTCAGCTATGCATGATGTATGTATGAATGTATGAACATTATTATGTATATGCTGTCAAAATAGACATACAGTACTGGGAATAACCATACAAAACCAGCTTGGGTAAAGTCAACACTCGGCTAAATCACATATAGGATGAAAATTTCATAAGAAAGTAACCATCAATTGAGGAAACAAATTCCTATTTCATGGCTTAACTTCACTGGGGAGAAACACAATCCTATATATAATCAAGTCCTAATAATAAATCAAAACAGATACAAGGATATAACATCCTCTACCAGGCTTCACCGGGGAATATCATATAGACTTCACTAGGGAAAACAATGTTTCAACGTCTATACTTTTGCTTGAGATTATAATACTGACTTCACTAGGGAAGATAAAAACCACATCATTGAGGAGGATAATATCACATTGTCGAGGGGAGCCCCAAAACACATTCTTCAACACCAAGAGTGATGATTACTCAAATTTCCAGGGGAGGCACTATGAAACCACATCCGGATAACATCTTTCAGAGGGAATCATTAGCTCAACTTTACTTGGGGATTTAAGAAGTCAAACAATTCAGGAAGAAATCAAAATTATGGGGATTTTAAATCAAACCCGGCACTCGGCGGGAGAAAACCCAAAAAGTTGACAACTATTTCAACACTTCTTAGAAAAGATATTGCCCTTGTCTAATTTCCTGGGAAACAAACAACAACAATAATTCCATTTCTTCAAAGGGCGATGTTTTGCAAACGATTCTTCCTTAGCACACAAAGGGAGAAGGGACTTTCTTCGTATGAGCGAAGATCTCACTGGGGAATCTGGGATAGAGGCTTCAGACCATGCAAACCCGAAATCAAAATAATCATTCTGGAGTAAAAAAAATGAACCAAGACTTGACTGGGGAAACTGGGATCACAAACCCAACACCACACCATACATTAATTGGTACCATCTCCAACTATTTGAGAAACACAAAGAGATCATGCGCATACCAGTAAGAGTGACCTGAGAGAACCTTTTGGGGAATATATACTTCCAAAATTTTACAGCCCGTCCATCCTTGGAATCACTATTTTTGTTTTTCTTGAGTCAGAAAATCTAAAGTAAAAAAGTAATTTGTAAATTCTTTTTCAAAAACAATTTTATTATTAAATCTCTTTGTTTTGAAAATTACTATCAATAATAAATGGAGTCTTTGTAAGCAGAATAAAATAAGAATTACAAAGAATTGGATAAAAGCTCAAACTTTATTAATAGAATGGTGGTTTGCGAATGGCGAGACCCCATAGATGATTACAAAGTTTGGAAAATGGTAATATATTGGAAAAGATACATTGAAATAAAATGACCACTATTCTCCCTAACAACTTTGAATTCCTGAGAAACGACTTCTGTTGAAGTGTGGTGAGGATCCGAGAAGATTGTTGCTTCACTGATCAAGTCTTGTCTGACATAGTTACTTGCCAAGAAATCCCTAAATTTTGCCTAGGTTGCCCTTGCGGGTTTTCAAATTAGTGGGAAGAATTTATTCTGTTTGTGTCTCTTATTTTTTCCTAGACCGCCCTTTCAGGTTTTCAGCCTACCGAGACGCTCTTTTTTGCCTAAGCCTCCCTTTTGGGTTTTTGACTTAGCGAGTTGTTCTTTTATTTCTTTAGGTGAAGTATTTCTTGACTGCATCATCATTCAAAGGACGTGGGAACTCCTCGCCATCCATAGTTATAAGAATTAATGCACTTCCAGAGATGGCTTTCTTGACAACATGGGGGCCTTCAAAATTAGGAGTCCATTTGCCCCTAGAATCAGAGTTAAAAGACATGATCTTCCTGAGCACGAGGTCGCCTTATCTGAATTCACGAGGCTTGATGTTCTTATCAAAAGCTTTCTTCATTCTCTTCTAGTATAACTGACAATGATACAAGGTCGTCATTCTCTTTTCTTCAATCAAATTCAATTGGTCAAACCTGTTCTGGACCCATTTAACCTCTGACAATTTGGTTTCCATTATCACATGTAAAGAGGGAATCTCAACCTCAACAGGGAATATTGCTTCCATACAATACACAAGAGAGAACGGGGTTTCCCCTGTTGAAGTGCGGACAAATGTACGATATCCATGTAAAGAAAAAGGGAGCATCTCATGCCAATATTTATAGGTAACGACCATCTTCTGCATAAACTTCTTAATGTTTTTATTGGCAGCTTCAACAGCCCTATTCATCTTTGGTCTGTAAGGAGATTGATTGTGATGGATAATCTTTAATTCTTCACAAAGTTCTGTCATCATCTTGTTATTCATATTCGAGCCATTGTCAGTGATAATCCTGCTTGGCACACCATACTGACATATAAGATTGTTCTTGATAAAGCATACTACCACCTTCTTAGTAACGTTAGCATATGAAGATGCTTCTACCCGTTTGGTGAAGTAGTCTATTGCCACCATGATGAAACGATATCCATTTGACGCCTTAGGTTCAATCATTCCAATCATGTTAATACACCACATAGAGAAAGGCCACGGGGAAGAAATAACATTGAGAAGTGTCAGAGGCACATGAATTTTGTCAGCATAAATCTAGCACTTATGGCACTTCTTTGCAAATTTGTAACAATCAGATTCCATTGTCAGCCAATAGTAACCTTCCCTGAGCATCTTCTTTGCCATCGAATGCCCATTGGCATGAGTACCAAAGGAACCTTCATTGATTTCATTCATAAACATGTCTGCTTCGTGTCTATCCATGCATCTGAGCAAGACCATATCATAATTTATTTTTTATAACACATATTTATTGAGGAAAAATTTGCATGCTAACCTTCTCAATGTCTTTCTATCTTTGTTCGATGCATCAACCGAGTATTCCTGAGTCTGGAGAAAATGCTTGATATCACAATACTAAGGTTTTTCATCTAACATTTCCTCTACTGCAAACACATGAGCTGGTCTATCTAAATGCCACACTTTGATACGAGGCACGTCATTCGAAGTATTTACTTGATACATAGAAGCCGAAGTGGCTAAAGCATCTGCCATCTGATTGTCATCTCTCAGAATATGATAGAATTCAACTTTATTAAAGAAGTTAATAATCTTCTACCATATTCTTTGTAGGGAATCAAGCCAACATGAAGAGTATCCCATTCCCCTTTAATCTGATTTATTACCAAAGTTGAATCGCTGTATACATCTAGAATTTTGATCCTGAGATCTATAGCCTCTTTGAGACCCATGATATAAGCTTCATACTCTTCCATGTTATTGGTACAATCAAATGCCAGTATTTTAGTAAAAGGGATATGCGATCCATGAGGAGTGATAATCACAACACCTATTCCTTTCCCATAAGCATTCACGGCCCCATCAAACACCATACCCCATCGGGATTCAGGATTAGGACCTTCCCAAAGCAAAGATTCATCACAATCTTTTATTTTCAAAAACATCACATCCTTATCAGGGAAATCATATTTAACAGACTGATAATCATAAAGTGGTTGGTGAGCAAGATAATCTGCCAACACACTGCTTTTTATAGCTTTCTGAGTATGGTATTCAATATCATATTTAGATAACAACATCTGCCAATGGGAAATTCTTCCAGTAAGAGTAGGCTTTTCAAAAATATACTTAAACGGATCCATTTTGGAAATCAACTAAGTAATATGATTCAAAATATATATCCGTAATTGTTTTGTCTCCCAGGCCAGAGCACAACATGTTTTTTCCAACATAGAATACTACGACTCACAGTTAGTAAACTTCTTGATGAGATAATAAATGGCATATTCCTTTCTCCCTGTTTCACCTTATTGTCCCAAAATACAGCCCATAGAATTATCTAACACTGTCTAATACATAATCAATGGTCTTCCTTCAACAGGAGGGAGAAAGATAGGAGGTTCAAGCAGATACTCTTTAATTCTTTCAAATTCCTTTTGGAAATCATATGTCCACACACAACCTTGATCTTTCTTTAACAGCTTGAAGATCGGCTCACATGTTGCAGTCCTATGGGAAATAAATCTGGAAATGTAATTCAAATTCCCAAGGAAGCCTCTAACTTGATTTTTAGTCCTTGGTTCAGGCATTTCTTGAATTTCCTTAACTTTATCAGGATCAACTTCAATTCCTTTTTGGATGACAATGAAACCTAACAATTTTTCTGATCCAACACCAAAGGTGCATTTGGTTGGATTCAAGCGGAGACGATACTTCCTCAAACACTGAAACAATTTAAACAAATCTTCTATATGCCCTTCTTCTGTCTGGGAGTTGGAAATCATATCATCAACATATACCTCAATTTCCTTGTGCATCAAATCATGGAATAGGGTTGTCATAGCCCTCTAGTACATTGCACCAATGTTCTTCAACCCGAAGGGCATCACTCTGTAACAGAATGTTCCCCAGGGTGTGATAAACATTGTTTTTTTATGTCCTCAAGAGCCATTTTGATTTGATTATATCTGGAAAATTCATCCATGAACTTGAATATTTTGAATTTTGCTGTACTGTCAACCAACATATCAATATGTGGTAATGGAAAGTCATCTTTTAGACTAGCTTTGTTTAGATCTCTATAATCAACGCACATGCAAACTTTTCCATCTTTCTTAGGTACTCGGACAATATTGGCAATCCATTGAGGGTACACTGATGTCACAAGAAAACCGACATTAATCTTCTTTAAAACTTCTTCTTTAATTTTCACTGCCATATCAGGTTGAGTTCTTCGTAACTTCTGCTTGATTGGCGGGCATTCTGGCTTTAGCGGAAAATGATCTTCCACAATACCAGTATCCAACCCATGCATATCTTGGTATGACCAAGAAAAGATATCCACATACTCTTTCAATAATTCAATCATCCTGCTCTTTGCATCGGGATGAAGCAATGCTCAAATCTTGACTTCTTTTGGATCTTCCTATGTACCCAAATTAATAGTCTTCAACAGCTCTTTATACGGCTGAATGGTACTTTCCTCGCTCTCAAGAAATCATCAAACCTCTTCTGGGATTTCATCATATTCTTCTTCTTCGGCCACATACGTAGGATATTCAAAGTAGGGAGATGGTGCAGGTTCATTGTACTCAACCAGTTTTTTAATTAATTTGCACATTTGATTTATGACTGCTTTTAGAAACTGACACATATAATAAGTGATTATGCAGATTTATTTACAGTTATTATTTATTTTAAAAGGATTTTTCGGATTACCATTTTAAAAAAAAAAGCAGAGAAAAAGACACAATTTGGGAATCAAAAACAACTTTTATTATTGACTTTAAAGATCAAAACAACAGATATGCCCATACAATATCAATACTTTCACCTTGGGAAGAGTGAAAGATTTTTGAAAAGATTAACAAAAATAATTAATTTGAAATATAAATGCAAGAGGGGACATCAATTGTGATCTAGTTTTGGACTCTGACTCCATGCGTCACGTAGTTCGACATCTCTTGCTCTGATTCACCTTCAGAATAACATTGATCCTATGAATAGTTGGATGAAGGTAACCTCCACTGTGAAAGATGTCTTGATATTTTCCCAAAGTGGACTTCAGCTTCATATTTTCACCTTTATTATTCTTCATAGAGAATCCCAAACCAACTTTATTCTTGTTCACAGGCGGATCAACAATCTGCCCTTACGCCTTGCTAGGGACATTATGCACTACTTGTTGAGAATCCTTAAATGAGGCTATATAATCCTCATTTTTCCTCACATTATCAATGGATAAAGCTTGGAACTGAGTTCCAACAGCAGCTTCATCTGCTTCCACAACACTAAAAGAGGATAAATGAGACATTAACAAATCATGCTATCCATTTATGATGACCACCTCTCCTTCACGAACAAACTTTAGCTTCTGGTGCAAAGTTGAAGTAACGGCCCCTGCCTCGTGGATCCACGATCACCCCAGTAAACAGCTGTAAGCGGGAACACTATCCAATACTTGGAAAGTAATATGAAATAAATGCGGGCCTATGTGAATAGGAAAATCTAATTCTCCAATGACAGACTTCCTCGATCCATCAAAAGATTTCACAATTATGACACTCGGGTGCATGGGAGTTCCTTGGTACTTCAGCTTTATAAGTGTGCTCCTCAGTATGACATTTAAAGCAGACCCATTGTCAATCAGAACATTGGATAATGAGTTATTCATACAATTTATAGAGATCTGGAGATCCAGGTTGTGATTCCTTCCTTCATCGGGAAATTTGTCATCACAAAAACTCAGGTTATTGCAAGATGTAATATTCCCTACAACACTATTGAATTGGTCCAGAGACATATCACTTTCCATAAAAGCTTGATCCAATACTCTCATCAAAGATTCCCTGTGGGCAGAAGAGTTCATTAGCAAGGATAGAATAGATATCTTAGATGGAGTCTGCAACAATTGATCTACAATATTATGGTCACTCATCTTGATAATCTTCAACATGCTGTCCACATCTTTTTCCAGAGTAGTACCACTAGATTCCCCCACTGCTTTCTTAGGTTCATTACTTTCAACAACCTTTTTATCAACATTAATATTCCATCGAATGATAGGTGTGAAAACACGGCCATTGCGGGTCACTCGACTGGCTTCAGCAATATTCTTAACATCATACAAAGGTTGGATGGGAATTTCCACTCCATCCTCCAAGATTGTCGCATTGTGTTTATATGGCAAGGTCTTGTCTGATTTGTACGGTACAAGGTCTGGCAGGAAAATAACCACTGGAGCAACAACTGGCTTGCTATGGTACTCAATCTCTATAGGGGCGGGAACACCAAAACAAGGCACAATAACATTCACCCCTTCTTCAGAATACTTAGACATCACAAAATCATTGATGGAGGACATATCTTCATCATAAGAAAAGAACTCATATGCAGAAGCATACTCATCATCTGACACAGTCCCGACTGAGCAGTCTTTAATCACGCTAATTCCATTGTAATCATCTCTATTTCCTGAAAAATTTATAGTACCATTTTCCAATAATAACTGAACACCCCTTTTCACAATGGAATAACCACGGGAGTCTCTGCAGCAAATCTGGCAAGACCAATACTGGTGTTCTTCTTGACCATCCATGTGACAGAAGGTAGCGTGTAATTGCACCAAATCAACATTCATGTGATTCACGTCAAAAATCTGGAATTCACCGGGACATACATAGACCATATTCACATATTTTTCGTACTCTGCCCTTGGCCTTATTATATGAATGAGGCCCTCGTCCATCATTTCCTAAAGATCAACTTTTATCTTATCACATCTCTGGATATTTGTACTGCAAATACCACAACCAGCATGGTCATGCATATAGTAGCTAAATTCACAGAGGCTAGCATGCATCTTCACCTGATCCCCTCTAACCAGGTTGATGTTAAAAATCTGAAAGTCCCTAGGACAACCACCATTTATATTTACAACATTTGCTCCTCCATATTTAGGCAAAGGATTATTTTTTACGTTAGGGCCAACATCTTTAAAGGATAGAAGGCCAGATCTCACCATCTTTTATACTTCAGATTTCAAAGGATAACAGTTCACAGTGTTGTGCCCTAGGGCTCCTTGATGTAAAGCGCATTTTTGGTCTATCTTATAATACCAGGGTAAAGGTGAAGGTATAATAGATGGGGCCTGGTTTGAACCAACTTCTTCCGAATCAAAGTCGGGAATAACTTTACATAGTTCATTAGAATAGAGCCAAAGGCCTCTCTCTTCTGACTTTGCCCTTGATTCCCCTAAGGAGATGGCCTCTGGTAGGCAACTGTGGTTGGAGCTACATTAACGACTGGAGTCACAGAAGCAACCTGTTGCTGGTACTGTTAATTCCTTCTAGGTGGTCTAATCTTCCTTTCCCCAATAACAACATTCATTTCACTTTCTTTCTTTTGAGAGAAACTGTATGATGACTTCTTTTTCCATTCATCTTTTGTCAAGCGCCCTTCTCTGACAGTTTCTTCTAGTCTAACACCCATGCTCACCATCTCGGTGAAATCACTCGGCGCACTGGCGACCATTCTTTCATAATAAAATGATCCAAGGGTTTTCAGGAAGACCTTGGTCATTTATTTTTCTCCTATAGGTGGCATCACCTGGGCGGCTATCTCGCGCCAACGCTGCACATACTCTTTGAATGACTCCTTGTCTCTCTGAGCCATTGTCCTCAACTGGTCACATTTAGGTGACATGAACATATTGTACTTATACTTCTTGATAAAGGCTTCCCCGAGATCATTAAAGGTGTAGCTATTGCTACTGTCCAAACTCATATACCACTTCAGAGCGGCACCAGTCAAACTATCTTGGACGAAATGAATAAGCAAATGCTGATCATCAGTATGGGTAGACATTTTTCTAATATCCATCACCAGGTGGTCCCGAGGACAAGAGTTTCCCTTGTACCACTAAAATTCCGGCATTTTAAACTTTGCTGGCACCTTCACATTGGGAGCTAGGAAGAGTTCATTGACGTTATGTCCAAATAATTCCTTTCCTCGAAGGGCCTTCATTTCCTTATGCATCTCATTGAATTGGTCTTGAAAGTCATCCAACCGGTCATAGAAACCCACACTTTCACTCGATGGGGGAACAGGATGATAAACTTCATCATTAACAAATGGAATAGCATTGACCATAGGAGGTGCAGTATAATGAATCTCATTTCTAGCAATAGGAGTAACATGCACAACAGGAGGTGCAAGAGTAGAAACAACTTGAGCAACTGGAGCAACTTGAGCATTAAGATTATATCCTTCTGGCATGAAATTTTCAGGCATCCCCCATGGGTAACCCTGAGGCATACGATTATGTGTAGTAGTAACTGGAGTAACATAAACGAGAACTGATGGACCTTCGAAAGCAACTGATGTTTGTTGTGGCTGAGCAAGTGGTGCCTGATTCTGAGAAGCCACCAACGATTCTATCAAAGTAGTCAGGTTGGCCATAACAGCCTTTAAAGCAGTAACTTTTTCGCACAGATCGCAATTCTCTTGTTCAAGATTCTCCATTTTCTTCATGGAATTGGCCCGAGTATTGTACTGGTGAGGCAACTTGCTGAACGATATAGAGAAACACAGTAAGACACTTGGATATGAAAAAAAATGAAAGAAATATGTGCAAGATGATGCATGATATGCAATGCACATGATTTATTTATCTTTATTAATAGATTTAAGGGACTTAAGGATTTATAGACGATTCGTAAATACTAAAAAACTAACACATTTTGAAATACTGAAAATCTCGTTATAATAACTTCAAAATGGATTACAACTTTTAGTACAAGTTTCAACAATCCCAAGTACAAGCGAAGATAGAATATAAAATCCTAAGAAAGCAAATTTGATGTAGATCCTTCCATACACTGACGCTTTCCCATGAGTCTTGCAATCTGAGCCTTCAACTGCTTGTTCTCTTCTACATATCTATAGGCAACCCCTTTCCAATCACCAGAGTCAGGAAGTGAGTAACTAAGTCCTCATCTAGCTCTAGAGGAAAATAAATCCTCTTGCCTCTCCATCATCTCTACATCACAACTCTCAAGAGTCTCAATCAGGTCATTTTTCTCTTTCAGATCTGCTTGGTAGGAAATCTCTAAATTCTGATACTTGTTCTTCCAGGCCTCCTTCTCTTGTTGCATCCTAACTAGGGAAAGCTGAATCTCTTACACATCATCTAAAAGGGGAGGAGTGGTCTTCACAAACATATCAGGCATAGCTTCTTCACGGGAATATGGCATCTTCAACTGAGTTTCCCTTGCTTGTACTCACCAGAGATAAGGCTCCAAAGAAACAGCTCCTCTAGGTCCCAAGTCTTTTCTACTCTTATGTGAATATGAAACCAAGCCTTTGCAATGTCCTTCTTAGCTTCCTTATGATCTTCACCCTATTTGAGAAAGAAACCACTCAGATGAATACCATTTGGCTTGTCTCTCATCGGATATTCAAGTTGACGTCGTGCAAGAACATGATTGTAGTTAATTCCTCCCTTTGTACCGAGAAGAGGTACATTGGGAAAACTACCACAAATATCGACAATCTCCACATCATAGTAAGCCCGATGATACCAAACAATGTCAGAGTGAGTGAGAGTTATAATCTTCAGAGCCCAACGAGGTTCTTTCTTGATATCCCAGAAAGCATCAGACCGAGGTAAGTGAGAAATAAACCACTAATACAACAAAGGCGTGCAATAAATGATCATCCCTCCATGATAAGAATCCCAAAGATGAGTAGAGTAATAAGAATCTCCTAATAATGTAGGAAATGGATTCCCAATCAAAAAGATCTTGATGGCATTGATATCTACAAATTCATCGACGTTAGGAAATAAGAACAGCCCATAGGCAAGTAGAGCAAAGATGGCCTCAAAAGCAACCGTACACTTCATCCTAGAAAAGTAGCAAGCTTTATCCAATAAAAACTGAGCAGGTAATCCTCTAATTCCTCCTTTGGTAGTCATGTTAGCCTCAATCTCAGACTTCCCCAAATGAATCACGACAACGATTTCATGAGACTTGGGCTCCCACTCCAAACCGGTAAAAGGAACACAATCAGTAACAGGTAAATCCAGTAGGAAAGAATACTCCTCCAATGTAGGCATCAAATGATAATTAGGGAAAGTAAAACATAGATACATCGGATCATAGAACTGGACCAAATTCGAGAGAATACCCTCCTTCATCCTGAGCTTCATAAGAGACACTATGGTTCCATATTTCTTCCTAAAATATGTAGAACTCTCGATCTCAGGAATCAGACTCATCAAATTATCTATTTTAGGATCCTTCAAACTGTACTTTTGAGTCTTTCTTTTTCTAGAATCCATGGTCAAATAGTACCTGAGATGTTCACAAAAATCCAACTTTAATTCCCTTGAAACAAATTTTTTTTAACGGATGCTCATGGGTGCATGAATGCATGATACAACAATTACACACAAGATTACAAACATGGGGGGTTCATATGTTCGACGTCACGAGCATGAGGTCAAAGGTACTACCAACAAGGTATGGTCTAATAGTTTATCACCTACCGAACAAGGTTTTAAGAGGTTCCCATAATCTACATCCTTCCTTCAGATATTACCAACAACCCGATTAACTCGGTAATTAGTAATATTCTCAGGAAAAACTCGTCTGAGTGTAGTATCGCATGATAACCATTTCCAGATTACTACGTCATAGTTTCCGCACTACACCTAAAAGGCCAAGATGGGTTAAAGTTTCTACAATCCTCAATTTCAGCAGGCTCCCAGGTCAAAAGCAGCATGTCTTTCCAATTACTCAATAAACGACACTACATTTAAAGGGGCCTCCACCGAGTGGGGGATCTCATGTCTCCTTTTTTGGGATTACTCCCTCAAAGTTAACATGACTATACCGTCCATCCTATCTTAAGTTTTCCCAAGTCCGGTTATAGGACTTATGAGAAATCGCCAAGCACCCTGAAAACCAGGAAAACCCAGACAAACATATATACAATACATAATATACAAACAAATAATAGAACACACACAAATAAAAAAATATAGGATCAACCCACTTAGGGGTGGACCAACATTTGGTCGATCTTTCCCCAATGAAGTCGCCATTTTTTTCTGTAGTAGTAGAAATGTTGAGACTAAGCCATTGTATTGGCTTAACTCGCACAGATCAAATAAGAATTGCCACCACGCTTTATTGTTTCCAAAGGAATGGGAAAAGAGCGAATAACCCAAAAAAAGAGGGGGAGAGAATCTAAGTTGGAGTGTTGGTTATGCAAAGGGAAGGTATTAGAACCCTAAAGATTTACGGTACTCCGCATGAACCTCGTTGAAAATTTGTGTATTTTAGATAAAAGTGTTGTATACAAAAATAGATTGTGTGGATGAGAAAAGAAGTAATCTTTACAATTTTTGCACCCGACGCAGTTGCGAACCTTTAGTTCCTATGTACCACCTTCCGTGCAATAGGAGATCAGGGTACTCGTAGTTCACCTTTAAAAAATTTAAAACACAAGTGTGTTGGTTAATTTTAAGAGACGAGACAACATCGTCGTATTCGAGTGGAACAACATACTTACTACCTACGATTATGAGGAAGGAGAATTGCGTCTTCTCAAAGTGGAGGATATAGATTGGATTTTAAAATCAAAAAAACCTTGCTTAACACCCAAGTGGAAAATATCTCACTTCACTACATATCATAGAAGTATGGTAGTTCGCATCACTACAAGGATTTTTAAAGTAAAAAGCAAAAGTTGCAAAATGGTTTGAATGAGATTGATTGACTTTTAGTCTTCTCACAAAAATGTCAAAGCATGATTAAGTTGGTTAAAGTTTTATTAAGAAAATATTTTTGAAAATGCATGGACCTAAGTCCAAGTTTATTGTGAAAGCAGTTCAAATTTAAAAACAAGAAGAGTTTTCAAAAGGAGGAAGAAGATTTTTTACATTAAAGAAGATGGGAGGATATGAAGGGACTATCATAAAGCATAAGGTAAAATCTAGAGAAAAGAAACGTCTAACCAACAAGAAGCCAACACTTGACACAATGATTCAATATAGAATTCTCATCCTTTGATTGAAACTAAACAAGTAAAGATATTAAACCTCTTAAGAATACCAAACTTCAAATGCATTATATCTTCACAAAAATTAGGTAAAGTAACGGTTGTATACAGATGAACTACCAATCACAGGAAAACCTTTTAATTAGAATATCCTGCACACAAAGAAAAAAAAAACAACCCAATTTCTTGTGGGTAAACCCCAAGAACTCCAGACAAAAATAGAAATAGAAGTCACAAGGTCTCAAGGTAGGTCAATGTCTCTAATCCTATGTCCAAGAAGTCCATAACTCCAAAATTCCAAGGATAGTAACCAAATAGTCCAAGTAACCTTAAAAAAATTTATTGTTCAAGTTGGTTATTAGGCGTCTTCAAAAAGAAAATGAAAGCTCAAGTGAGCAAAATAAAAATGACATAAAGATAAATGCTCAAGTGAACAAAGATGAAAATAGCATGAAATGTAAATGCTAAAATAAATGGTGCGTAAAAGTAAAGTCATAAAGTAAAAGCATGAAAATAAAAGTCAATTTTTAATGGGTTAGAAATTAGAGGTTAGTTGAATGACCATCTTGAATCTTGCATTTGAAAACTCATTAGAAGATTGATAAAATCAAAGCCTCTCAAAAACAAGTTTCATTTGCTTTTTGTCAAGTATATCATTCATTTCAAATTCTCGAGGCAACAATCAAATGATCAACGATGTTTAAATGATCCACTTAGTCCAAAATTTATGAAGATTCATTTGAGGATTGATAAGACCAAAGCCTCCTAACAATGAAACTCGAGGTTATTGGATGAAAGGTTTCAAATTAAACATACTTGGGCTTGCAAACATATGTTTGGGCCACGAATGATCATTTCTCGAATCGGGACAAAATTTAGCGCTATGTTAAGCAATCGTAAGTGGACTTATGTAGAAGTCGTACCTATTTTGAGGCCGATCAATAGAAATATATGTGTCATATGTTTAGAGAGATGATATGTAGATCACCCTCTAACAACATATGGCACAAATGAGAAGGGGATAAAATAAAGAGGGAGGGGAAAATATTTGAATCAAAGATTTTAATCAAACTATCATTAAAATCATCCATCCATTTTGGTGGAGTTAAACTCAACACCCAAGATCTAATGATGTTAATGAAGCTCATGTTCAAAAATCACATAGCCAGAATATATTAAAAAAATAAATTGCATTTAATGAGCAAAATAAAAAGGGAAAATGATTTTTAATTTGTTTTTAAAATGAAAATAAAAGGCAAAATAGCGAACTATATTCAAAGTATCAAAGAAAAATTAAAAGAACCCATAGAAAAATCAGAAGTGATCTCAAATATTTTTATAAAATTTTTAGTAATTTTTTAAACTAATTAAAATCATTCAAATAAGTGAAAAAAAGATAATAAAAAAATAGAAGTCAAAATAAAATTCTAGAAAAAATTTCAAAAAGTGAGAAATAGGGAAACTGATTTTTATAAAAAAATTTAGAATTTAAAAATACCAAAAAGTATTTTTAAATAATTAGAAAATAGTCAAAATAAAGGAAAAATTATAAAAAAATATCAACTCTAAAAATAAAATCATGAAAAAATAAAAATAGAAAGAGAATATTTGGAGAAAAAAAATTTGTGAATTTTTTCATAATTTTTGAGTCGGAAATGAATTTTCTATGATTTTTTTAAGTTTGGTGTAAAAAACAGAAAATAAAGTAAAGTTTAAAAAAAAGTGGATCATTGGATGAGAGTCAAAACACGCTAGTAATCTGATCCAAACGATCAAGCACGCTGTGCATATCATGGTCAGCTTTGGAAATTGCACCGGATCACCTTTTAATATTTAAAAACAACTAAAATTTTGGCGCGTTGGATGAAGTCTGACTAATGGAAGTAATCAGATCCAAGGGATCTCAAAGCGCGCGTATGATAAATCAAACACACTAGATTGAATTTAAAAAATTACATGTCACGCCTTCATTGGTTGAAGCACGACACGTAGATCATCTTTAACCTCCGGACGCCCTAGATTGGGGTTCCTCAAACTATAAAATTAGAGGATCAGACCGATACCATTAGATTCATCTCTTCAATATGACTCTAATGGTACCCTCGCGCCAAATTTATATAAACTAAGCAATGCTTGAATTGAGAAAAAGCAAAAATAATAGCGAGCATGGAATTCTAGAATATCTCACTCAAATCTCATTGAAATCACAAATTGTAAAAAGCATGAGAATCAGAAGGGTGAAGGAGTAATTTAGTCTTTTATTTGGATTGCTTTGACCAAGAAATCTACCTGAACGAAGTAGCAAAAAGTGGATCTGAAACTGGACTTCTGTAGATCAATATAGGTCACAATTCTTGAAGGTGAGAGTATGGTTAGCTTCAGAGAAGTTCAATGAAGCTAACTGAATGGAGCTTTTGGTGTTTTGGAGTGAGAATGAAAAATATCAGAAATTAAAATTCAGAGTTCGTGTGGGATCTGAATAGGGGTCAATTGGTTATTAAAATCTTGTTAAAATAGGTGGATTATGCATCTTAATTATAGGATAGGATGAGGCAATGCTTAAGCGTGCAAATGAGAGGGTAATTGAGTGAATTCGTGTGAAACTACAACATGAATAATGTGTGACTTGTTTAGCATTAAAACTCATCCAAATCCTGCGTTTTATGACGCTAAATACTTTTGGAAAGTTGCTAAACATGATTAGAAGCAAAAACACGTGAAAACATTGTGTTTAGAGGGAACAATATGGATTTCAAATTCTGACTTTGGAGAAAACTTCAATTTCAAGGTACCATCATGGTGTTCATAGCTCAAGGGGTCTTAATGCATAATTCTTGAAGCATTTGAAAGATAAGGTCACCATATTTTCAATTTGCCAAGAATGAGATCAAATGGATGCTTGAGCTAATAGTTGTGATGAGTCAAAGTTGAGAAAAAGATGCTGACGTTTTGTACTTAGAAAAATTCTAAGTTTTTTCTTCAAAAGTGACCTATAGTGTTTTGATTCCAAAAAAGGCCTTCCTCCAAAATCTTGCTTTGATCATTGATGCTAGCTTGAAGTGGACTTCACAAATAGCATTATGAAACTTGAATCACTCAAAAATACCAAATTTTGAAAAAGTTACGGCCTTGTGAAATTAGTAAAAATCCATGAGGTGACCTACAATCTTTTGAGTTCTTAGGGCATCTTCCACCTATTTTCAAGTCTTGAACATAAAATAAGAGTTGAAGTTAATATTATAAAGATCATTATGGAAAAATAATGGGCTAAGGAGATAAAAATTTACCAAGTTATGATCTCTTGAAGTCACATAAGGGAATTTGATGGCCTATCTAGAGGACTTGCAATATTTCTTCTTTATTAGGCATCTTCCACACAAAATTTTCTTGAAACTCTTCGAGTTATTAGTTTATAATGCTTTATGGAGAAGCATACCTTTGGAATCACCCAAAAATCTCAAAAGATGAACAAGATATAGCCCTAAGAAGTACAAAACCCTAGCTCCTAGAGCACCAAAATGACTTGGAAACCCCTTTCAATTTTGACAATCTTTCTTGCACAATCACTTTTTCCATCTGAATAGAAGTTGTTGTGGATGATAATAAGAACCCATAGAAACAATAACCACTTATAAATAATAAGAATTGAGAGAGTTATGCACTTGTGATCAAGAAATCAAGAGCTTATCCAATTAGGTCAAACTCCTTCAATCAATCCTTGCATCTTTTGACTTTCTTTGACAAATTGAGGCATGATGAATCATATTAGACCTTTTCATGATATTAATTTAAAGCATATTCAGTGGTGAAGCTTGAATCTCAATGAATCTTTGTTGAAGAAGGCATGGAAATAAACTCATGAATCTATGAATCAACCTGATGAAATGTGTTGCGCCCTCACCTATAGTATCATTAATTAGAGCAAACATTAATTTTATTTGTTAGTTAAAAGTTAATCAATAATTTTTAGCCCAAAATTTTCCCTCTCAATTTCTCAAGAATTCTCTCACAAGATCTCCATTGATTCAAGACTGCACAAGGTTTGATCAGCTCAAGACACTTCCTCGAGCACTGATTACTCAAAATTAGGGTTTGAGTTTGTACAAGGATAATTGGATTTTTAATTCTTCATATTAATTTCATGGATCATTCTGGACTCCCAAGATTCCTCATGTCAAGTTTCAAGCTTTGGATCACATTTTTGCTCAATCAATTGATCAGTTGACCTAAAATCAATTGTATTGGGGAAAAAGTTAAATGTGATCAATTTACAGTCAAATTTCATAATTTTTTATCCATATCAAAATTTTTAACTCATATATGTCAATTGATCAAGTTTGGATCGCAATTTCTCAAGAAATTTGATCAGATCACCAAAAGGGCAAAAGGGTCAAAATTAGGGTTTTGACTGAAAAGGCTTTATTTTTTACTATTGACTAAATACATGACTTATTGGTTTGAGACATGATATAAAGGATTCAAATGTATCATTTTAACCTAATGGTATGGTTCAAAACACTTCCAAAGATCAATTGATTGATAGTTGAAATTCAGGTAACTGATGGAAAACCAACTGATACACTAAAAAAGTCAAACTTTGACTTTTTGATCAAAATCAAGTTTAAAAAATCATATTTCATCAAGACATGTAAAAATATGAATTTTGTTCATCAAGGAATCAAAAAGTCAAATTTCATTTTGAAAATTCAAAATTTCCAAGACTTAGAAATTTTTCTAAGTGTTGGAAAATTTACTTTTTTACATAACTTTGTGCCAAATTATCACCATGATGCAAGATGATTCAAGGAAAACTTCCAACATGAAAGTTTTAGATCTCAATAAGATCTAAAGCATTTTAGGGAAGGACTTTTCTATAAATTATTGGATCTCATGTTATTAATTTATAAAGACATGTTCATGAAACTAAAAACACTTTGTGAAATTTTGCCCTAGTTAGGCAGATTTTTGACATAACTTCATGGCCACTTTCCACCTAATTCCAAATTGAATTTTCAAAAATTTCCAACATGAAGGTTTTAGGGGATGTTAAAAGCTTTCCAAAATGTCAAAGAACTCATTGAGATCATGCTTGAGCTAATAGAATCTAATAGATGAAGTTAGGGTTTCATTCTTGAATTATAGGTCATTTTATGATGTGCAAGAACTCAAATCTCAAGCCCGTGCTACATAATCTTTGCTTTTCAGGCCTTAAACTCGTGTTTCACTCCATAATTAATGGTTTAAACAACTGATTGAGATATTATCCAATCGATTCAAGCTGTATCCAAATTAATTTTCCCTTTTGGGAAGAAAGTAACATATCCATTCTTGTAAAGCAAGCTTTATGTACAAAGTCAGCTTCCTGAGTTCCTAACTTGTTTGCTCTGATTACACTCCATCTACAAAGTCAAAGGCATTGTTTCTAAAGTGGTTAACAACTCCATGAACAAAAGTACAAGGCATGGAAACTTGTTTTGTCAAGAAAATCACACGTTGAGTTTAAACATGGATTTTGAATTCAGATCAACTGGAGAACTCCAAACCTTTTGCTTAAAAATAGAGACACTATTTATGAGCTAACACATGATTTTACAAGCCTTAAAATTCCCTCAAACTCCCTAAAACCAGAAATTGCAACACAAGCATAAAAACTTGTCATTTCTGATTTTTGAATACAATCTCCAAATTCCCTCGCGCGTTTCTTGGCCAAACCATCCACAAAGCTTCTAATACACATATAGAAGCTATCATAACCCCTATTTTCAAACTGTAACATCATCTTCACCAACCTCCATTTTCAAAAACAGGGCATTGCATCTAGTCTTCTCCTGACCATTCCTGCCATTCATAGCTTAAGTTAAGCATTGCATTAGCTTCATGGAGACTTGAGGAAGCTAACCTGATCATCACAACTCCTTGAAAGTTACTCAAACTCCCTACACGATTTCCAGTTTTGAGGTAAGTTTTCTCAACTTTGAACTCCTCATACAAGCATCATTAATGGTTAATTTGTGAATGAAAAATGTAGATATAATTGACCTAAAGCTAACCATGTCCATAGTTTCCATTTATATTGCCTGAGCTTAGAGAATTTTAAGTTTGAATCTCTGAAAAAATTAGGTCAGAATTTGGTACCATTTTAAAATTCATGTTCTTCTTTGAGTGTTAGCTTAAGTTATTTACATGGTTGGATTCGTGATGAAATTTCCAGCAACTTTCATATTTATACTTTTGAAAATGGTTGAGAAATGAGAGAGATAGCAATTTCAAAAAATCATGTTAAAGGTATAGCGCGAGGTTGAAGATGATACAAGCCTAGGAACATGTTCCAAATATAATTTTATGGTTTTATATTAATAAACGGATGTATAGTCACTCTAGTGGTAAGAGTGCGCGTCTGTGACTATAAGGACCTGGGTTTGAACCCCAGTGGTACCCTTTTGTTTTTTCACTTTTTCTTATTTCAGGTTCAATGCAAGCCAAGTCAGCGTGTGTACTTTTTTCCTTTCTCCATCATCATCAGATCAACTAAGCCATTAAATCTAACACCTCACATGCATGTCCCCATGATGCGCCCTTCAAGGCTGCCCACACTGGATCACCAGAGGGCGCTGGATTTGTTTATGGCCTTGAGCATTTTTTGGCTTCTCACCCCCTGTTTGCTTTTGGACACAGGCCCATTTATTTTGTTTTTATTTTGTTTTCTGGCTTGAACAAAAAAATACTTTTGGGCCTAACGCCCTTTTTACTACTGTTAACCACCATTTCTATTTTTTAACCCCCTGACTTTAATTTTTATATTTTCTTTTCTTTTCTTTTTTTCTATTATTATTATTATTATTATTATTATTATCATTTTATTAAATAAAAAAATAACAAAAATATTTTCTATTTATTATTTAGATATTTAGTATATTTTTCAGTTAATTTCTTTTAGATAAAAAGACAAAAAAAATTCCTTTAGCCAAATTCTTTTCTTAATTAAATTAATAATTAGACTTAAGTTTATTTTATTTTCTTTTAACTAAAATTAATTTAGAACTTAGAAATTTTAAATTAATTTACTTTGTATACTAGTTTAATTAAATTAAAACTATTTTCTACAAAACCTTAAAAAATGCTTTCTTGATTAATTTTATTTCTTTTCTACTTTAGACTTAGGTTTATTTCTTTAAAATTAATTTAGACTAGTTAATTGTTCCCTTTTAGTCAATTAAGTCAAAAAAACTTTTTCTTAACAAAGAAACACAAACAAAAATTCATTTTTCTTTTCCATTTACATTCTTGTACATTTATTCATTCTTGTACATTATTATTCATTCAATATGGTTGTAATAGTAATTAAGTTTAATTATTTTCTCCCCATTGGTAAATTTGTATCTCCATCCCCAAATGATGTAATAGCGTAGGATATTTACATTTCGCAATTTGTCGCTTTCATATAAATGCTAGTAATTAGGGTTTGTATGGAAAGACTAAAATCAAGCAATAGAACACTCTAATCCAAGACAAAAGAAGCATGAAATACAAAACACTTGCAAACTTGCACCTCTAGGGTTAACTCCACTTTGTTGCCTTGAGAAAAATGGTCATGTTATGCATGTGAGACATCTTAGCCAAAATAAATCAGAAATACAAGATCATAGTCCCTCAATGACGCTACAAATGATGCCTTACAAATGATCTTAGTCCCTCAAGAGAAATGCTAAGATATTTCATAATATTGATATTCATGACTATACGATGATCCAAGTCCATCCATTTACATCCAAAGATAGGGATTCTTATCAATCAATAGTAAGATAGCAATATCTAAAGGAGGAGGAAATGAACAAAAGACTTTTGAGTAGGTAGAACGTTCTTAGTTGCTTGCTCACAATCCATCTTCAAAAACAAACATGTTTTCAAACACACCAACACTTTCAAAATGAAATTTTTTCAAAAGTCAAAACTTTGTATGCATTCTTATAGAGACGAGAATCATTACAAAGTTTTCCTAAATGAATGCGCTTTTCAAAAATACTTTCAAAACTCACCACAAACGCATTTCAAACAAAGTAATTTCAAAAGTGATCTAGCAAGCAACTAAGAGCCTATAGATAACTATGGATGAAAAGGGTGCTAACACCTTCCCTTTTCATAACCTACCCCCCGAACTCAAGAAAACATCTCAAAGTTCTTTCCTGTTCTTTTCACCCTTTCCTTATTGGATAAAAGAAAAGTCGGTCACGACTCTTGCTATCCATAACACTTACGATCAAATGGAAAACAACCAAGTCAGTTCTCCCATTGTATTACAGAACTGGCGACTCTGTTGGGGAGATAGTTAAAAGTGGGGTTACCTTAGAGCTAGATCACTTTTAAATTCTTTCTTTGCTTGATTTGTTTGCTTTAAATTTATTGATCCTTGTTTGGGTTTATATTGACCCTCTACCCGGATCTGGGAACACCATTAGGTAAATAGCAAAAATTATGGTGATTGTACGGCATAGACCGATATGGTTGAAAAAATAGCTATGTTAGTGTGACATATTTGTAGATACCGGTATCCCTTATGGATAATTAAGGAGAACACAAGGCCGTTGAGTGATGTCATGAAGCACTAACGAACCTTAGAACCTTTAATTGAACAACTTTTCCATTCAGAATTAGTGAGATAGCTTGCTTTGTTGCAGTCCGAAGTTGGTTGATACTCGATATTACACTCATTGAGATCTGACTCTTGGGATATTTCGGTCGCCAATAAAGAGGCTTGCGCTGAAACAACACCCAATGGAGAAGGATCAATGATATTGAGATCCTCTATAACCCGATTACTTTCTAGGACAGGTTGAACCAACTAAACTTCAAGATAGTTTTTACCTATGAATCCATGCAAGCCTAAACCTAAGTAATTGTGTGCCTTGTGTGTACATGTTTAATTGTACATAACATCATACCACTGCATTTTTGCACTTTTCATTTCAAGGCCTTTGGGATTTATCTTTGTGCTGTTTTGTAGGACATAGCCTCCATGAGACAAAACACTATCCAAATCAACCTCATCAAAGTGCCTACTCAACTTAAGGAATTAGCATCAAGGGTCTCCAATGATTTTTCCTTCACCAAAAAATATGGTTGTCTCATCAACTTGGTTACAACAAACTTTGAAGAGGATATGATGCATGTACTATTCCAATTCTTTGACCCTAAACACCATTGCTTTACCTTTCCTGATTACTAACTTATGCCCACTATGGAAGAATTTTCTCAACTCTTGGGAATCCATATTCATGATCAACTACCCTTCAACAGTATTGAAAGAGACCCAAGACCTGAGGAGATTACTCGAGCTCTACATTTGCAACGATCTGACGTTGTGGCCAATTGGGAAACGAGAAGTGGTTTCAAAGGGTTCCTAGCCATGTTTTTGTTGGAGAAGGCTCAAGATTCTTGGGATGCTCTGGATCTACAAGACTTTGAGGAAGTGTTGGCTCTTCTCATCTATGGGATGGTTCTATTTCCTAATCCTGACCAACTCATAGATGTGAACGCAGTCAAAAATTTTCTATCTCGCAATTTGGTGCCTACTTTAGTTGGGGATATCTTGCATTCTCTTCACTCTCGCACCATGAAGAGAAGAGGACTTCTTATGTGTTTCACTCCTCTGTTGGCTAGGTGGTTTATTTTGCACCTACCCCAGTCTGTTGTGAATAACGAGTATGGCTTAAGATGGTCTAGTAGGTTGACGTCACTCACACATTCTGATATTTATTGGTGTTCTCGATCCATGAAGGACATTACTATTATTGACCGTTGTGGGGAATTCCCTAATATCCCTCTACTTGGCATTAGGGGACGTATTACCTATAATCCTTGTTTGGCTTTGCGACAGTTTGAGTATGCTAGGAGGGATGGCCCTCATGATGCACTTGTCCAAGGAATTGCATTCGACTACGAGAACGATGTCCAAGGTTATCGTCAGAGATTCATACGAGCTTGGGGCATGGTTAACAAGGTTAATAGCAAGACGTTGGGGTATAAGAACTCCATTATTTGGAGCATTATCCCAAGTGGGTGCAAACTCGTGCCCAAAACCTCATGATGCCTTATGAAGCCATCCTACCTATCATTATGGAGCCAGTCGCCGAAGGAGATGTTCCATATATTGTCCTTTATCCTGATATGCCTACTTCTCTTGAAGATTTGCAAAGAGCTTGGATTCAGCTAAAGGGGAGCGAGACCCCTTTGAATCCCAGTTTTGCACAAGCGAGAAGAAGACATTAGAGCTCACGAGACAACTTTATGAGGAGAGGAGTCTGAATGCCTATATCGCTCCAAAGAGGAAGCTAAAGAAGTGAAAAACACAAGAAGGGGGGGTTTAATTGAAAACATGAAATCAAATGCGCAATGACGCTGTATTTTTATCCTGGTTCGTTTGATCTCAAACTACTCCAGTCCACCCGCCAAGGTGATTTCGCCTCTCTCCAATGAGGACTTAATTCACTAATCAAACAGATTACAAATCTACTTTAACAACTGTAAAAGTCTTCTTGAGTCCAAAACCACAACCCGATTTTCTCAAGGCATTTCACTAAACAATTAATTGAATAAAAGTGTGCAAAGATGTTTCTAAATAAACAGTATCACAAACTTGTGATGTATTACACAGTTTAATATTGAGTCATTGAAGATGAAGAATTAAATCTACGTTGTTTACTTTTTCACATGAGTTTTTCTTTATGAGCGCAGTTGTTCATCATTTTGAAATCTTCTTCAAGTCTGCTTTATATAGGCTTTTCAATAGGGACATAAGAAAATACTTTCGGTAAGTACATAACACGAGTTAATGAGCTTTCCAAATCAGGAGATCCTTGTCTTGATTGTAGCCGTTACTTATAATCTTGCATTGATGGAATTGTAATGCTTCAGAGCTTCTCACATCATAGGATGAATATTACTATTGAGATTTCTTTACAGCTTGATCAGAATTTTGCATATCAGAGTATCATAGATTCTGTTTCGCAGCGCTGGTGCATTCAGAAGTTCAATCAGAAATTCTTCATATAAGCGTGACATGCATATTTGATGCGTTTGAATCTTTCATTGTTCTCTCAACTTCTGTGCTCGCATAATCAAAACTTCTGGTGATGTTCTGGCAGAACTTCCAGTTGCATCAGAACATCTTTTTAACATCAGAACATCCTGCATGTAAACATACTTTTATTAGCGATCATATTTGTTCTTTATCTCATGTGTTTGTTTTCATCAAAACTCTTACTGGGGATGTAGAACCAAATTATGTTCTAACAATCTCCCCCTTTTTGATGATGACAAAAACTAGTATATTTTGATGGAATATAAAGAACAAAAATTAAAAGGAAGGCTCTCCCTAAGTAGATTACTCAGCTAATGAGAAAATAAAATACTTCCCTGAGGATCTTCTGATTATGAGTCAAAATATTCTTCATTCTCCCCCTTTTTGTCAAGAATCAAAAAGTGTTAAAGACTCTGTTTGGCTTGCTCTGACAGAAGTTTCTTGAAAAGCTTTTGTTTTTTATTGCCTCTAAAGTCTGCGAATCTTTTAAATTCCAGGTTTTGGAACATATGCTTTCTTTCCTCCCTGAGTAGAGAGCATCCAGAGTCTAGGTGTTAATACTGCTGTTTCAACCTTGTTGTTAAAAATATCTGCAACATAGATGATTTTATCTTTTGGTACCCATATCTTTCTGGGTCCATGACTGAAAGAGTTTCCAAAATTCTGTTTGAATTTTGGTTTAGTATAAAACGCCTTACCAGCATGTTTTATATCATGTGTTTTCCCAGTAGTGAAGTGATAATTAAGAGGAGTGCATTTAATAACTAGATCCTTAACTTTCTTAGGTGGTGATACTTTGCCTTTATATCCTATACCTATTCTTCCGTTTCTGCTAACTCCATATATCATTGAAGCCATCTTGCTTCTATCTATGTTTTTAGCAAGGAACTTCTGAAAGCTAAGATCATATTCCTTTATGATCTTATCAGCATTACTGGGAGCCTCTGAGATTATTTCCTTCTGAGAGTTTTGTAAATCATTTTCTAGTTTCGAAATCTTTTCTTTTAACTCAGAATTTTCTAATCTAAGACTCTCAATTTCTTCAGATTCAGAGACAAGATCCTTTTTCAGGTTCTTGAATTTGACTCTGAGCTGCTGATACCTTTCCAGAATCTCACTCAGACTTTCTGCTAGTTCAGCTTTAGAAAAATTAATAGTGAAGTCAGAAAATCCTCTTTAGCATCTGATTCTGATTCTGACCCTGATTCTGATTTAGAAGATTCGGAGACATCTAATTAGTTGTCTATTTGAGCTATATTGGCTTGTTCATCTTCTGATTCTGTCCCGTCTTCAGAAGATTCAGAGTCATCCCATGTTGCCATAATACTTTTCTTCTTCTCCTTAATGAACTTCCTTTTATGTTTCTCCTTCTGAAGCCTTGGAAAATCACTTTTGTAGTGACCTTGTTTATTGCATTCATAGCAGGTAATGATTCTGTTACTTGATTTTCTGTGTCCAGAAGATTGTTCAGAGTCATTTCCTGTTCTTCTGGAGTTTCTAAAATTCTTCTGTCTGTGCTTCCACAGCTGATTGATTCTTCTGGATAGAAAAAATAGTTCGTCTTCTTCTGACGAGGAATCTCCAGAGTTTTCTGCTTCTGCTTCTGCCTGAAAAATTTTGGTTTCGTATTTGTTAGATTTCAGAGCGACAGACTTACATTTCTTGTGAGGCTCATCATCTTCTAACTCTATCTCATGGCTTCTGAGGGAGCTGACAAGTTCTTCAAGAGATATTATGTTCAGATCTTTTTCCATTTTGAGAGCCGTGACCATTGGTCTCCATTGTTTTGGTAAACTTCTGATGATCTTCTTTACATGATCAGTAGTTGAGTACCCTTTGTCCAGAACCTTTAGCCCTGCCACCAGAGTTTGGAATCTAGAGAACATTGTTTCAATGGTTTCTTCTTCTTCCATTCTGAAGGCTTCATACTTGTGAATGAGCGCAAGGGCTTTGGTTTCTTTTACTTGCATGTTTCCTTCATGCGTCATTCTCAGAGAATCAAACATGTTCTTAGTTGTTTCTCTGTTTGTGATCTTCTCATACTCTGAATGTGAGATGGAACTCAAGAGAACCGTTATGGCCTTGTGATGATTTCTGAAGTCTTGCTTTTGATGATCTTTCATCCTTTTTCTATCAATATTCTGACCACCTTCATCTACAGGATGTATGTATCCATCAGTTACCACATCCCAGGTCAGCGTCATAGGCTAGGAAGA
Organism: Vicia faba; assembly: GCA_948472305.1. Classification (NCBI taxonomy): domain Eukaryota; kingdom Viridiplantae; phylum Streptophyta; class Magnoliopsida; order Fabales; family Fabaceae; genus Vicia; species Vicia faba. The sequence continues at coordinate 1,421,782,843 of OX451735.1, forward strand.
AACATCTGATCATATCCTTCCAGTAGTCAAAATTTTCACCGTCAAATATTGGAGGGCTGCTGCTGATGTTCTGACTTGTTCCCATCATAGTGTTTTTCCCCCTTGGTCTTTATCTGACACAGTTAAGTGTTTGAGCTCAGAACCAGTCGCTCTGATGCCAATTGAAGAAGTGAAAAACACAAGAAGGGGGGGGGGGGGAGGTTGAATTGAAAACTTGAAATCAAATGCGCAATGACACAGTATTTTTATCCTGGTTCATTTGATCTCAAACTACTCCAGTCCACCCGCCAAGGTGATTTCGCCTCTCTCCAACGAGGACTTAATTCACTAATCAAACAGATTACAAATCTACTTTAACAACTGTTAAAGTCTTCTTGAGTTCAAAACCACAACCCGATTTTCTCAAGGAATTTAACTAAACAATTAATTGAATAAAAGTGTGCAAAGATGTTTCTAAATAAACAGTATCACAAACTTGTGATGTATTACACAGTTTAATATTGAGTCGTTGAAGAATGAAATCTGCGTTGTTTACTTTTTCACGTGAGTTTTTCTTTATGAGCTCAGTTGTTCATCATTTTTAAATCTTCTTCTAGTTTTCTTTATATAGGCCTTTCAATAGGGACATAAGAAGATACTTTTGGTAAGTACATAACACGAGTTAATGAGCTTTCCAAATCAGGAGATCCTTGTCTTGATTGTAGCCGTTACTTATAATCTTGCATTGATTGAATTGTAATGCTTCAGAGCTTCTCACATCATAGGATGAATATTACCGTTGAGATTTCTTTACAGCTTGATCAGAATTTTGCACATCAGAGTATCATAGATTCTGTTTCGCAGCGCTGGTGCATTCAGAAGTTCAATCAGAACTTCTTCATATAAGCGTGACATGCATATTTGATTCGTTTGAATCTTTCATTATTCTCTCAACTTCTGTGCTTGCATAATCATAACTTCTGGTGATGTTCTGGAAGAACTTCCAGTTGCATCAGAACATCTTTTTAACATCAGAACATCCTGCATGTAAACATACTTTTATTAGCGAGCATATTTGTTCTTTATCTCATGTGTTTGTTATCATCAAAACTCTTACTGGGATGTAGAACCAAATTATGTTCTAACAGAAGCATCCATAGGAGACTTGAGCCATTTTTATTGTATTTTAGTTCATTTTGTTTCTTTTGTTTCAATGTAAGCCCAAGAGGCATGTTGTAATCAATTTGAAATTATTAATATAATTAATGTTTGTTCCTTTTGTTTAAACAAATTTAAATCTTCTAAGTCCTTGAAATCATTTGCATACGCATTTTCATGCATCATAACATAAACAGGTTTTCCACAACAGGTTTCCTTATCTTTCTACTATTTATTTCAGTAAGATGGATATCCAACAAACAATGAAGGACTTGCAAGCTTAGAATTATCAGTTCCAAGAAACCATGCTGACCCTGGCTAAGGGGAAACAAGAGTTGATGACTTTGCTGGTAGCCAAGAAGAAAGCCAAAAAGAAGGCCTTCATCAACATGGGTAAGAGGTTCAAAGGTTCGGTTCGTCAGGTACAGATAGTCGAAGAGTCATCCGAGGAGGACAAAAATCAAGACTAGGAGGCAAGGAGCACCCGTGCTGGGGGTGCCAATAATCAAGCTTCTAAAGACAAAGATTATTTTGATGAGCAATATCCTTCGCCTGAGGATAAATATAAGCAGTTAGAGGATAGACTAAAGGTTGTTGAAATTCAAGTTGTTCCTGGTTTGGATTTTAGTGAGTTGGGCTTAGTACTTGGGGTCGCCATCCCCCATAAGTTCAAAATACCGGTCTTCGCCAAGTATGATGGAGTTTCCTGCCCAAAACTTCATCTAAGGTCTTACGTGCATAAGATGTAGCCGCACACTACCAAAAAAAAGCTCTGGATCCATTTCTTCCAAGATGTCTGGCTAGGACTCAACTAGAATGGTTATATCAATTGGAGGGTGCCCACATCCACACATGGGAATATCTAGAAACTACTTTTTATCATCAGTATCAATACAATGCCGATCTAGCACCAACTAGAGTCCAAATTCAAGGTATGACAATGGATACTAATGATGGGTTTAAAGAGTACGCACAAAAATGGAGGGATCTTGCAGGTAGGGTTCAACCACCATTAACTGACAGAGAACTAGTTGACATGTTCATGGGTACATTAACTGGCCTATTTTTCAACCTATTGATTGGCAGTTCTTCGTCTGGTTTCACTAAGTTGATCCTAATTGGTGAAAGGGTAGAAACTGGCATTAAGAGTGGAAAATTCCCATGACATCTGCTTCTTCATCCAATATTGTAAAGAAGCCCTTCACTTGAAAGAAGGAAACAAATGTTGTGTATGGGGCAAGGGCCCATACCAAGAAGGATCATCGACCTTCTGTTAATGTTGTGTTAATCTCCAACCCTTCATCTACTCAAAGGCAATCGTCCAACAATCAACAATGTGAAGTTCCTCGAAGATAGTTCACGATGATAAGAATGTCATTATCCCAAGCGTTACAACATCTGTTGAAGGCCAACTTAGTGACATTGCACGGCCCACCATCGAATCCAAACATTTCATCACCTAAGTATAATCCAAATGCCAAGTGTGTGTATCATTCCAATAGCCCCGGGCATGAAACTGATCAATGATGGGATCTGAAGAATAAGATTCAAGATCTAATAGACAATAAAACAACTGAGTTTGATCCACCTGCTACTCTAAATGTGATAACCGCACTAATGCCAAATCATGGAAAAGGTGTTAACGCAATTGATGATACTACTTTCGTCTCTTCCATTGAAGATTTAACAACTCCATTAACTACTATGAAGGTTAATTTGCTGAGAGTCGGGGTGTTCCCTGTCTGTTGTAAAGATTGTGTTTGTTGTGATCAATAAGTAAATGGGTGCAAGCAGTTGAAGGGAGGTGTACATTGCCTGATAGATAGCCGCGAGATTATGTTTGAGAAGATTCCTACCATCAAGAGTTTGACCAATAAAGCTGAAGACCTTTCCATAATAACAATTTCCAACAAGCCTTTAGGATCCCCTCAATGGGTCCTATTAGAATTTCTAATGAACCAACCATTGCTCCTTTAATAATCAATGTCGTTGGGACTATTCCCTACTCCTCTGATAAAGTGGTTCCATGGAACTATGGTGCCGAGGCTTATTATCATGGGATAAAACAAGATTCTTAGATCGACAAAGACAAAGCTAATATTACTAATATTGCAGGTTCTAATAAAGTGACAAGAACAGGGAGGATCTTTTCCCCTGATATTTCGCCGCCCACTACAATAACCCCCGTCCACATAACCAATGACAAGTCTAGTGCCAACACTAGAGGAAAAGAGAAAGAAGGTGAGCCTGCTGGGATAGAGGCACCTACCAAAGATACTGACGATGAAGAACCCTCCACTCGAGAGATGGAGGAAATCTTGAAAATCATAAAGAAGAGTGACTTCAAAATAGTTGAGCAGCTAGGGCAGACCCGCTCCAAAATTTCCATGTTGTCATTGTTACTCTGTTTGGACTTTCATGCCCAGGCTCTAATAAAGTTCTTGAAGAAAGCCCATGTGCCCCAAGAAACCACAGCTGACCATTTTGAGAACTATGTATTAAGTTTAACGGTTGACAATGGATTAGGGTTCTCCGGCGCTGATTTGACTCTATGGGAAAAAGCCACAACAAAGCCTTGCATATCTCTATTCAATGCAAGGGGACCACCTTAGCCCATGTCCTAATTGATACTGTCTCATCTTTAAATGTGTTACCCAAAGGTGCTTTGGACCGGCTAGATTGTGAAGGATTAGTATTGAAGCCAAGCGATATTGTCGTAAGGGCTTTCGATGGGTCTAAGAGAATGGTTCATGGAGAGGTGGATCTCCCAATTAAAGTTGGCTCACAGATTTTCAACTTCACCTTTTATATAATGGACATACGTCCCGCCTACTCTTGTCTTCTTGGGCGCCCTTGGATCCATGGGGCAGGGGCAGTAACATCCACCCTTCATCAAAAATTAAAGTATCCAGTTAAAGGGGAGATTGTTACTATTTGTGGCGAAGAAGAATTTACGGCGAGCCATCTCAATTCCTTCAAGAATGTGGAAATGGATGGCGAATTCATAGAAACTCCATGCCAGGCTTTCGAAATTGTTCCTCCTATGGTTGTCACCACCAAAATCTCCTCTAACATATCAAAAGATGATGAAGTTATACCAAGAATGGTTTCACTTAAGGATGCTTGTACCGTGGTCGAAGATGGAAATTGTACTATCTAGGGAGAACTTCCGACATTCCATTTAAAGCAGATAAATTTGGGTTGGGTTTTACCATCAAAGTTCAGAAAGATGTCAGGCGTGCTTGTGTGGGAAAGCCACATCTCCGCATCGGAAATCATGAAGTGAACGCTATGGAAGACTCTGATGATGAAAATACTTTTGAAGATTGGATCTACCCTACTGTCAAAGGAAAGCTCAACAACTGGCATGCAAAGGATTTCACTCCCATCTCCTTCATTGAGGAGTAATTACTGTTTACTGTTTTCTGTAAATTCAAGAACTTTTGTCTGTAATCTTAAATTCCCAAACAATGACTTTTAAGCCATGTGCCTTTCCCGTGGCACTATGGTCCATTTGTTAAGGGTTTTATTCATGTTCATTTATCATATGATCATTTAATATAAACCATTGGACCTTTTGCATTCAAATTTTTATGTTCATTATCTTTCTTTTCCTTTATTACATTTTTCAATAGCAATGTATCTTACATGCACACACATACTTGCAGATCCTCGTCCACTTTGGACCTCATTGCCAACGACTCTACTATTGCCAGTTATGACTTCGAACATCCAATTAACCAAGCCGAAGAAGAAGGCGAGGAAGATTGTGAAATACCGGGAGAACTAGCCAGGTTTTTGATGCAAGAGGAGAAATCTATTCAACCTCATGAAGAGTCCATCGAAGTTATCAACCTAGGTACCGAGATAGACAAGAAAGAAGTCAAGATCGGCGCCAACCTAGAAGATGGTATCAAGAGAAGATTGGTTCAGATGTTACATGACTACATTGAGGTGTTTTCTTGGTCATACAAAGATATGCCAGGGTTGGATACCAACATTGTGGTTCATCGTCTACCAACAAAGGAAGATTGCCCTCCTATTAAGCAAAAGGTTCGTCGTATGCGGCCAGATATGTCTGAAAAGCTAAAGGCTGAGGTAATGAAGCAATTTGATGCAGGTTTTCTTTCCATCACATCTTATCCTTAATGGGTTGCGAACGTGGTCCCCGTGCCCAGGAAAGATGGAAAGGTTCGTATGTGTATAGATTATAGGGACCTGAATAGGGAAAGCCCCAAAGATGATTTCCCTCTACAACATATTGACGTCTTGGTTGACAACACCGCTCAACATAAAGTCTTCTCCTTCATGGATGGATTTTCTTGCTACAATCAAATCAAGATGGCTCCCGAAGACATGGAAAAGACCACCTTTGTTACACAGTGGGGCACCTTTTGCTACAAAGTCATGTCGTTCGGATTAAAGAATGCAGGGGCGACATATCAAAGAGCTATGGTAGCTTTATTTCATGATATGATCCATCATGAAATAGAGGTCTATGTGGATCATATTATTGCAAGGTCGCAAACTGAAGGAGAACATCTCGATAGCCTACACAAGTAATTTGAGAGGCTGAAGAAGTATAAATTGAGGTTGAACCCTAATAATTGCACGTTCGGAGTAAGGTCTGGAAAGCTTCTAGGTTTTTTCGTCAGTGGTAAAGGCATCGAGGTTGATCCTGCAAAGGTAAAATCCATTCAAGAAATTCCAGTTCCCCGCTCTGAGAAAGAAGTCAAAGGATTCTTGGGTCGTCTTAATTACATTGCCCATTTCACATCTCATATATATGCTACTTGTGAGCCAATCTTCAAACTCCTGAAGAAAGATTAAGTATTCAAATGGAATGACGACTGCCAAGCTGCCTTTGATAAGATCAAAGAATATTTGCAAGAACCTCCTATCCTTATGCCTCCAGTGGAAGGAAGACCATTGATCATGTACTTTACTGTGCTAGAGAATTCTATGGGGTGTTTGTTGGGCCAACGTGACGAGTCTTACCGAAAAGAGCATGCAATATACTACCTGAGCAAAAAGTTTACCGACTGTGAAACCCAATATTCACTTCTCGAGAAAACTTGTTGTGCTCTGGCATGGGATGCTCGCTAGCTAAGACAGTATATGTTGACTCACACCACTTTATTGATTTCTAAGATGGACCTTATCAAGTAGATCTTCGAGAAGACCACTCTCTCCGGATGAATATCTAGATGTCAAATGATTCTGACTGAATACAATATTCAATATACAACACAAAAGGCCATTAAAGGAAGTATATTGGCAGATCATTTGGCCCATCAAGCTGTTGATGATTATCAATCTATGAACTTTGACTGCCCGGATGAGAATATCATGTTAGTGACTGACTGTGCAAAACCTGGACCATATGACGGACTTGTACAAGGATCCCGATGGACTATGGTTTTTGATGGAGCTTCTAACGCTCTGGGCAATGGAATTGGTGCGGTGATAATTTCTCCTGAAGTTTGTCACACTCCTTTCACTTCTAGGCTGTGCTTCGATTCTATGAATAACATGGCTGAGTATGAGGCATGCATCTTGGGTTTGAAGGTTGCCATTGACTTAAGGATCAAGCATTTTGATGTATTCGGAGACTCTGCTCTAGTGATTAGCCAAGTGAAGGGAGAATGGGACACTAAGCATCATTACATGATTCCTTAAAAGGAGCTTCTGTTAACTCTAATTCCATGCTTCGAAGAGATCACCTTTGAACATTTCCATAGGGAGGAAAATCAGTTAGCTAACGCTTTGGTCACAATGTCTTCCATTTTCAAAGTCAAATGGGACAGCGAAGCCCATATGATTACCATTGAGATATTTGATGAACCTGCACACTGCTATGAGGTTGACACTGATGAAGAGAAAACATGGTACCATGAGGTGAGGAGATATCTTAAGGCACAAGAATATCCTGAAGGATCTTCCATCAATGATAGGAAATTCTTGCGTAGATTTTCAGCCAAATTCTTTCTAAGCAACAAAATCTTGTACAAGCGCAACCATGATTCTACTCTACTCTGATGTGTGGACAAGAAGGAGGAAGATAAAATTATGGAAGACATGCATGATGTCCTTTTTGGGACCCACTCAAGTGTACACACTATGGCCAAGAAAATCTTGAGGGATGGTTACTATTGGTTCACAATGGAAATTGATTGTCATCATCACTCAAGGACTTGCCACAAGTGTCAAATCTATGCTGACAAGGTCCGTGTACCTCCTATTCCTCTAAATATAATGACTTCTCCATGGCCATTTGCAATGTGGGGCATTGACATGATTGGAGATATCAGACCTACTTCTTCCAATGGACATAGCTTCATTATTATCTCTATCGATTACTTCACCAAATGGGTCAAAGCTGCCTCATTTTCCTCTTTCACGAAGAACATTGTAGCCAGATTCATCAAGTATAATCTCATCTTTTGTTACAGTGTCCCCGAAAGGATTATCACTGACAATGCAACTAATCTCAACAACTCTATGATTATAGAACTCTTCATCAGTTCAAAATCAAGCATCACAATTCTTCTCCGTACAGACCTAAGATGCATGGCACAATGGAAGCTTCCAATAAAAATATCAAGAAGATTGTGCAAAAGATGGTGGTAACCTACAAATACTGGCATGAGATCTTACCATTTTCTCTCCATGCCTATTGTACTTCGACTCGTACGTCAATTTGAAAAACTCCTTTCTCCTTGGTCTATGGCATTGAAGTCGTCTTGCCTGTAGAATTTCAGATTCCCTCTCTAAGGATAACGAAGGAAGCAGATTTAGGTGAAGACGAATGGATTCAAACTAGGTTGGATCAGTTGAACTTGATTGACAAGAAGCGTTTGGCTGCTATTTGTCATGGTCAGATGTAACAAAAGCGTATGATCAAGGCGCTCAACAAAAAGATCAAGCCTCGAGTGTATCAAGCTGGTGACTTAGTAATAAAGCGCATCATTATTCCACAAGGCGACCCCAGGGGAAAATGGACTCGCACTTACGAAGGTCCATTTTTCGTAAAGAAAGTTTTATTTGGTGGTGCGATGATGCTGACTACTATGGATGGCGAAGACTTCCCACATCCTGTGAACGCAGACATAGTTAAAAAATACTACACATAAAACGACCCGCTAGGTTGATATACCTAGGCAAAAATAAGGGCATCTGGCGAACCAAAGAGGTTCGGGCAAAAATTAGGGATATATGCAAATAATGATACACCCGGCAAGTCGAAAACCCAAAAGGGCGGCTTGGGCAAAAATGGGTATCCTGGTGGGCTGAAGACCCGAAAGGGAGGTCCAGGCAAAAGTTAAGGATTAAAGCGTATGACTATGTCCTGTAAAGTCTCTACAACCAGCCTTATTACCAAAGTCCAAGTTTAAATGGTCCAAGATTAATGCAATCAACTTCTATTCAACGGCAAGGGATAATATTCGAAGACATAGGGGCAATAGTGGGGTTGGAACATAATGAGATCACTTTCGCATGGCTATTATTTTTTGTTTTCACTTTGTATTCTTTCCATTCTTTCGATGATTTTCTCTTACTAGGATCTCTGTCTCTTTGTACAAAAACGCTTATTCATGGGAAAAACATTAATACAAATATACTTTGAAGTGCAAACTTTATGTTTTTTCTGTTTTGAGTGCAAAAGTGTCCAATGACTAGAATTGAATGAACATGTGCATATGAACATGATTAAACTTTTAACAAATGTATGCTTAAAAGCAGTGACAAGCATCTCCTTAAATGCATTTGAGATATCCCCACAAAGTTATTTCAATAACATTATCCCCACAAATTTGGGTTCATAAAATCCCCAGCCAGAGTTTCAATCTCCGGAAGATCCTCTCCCCAGCTGAGTTGGTCTTAAAAGGAAGACTTATGTAATTCTTCCTAAAAAATATCCTCCCCAGCATTTCATAAAATATCCTCTTCAACAGGGTTTATTTCCCCATCAAACTACAGATTCCCCAACTTGAGTTTGCATATCATACTATTACAAATCAAAGGACCGCAACCCCTAGTCCCTAGTGAAGTCACCAACATAGTCATTGCTATCTCAAAAAGTTATTGTAAATCCTGGAAACCCAACCAAATAACAGTTGATTCTATTCCTCAAAAGCAAGATACTACAAAGCCTAGACCTGACCAGATACTAGTTCAACTTCATCCCATCCAAACAAATTATTGTGAAACTTGGACCCTACCAGATAACAGTTTGAGTTGCTGAAACCTGGACCCGACCAGATAACAGTAAATCTCAATTATAAGTTACTGAAAGCCTGGGCCCGACCAGATATTAGTTAAACTTCTATCATTATTGAAACCTGGACTCAACCAGATAACAGTTTGAGTTGCTAAAACCTGGACCCGACCAAATAACAGTAAATCTCAATTTTAAGTTACTAAAAGCCTGGACCCGACCAGATATTAGTTAAACTTCTATCATTGCTGAAACCTAGACCCGACCAGATGACAATTTGAGTTGCTGAAACCTAGACCTGACCAGATAACAATAAATCATAATCTTTAGTTATTAAAGCCTTGACCCGACCAGATAATAGTTTAACTTTTTCAATTGCTGAAACCTAGACTCGACTAGATAATAATTTGATTTTCTGAAACCTGGACCCGACCAGATAACAGTTAATCTCAGTTCCAAGTTACTAAATCCTGGACCCGACCAGATAATAGTTTAATTTCTTTAATTACGGCAAATCCTGCATCCGACCCAGATAATAGTTTAATTCCTATAAAATTACTAGCAAAACTCCTTCTCTCCCAGTAGAGTTTTCCACTATCCCAGTGAGTTGCTTCGAATCTTGGATCTGACCAAATAACAACTAAATTCTTTATCCCTAGCAAGTCATTTTGAAGCCTGCAATCTGACCAGATAACAACCAACTTTCAAGAGATAGTTCCCCAATAGAGCAACAGACGACTAGAAATCTTAAACTCTTTCCCAAGCAGAGATCAACACTCTCCACAGAGTCTTCTCGAGAAAAATCAACATTTCCTAGTGGAATTCTCCTCAACACAACAGGAATCCCCAGCGGAAGCATCGTGTCCAGCATCTATTAAGGATAGGCTTCAACAACATTTTGGCATTCATACATCATATAACATACATAAAATATACATAAAACATAATCTCATTTATTTTGAGAACATCATTACACCATGCATACATTTGCATGTAGCTAACCCTTGTTTCCTTGCAGAAAAAAAATCGTCGATGCAAAGACCACTTCTGGATGAGAATTGATTCTTCCAATCAAAGACAGATAGGACACCTAGTTTTTAGCACAAATTGACTAAAGATTTATGCTGATGTTTCTCCCAGTTTCTACCAATCATCTCTCCAAATGGCATCCATAAACCCATTCCCGTATCAATACATCATTGAGTGCAAATTTCTGGGCACCCTAGTGTTCAATCATCTTTCACCTTCAAGTCACGAATGGCGGACCCACCAATCTAACTCTTTAGGTTTAAGAAGATTTAACAGGGGCAGCTGTTGTACCCCAAAATTTTCCCTCTCAATTTCTCAAGAATTCTCTCACAAGATCTCCATTTATTCAAGACTGCATAAGGTTTGATCAGCTCAAGACACTTCCTCGAGCACTGATGACTCAAAATTAGGGTTTGAGTTCGTACAATGATAATTGGTCTTTTAATGCTTCATGTGACTTTCATGGATCATTTTGTACTCCCAAGATTGTTCATGTCAAGTTTCAACCTTTGGATCACATTTTTGCTCAGTCAATTGATCAGTTGACCTAAAATCAACTGTATTGGGGAAAAAGTAAATTGTGGTCAATTTACAGTCAAATTTCATAATTTTTTATCCATATCAACATTTGAACTCATATATGTCAATTTATCAAGTTTGGATCCCAATTCCTCAAGAAATTTGATCAAATCACCAAAAGGGCAAAAGGGTCAAAATTAGGGTTTTGACTGAAAAGGCTTAATTTTTTACTATTGACCAAATACATGACTTATTGGTTTGAGACATGATATCAAGGATTAAAATGTATCATTTTAACCTAATAGTATGGTTCAAAACACTTCCAAAGATCAATTGATTGATAGTTGAAATTCAGTCAACTGATGGAAAATCAATTAATACACTGAAAAGTCAAACTTTGACTTTTTGATGCAAGTCAAGTTTCAAAAATCATATTTCATCAAGACATGTAAAAATATGAAGTTTGTTCATCAATAAATCAAAAAGTCAAATTTTATTTTGAAAAGTCAAAATTTCCAAGACTTAGAAATTTTTCTAAGTGTTGGAAAATTTACTTTTTTTCATAACTTTGTGCCAAATTTTCACCATGATGCAAGATGATTCAAGGAAAACTTAAAACATGAAAGTTGTAGATCTCAATGAGATATAAAACATTGTAGGAAAGGACTTTTTATAGAAATTATTGGATCTCGAGTTATTAATTCATAAAGACATGTTCATGAAACTAAAAACACTTAGTGAAATTTTGCCCTAGTTAGGCAGATTTTTGACCTAACTTCATGGAAACTTTTCACCTACTTCTAAATTGAATTTTCAAAAATATCCAACATGAAGTTTCTAAGGGATGCTACAAGGTTTCCAAAATGTCCAAGAACTCATTGATATCATGCTTTATCTAATATAATCGAAGAGATGAAGTTAGGGTTTCATTCTTGAATTATAGGTCAGTTTGTGATGTGCGAGAACTCAAATCTCAAGCCCGTGCTGCATAATCTTTGTTTTTCAGGCCTTAAACTTGTGTTTCACTCCATAATTAATGGTTTACACAACTGGCTGAGACATTATCCAATTGATTCAAGCTTTATCCAAATCAATTCACCATTTTGGGAAGAAAGTAACAAATTCATTCTTGTAAAGCAAGCTTTATGCACAAAGTCAGCTTCTTGAGCTCCTAACTTGTTTGCTCTGATTGCACTCTATCTACAAAGTCAGAGGCATTGTTTTTAAAGTGGTTAACAACTCCATGAACAAAAGTACAAGGCATGGAAACTTCTTTTGTCAAGAAAATCACATGTTGAGTTTAAACATGGATTTTGAATTCATATCAACTAGAGAACTCCAAACCTTTTACTTATAAATAGAGACATTATTTATGAGCTAACACACGATTTTACAAGCCCTAAAACTCCCTAAAACTCCCCAAAACCAGAAATTGCAACACAAGCACAAAAACTTGTCATTTCTGATTTTTGAATCCAACCTCCAAATCCTTGCGTGCGTTTCTTGGCCAAACCATCCACAAAGCTTCTAATACACATATATAAGCTATCCCAACCCTTGTTTTCAACTTGTAATACCTTATTCACCAACCTCCATTTTCAAAAATAGGGCATTGCTTCTTGACTTCTCAAGACCATTCCAACCATCCATAGCTTAAGTTAAGCATTACATTAGCTTCCTGGAGACTTGAGGAAGCTAACCTGATCATCACAACACCTTGAAAGTTTCTCAAACTCCCTACACGATTTCCAGTTTTAAGGTAAGTTTTCTCAACTTTGAACTCCTCATACAAGCATTATTATTGGTTAATTTGTGAATGAAAAAGGTAGATATCATTCCCTTGAAGCTAACCATGTCCATAGTTTTCATTTATATTGCCTAAGCTTAGAGAATTTTAAGTTTGAATCTCTGAAAAAATTAGGTCATAATTTTGTACCATTTAAAATTTGTGTTCATCTTTGAGTGTTACCTTAATTTATTTACATGGTATGATTCGTGATGAAATTTCCAGCAACTTTCATGTTTATACTTTTGAAAATGGTTGAGAAATGAGAGAGATGGCAATTTCAAAAATTCATGTTGAAGGCCTGGCGCGAGGTTGAAGATGATACAGGCCTAGGAACGTGTTTCAAATATATATTTATCGTTTTGTATTAATAAACAGATGTATAGCCACCCTATTGGTAAGAGAACGCGTCTGTGAATATAGGGACTTGGGTTCGAGCCCCAGTGGTATCCTTTAGTTTTTTTCACTTTTTCTTATTTCAGGTTCAATGCAAACCAAGTCAGCGCGTGTACCATGTGCCTTTCTCCATCACCATCAAATCAGCCAAACCATTAAATCCAACACCTCACATGTATGTCCCCATGATGCAACCTTCAAGGCTGCCCACACTGGATCACCAGAGGGCATTGGATTTGTTTTGGGCCTGGAGCATTTTTTGGCTTCTCACCCCATGTTTGCTTTTGGACACATGCCCATTTATTTTGTATTTATTTTGTTTTCTGACTTGAACAAAAAAATACTTTTGGGCCTAGCGCCCCTTTTACTATTGTTAACCACCATTTCTATTTTTTAACCCCCCTGACTTTAATTGTTATATTTTATATTATTTTATTTTTTTCTATTTTTATTATTATTATTACTATTATCATTTTGTTAAATAAAAAATACCAAAAATATTTTATATTTATTATTTAGATATTTAGTATATTTTTCATTTAATTTCTTTTAGATAAAAAGACCAAAAAACATTACTTTAGCAAAATTCTTTTCTTAATTAAATTAATAATTAGACTTAAGTTTATTTTATTTTCTTTTAACTAAAATTAATTTAGACTTAGGACTTTTAAATTAATTAACTTTGTATACTAGTTTAATTAAATTAAAACTATTTTCTACAAAACCCTAAAAAATGCTTTTTTGATTAATTTTATTTCTTTTCTATTTTAGACCTAGGTTTATTTCTTTAAAATTGATTTAGACTAGTTAATTGTTCCCTTTTAGTCAATTAGGTCCCAAAAAAAATTTCTTAACAAAAAAACATTAATTTTCTTTTTCATTTACATTCTTGTACATTATTATTCATTTAATATGGTTTTAATAGTAATTAAGTTTAATTATTTGCTCCCCATTGGTAAATTTGTATCCCCATCCCCAAATGATGTAATAGCGTAGGATATTTATATTTTGCAATTTGTCGCTTTCATATAAATGCTAGTAATTAGGGTTTGTATGGCAAGACTAAAATCAACCAATAGAAAACTCTAATCCAAGACAAAAAAAAGCATGAAATACAAAACACTTGCACACTTGCACCTCTAGGGTTAACTCCACTTTGTTGCCTTGATAAAAATGGCCATGTTATGCATGTGAGACATCTTAGCCAAAACAAATCAAAATTACAAGATCATAGTCCCTCGATGACGCTACGAATGTTGCCTTACAAATGATCTTAGTCCCTCAAGAGAAATGCTAAGATATTTCACAATGTTGCTATTCATGACTATACGATGACCCACACTCGTCCCTTTACATTATAATATAGGGCTTCTTATCAATCAATGGTAAGATAGCAATATCTAAAGGAGGAGGAAATGAACAAAAGACTTTTGAGTAGGTAGAACGTTCTTAGTTGTTTGCTCACAATCCATCTTCAAAAACAAACATCTTTTCAAACACATCAACACTTTCAAAATGAAATATTTTAAAGAATTAACACTTTGTATGCATTCTTATAGAGACGAGAATCATTACAATGTTTTCCTAAATGAACGCCCTTTTCAAAAATACTTTCAAAACTCACCACAAACGCATTTCAAACAAAGCAATTTTAAAAGTGATCTAGAAAGCAACTAAGAGCCCATAGATAACTATGGATGAAATGGGTGCTAACACCTTCCCTTTTCATAACCTACCCCCCAAACTCAAGAAAACATCTCAAAGGTCTTTTCTATTCTTTTCAGCCTTTCCTTATTGGATAAAAGAAATGTTGGTGGCGACTCTTGCTATTCACAACAATTGCGATCAAACGCAAAACAACCATGTCAATTCTCCCACCGTATTAAAAATACAAAACATATATGATCACAATATACAAATCAAGGTGCTTGGTGATCCCTCATGAGCAAAACTAAAGATAGGAAGCAGAACCAAACCCTAGTGTGATCTTGATATGATTAAGTTGACATGAGATGATAGAGGAATCTTAGGGGGGAAAATTGGGGTACAACAAAACCTGATGCAGATGATTCTTGCCAACACTTATTATGCCATTCATTCCTGGCATGGCAAGAAGGGAAGTTTTGTCGGTTGTATTCCTCTTCTTTATAAATGGTATGCTACATACACTCACGAGGGGACCATTTGTCAACTCCGCGGATACTCTTCTTTGGTCTTGACGAATCATGGCTCTTACTTATTATGACATTATCTGGAATAGCATAAGAGGCATAAGAGAAATCATCGCAAGATGCAGAGGATTTTCCAACATTCCTCTCATGGGGGTGAAGGGTTGTATTAATTATAATCCTATCTTAGCACGGCGTTAGCTAGGATACATTATGATTAATAAACCCACTGATTGTGAAGTAGAAGAAACCATTTATTTCAGCAAAGGTGAAGATCCTATCTTTCTAGAAAGAATAAAAATGGTGTGGAGTCATATTCATAGAAAAGGAACAGCTTTCTTTGGTCAAAGGGGATGCTTAGCCCTCGATCCATCTGTGTAGTGGGTCAAGAATCGAGCAAAGGTGATGTTGTTGCCTTTCAAGAAGGAAGCATCGTTATATATGCAGTCTACTTTTGATCTGATGGTTGATGGTCAGTTAGCCCCAGACGACGCTGTCAACCAATCAGTTCCTCATGAATCGCCTAGTTAACGGCTTGTTTTAGATGTATCCAGGTTTGTGCTAATGGAGTTCTATAAGCAGATTAAAGTTGATAGTCTCAAGTTAGAATTGGAAAAGCAAGAGCAGAGTATGGAGGTTTCTTTATTGTGCAAGAGAGAAAGAAGATGCTCATGAAGCTAGACTAAAAGACAAAATGTTGGAAGAATATGGTTTTCTTGAAAGACTAAAGAGGCCAAGAGTTGAAAGTTTTCGCACTTCAGTTCAGACAGAAGTTATGGGAAAAGTTCAGGAGGATATCACGAAGAGTCAGCAAAAGCTTGAAAGTCTTCAGTTGTCCAAAGACAAAATGCAAGAAAATCACAGAGAAGAAGTTAAAGCTTTGAAGAAACTGCTTCAAGAAGAGGAATCTAAATCTCAAGAGGCTCGTAAGCAGCGAGAGAGTTTGGAACAAAAGGTTCAAAGTCAGCAAGTGCAGCTTGACCAATTGGCTGATCAAGTCGACCAACTCAAGATTCAGCTCAAGAAGAAAGATGATTAGAAGCTAGTAGCCGAAGCCCAGTTGAAAGGGAGAAGTACCCAGTTTGCTTAAGTGACTGAATAATTGGCAAAGCTCAAAGCTCAGTTTGGAATTTGACGCCAGTTCTCAGTTTTTGTTGATCTCTTTGTACTTGTTTGGTTTAGTGCCAGTTTTATTGGACGGGTTCCTTTTGACTTTATCTGTATGATCTTTGAAAAAGCTTTGTATGGATGATTATTCTTATGATATGAGCAATCTCTTTCTTTAATGATGATTTGTTTATATCTTGTTGCCTTTTGTTCTTGATGAAAAATCTAGGATTTTCCTGGAAATGGTGAAACATTTCATGCATTCATGTATATCATATCATGATAGGTGGTTCCAGCAGGTTTTCAAATTTCCGACCTGAGATTTATTTTCAGAAGATTGCTACTGCAAACTCTCACTATTACAATACTAGAAGTAATTCCACAAGATAAATAGAACAGGTCCAAGTTGATGTTGCCGCTATGGGTGTCAAGATGGACACTCGTGTCGAACAACTGATGGAGATTATCCAGAATATGGTCCGTCAGCAAGAAGATATGAGAGCTTTGATTTTAAGGCCCGATTCAACTACAGATAATTGGAATGAGACTCTGATCGTCAATCCTCAAGGGGTCATTGTTAACAATCCTAATGGCAATCTAGGTAGCAATACTCTGAATGGAAATGTTCGACCAGGTTGGTGAGGAAGATGCGTTGTAATGAAAAGGACCTGGATTCGAAACCCAGGTCATACATTTTATGTTTTTTCAAACAAACTTCCTTGCAGATCTAGTATCCTAGATTGAAGGATGACACATCCAGATCGAACGCCCCCAGACGTGCAGTCTCTCAGGAACCTTCGATCAAGATTCCTCATTGGATCGAAAGTCAACCCAAGCCTCTTCGATCCAGGCCTTACTTCCAAGGATGCACTATTTTCACTTACTGTTTTTGTCTTTCAATTTTATCCTTTCTTTTGGTTGTTTGTCCTTACTTCTTCTAAGCTTTAATTAACATTAAAAAGCCACAAAAACATTAGGCTTAGCTTTTTATATTAAATTGATTTTGTCAATTAATTAATTAATTATTTTAATATTTTCTTAAAAACTAAAATTGAATAGCCTTAGGATTTTTAATTCAATTTCTTTTCATAACAAAAACAAACAAAAATAATTCCTTTCACTTAGGGCTCTAAACGTATTTTCAATTCAAGCATGCGTTTATTTACTTTTGCATTTTTTGATTATTCTAACTGCCTACCGGTTTGTAATAGCTTAATTAGGATTTTAATTCCCGCACTTTATATTTTCAGTCAGATATAATTGTAATTGCCCCAAAGCCTTGTAATAGTTGTAGGTTTTACTTTCCGCACTATATTATATGCTTGTATATAAACTGTTAGTAAATTAAGCGTGTATGGCAAGAAATAAATAATCAATCTTAGATCACTAACATCAAGATAAAAATATCTGAAAAAAGCACACTATTACACACTTGCACCCTTAGGGTATCTCCCACTTCCGTTGCCTTCAGAAATGTCATGTCTCTCAAACGTATGGATACTCTTAGCAAAGACTCTCTGTTCAAAGTCATCATAAAGATCATAGACCCTAAATGTCCCTCAAGTTGCCTACGAGAAATGATCTTGTCCCTCGAGTTGCCTACAAGTATGTGATGATGACAGTCCCTTTGAAATGCTAAGGTATCCT
The DNA here is from genome assembly GCA_948472305.1 of Vicia faba. NCBI lineage: Eukaryota > Viridiplantae > Streptophyta > Magnoliopsida > Fabales > Fabaceae > Vicia > Vicia faba. Next base: position 1,421,800,850 of record OX451735.1, read on the forward strand.
TACATGTTGCCTTCAAGTACCATAAATGTCCCTTATGATAGTCCCTCAAACATCCAACGATAGGGCTACTTACTCATTAATAGTAGGATAGAGATGTCTAAAGGAAAGGAGGAAAAGAACGTCCTTTTTCGAGTAGGTAGATAGTTCTTAAGTACTTGCTCAAAATTAATTCATTTTTACACCACACTTTCAAAACTCTTTTCAAAAAACGCTTTATCACACTCTTGAGTACTGATACAAGAGTTATCATAAAAAAACAAACCTTTTCAAAACACACAAACACGAAAGAAATTTTCAAAAATGAGTAAGTACATAAGAGCCCATGGAAAACCACAGATGGAAAGGGTGTTAACACCTTCCCTTTCCATAATCTACCCCCCATACTCAAGAAATCTTGAAAAAGGTCTTTTTTTTGTTCTCTTCACCCTTTCCTTTGTTGGATAAAAGAAAAGTCAATGGCGGCTCTTGCTTACCACACATTTGCGAATACAAAACACAAACCAATATTAAACAGTCGATTCTTCCACCATATCACACTATCTATGGTTGGTTTTTTTTCCTGTTAGTTCGCCTTTGTTCGGACGTTCCCTATTAGAGCCTAATTTAGTTGGTATCTTTCTCATATATGTTCATTTCATGTTGAGGTCCTGTTTTGATCAGTTCATTTACTTTGGTTTATCCATATTGATCGGATTCTCCATCTGTTAGCTTAACTAACTCTCTTATTTAGGTCATGTTTTCATTAGTTACTTTACTTTGGTTTATCTGTGTTGATCAGGTTCTCCTTCCTTTAGCTTAGATAACACCCCCTGTTAGATTCCTTTTGTGTCTCTTCAAAGTCCGGTTTTCTGGCATTCTTGGTTGGGCATGTGCGTCCTTCCTTGTTGGAGTCCTTTAGTGTCTCTTCCAAGTCCAGTTGTCTGGTATCCTTGATTGGGCAATTGCGTCCTTCCTTGTTAGAGTCCTTTGGTGTCTCTTCAAATTCCAGTTGTATGGCATCCTTGTTTGGGCAAGTGCGTCCTTCCTTGTTAGAGTCCTTTGGTGTCTCTTCAAAGTCCAATTGTCTGGAATTATTTGTTGGGCAGATCGTCCTTCATTGTTAGAGTCCTTTAGTGTCTCTTTGAAGTCTAGTTGTCTAGTATCCTTAGTTAGGCAGGTGCGTCATTCTTTGTTAGAGTCTTTTAGTGTCTCTTCGAAGTCCAGTTGTTTGGAATCTTTGGTTTAGAAGGTGCATCCTTCCTTATTAGAGTGCTTCAGTGTCTTCTCAAAGTCCAATTATCTGGCACACTTGGTTAGGCGAGTACACCTTTCCTTGTTGGAGTCTGTTTGGGTCAGTCACTTCCTGATATGTGTCCAATATCTTTATCAGGCGATCTCTATTATGTTGTGTGTCTAATCCTGACCCGACATAGATCTACTCTAGATAACCACTTTTTAAAGAAAAACCCAAAAATATAAATAATACCTGACTGTCTTCAGATTAAAATTTTTACGGTTCTATTAAGTATTCAATCCTCTTTTACCTTGACTATTTGAAAGGTTACCGCCAATATCACCCCGAGGTTAAAGAAGATTGAATAGGGGCGGCTGTTGTACCCCAAAATTCGCCCTCATCATTTTAATCCCAATTGGTTTATACTTCATCATCATATGCATACATATATCTCATAGGTTACACACTTGTAGTTGTTTAGTTATTGGCTTGCAATTTTGGTAAAACCCAAGTGTATGTGTGAATGTCATGACTGATGTCATAACATTCTAGTTTAGTTGTACTGATTCATTAGGTACCTTTGCAGAAAAATATTGTCATACAGGTACTGATGTTTATAAGTGTGTATCTGAGCATTTTGCAAAATGATCACATTTTCCCAAATCAGTAGACAGGTTTTTCAGATGTCATAACAGATGTTAAGACATCTTGTTCTGAACTAACAGGTATGCAGTTTGGTTAATTCTGAGTTTTTTCAGGAAAATGACTCAGTCTTTCCAGAACAGAATCCTGCGTTTTCTTTGGGTTAACCTAGCTCAACCCTAACCTGGTTGATAAAGTCCTGTGACCTAGTCTTAAGGTCAAATGGAATTAACCCTAGCTTTTTGTGGAAACCCTAACTGAAGATGCAGCTGCTATATATTCAACAGAGCTGCTGTTTTGAAAGTAATCCCTTTTTGGACAGAAGATCTTTTGTAAGCTGTATAGTTTTAACTATTGTAATCCAAGCAATTATCATTGTGATAAGTGACTTGGAATAGGTTTTTAATTGTAAGGGTTGTGTAGCACTCAAAGCTTTGAAGCAAGAGTATTTATATGTCCCTTGACTAAAGCTGTGAAGCAGAGTCAAGTTAGGTGTGTGTATCACTCAAAGCTGTGAAGCAAGAGTGTTTGTGTTGCTTGATTAAAAAGCTGTGAAGCATAATCAAGTGTATGTTTTGAAGAGTGTCTTCAACAATTCATTAGTCAAATTGTTTTATGTATCACTGCTGTGATTGAGGGGGAGTGAGTAGGAACTCATATTTAAGTTGTACTTAGATTGAAGTTGCATTGGGTAGGTCTTAAGTGAAGGAGATAAACTGGTTGGTTTATTCCTGAATTAACATCTCTTATAGTGGATTTCCTCCCTGGCTTGGTAGCCCCCAGAGTAGGTGTTGTTGCACACTGAACTGGGTAAACAATTGACTATGTTCTTTACTGTTTTTGTATTTACTGTCTTATAGAAAGTCAGATACGGTGTCATAACATTGAACGTGACATTAAGTATCTGCAGCCAGAATTTCAATTGGCATCAGAGCAGGCACCCTGCCTGTATTACTGGGTGAGATCTAAGGATATCACTTTCTGGCACTATGGACAAAGAAGGAGTTTTTGGAAATAGACCACCCATTCTGGATGGAACTAATTATGACTACTGGAAACCTCGTATGATTGCCTTCTTAAAATCTCTGGACAAAAAGGCTTGGAGAGCTGCTGACAAAGGATGGATCCATCCCACCATAACTGAGAAAGATGGAACAATCAGTCTGAAGCCTGAGGAAGATTGGAGTAAAGAAGAAGATGAGTTAGCCCTGGGAAATTCCAAAGCTTTAAATGCCTTATTCAATGGAATTGATAGAAACATTTTCAGACTAGTACATCAATATGAACTGGCCAAGGAAGTTTGGGACACTCTCAAAACTACTCATGAGGGCACTTCCAAAGTAAAAATGTCAAGGCTTCAGATGTTGACTACCAAGTTTGAAAATCTAAAAATGATGGAAGATGAAACCATTCATGAGTTTCACATGAACATCTTGGAGATTGCCAACACCTCAGGAGCACTGGGAGAAAAAATGGCAGAAGAAAAATTGGTGAGAAAGATTCTCAGATCCTTGCCCAAAAGATTTGCAATGAAGGTAACTGCCATAGAAGAAGCCCAGGACATCAGCAAGTTGAAAGTGGATGAACTTATTGGGTCTCTTCAGACTTTTGAGATGGGGATCACTGATAATGGTGACAAGAAGAACAAGAGCATAGCACTTGTTTCCAACACTGATGTTGAAGAAAATATTTCAGAAGCTATAGCCATGCTTGGAAGACAGTTCAACAAACTCATCAAAAGAATAGATCCAAAGTCAAGGTCTAATGTTCATAACATTCCCTCTGACATTGACAGTTCCAGCAGAAGACCAAGGTCAGAAGAGAAGGGAAATCAAGGCAGAGGAATTCAATGCCATGGTTGTGAAGGATATGGGCATATTCGAGCTGAATGTCCTACCTTTCTTAAGAAACAAAAGAAAGGAATGACTGTTACTTGGTCTGACTGTGATTCAGAAAGTAATTCTGAAGAAGAATCTGCCAAACTAGTTACTTCTCTAACTGGTGTTTGTACCTCTGAAAGTGACATTAGTGATGAAGAGGTGACTTTTGAAGAACTGGCTGATACTTACAAGAAATTGTGTATCAGAAGTACTGAAGTATGTGTGCAGAATGAGAAACAATCAAAACTCATCATAAAGCTGGAGGCTGAAAAAAGGGCAAACCTTGAAACTATAAGTCATCTAGAAGGGGAAGTTCAATTGCTGAACTCACAACTGAATCAAATGACCAAATCTGTCAAGATGCTGACTAATGGGACAGACAAATTGGAAGAGATCCTTCAGGTTGGACAAAATGTGGGAAATAAATCTGGACTAGGATTTATGGAAGCAAAGAAATCTGGTACAGATAAGAAGATCAGGCCTGATAAGCAAATGTCAAAACAGATGTCTCAACACATCTCTCAACATCAGGAACAGAGACATATGAAGAAAAGGTACCAAAGATGGAGATGTCATCATTGTTTGAGATATGGCCATATAAAGCCCTTCTGCTTCAGATTGCATGGATACCCTAATCAGAACTCAGGTGTCAAACCTAAGTCTAAAAAGGTACCACATGCTCCTAAATGGAAGAAAAAGGCTACTGCCCTGATAGCCCACACTTCCCTGAGGGTCTCTGCAAAGGAAGACTGGTACTTTGACAGTGGATGTTCCAGACACATGACTGGAATCAAGAACCTCCTCAATAATGTTAAGCCTCACACCACCAGTTTTGTGACCTTTGGAGATGGTGCTAAAGGTGAAATCAAAGGAGTTGGTGATTTGGACTTCCCTGGAGTTCCAAGTCTGAATGAAGTACTGCTGGTAAAAGGGCTGACTGCTAATCTCATTAGTATCAGTCAATTGTGTGATCTAGGATTCAAGGTAAATTTCTCAAAATCTGAATGCCTTGTAATCAATGACAAACAAGAAATTGTAATCAAAGGAGTCAGATCTAAAGACAACTGTTACTTGTGGGAGCCTGAGAACACTAATTTCTCCTCTGTGTGTTCCATTGCAAAAGAAGAAAAAGAGGTGAAACTGTGGCACCAAAAACTTGGCCATCTTCATCTAAGAGGAATGAAAAGGATTATCTCCATGGAGGCAGTCAGAGGGATTCCAAGACTGCAAATTGATGAAGAAAGAGTTTGTGGTGAATGTCAGGTTGGTAAGCAGACTAGGATGTCTCATCCAAAGTCAAGACATCTGACCACCTCTAAGGTTCTAGAACTTCTTCATATGGATCTGATGGGACCAATGCAAGTAGAGAGTCTTGGTGGAAAAAGATATGCCTATGTGGTTGTGGATGATTTTTCCAGATTCACCTGGATTAATTTCATTAGGGAAAAATCTGATGTATTTGAAGTTTTTAAAGAATTGTGCAAAAGAATTCAAAGAGAAAAGGAAGGGTGTATTGTCAGAATCAGAAGTGATCATGGCAAGGAATTTGAAAACAGCAAGTTTGATGATTTCTGTTCCTTAGAAGGAATTAGTCATGAATTTTCTTCTCCTATAACTCCTCAGCAAAATGGAGTTGTGGAAAGAAAAAACAGGACCATACAGGAATCTGCCAGAGCAATGTTACATGCCAAAAGACTTCCTATGTATTTTTGGGCTGAAGCTATGAATACAGCCTGCTATGTTCATAACAGGGTCACCTTGAGAAAGGGAACCTCATCCACCATATATGAACTCTGGAAAGGAAGAAAACCAATTGTGAAGTACTTCCATGTGTTTGGCAGCAAATGCTATATTCTGGCTGATCGTGAACAAAGAAGAAAACTGGACCCTAAAAGTGATGAAGGCATATTTCTAGGATACTCCTCAAACAGCAGAGCTTATAGAGTATTCAATTCCAGAACCAAAGCCATGATGGAATCAATAAATGTTATAATTGATGATTATCATGAAGAAATAGATGTTCCTTGTACTGTTGAGACATTCTTTGAGACTTCAACCAAATAGAATGATCTACCCAACTCCACCACAAAGAATCTGAATCAAAGGAAGCTAGCAAGATCCCTTCCATCAGAATTCAGAAGGATCATCCAAAAGAGCTCATCATAGGAGATCCCAACAGTGGAGTCATTACAAGATCTAGAGAAATCATCTCAAACTCTTGTTTTGTGTCCAAAATGGAACCAAGAAATGTCAAGGAAGCTTTAACTGATGAATACTGGATTGGTGCAATGCAAGATGAACTGAACCAATTCAAGCAACATGAAGTTTGGGAACTGGTTCCTAGACCTGAAGGAACTAACATCATTGGGACAAAATGGATTTTCAAGAACAAGTCAGATGCTGAAGGAGTTGTCACCAGAAATAAGGCAAGACTTGTTGCTCAAGGATACACCCAGGTTGAAGGGGTTGATTTTGATGAAACCTTTGCACCTGTAGCCAGGCTGGAATCAATCAGACTCCTATTGTCAATTGCTTGTCTTCTGAAGTTCAAGTTATTTCAGATGGATGTGAAAAGTGCCTTTCTAAATGGGTACTTAAATGAGGAAGCTTATGTGGAACAACCTAAAGGCTTTGTGGATCCAACCCACCCTGATCATGTATACAAATTGAGAAAAGCTCTATACGGCCTGAAACAAGCTCCTAGAGCATGGTATGACAGGTTAACAAAGTTTCTCTCAGACAAAGGCTACAGAAAAGGAGGCTTGGACAAAACTCTCTTTGTCAAAACTGAAGGAGGGAAGTTGATGGTTGCCCAAATATATGTTGATGACATAGTGTTTGGAGGAATGTCAGAACATATGGTTAAACATGTTGCTGACCAGATGCAGGCTGAATTTGAAATGAGTCTCATGGGAGAACTAACTTATTTTCTTGGACTACAAGTCTCACAGATGGAGGACTCAATCTTCCTATCTCAAAGCAAGTATGCTAAGAACATTGTAAAGAAGTTTGGTATGGAGAATGCCAGTCACAAAAGGACTCCTGCTCCTACTCATTTAAAGCTTTCCAAAGACTCAAGTGGGGTTAAGGTGGATCAAAGTCTGTACAGAAGCATGATAGGAAGCTTGTTGTACTTAACAGCCAGCAGACCTGATATTGCTTTTGCAGTTGGAGTCTGTGCAAGATACCAAGCTGATCCTAAAGTCAGTCATATCAATCAAGTGAAGAGAATTTTGAAGTATGTGAGTGGAACTTACAACTATGGGTTGATGTATTCTCATGGCTGTGAACAAGCTCTGACTGGCTACTGTGATGCTGATTGGGCTGGTAGTGCTGATGATAGAAAAATCACCTATGGAGGATGTTTCTTCTTGGGAAATAATCTGGTTTCCTGGTTCAGCAAGAAACAGAATTGTGTGTCTCTTTCTACTGCTGAAGCTGAATACATTGCAGCTGGTAGTAGCTGCTCTCAAATGATCTGGTTGAAATAGATGCTTACTGAGTATAATGTCACACAAGATGTTATGACATTGTACTGTGACAATATGAGCACAATCAACATTTCCAAGAATCCCATTCAGCATAGTAGGACCAAACATATTGACATACGACATCACTTTATCAGAGACCTTGTAGAAGAGAAGACAATCAAATTGGAACATGTTGCCACTGAGCTACAGCTGGCTGACATTTTTACCAAGGCTCTTGATGCAAATCAATTTGAAAACTTGAGGGGTAAGTTGGGTATTTGCCAACATGAGGAATTGTAGCAATTAATTTTGCTTAAAACAAGGGTTAAAGGAGTTATGCTTGTTCTGATTGGGTTAAAATTATATTTTCCCATTTCCTTCAATTCTTTTAAGAAGTTGAATAGACACTTCTTTTCTTCCTTCCCCTCTCGTCTCCTCATCAAAACCCAGTCTCTCAATCAGAATTTTCTCTTCAGTTGCTGTTGGTCCTCTAAGACTGTCAAAATGTCTCAAACACCATCATCATCCAATACGACTATTTCAACCTCTTCCTCTGATCAAGACTCTAGGACAATCTCTTCTTGTCTGGACTCTGAAGTCCTGGAGATCTCTTCTCTTAGAAAAGTGGGAACTAACCTCACCAAGGTCAAAGAGTTGAGAACAAGACATGCAGGAAGGTCCCAAGCTTATGCCTCTGGTAATCCATCTCATCCTTCTTCTTCAGTTCCCCCTGAAATTGCAAATAGGGAAGGGTCAGCCTATGTTAGTCAAGCAATAGCTAAAATTGTTTCAAGAATTCTGAACGAGAACCACTCAGTTCCTGGCATTTCTGTTCCTTTGAATCAAGAAAGTTCAAATGCTGAAACAAATCCAGATGTCTCTAAGGATGTTGAGACATCAGACAAAGAGAAGAATGCTGAAATTGCTCACAAGAAAAGGAAGAAGCCTGAATCCTCTGAGTCTGATGACAGTGCTTAAAGGTTGGTTGGTTGCTGTTTGGTGGAGTTGATGCTGGTCCCTGGTGGAGTTTGGAAGTGTGTTCAGTTTTTAGCTGCTGCTCTTATTACTTTTTTCTGGATGACTGTATAATTTTTATGAACATGTATCTTTGGCCCATTTGTGGCTAAAGAGGGGGAGATATATTTTGGTACTTACTTAATTAGACATTCTATTTTTCTGCAGTCATTTCTTTCTGCTGCTAACTATCTCTGATTGCTTAGGGTCTTTAGCCAAAAATCTGCCAAAGGGGGAGTTTGTAGTTGTTTAGTTATTGGCTTGCATTTTTGGTAAAACCCAAGTGTATGTGTGAATGTCATGACTGATGTCATAACATTCTAGTTTAGTTGTACTGATTCATTAGGTACCTTTGCAGAAAAATATTGTCATACAGGTACTGATGTTTATAAGTGTGTATCTGAGCATTTTGCAAAATGATCACATTTTCCCAAATCAGTAGACAGGTTTTTCAGATGTCATAACAGATGTTAAGACATCTTGTTCTGAACTAACAGGTATGCAGTTTGGTTAATTCTGAGTTTTTTCAGGAAAATGACTCAGTCTTTCCAGAACAGAATCCTGCGTTTTCTTTGGGTTAACCTAGCTCAACCCTAACCTGGTTGATAAAGTCCTGTGACCTAGTCTTAAGGTCAAATGGAATTAACCCTAGCTTTTTGTGGAAACCCTAACTGAAGATACAGCTGCTATATATTCAACAGAGCTGCTGTTTTGAAAGTAATCCCTTTTTGGACAAAAGATCTTTTGTAAGCTGTATAGTTTTAACTATTGTAATCCAAGCAATTATCATTGTGATAAGTGACTTGGAATAGGTTTTTAATTTTAAGGGTTGTGTAGCACTCAAAGCTTTGAAGCAAGAGTGTTTGTATGTCCCTTGACTAAAGCTGTGAAGCAGAGTCAAGTTAGGTGTGTGTATCACTCAAAGCTGTGAAGCAAGAGTGTTTGTGTTGCTTGATTAAAAAGTTGTGAAGCATAATCAAGTGTATGTTTTGAAGAGTGTCTTCAACAATTCATTAGTCAAATTGTTTTATGTATCACTGCTGTGATTGAGGGGGAGTGAGTAGGAACTCAGATTTAAGTTGTACTTAGATTGAAGTTGCATTGGGTAGGTCTTAAGTGAAGGAGATAAACTGGTTGGTTTATTCCTGAATTAACATCTCTTATAGTGGATTTCCTCCCTGGCTTGGTAGCCCTCAGAGTAGGTGTTGTTGCACACTGAACTGGGTAAACAATTGACTGTGTTCTTTACTGTTTTTGTATTTACTGTCTTATAGAAAGTCAGATACGGTGTCATAACATTGAACGTGACATTAAGTATCTGCAGCCAGAATTTCAACACTCGTGGAATTAAGGATTTTTTTCGTGTAAGAAAGAGCTGCAAATTTTGAATGTTCCGTTAAGCAGCACTGTTAAGCAAAACTCAGAGTTTTTTGCATTTTAATGCACCCCACATGTTGTTCCAAGCTATCCAATCAACAACCAAGAAATTCATCATCATATCAAGCTCTTATGCATTCTAGCACGCTCTGAATTGTGCAGAAAGTCATGCGTTTCATTTGATTTGAGACAGTGCAGACAGAAATTCAGTATGGTGCGTTTCAAGCTTAGAAATTCATAACTTGAGATTAGAAAATGGTTTGGGAATGATTCTTCAGTCATAAGAACCATGTTGAAGTTTTCGTCATTTCATTTGTTCACGTCGAAGGCTAATTTTGTGAGGAAGATTTTCTAAAGCGCAAAATACCTGAAATGCGTTATAATGTGGATTTACCGTTTCTCTAGTTTTCGGATGCTTAAAAATTCGTAACTTCTGACTGGAAAATCATCTTTGAGTGCCTCTTGGAGCATTTTAACCTTCTTGTTATTTCCTTCAATTCTCGTGTTCGGCTCGGAATCCAATTCATTGAGAAAGATCTCTAAATGCGCGAGTACTTTGAAGTTATACAGTGGAAAAACAGTGAAAATAATGTGTTGAACTGGTATTTTCCAGGTGTTTAAAAATTCATAACTTTCACCCAGTTCATTGTTTTCAGGTAGTTCTTTGGGTGAAAATTCGTCTTTATTTTATCTTCGATTCGTATGTCCGGGTCAGGAGCTAATTCTTTGCAGAAGGTTTCCAAAAGTGTATATTACCAGAGAAAATTGCATACTGAGTTGGTTTTCTAATGGATTGTTTCTCGATATTATAAAAATTGTAACTCTCTCGTTTTTTATCGTATCGGGAGGATTGCATGAGCTCACAAATTTTATAAGCTTAAACTTTACTTCAGGGCCCGAGTTCAGGTTGTGCTACGAAGACTTCGATTCATGGTTTGCATCTGAAAGTGCGCACGGAAATAAACGGAAATTGTTTAATACGGTGAAGTAAGTCCACTATTTCTCGCCATTCAAAAAATCATAAATCTTTCTATTTTTATCGTATCAAGGTGATTCTTCCGGCACGATGTCACACATTTTTTCGCCAACATTTTTGCTTCAGGGTTCGTATCTGAATTTCGTATCGAACATCATGAGCTTATGGTTTGTTCGCGCGTCGCTCACCAAAAAAAGTTGTAAAATTCTGCACTGTGTATTTTTACACTGCATTTCTCGTTGTTCAGGGTGACATAACTTGCTCGATTTTTATCATAATAGGACGATTCTTTCGTCACCGTGTCACACATTTCATCATCAAAAGCTTTGCTTCAAGTCCTGCGTCGAGATTTCGCATCGATTTTCATTTGCTTAGAGGTTCTGTTTTGATTGCGCATGGTATCAGTTAAAAAATTCAGTTTGGAGCCAAAAATATATATACTCAAATTTCAAAATTTAAACATAATTACACTCACTTTTTCATTTCCCCCAAAATCAAAAACCAAGACTCTCTCACTTTTCTCTCTACTTTCTCTCATCTTCATCAAGAACACCAACAACAAAAACTCAAAAAATCTTCAACAATCTTCATCTCTTTCCTTCAAGAATTCCACAAGCATATCTCCCTTCGCCTCTCTTTTCGATGCATCACCGGCCATCACCACCTCCCGCCGCCGTGAGTTCCAACACCAGCTCTATTTTCCGCCTCGGTTTTTCGGCGAAGTCACTTCCTCCTTCGCGCTTCTTAATCGTGACTCATCACTCCCTCCATCACGTTGATTGTTCCAGCGGTATCTCCTCTGGTCGTGATAATCCAAACAACATCCACATCACCTTCTTCGATTCGAGTTTCCGGTAAATTCTTGAATCTATCACTTGATTTAATTTCTTTTGTATAATTAATTCTTAAGAAATACCATGTGAGTTGGATTCATGAGTTGAAATTAAATTGAATTCTTGAAATTGTTGAGATATTAAATTTCTTGAATTGTGAACATTGAAGTGAATTTGTGGAATTAAGTTGATTCTTCATTTTTCAATGATGTTGAGATGTGGAGTTGGATGAATCTTTGATGAATTGTTGATAATTGTGGGATCCAATAATTCTTGCACGTCAAATAATTAATGTTGATGATGTTTATGTGAACTTGCGCGTTGATATAGTTTCTGATTGAATTTTGTTAAGAAATAATGTCGAATTCATGAGTTGATATAGTTTTTAGTTGAATTAAACGGTGATTCAAACTTTTACGACATAAAAAAATGTTTGATTCAATTAATTGTGTCGACTCATGAATTATGTCATTTGTGATCGGAAACTTGTGTTTTGATGCGAGTTAATCGTTCGCAACTTGTTTACAACTTCATAGCGACAACACTTGAATTGAAAATCACTTTAGTGCATCTGTTTAGGATTTTGAAATTCGATTTTTATCAATATTATTTCAAGTGTAATTTATTGTCCGAAAATTATAAATATGTTGCAAAATGCTTTCTAGAAGCGGTTTAATGCTTATTCGTGCATATTTCTATGTTTATGGACTATTGCGGTTGATTTTTACCGTTTTTGACCCGGTGTTTCCATTGATTCCATGTTATGGTGCAATGTTGCCCGATTATGGAAAATTGAGCATAAGGCGACATTTCTTTGATGGTTAATCCTCATGGTACTTGGATGACATTTGTGTTGAGTTTTCTAGATTTCAGATCGAAATTTTTCATGATTCACATGTTTATGGAGTTGCTGCCTGGGAATGGAAAGTGATCTTACCAGTTGATCAGATCCTGCAAGCTGGCCAGATGATGATCTTTAGACGGGCTAGAAAGTCGAGGAGGAAAAAGGGGGGTGTACCTACAAGGCACTCTGTCGATCAAGTAAGTGTGGGAACAAAGAGATACAAAGAAAGTATTAGGGTTTTAGTGATAGATATTTGATACCTGGCCCTCACAAGTGTGAGGGTTTATATAATGCCCCCAGCGCGTAGCCATTGGTTCCTATTTTTGGGCATAGATATTCGGGTCCATGAAAATAGGAACTACCAAGACTTGGTCAAATATGGGTAGATGTGCCCACAACTAGTCGTTAGTTACGAGGAGGAGGTAGGTTATGGGAAGTGGTCTGGTCGGTTCCTTGTTATCTTGCCGACTTGAAGTCGGGCAGAATGAGAGGTGCTCATCGACTGTTGCAGGTCAGTGCTGGTCCAAGAGAGTAATCGACCGATGGTTCTCGATGGAGGTCGGGTTAGTCCAGGCCTTGGTCGCACGGGTTGTGCCGAAGGAGGAAGTCAGATTGGGCATACTCTAGCCGTTGGGCCAGTCCAGAACATTAGCCCCCCAAGTCATTGCTTACGGGAAGAGGAGTGATGACTTTAACACCTGCTCGTGGAATGGGGGCGCCTCTTACAAGAAGTTTGTATATCTCCTATTGTGCCTTTCTTGTGGGGAGATGAACATTTGGTCGTTTGAGCTCCAAAAATTGAAGAGGTATCGATTCTTGGGCGATGTGCTGACGTAGCAACGTAATGATAGCCTAGGGGCTAGGGTGTAATGATGACGACCATATGGCCCTGTAGGAGCGTGTCTCTCAAGTGTGGGAAAGCTCAGCTATAAATATAAGAGGAGCGCCTCATTCAACTTTTTTGTTCTCAAGTATTAATGCTCAGAGTTGTTCGTTCGTCGACCATCGTGGTTTCTTACTGATTTTCCGCTTGCCGCTGCTCCTTTCAACTTTCTTCCTTCTTTAATCGGTGAGTTCCCTGTTTTCCCCTGTTATTTAGCTATTTGTAGCTTAGATTTTCATGATTTTCCTCTTAGAAATGCATGTGATTAGGCTTAGGATCTTGTATGTTAGGGCGTTCTTGGGGAGTCTTGGTGGCAAATGGTGGTTCTGTAGTTTAAAATCGTTGAAACCGCCGTGAATCCTCCCCGGATTTTTCACGACATGCTATAGATGGTCCTTGAGGATTTAGGTCGTTTTGCTGACTAGAGTTTTCCTTGTTGGGGAAAGTAGTTGTTCGTTTAGATGCCTTAGTGGGGGTTCTGGTCGGGGACAAGGTCCTTGTTTACCAACGCCCTTTCACTTGATCAGTGGTGGAAGGATGGTTTTGGCATTGATGCCGAGCTCACCTCTATCCTTGGATTTTTAGGTACTATGGTCTATAATGTCAGAGACGACATCCTCGAGGAACCTAATGGGTTTTCTCAAAGTTCTACGGACAAGACCCGCAGCATGTTGAGCACTTTATAAGCGTTCAGGGCGGAATCGAATCGCTCTGATCCCAATGTCATGGAGGCAGACGCCAAGATGGCCCTTGCTGATCAAGGCGGTCTACTTGCACCTAACGATGATGAAGACCTAAGAACATGGGTCATAAAGGATCCTTGGAATCATGAGTGTTATTTTATCAAGCACTGGGTCGATGTTTTTACTGATGTATCTTTGTACTCGGCTGGTGAGATGACATTTAAGACTGGTCGATGTGGGTCCCTGGATAGAGCGTTCAGATCTACTCGCAATACGAAAAATTGTGATCCTGATGTATGATATAGTGTTTCGGGAGACGGGCCTCTATTTTTCTTTTTCACATTTCCAGGTGGCCGTTTTCAGACATCTTCGACTGGCCCTCTCTCAGCTGCACCTGAATGGGACTGCTTTTATGCAGGCATTCGAGATTGTGTGTGATTACTTGAGGATATGGGCCACTATCCCTTTGTTCTTCTACTGTTTTCACCTTGATAGGAGCAAGGTCGACGACAAGTGGGGATAGGTCACTTTGAAGCAAGACAATGGGAAGTTGTTCAAAGCTTATTTGGAGTTTGTCTAATTCTTCAAGGATAAATACATGCTCGTTCAACCCATCTCGGACATGGCTATGTTGAATGTCTTTCGGCTCGCCCCATCATATGACGAGGAGGGGGCTCCTATTTTAAACGAGCAAGGGGAGCATCAGAAGAAGTTGGTCCGCAAATTCCCCTTCCAGTGGACCAAGAAGAACTTTGACAATAAGTTGGACACTTATATGTGGAAGGAGGGGCAGCTCGGTGATGAGGACCATAGGAACTTCAATATTTTGACCGCCTTCGTCGCGAGAATCCCACATGTTCAGCGTGCGGGCCAAGGAGGAAAGTCAGTTAGGGACAAAGACAGGAAGATCGTGTATGAGCCTGGCTTGATAGGTGTTAAGGAGCTCTTCGAGAGCGAGGACCCCGTTAAATACTTGGGTATTTTCTTTATGTTTTGAATAATTATATATGGTCAACATTTTTAAGTCCTCGTTTGCTAACTTTGATTTGTTATTTGTTCTACAGAGAGCATGAATCCCGCCCAAGAACGCATAGCCAGGAACCATACGGCGAAAGCAAAAAGGGCGTTGAAAGATGTTCAGGCCGGTACATGGACTGCTCCAACGTCAGGGTCAGGTAATTCATCCTCGGGTCTAGCTGTTGGCACCCTCTCTCCTGCTCTGGTGTCCTTGAAGGCGAAGAGACCACGCGTTGAAGGGAGCATTGATTTGACCGGAGAAAAGGGGAAAGGGAAGTATGATTTTCCCCCTATTGGATGCATAAGGCTTTCTTTGAGGGTGTCATTCTACAACTCCAACGGGTTGAGTCTTTTCACCTCGAGGGGGCTGGAATGCCTGGAGAAAAGGGTGAATTTGGCACAGAATGTTAGGGACCTAATGAGGATACTAGAGATGGCGGTCCCCTACACTGAGGAGATCCCTTCTCAAGAAGTTGAACAGAAAAAGCTACGGGCCAAACTGGACGAGGTTGAGAAGGGGCGGGGCGACGAGGAGAAAGCTCAGAAGCTAGCCGAGGAAGATCTGGGGAAGCTATTCGAGGACCAAAAGGTCTGGTTTCTTGAGAAGAAGGATCAAGATGAGAGGGTGGCTACTTTGACTGCTGAGATTGTGCCCGCTGAGACAAGCCAGAGGATACGAAGGACTTAAAGACCCAAGCTGAGTTGGTCGCTCGTTTTCAAATGGAAAAGGATGACGCTCAGGCCGCCTCTGAGGGGAGCTTCGAGAATACGCAGAAGCAGCTCTGTATTTTGAACCTTGGGGGTCGATCTTAATACCTCTAGGGTAGGGGCAATTACTATGTGGCCATTGGAAAGATCTTGATTCCTGACTATCTCAAGGAGCTAATTGTTCAGCCAGCGGGGGACCCTTTCAACTATCGTCTGTTGTTGAGGAACATAATGAACAATGATGATTGATAGTTTTTTATTCTGCTCCGGCTTGCATGCCGTAATGTTGTAATCTTGTTTTTCCGGGATTTTGCCTGTTTATGTAAGTTTCAAACAAGTGTGGCCATTGTGGCCCCAAAATTATTCTTTTGGATGGGGGGCTAAAGGCCTCCCTTGTTGTAATATTTGTACAATAGCGTCCCTGGTGGTCGTATCTTTAATTTTCCAACCATGGTGGTCGTTTGTTCTAAATATTTGACTTGTGTTTGCATGTTTATTGTTATGCTCGTCTGCTTGAGACATATTTTATTTTTCTAAGAGTTTATAATGGGGATTTGCTCGTTTGATTTGTATGTTTGCTAGTGTGGGGAAACTAGGAAAACAAATAGGGTGAATACTGGGCATGGGTCGTAACTCAGGTCTCGTTTTAAGGACCCAAGCTCGGCAGTGTGAACTTCCCGTCGTGAGTTGGGTGTTCTTCCGTTGTGGTACGATGATGTTGGAGCTGGGTCGAGTTATCCATGTCGGGATGAGGACACACTCATTAAAAGAGTGGAGTCTCACCCCTTCAAAATAATTTGGGTGATATGCTTGTACCTAGGCATGCACGTGTGGTCGAGCCTGGGTAAGTCCGTCTTGTTGACGATGCTTGCCAATTGCTCAGTGTTTTAATTGTAATGTTGTTTTAGCTTTTCAGTGTTCCATGGTCGAGCAAGTTTTTTCCCTTGTAGATTTTCTAAGTACTACGCCCCGGTCCCTGTTTTTGTGTAGACGCGATGGGGGCCTTCCCAGTTCGTTGCGAGATTGCCTTTGTGAGATTCTTTGCAATTTCTCTTCAAGACAAGCCTGCCGACCTTGAACTCTCGTCGTGTGACTTTGGTGTTGTAGCGTGTTGCTATTTTTTGTTTGAGAGAGGCCTCACGTATGGCCTCTCCTGTTTGGATCTCTTCGACCAGGTCTAGTTCTTCCTGTAGGGAGATGTCATTCATCTCCTCGTCTAGGGGACCTTCGGTTCACTAGGAGGGTTCTTCGATCTCTATTAGGATGAAGGCCTTTGTTCCATAAGTTAGTCGGAAAGGAGTCTCCTCGGTGGATGAGTGTGTTGCTGTTGGGTACCCCCATAATATGTTGTGTAGCTCCTCGACCCATCTTTTCTTGGTTTCGTTTAACCTTTGTCTGAGACCTCTGAGTATCACCTCGTTCGAGGACTTGAGCATAGCCATTTGGTTACAGGGCCCACGCGAGCGAAACTTTGTAAATATTTCCTTTTTTTCCTAGTGTTTTCTTTTGTATGCATTCCCTCTTTGCATTTTCCTTTTATCTCATAAGCTTTAGATTTGAACACACCCTTTGATTAGAACAACAAGAGTGGATCTCGTGGAGTACCATGAACGTCATGGGTGATAATACCTTCCCCTTGTGTAATTGACTCCCTTACCCGTATCTCTCGGTTGTTTGACCTTGATTTCACCTTTCTAAGGTTTAGTCGATGTTTACCTTTCCCTTCATGTGGGATAAAAATTGTTCGATGGCAACTTCATTGATTTCATCTTGATGATTTGTTCCGTCGGTTATTTCAATAGGTCCCATCAAATCCATATGAAGGAGTTCTAATGGTTTTGAAGTGGTCAGATGTTGAAGCTTTGGGTGTGACATCTTAGTTTGCTTACCAATTTGGAAATCTCTGCATACTTTTCCTTCTTCAATTTTGAGATTGTGGATGCCTCTTGTAATACGGTGGGAGAATTGAATTTTGGTTTTGTGTTTTATTGCAAATGTTGCGGATAACAAGAGTCGCAACCGACTTTTCTTTTATCCAATAAAGGAAAGGGTGAAAAGAACAGGAAAGACCTTTTGAGAATTTTTTGAGTAATGGGGATAGGTTATGAAAAGGCAAGGCGTTAGCACCCTTTTCATCCGTAGTTATCTACGGGCTCTTAATCGCTAGCTCACTTTAAAAAATGCTTTGTGAATGTGTAAGTTTGAAAATATATTGGAAATGCCTAAGTTCGGAAAACTTTGTAATAATTCTCGTACCGTTGAGAACACATACAAAGTGTTTGTTTTGAAAATATTTCAGAAAAGTGTTTGTGTGAAAAAAATGTTTTTGTTTGTGAGCAAGCGACAACGAGATGTCTACCTACTCAGAATTCTTTCGTGTTATTATCCTCTTCCTTTAGATATTGCTATCCTACCATTAGTTAGTAGGAAGCCCTATCGTTGGAGGTTTGAGGGACAGACGCGGGTCATTGTACAATCATATAGGAAACATATAGGGATACCTTTAGTAATTCGAAGGGACTATCATCATGTATTCGTAGGCAACATCGAGGGACAAGATCATTTACCAAAGGCAGCATCGATGGGTCATCGAGGGACTATGATCTTTATGATGATTTTTAACCGAGGGTCTTTAGTAATGGTATCCCTACGTTTGAGGGACATGATTATTTTTATCCGAAGGAAACAAGGGAGGTTACCCTAGAGGTGTATGTGTGCATAGTGTGTTCAGTCCATTTATTTTATCTTGATTAGTTAGGAGTTATCTACTGATTGATTTTAAATCTTGTCATACAAGCCTATTACTATCAGTTATATATAAAGGCATATAATTATAAATGCAAAAAAATAAAGGTGCAGAAAGTAAAGCGCAAGAAAGTAAAGGCCTGCAACTATTACAGGGCTTTGGTACATTTACATAATTAGGAAAAAGTGCAAGAATGTAAATCTAAGTTATTACATTTAAACTGCGTGACCTATACAATTTCTCTAGGAATTTTAAATAGCAAAAAATAAATAAGAGAAAATGTTAGAAAATAAATGTTTTTTTTTGTATTTTTATGGAAAATAGTTTGATGTTAATTAAATAATTAAAACCTACTTGTTTCTAATTAAATTTAATAAATAAAAATGTTAATTAAATTTAATTTAAAAAATGTCAAAATTGATTATTGATAAAAAGATTCAAACAACAAAATCAAACCACTCAAATCCACTAATTTAGGCCTTGCGAATCTGGTGGTGATGTTAGTTGGGTCTAAAAGTGATTGCAGATATGGATCTGAAGCTTCATTGAAATGTTGCCCCAACAATGGTGGATTGTTGTTCCTGCATCAAATCTAAAAAAAAATGATGGTTCCAAACGGTTCCAGACATAATTAGAAACACACACACACACACACACACACACACACACACATATATATATATATATATATATATATATATATATATATATATATATATATATATATATATATATATATATATATATATATATATATATATATATATATATATATATATATATATATATATATATATATATATATATATATATATATATATATATATATATATATATATATATATATATGCTTAGAATTAATTTATATAGCATGGATGAAAAGTTTGAGATTAAAGAACATTACCAAGTCGGAGCCACTTATTTGGCACGTCTTGGGAATGCTTGAGTGTGAGTAAGGATTGGAACAGGCTCCTGGGACCTTCAGGAGTGTGATGGAATGATTGGAACCGCTTGAGAGTGGCTGGAAATAGGGGTTTGTGTTTGCCCTGGTTTTGACAAAATTTGAGAAATTTGGAGTGTGTTCTTGAGAGGCAAATTTTGTGCCCTATTATAGTGTGATGGCTTGAGTATTTATAGAGGAATTAAATGGAACAAGAACAAGACAAGAATCTTGTACCATCATTTCACAATTCATTGCCAAAAAACACAATGTAATCCTTCCAAAATTGTCAAAAACATTCCAAACTTGAAGATTCTTGTTCCCAACATGTTTTTCACGATTTTGGCATGTTTGACATGTGTTTTTGGGCCTCCATATGATTGAAATCAAAAGCTTGTGCGCCTTAGCCCAATGATTTTACATTTTATTTGATTTATTTGAATTTAAATGAATAAAAATTCAAATAAAAGAAAGAAAAATCATAAAAATATGTGAATGGATTTATAGGTCCTTTAACACTTTGGGAACATGTTTGAACATCAAAAGTTAGGCCCACTAGTTCAAAATTTCAAGTTTGCTCACTTTGCATTTCATGCATTTTACCAAAATTTCCCAACTTGTAATGGTCATAACTCTCAATTTTCATCTTTTGAAGATGATCTAGGACTTTTTGAAAGATCTAGATGTCTTCTTAAATTTCTATTTTGATTATTTTTGCATTTGGAGAATTTATCTCGATGTAAGTTTCCTTGACAAAAAGTTTATTTTTGTTGACTTTTGAAATGACCTATAACGTATGGGCTCATATCTCTCAAATGAAGCACTTTTTGGATTTTAGCATACATATACAAAGTTTTAGAGAATTCAATTTCCTTAAAAATGGGATTTGGTTTGGGAAATGTTGATGAAGCATGTGAAAGTTATGCTTGGCAAAGTTCAGTTGTCTTCTCCTAAGGAGACCCTAATTTGACAACTTTTGACTTTTGAATATTTGAAGGCTTTCCTTGAGGAATCATGATCAAACCTTGATCAATTGATGAATATCACTTCAAAATGTTGATGTTGACCAAATATCTTGAAGTTTGACTGTATGTTTACCATAGTTGAGTTTTTACCTAATACAGTTGATTTTCAATCATTTGAGCCCTTGACTGAGTAAACTTGTGATGCAAGGCATGAAACTTGATATGAAAATTTTTGAAGAACTATGGAAACCACTTGAGACCCTTGAAACCCATTCTTCCTTGTGCAAGATGAAACCCTAGTTATGGACCCATTTCCTAGGAGGAGAATTTGTCTGATCAACTCTTGATAATCCTTGAGCATTTGAGAACCCTAGAAGAATGTCTTGAAGAAAATGGGAGGGAAAATTTTGGGGTACAACAGTTGCCCATGTTCAATCTTCTTAAACCTGAAGAGTTAGATTGGCATGTCTGTCATTCACGACTTGAAGGTGGAAGATGATGGAACACTTAAGTGCCCAGAAATTTGCACTCGCTTGTGCACGAAGGAACACTATTGGTTGATTATACCGGGAATGGGATTAAAGATGCCATTTGGAGAGGTAACGGAGAGTCATCGGAGATGGGATTATAGATGCCATCTAAAGTAATCATTGGTAGAAATTAGACTAAGTATATGCCCGACTTTGTCTTAGAAGATGTATTTGGAGTGGGTCTACGCCCGACTTGGTCCAAAGGGATAACCATAATAAATCTACGCTCAATTTAATCTGAACCAGAAGATGTGTACACATGACTTCAACTGGAATAAGTATTGAAATGAGTCTACGCCCGACTTTTCTAAAGGAGCTTCAGAAGGAATCTACGCTTGATTTCATCTGAATGATGTACTAGAAGATGTCTACGTCTGACTTCAACTAGAAAAGGTGTTGGAAAGAGTCTATGTCCAGCTTTTCCAAAGGAGTATCAGAATAAATTTATACTCGATTTAATCTGATCCAAAAAATGTCTATGCCCGACTTCAACTGGAAGAGGTATGATTCTTTGAAGGAACTATTTTTTAGAATTCAGTCTCTGAAGGAAATGCTTGTCAGATTAAATCTCTGAGGAAAATGTTTTTCAGCATAAACTTTTGAGGTAAGTGCTTTTCAGAATTCAGTCTCTGAGTAAGTGTTTTTTAAAATTCAGCCTCGGAGGAAGATGCTTGTAGGAATTCAGTCTCCAAGGAAATG
The DNA here is from genome assembly GCA_948472305.1 of Vicia faba. Lineage (NCBI taxonomy): Eukaryota > Viridiplantae > Streptophyta > Magnoliopsida > Fabales > Fabaceae > Vicia > Vicia faba. Next base: position 1,421,822,270 of record OX451735.1, read on the forward strand.
CTTGTCGAAATTCAATATCCGAGGAAATGCTTGTCAGAATTCAGTCTCCGAGGAAATGCTCGTCGGAATTCAGTCTCTGAGGAAATGCTTGTCGGAATTCAGTCTCCGAGGAAATGCTTGTCAGAATTCAGTCTCCGAGGAAATGCTTGTCAGAATTCAGTCTCTGATGAGATGCTTGTCGGAATTCAGTCTCTGAGGAAATGCTTATCGAAATTCAGACTACAAGGAAATGCTTGTCGGAATTTAGTCTCCGAGGAAATGCTTTTCGGAATTCAGTCTCCGAGGAAATGCTTGTCGGAATTCAGTCTCCGAGGAAATGCTTGTCGTAATTTAGTCTCCAAAGACATGCTTGTCGGAATTCAGTCTTTGAGGAAATGCTTGTTGGAATTCATTCTTCGAGGAAATGCTTTTCGGAATTCAGTCTCCGAGTAAATGCTTGTCAGAATTCAGTCTACGAGGAAATGCTTGTCGGAATTCAGTCTCCGAGGAAATGCTTGTCGGAATTCAGTCTCCGGGGAAATGTTTTTTAAGAGATATTTTTCAGAGTAAATCTTTGAAGGAAGTCATTTGGTAATGCAGATGGTCATGCCGTCTTGTTTCGGGAATTGATCTCCAATTCTCTTTCATTGGTAAACCCGGCCTATTTTGGGAATTCATACCACCTTGTCTTTGATAGTTGCCCCGGCTTATTTCGGGAATTAATCTTTGACCTGTTTGAAAATTACTGATGATACTCGTCTTCTTTGTATACTTTACCTAAAAAGACAAAGTTAGTCTTTATGCAATGTCATGATGTATGTAATGCATTACATAATGATGTTCTCAAAATAAATGAGAGTGTGTTATATGCATTTTGTATGCATATACTATTATATTTCGTAAATAATGTATGAGATGTAAGATGTCGCTGACGGTGACGGTAGCTTCGTGTAACATATTTGGCCAGGGAAAATAAATCCCTGACTGTCTTTGGGGATGAAGAGTATGAATCTTCAATCTTGTTCAGAATGCCTTCGCTGGAGATTCCTGTTTTCTGTTTTGGAGGATACTCCGCTGGGGGATTCCTGCTTAATGTTTTGGAGGATACTCCATTGGGAATGTTTGACTTCTGCTTGGGAATAAAAGAGTTCATGAACATTGGTCGTTCCTCGCTCTACTGGGGAATTTAATTATTATATACCCTGACTGTGGATAAAAGAGATGAATAACCTTTCGAGGTGTTGTCCGGTCGGGTTTCCTATATGGATGCAGACTCGTCTGGAGAGAATAAGGTTGAACGATACATGGTCGAGTTTCCAATTCAATAGCAACTCTCTAGGGATAACAACAGTAACTGTCCTTTGCTGTTAATTTGTGGTAGTTAAAGAAATAGACGCAAACTGGGGAAACTGTAATCTGTTGGGGAAATAAACCCTAAACCTGCTGGAGAAACACTTTTCTGAGGAAAACTCTTGCTGAGGAAATGAGCGCTGCTGGAGGAAAGAAATCTGCAGGGGGTTTTACAGTTTTGGAGGAATAATCTCAATTGGGGAAGAGAATTTCCATAAATTGTACTGATGTCGTAATCTCTGATGGAGATTGGGACTCTGTAGGTTGGCGATATTGTCGGGGAAAAGATCATATTCCTTTATCTGCTAACATGATCTGCTGGTGAGTATGATCATGTTAACAGCTGAAAGGTGCCCCAATTTCTTTCTTGAAGGCATATTAGACTTGCGGGGGAATGTATCTATGTTGAAGATGAGCTTATGCAGATAGCTCTGTAGAGATAATTTCGTGGAAACTACTCTATGGGGATTTATGGATGACTTGAACATCCTCTCGACTCCTAGAGTTCATGGTAAACTCTCGTCAGAGTGATGAGCCTTCCACTGATAGAAAAGTGATAAGATGATGGGGCACAGTCATACGCTTTAATCCCCGACTTTTGCATGGACTGTCTTTTTAGATTTTCACCCCACTTGGATACCCTTTTTTGCCCAATCCGCCTTTTCAGGTTTTAGACTTGTTGGGTGTATAAATTTTTTATATATATCCCTAATTTTTGCCTGAACCTTTTTGGTTCGTCGGGATTCCCTTATTTTTGCTTAGGCCTATCAACCTAGTGGGTCTCTTTCATGCGTAGTATTTTTCAACTATGTTCATGTTCACCGAGTGCGGATAATTTTCACTGTAAGTGTTGTAGCATGCCAGAGAATGTTTTCTTGATCGCACGTGGCCCTTTGTTAGAACTTATGTTTAATGCCCCAAGTGATTCAGATGGAGGTCTGCCCCTGGCTATTCGGCACTTTTGATATATTTCTTGAATCTTGACTCGACTGCCCCCATATCAGTTAGACATTATGTCATGCCCCTTGATTATGAAAGGCATGTTACTGGAAATGTCTTTCCATCTGAGGTGATTCTGTTTATTGAGAGTATTTTCGTTCATTGAATATCCGTCGTGCGAATTTCTCTGTTGTCGAACAATTAATCATATGCAAACAATGACATTTAAAAATGCAAAGCGTATTTCTATCTTAAAGTTCTGAGAATGCATTTTTAGTAAACAACCGAATTTTGTAATAATATGAATTCAACTCAGGATTTATAGTAAGCCTTACAGGAGTAAGGATAACTTTTGTAACAATATGCTTTCGAACTAACTCGTGCTTCAGCTAGGACTTTTAAGGGTTATAGCGTGGCTTGGTTCATGGTTTAAGAAACAAAGGATAAAGGTTCAAAATTTATTTGTACCCACCCGTTCTTCGGGATGTTCTTCAGTCCTATACTCAGTTAATTTGCATTTAGATTCCAATTGAGTCTGGAACCTTTGCCCTGATATTCCGGTGATGGTTCGGATACTGAAAGTTTATTTGAGAAGGCAGTCATCATTTTTTTGTAATATTTTTTTTGTTGAGGGTTCGTAGCGACCTCTTTTTTTACTTTATTATCCCTATTTTTTTCCTGAACTGTTTTGAGATCACAGTCAGCGGAATTCCTCAGTTTGTCCTAAGGCTCCTTCATAGGTTTTTACTTAGAGGGCTTTTCTTTTGAGAGATGATGGCTTCCTGTTTTAGTGATTACGGGGAACCATCACTGTATTTTGATTTAGAAGAGCATCTTCTACACTATTCGTCGTGTATGAAGGTAGAGCTTGCGACTGAATGCACATTTAAATTAACTGAGAAACTACACTGCCTTAGGTTATGATTAAAGGTTTCAATTTGCAGAAAAACAAAACTACTACTTCTTAAGCTCAAATGGGTTGACTATGGATTATCTTCCTTATAACTCCATTGTTTATGATTTGAAACAACGCATGTACATTGTCAGCAAGGTCTATTCAAAAGCATATTGTAGAGATTATGGTATCATTTTCGTCATCCTCCCTCGAAAGGATTATAGCTTTTAATCGAAAGTTGAATATCACAAAAAGGAAGTAAAAGCATAGTTTTAAATATAGTCAAAATGAATGGATTACTTCAAGACAAACATACGCAATGTATTAATGAAACAACAAAGTTTGATATAAAATAAATGTTCGAACAATCAAAAGAAATTACAATTTGAAAATTCAAATGAAATAGACGCTCTCAATCTTGGCCATGATTTGGCATGGGATCAGTGATCACATTGGGGGTCTCGGGAGGGTCGAACTCAATCTCCTTAGCAACAATAAAATCTTGGATTTTAATTTTCAAAGCCCAGTAGCTATTTGTGTCATGTCTGGGACTATTGGAATGATAGGCGCATCTCACATTAGGATTGTACGAGAAGAGGAGGTGTTGGGATTCAGAGGAGAGCCCTTAAATGTTATCAGCTCTGCCTTCAACATGTGTTGCAGAGCCTGGGACAATGGCATGTTGATCTTAGTAAATTATCTCCTAGGTGCATCCGGCCTACCCTGATTTCCTTGCTATTTATGTTGCATTGATGCAGGATTAGAGATTATCACAACTCCCATGGATTGGTTGTGGTTACTTCTAACACAATACTTCTGGACATAAATGTAATTGGTTTCCTTCTTATCACTAAATTTCTTCTTCAGAACACTTTAAGATGCATCCATTGGAATCTTTCCACTCATGATACCACCTTCGACATGTTCCCCAGTTAGAATCAGCTCAGTAAAACCAGATGAGGAGCTTCCAATCATATGGTTAAGAATGGACATGTCATATTTCCCATGAACATGTCAACCAGCTCCCTATCGGACAGAGGAGGTTGAACTTTTTTAGCTAAATCCCTCCACTTTTGTGCATACTCCTTGAATCCTTCATTCGAGCCCATGGACATGTTTTGCAATTGTACATGGGTTGGTGCAAGGTTAGCATTATATTGATATTGCTTGTAAAAAGCAGCATTCAAGTCTTCCCACGTGTGAATGTTGGTTCCTTCCAGCTGATAGAATCATTCGAGTTGAGTACCGAACAAAATTTCTTGAAAGAAATGGACCCATAACTTCCTGTCGGCAGTATGAGGTTAAATCTTTTGAACATACGATCTCAGATGGAGTTTGGGGCAAGAGACACCGTCATATTTAGCAAAAGTGGGGGTCTTGAATTTGTGAGGGATAATAACCCCAGAATAAGACCCAACTCTTTAAAATACATACCAGGCACTTTCTGGATTCCCATGGCCTTAAGACGATCCTTTAACTATTGGTATCTTTCATCCGCATGAGGGTACTATTCATTGGAATAGTCTTCATCTTCAGAAATCTCCCTAGAACCTAGGTTGCTTCCATCTTCAACCCTGACATTTCTATCATCTTCATCAAAGGAGGTATCAGTAGTTGGAACCAGTTTAGCAGGACCTTGGAATCTTCTCCCCATATTGAGGATAATATCCGGCTTTTTAGTCTTCTTTTCCTTGGAGACGAGTGCCACCAGATCTTTCTGTCCCTGTTCCAGATTCAAAATAGTATCTTGAAATTGTGCATGCTGAGCTTGGAGGTCCTTAACAGTTTGTTCGAGGGCCATCTTATACTAAAAATAAATAGCAAGAAGATGAGAAGACATGTATTGGAAAACCTGTTATGAAATGATGCATGATATGTAGATGTAATGCTTTCAAGGATATCGCAGGGTAAACAAAGAAAATGTTAGAATTCAACTGCAGCTTTGATTGAAGAACTTTGTATCATTGAATGTACTTCTACGAGAATCAAGCTCACCATGTCGAGTGGGTCCTAGAATTTGACACAAGATAATGTACTTTGTTCTTTGACGGAATTTTGTTAGAGGAAAATAAATCCTCTTGCCCCTTTACTAGACGTCGGTTCATGATACTTTGGTGGCATTTGGTTAGAGGAAAATAAATCCTCCCCCCCCTTGCTAGGCGTCTAGTTCATGATAACCTGCATCACAGGCCCTTGAGATCCTTGAAATGGTTAATGAAAATGCTATGGTGTGATGTTATAATGTGTATGCCATGAACTAACCAAAAGCGTAAGGTGATGAAAACAAGTAAGTCTTGCAAGAAGTCCAAGTTATTGGATAATGGATACAAACAAGTCCTGCAAGGAATTCACGCCGTTAGATAATGGATACCAACAAGCCCTACAAGGAGTTCATGTTGTTAGATAAAAAATGCAAACAAGTCACACAAGTAGCCTTAGGTTTAAAATCTTGCATGGAGTTTGCAGGTAAGTACCCTCTTGAGTTTTAGTTGGCTCAACCTATCCTAAAAGAAGTAATTGGGTTCTAGGAGTCTCAATATCACCGATCTTTCTCTCAGGCATTGTTTCAGCACAAGAATCTGATTTGCAACCGAAATATCCCGAGAGTCTGATCTTAATGAGTGTAGTATCGAGTATCAACCAACTTCATTTTGCACCAAAGCTGGACAACTCACTACTTTTTAATTGCTAAATTGTGTCAACTAAGGTTCTACGGTTAGTTAGTGCTTATAACACCATGCGACAACCCAGCATTCTTCTTGACTTGACTCAAGGGACACTGGCACCAACCAATGTGTCACACTAACGTAGCCATATCTTCAACCATATTTGTATACGCCATACAATTTTCACGATCTATTTCTACTTGCCTAAAATGTCCTCAGATCCGAGTATAGGATCTTTGTAAGAATAAACCCGAGCAAAAAACCATGAAATGTAAATCATACAAATCAAGCAAGTAAAGCATTTTAAATGTGATCTAACTCTAAAGTAACCCCAATTTTTTTATCCCCAGCAGAGTCACCTATTCTGTAATACGATGGGAGAACTGACTTTTGGTTTTGCGTTTTATTGCAAATGTTGCGGATAGCAAGAGTCACCACCGACTTTTATTTTATCCAATAAAGGAAAGGGTGAAAAGAACAGGAAAGATTTTTTTTAATTTCTAAGTAAGGGGGTAGGTTATGAAAAGGGAAGGTGTTAGCACCCTTTTCATCTGTAGTTATCTACGGGCTCTTAATCTCCAGCTTACTTTAAAAAATGCTTTGTGAATGTGTAAGTTTGAAAATATTTTGAAAATGCTTAAGTTCAGAAAACTTTATAATGATTCTCATATCGTTGAGAACACATACAAAGTGTTTGTTTTGAAAATATTTCAGAAAAGTGTTTGTGTGAAAAAATGTTTTTGTTTGTGAGCAAGCGACTGCGAGCTGTCTACCTACTCAAAAGTCTTTCGCATTATTTTCATCTTCCTCTAGATAGTGCTATCCTACCATTAATTAGTAGGAAGCCCTATCGTTGTATGTTTGAAGGATAGACGCGGGTCATCGTACAGTCATAAAGGCAACATATAGAGATACCTTTAGCAATTCGAAGGTACTATCATCATGTATTCATAGGCAACATCGAGGGACAAGATCAATTACCGAAGGCAGCATTGATGGGTCCAGGGATTATGATCTTTATAATGATTTTTAACCGAGGGTCTTTGCTAATAGTATCCCTACGTTCGAGGGACATGACTGTTTTTTATCTGAAGGCAACAAGGGAGGTTACCCTAGAGGTGTATGTGTGAATAGCGTGTTCAGTTCAGTTATATTATCTTGATTAGTTAGGAGTTATCTACTGATTGATTTTAAATATTTCCATACAATCCTATTTACTAACAATTATATATACATGCATATAATTATAAGTGCAGAAAAATAAAGGTGCGGAAAGTAAAATGCGAGAAAGTAAAGACCTACAACTATTATAGGGCTTTGGTACAGTTACATAATTAGGAAAAAGTGTGAGAATGTAAATCTAAGTTATTACATTTAAATTGCACGACCTATACAATTCCTCTAAGAATTTTAAATAGCAAAATATAAATAAGAGAAAATGCTAGAAAAGAAATGTTTTTTTATGTATTTTTATGGAAAATAGTTTTATGTTAATTAAATAATTAAAACCTACTTGTTTATAATTAATTTTAATAAATGAAAATGTTAATAAAATTTAATTAAAAAAATGTCAAAATTGATTATTGATAAAAAGATTCAAACAACAAAATAAAATCACTCAGATCCACTAATTTGGACCTTGCGAATCTGGTGGTGAGGTTAGTTTGGTCTAAAAGTGACCACAACTATGGATCCTAAGCTTCATCGAAACATTTCCCTAACAATGATGGATTGTTGTTCCTGCATCAAATCTATAAAAAATGATGGTTCCAAACGGTTCCAGACATCATCAGAAACACATATATATATGCTTAGAATTAACTTATATAGCATGGATGAAAAGTTTGAGATTGAAGAACATTACCAAGCGGAGCCACTTGGTTGGCACATCCTGGGATCGCTTAAGCGTAATTAAGGATTGGAACAGGCTCCTGGGACCTTCGAGAGTGTGATGGAATGCTTGGAATCGCTTGAGAGTGGCCGGAAATAGGGGTTTGTTTTTGCCCTAGTTTTGACAAAATTTGAGAAATTTGGAGTTTGTTCTTGAGAGGAAAATTCTTTGCCCAATTGTTGTGTGAGGGCTTGAGTATTTATAGACAATAAAATGGAACAAGAACAAGACAAGAATCTTGCACCATCGTGTCACAATTCATTTTCAAAAAACACAATGAAATCCTTCCAAAATTGTTAAAAAACATTTCAAACTTGAAGATTCTTGTTTCCAACATATTTTTACAGTTTTGGCATGTTTTTCATGTGTTCTTGGGCCTCCATGTGATTGAAATTAAAAGCCCGTGTGCCTTGGCCCAATGATTTTACATTTTAATTGATTTATTTGCATTTAAATGAATAAAAATTCAAATAAAAGAAATAAAAATCATAAAAATATGTGAATGGATTTAGAGGTCCTTTAACACATTGGGAACATTTTGTACATCAAAAGTTAGGCCCACTAGTTCAAAATTTCAAGTTTGCTCACTTTGCATTTCATGCATTTTACCAAAACTTCCCAACTTTCAATGGTCATAACTCTCTCAATTTTCATCTTTTAAAGATGATCTGGGACTTTTTGAAAATCTCTAGATGTCTTATTAAATTTCTATTTTGATCATTTTTGCATTTGGAGAATTTATCTTGATGTAAGTTGCCTTGACAAAAAGTGTCTTTTTGTTAACTTTTGAAATGAATTATAATGTATGGGCTCATATATCTCAAATGAAGCACTTTTTGGATTTGAGAATACATATACAAAGTTGTATAGGATTTAATTTCCTTCAAAATAGGCTTTGGTTAGGGAAAAGTTGATGAAATATGTGAAAGTTATGCTTGATCAAAGTTCAGTTGACTTCTCCTAAGGAGACCCTAATTTGACAACTTTTGACTTTTGAATATTTGAGGGTTTTCCTTGAGGAATCATGATCAAACCTTGATGAAATGATGAATATCACTTCAAAATGTTGATGTTTACCAAAAATCTTGAAGTTTGACTGTATGTTGACCATAGTTGACTTTTTACCTAATACAGTTGATTTTCAATCATCTGAGTCATTGACTGAGCAAACTTGTGATGCAAGGCTTGAAACTTGACATGAACATTGTTGAAGACCTGTGGAGAACCATGGAACCCGCTTGAGACCATTGAAACCCATTCTTCCTTGTGCAAGATGAAATCCTAGTTATGGACCCATTGCCTAGGAGGAGAATTTGTATGATCAACTCTTGAGAACCCTTAAGCATTTGAGAACCCTAGAAGAATGTCTTGAAGAAAATGGGAGGGAAAATTTGAGGGTACAACACCTCTGATTTCTTCCTTGGATTCAATCTACTTTGTACCTCTCAGATGCAAATGACCTATTTTTTGATGCCACAAATTGACCTCATCTTCTTTGGATAACATACATTTGGAAATTCAAATAACTCCTTGAGGTGTCCATAACTAACAATTATCCTTAGATCTATCTCCTTTCATTAGTACTTTAGTCCCATTGGATGCACTTGTCCTATCTTTTTCTCAGCAGGGACTTCAAACTCTACCCTCTCTTGGGTGATCAAATTGTGAAAGAAACTTTCTTATGCTAATAAGAGTTTCTAGGCAACATGCCCCTTGATATGACCATTCTCTTAAATAATCGGCCTTTACTCCACGGAGTGCTCAAGTCCTTTTTACTTTGATATGATCATGTCTTTCATCGACTCCCATCACAGAAACTTACTTGATGTAATACACCTATTTGCAAACATAAAGATGTTTATATTTAGAATAATAATTTTAATGCAAAGCCTATGTTTGTCTTAAAGTTTTACGAACTTTGATTGAAATGATGTTACGACTTTGTTATGAGCGAATCACTAGCTAAAGTGCAACATTATAAAATATTGTCATGAAAGATAATGAAAGCATATGATACCAATTACATATATTTTAACACATCTTCTAGGAGTTAGTTAACGCTACCTCGTTGTAGTATGCTTTCTAAATAAATCTTGCTTCAATTATGACTTTTGAGGGTTGTAACGTAGTCTGGTTCATGGCTTTTAAAAAAAAGAATTTAAGGCTCAAAGTTTATTTTTACCCACCCATTCTTCATGATGTTCTCCAGTCCTACATTCAGTTAACTCGACACGAGCACTCATATCTCAAGAGGAGTTCGAGACAGTTGAGGAACCACTTAGATTCTTGGACATGGGAGTCACTCACCTTTTGTTATTTGGGGTCTGATCACATCAATTTGTTCTTATGATGATTTTCCTTTGGTAATCCTTTTTGCTTTCATTTTTCATTTTTTTCTTTTTCCCTAACTTTTGCCTGGACAGATTCTTTTGAATTTTAATTTGAAGTCCAGCGGATGCCCTAATTTTTTCCTAAGTCACTTGTTTTTAAGTTTTTGACTTAGCGAGCGTTCTTTCATCTTTTTTTTCTTTCTTTTTTTGAACAAATCGTATGACCATGAGTCGTTTTCGACTTGTTGAAGAGTCGTGACTGCCTCATTTCTTGGTTATATTGCATGCTCTTTTCGACAAGAATTGTTATGTTGCCCCAATACACACCCTATTGAGTTCTCTAATACTGTCAAGTACATGATCAGAGGTCTTCCTTTAACCAGTGGCATCAAAATTGGAGGTTCCTTGAGGTACTCCTTGATTTTGTCAAAGGTTATCTGACAATCGTCGTTCCATTTCACTACTTGATCTTTCTTTAGTAACTCGAAGATTGGCTCACAAGTAGTGGTCAAATGGGAAATAAATCTGGCAATGTAGTTCAATCTTCCCAAGAAACCCCTGACTTCCTTCTCAATACGGGGAGCTATAATTTCTTGAATGGCTTTAACCTTGGCAGGATTAACTTAAATACCTTTACCGGATCTTACCTTAAAGGTGCACTTGTTTGGATTCAATCTCAACTTATACTTCTTCAATCTCTCAAACAGCTTGTGCAGGTGGTCGAGATGTTATTCTTCAGTATGAGACCTAGATATCATGTCATCAACATAAACCTCTATCTCAAGATGGATCATATCATGGAACAAATCTACCATAGAAATTTGATATGTTACACTGGCGTTCTTCAAACCAAAAGGCATAACTTTGTAACAGAAAGTGCCCCACTGTGTGACGAAAGTAGTCTTCTCCATGTCTTCAGGTGCCATCTTGATTTGATTATACCCAGAGAAACCATCCATGAAGGAAAATACCTTGTGTTGAGCGGCGTTATCAACCAAAACATCAATATGCGGAAGTGGAAATTCATATTTGGGGCTTTCGATATTCAAATCCTTGTATTTTATACACATACGCACCTTACCATCCTTCTTAGGTACCGGCACCACATTTGCAACCCACTGAGGATAGGACGTAACAACTAAGAAACTTGCATTGAAATGCTTCATGACCTTAACTTTGATATTTTCATACATCTCAGGATGTATACGAAGAACCTTTATAGGAAGGCAACCTTCCTTCACCGGTAGACGGTGAACCATAATGTCAGTATCAAGCCTCGACATGTCTTCATAGGACCAAGCAAAGATCTCAACATAGTCACGTAACATCTGAATTAATCTCTTTTTGACAATGTCTTCTAGGTTGGCACCTATCTTGATTTCTTTCTTGTCCTCTTCAGTACCTAAGTTCACAACCTTGACTGGCTCTTCATGTTGTTGTATAGATCTTTCTTTCTGCTCTAACAGTCTAGCAAGCTCTCCAGGTACTTCACAACCTTCCTCACCTCCGTCCTCGGCTTGGTAGATTGGATTTTCGAAGTCATAATTGGCAATAACATAATTGTTATTAGTGAGACCCATGGTGGATGTGGATCTGCAATATGTTATGTGGGTATGTGTAAGAACACATAGCTATTTTGAAAGTAATGAAGTAAAATAAAGACAAAGAGCACAAATTTTGAATGAAAACATCCAATGATTTATTAAATGAAAATATGTGGATGAAAAATGACAACCCTAACAAATGGACAGTTGTGCCCCGGGTAAGGCACAAGGCTTAAAGTTATTGTTCAAATTACATAACCAAAAACTTGAAAGCAAGAAAACAAAAAATAGCATTTACTCCTGACTAAAGGAGATTTGTATAAAGTATTCAGCCTTCCAATTGTTGAGCCCACTATTGGTAGTAGGGAAAATCCAATTGTCTATGTCACAGTCGCTATCAGCGTCTTCCACAATGTTGACTTCATTTTTGTGAACTCCATTATTGTTGATACAGAATAGTGGTCTCTCATAATTAGAACGAGCACGGCGAACAACCCTCTGAGCCTCTGAGGTGAAATCTGTAGCGGTAGAAATGTTGAGACTAATCCATTGGATTGACTTAACTCGCACATATCAAAATAAAAATCGCCACCGCGCTTTATTGTTTCCAAAGAAATGGGAAAAGAGCGAATAACCCAAAAGAGGGGGAAAGATTCTAGTTAAGGGGGTTTATTATGCAAAGGGAAGGTATTAGAACCCTAAACATCTATGATACTCTGCAGGAACCTCTTTGTAAAATATGTATATTTTGGCTATAAAGTGTTGTATGAAAATAGATTGTGGTGGTGAGGAAAGAAGTATATTTTTTATGATTTTTGCACCCGCCTCAGTTGCGAACCTTTAGTTCCTACGTACCACCTTCTGTGCAATAGGGGATCATGGTACACGTAGTTCCTCTTCGAAAATTTTAAAACACATGTATGTTTGGTTAATTTTATGAGATAAACATCATCGTCATTGTCTGTGTGGAAAACATGCTTACTACCCAAAATTATGAGAAAGGAGAATTTGCGTCATCTCAAAGTGGAGGATATGGCTTGGATTTTAAAACCAATAATAGCTCACTCAACACCCAAGTGGAAAATATCTCTCTTCACTATATATTGTAGAAGTATAGTTGTTTGCATCACTACAAAGATTGACAAGAGTCCAATCTTTTTAAGAAAAGTTTTTAAAGATAAAAGCTAAAATGGAAAAATAGTTTGAATGAGATTTATTGACTTTTAGTCTTCTCACAAAAATGTCAAAGTATTGTTAAGTTGATTGAAATTTGTTTAAGAAATAATTTTTGAAAATACATTAACATAAGTCCAAGTTTATTATGAACGTGTTCAAGTTTTAAGAACAAGAAGATTTTTCAAAAGGAGGGAGAAGATTTTTGAAATTAAAGAAGATGGGAGGAGATGAAGAGACTATCCTAAAGCATAAGGTAAAAGCTAAGGAGAAAGACCATTTAAACAAATAAGAAGCCAACACTTGACATAATGAGTCAATGTATAATTTTATCCTTTAGATTTGAAACAAAGCAAAAAATTAATATATCCCTTACGAATGCCAAACTTCAATTGCATTAAGTCTTCATAAAAAAGGTGGGCATAGTAACAGTTGTACACAGATGAATTCCAGATTACAGACAAAGCATGTAACCACAATAAACTGCACACAAAACAAACAAATAACCCAATGTCTTGGGGTAAACCCCAAGAACTCCAGATAAAATAACAATCAAGGTCACAAGGTAGGCCACAGCTTCTAATCCTAAGTCCAAGAAGTTCATAACTACAAAATGCCAAGGATAGTAACCAAGTAGTCCAAGTAATACTAAATTTTTTTAGGGTTTAAGTTTGTTATTAGGTATCTTCAAAAAAAAAGAAATGAAAAGCTCAAATGAGCAAAAATAAAAGAGACATGAAATTAAAGGCTCAAGTGAGCAAAGATGAAAATAGCATGAAATGTAAATGCTAAAGTAAATGGTACATAAAGTAAAAGAATAAAATAAAAGCATAAAAATAAAGTCAATTGTTACGAATTAGTGGTTAGTTGGATGACCATCTTGAAACTTGCATTTGGAACTCATTAGAGGATTGGTAGAACCAAAGCCTCTCAACAACAAGTTGCATTTGCTTTTTGTCAAGTATATCATCCATTTAAGAATTCTCAAGATAACACTTAATGATAAATGATGTTTAAATGATCCACTTTGACCAAAATTGATGAAGTTCTATTAGAGGATTGGTAGAACCAAATTCTCCTAACAATGGATCTCAAGGTTATTCGATCAAAAGGGTTCGAATTAACATACTTGGGCTTGCAAACATATGTTTGAGCCACGAATGATCATTTTCTCAAATCGGGACAAAATTTAGCATTATGTTAAGCAATCGTAAGTAGACTTATATAGAAGTCGCACCTATTTTGAGGCCGGTCAATAACAATCTATGTACCTCATGTTGTGAGATATGATATGTAAATCATGCTCCAATAACATTTGGTACAATAAGAATGGGATAAGATGAAGAGGGAAGGGGAAATGAATAAATCAAATTTGAACCAAAAATTTAATCAAACTATTATTAAAATCATTCATCCATTTTTATGGAGTTAGACTCAACACCATGGATCAATGTTAACAAAGTTCATGATCAACATTTCAATCCAAGATCAGCCAGAATATTGTACAAAAATAAAATTGTAATTACAAATAAAAGAAAATGGTTTTTAAAATGATTATAAAATGGAAATGAGAGATAAAAATAGTAACTATATTCAAATTAATCAAGAAAAAATAAGTAATACCATAGAAAAATCAGAAATGAACTCAAATATTTTCATCAAATTTTTAGTAATTTTTTAAAGTCAGAAACTATTTTTAAAATTAAAGGAAATAGACAAAATAAACCAAAAATAAAGAAAAATAGTAAAGTCAGAAATAAAAAATAAATGAGGTCTATAATATTTGTCACAGTGTCATAGGATCCTTCCCTAGTTTTTCCAGAATTTAAAAATGAAGAAAAGTGTTTTTTTAACAATTAAAACAATTCAAATAAAGTGAAAAATTATAAAGAATACCAAAACAAAAAATAAAATTGTGAAAAAATAAAAACCAGAAAGAGAAAAATCCAAAGTATTTTCCATAATTTTTTCAGATTTTTTGGAGTTAAAATGAATTTTCTATGAATTTTTGAAATTTAAAACAATTAAATATAAAAATATGAAATAAAAAATAAAGTCAAAAATATGTGGACCATTTGATGAGAGTCAAAACACGTTCGTGATCAAATCCAAGGGATCTTACACGTTGTGCATATCATGGTCATTACTGAATAAAGCACTGAATCAATTATAAAATCAGAATTTCAAAAAATCCAAATGGCGCTCTTTTACTGGTTGAAGGATGACACATTGGTCATCTTCAACCTCCAGCCAGTCTCAAGACGAAGACAAATACACCTTCGCGAAAAATTTATATAAATTGTAGCTCAAAAAATTTGGAAGTGAAGCTTTGAAAAGGGATTTGAAATTTTGTGTTCAAAACGTGCTTCTAGTTAAAAACAAGTGTTGCAAATAGAACCAGGATTATGAAAGCTTCACAATAGTATCAAAGTTTGAGAGAATTGGTGAAGGAATCTACCTATTGAAGTTAAGTTGCTGAGCTCTGAAACTGAACTTGGCTAGCACGATTCATGGAGTTTTAGAACTTAATTCTTCTTCTATTAGCTTCAGTGAGGATCAAGGAAGGTTAATTGACAAAGAAAAATGATTGAGAAAGGCTGTAAGAGCAAATTCGAAGTTGCAGAAAAATGAGTTCAAGATGAAGTTTGGCAGGGTGATTATGGCTCTCTAAGCTTTAGGAAATGAATGAGGGATGACCCTCTATTTATAGAGAATCAAATGGAATGCTCAAGCGTGTGAAATGATGAAGCTTAGAGGGAAATCGTGTGAAGTTGCAAACAAGAAAAGTGTGACTTTTATTTTGATCAAAACTCATCCAAACTTTGCATTTGAATGTGCTAATCATTTCTGGAAGTTCCCTGAACATGTTTAGAAGCAAAAACACGCAACAATTTTGTGATTAGAGGCCAAAACAAAGATTTCAAATTCCTGACTTGGTGAAAAATTCAGTTTCAAATTGCCAAATTCAAACCAATGGAATTCTCAACTCAAGGAGTCTTAGGACATGATTCTTGAAGCTTTAGAAAGATAAGGTTACATGCTTTGAAATGTGATAAGAATGGTAAAAAATGGTTGCTTGAGCTGAAATTTGCAATGAGTCAAAGTTGGGAAAAAGAAGTTGACTTTCCATACTTAGAAAATTTCTAAGTTTTTCTTCAAAAATTACTTATAATGTCTTGCATCCAAACATGGCCTTCCACTTGAAATTTGCTTTTTACCAAAAAATATGGCATGAAGTAGACCTCTTTAATGGAATTTTGAAACTTGAACCATTCAAAATCTCCAAAAATTGAGAGAGTTATGAATTGTTAAAATTGGCAAAAATTCAAGAAATTACCTATAATCGTTTGCATCCTTAGAGCATCTTCCATCCATTTTCAAGCTTTTAACATAAAAGAAAGGTTGAAGTCCACATCTTCAAGATCATTTTAGAAAAAGAATGGGCTCAAGGTGATAAAAATTGATCAAGTTATGGTCATTTAAAGTCACATAAGGGGATTTGAGGATTCATTTGGAGGACTTGTAATCTTTATTCATCATCAAGTTTCTTCCACACAAAATTTCTTTGAAACTTTTGAATTTATTTGTTAAAACCACTTTAAATATAAGGATAACTTTGGAATGTATCAAAAATACCAAAAGATGAGCAAGATATACCCCTTTGAAGTTCAAAACCCTAGCTCCTAGAGCAAGAAAATTCCTTGGGAAAACTTTGCAATTTTGATCAACCTTTTTGCACAAATAGCTTTGTTATGTGACTATAAGTTGTTGAGGGTAATAAAAAGAAACCATAGCAACCAAAACCAATTCCAAATCTTGAGAATTGAAGGAGGTGTGCACTTGTGATCATTGAAATCCAAGACTTGTCCAATTGAGTCAAACTTCTTCAATCAATCCTTGTACTCTTGAACTCGTTTTGACAACTTGAGTCATGATGAATCATAAAATACTTTGTCATGATATTAATTCAAAACATATTTAATGATGAGGCTTGAATCTCAATGAAACTTTGTTGAGGAGGGCACAGAAATGAACTCATGAATCCATAGATCAATCTTGATGGAATGTATTGTGCTTTCACCTACAAAATCAACAATTGGGGGAAAACACTCATTGTATTTATTAGTTGAAGGATAATCAATACAAAGCACAGATGATCATAAAATACAAGTCAATGTGCTTGGTGATTCATCCTAGAGCAAAAGCTAGAGATAGGAAGAAGAACCAAACCCTAATGTGATCTTGTTGTGATTGAATTGAGATGATATGATGAAGGGATCTTAGGGGGGGAATTGGGTACAACAACTGCCCTTATTTAAGTGTCTTCCATCTGGAGATACGAAGGTTAAAATCTTCGTGTCGACGCGATTGAAGATACTTAAATATAAAAAAAAACTATTTTTGGCCCTAAGATGCAATGCTTGTGATTATCAATGCAGGTGAACAAATCTAAAGGGACGCAAGACACCACTAAGGATGTAAAAAGTAAAAGAGGAAACAAAAGGAAAACTAAACCAGGGAAATAAATCACTGATGAAGAAAAGACAAGACTCTGTTGGGGTAATTCCCAAGAGAGGATCTAAATCATTGTCAACTTAAAATTAAGGAGAGAGAGTGAAGGATAACAGTGACCGACAGATAACCGTGAACTACCAACTCACTGAGGATAGAAAAATAGTAACGACGACCCACTGGGTAAAGAAATGATAAGATAATACCAGTGAATTTTAAGATGTATTCAGTACTCATGACTGCGAACAAATGAACTACTACTAAGCAACAGAATCTCAACGACGAACTACCTTCCATAATGACAAGGCTACCATTCATCGGAAAAAGATCTCAACAATGGACTACCTTCCATAATGACAAGGCTTCCATCCATTGGAGTAACAAAATCTCAACAATAAACTTCCTTCCATAATAACAAGGCTACCATCCATTGGAGTAACAAAATATCAACAACGAACTACCTTCTATAATGACAAGGCTACCATCCATTGGAGTAACAAAATCTCAACAAAGAACTACCTTCCATAATGACAAGGCTACCATACATTGGAGTAACAAAATCTCAACAAAAAACTACTTTCCATAATGACAAGGCTACCATCCATTGGAGTAACAAAATCTCAATGAACTACCTTCTATAATGACAAGGCTACCATTCATTGGAAAAAGAAAATCTCATCAATAAACTACCTTCCATAATGACAAGGCTACCATTCATTGGAGTAAAAAAATCTCAAAAATGAACTACCTTCCATAATGACAAGGCTACCATCCATTAGCAAAAAATCTGAATCTTCTCGGGGAGCTATCAGATTCACTGGGGAAGTACAGGCTGATCAAATAAAGACACCTACCACTAGCCGCTATGAGGAGGAATTGTAATAAAGACTTCCTGAAGAAAGAAATATGGCTTCTTGGGGAAAGAGATGGAACTCTTGGATAAATGCCAATAAATTCCTGCTAAGGAGATAAAATCTTCCTGTGCAAAATAAATGCATATTCTCAAACTAAAGCTCAAAGCTTGCCGAAATCCAAATAATGATATTGTTGAGGGTACCCACTCCAAATAGAAATAAACCGGAATGAAGCAGTCAACCAAAATACAACTCCTGAGAAATAATCTCAAGAGGGAATCCCATTCCATCCAGACAACGAGCTGAAAAGAAAGGCTTAAACAAAATTCTTCCATGAGGGATAACTCAGTGGGGAAGTTGAAAGAATATACACTTTCTGCTTAAGGTTGACACTCTTTGGGAGAGAGGATAACACGACTCTGCAAAAATAGGGTAATTTATCAATCAAAACATTAATTAATGCAAATGAGCAATAACTATGCATGATGTGAGTATGAAAGTATGAATGTTATCACGTATATGTTGACCAAATAGACATATAACCCTAGGGGCACACATAAGACCAAAAATGGGTACAATCAATACGCGACTAAAATCACAAACAGGATGGAAATTTCATAAAATAGTAAACAACAACCGAGGAAACAAAATCCTATTTTAAAGCTTAAATTCACTGGGAAGGAACAAGATCAAAAACAATCAATCAACACAAACATGGCGATATAACGTCTTCCTCCAAGTTTCATCGGAGAAACCACACAGACCTCAGTGGGGGAAACAAAAATTTTGAAGTTCATACTTCTGCTAGGGTTGATTTCACTAGGGAAAACAGATTCACACCATTGAGACATCAGTTGGGGATGACATGCTGACTTCATTGGGGAGGGTAATACCATATCATCGAAGGAGACATCGAGATACATTCTCTATTATTGAGAGTGATAATTGCACCAACTTCTCTGGGGAGAAAGTATGAAAACTCATGGGGACAGCAGTTTCATAGAAGTATATCATCTCAACTTCACCTAGAGAACTCAAGAAGTCAAACGCTACAGCAAGAAAACTTATGGGGATTTTAAATCCAATCCAGTACTTGGCGGGGGAAAACCCAAAAAGTTAATAACCGTTTTAACATTTTCTTGAATAAGACACTTCCCTTGCCTGATTGTCGGGCAAACAAACAATATGCTAATACTTCCGAAAGGAGATGCTTCGCAAATGAGTCCAACTCAGCAGGTACAGGGAGGAAAGATTTTAATTATATGAGTGAAGCCTTCACTAGGGAATCTTGGACAGAGTCTTCATATCATATAAACCTTTGAGTTTATCCATCCCTGAAGCCACTAATTTTGTTATCCTTGTGTCATAAAATCTAAAGCAATAAGTCATTTGTAAATTCTTTTCAAAAAAATAATTTTGTTATTTAATCTGTTTGCTTTGATCATTACTATCGATAATAAGTTAAATCTTTAAGTTGAATAAAAATAAGAATTTCAAGGAATTGGATAGAAGGCTCAAACTTTATTAATAGAATGGTAGCCTACAAATGGCAAGACTCCATAGATAATTACAAAGTTTGGAACATGGTAATATATATTGGAAAAGATACATTAAATTACAATGACCAATATTCTCCCTAACAACTTCAAATTTCTAAGCCAAAACTTCGGTCGAAGAGTAGTAAGATCCAAATAGATTGTTGCTCCATTGATCAAGTCTTGTCTGATGTAGTTGCTTGCTAGAAAAACCCTAACTTTTGCCTAGGTTGCCCTTGGGGTTTTCAACCTACTGGGAAAATTTATTCTGTTTATGTCTCTAATTTTTGCCTAGACCGCCCTTTCAGGTTTTCAGCCTACCGAGACACTCCTTTTTGCCTAAGCCACCCTTTCGGGTTTTCGTCTTCGCGAGTTGTTCTTTTTATTTTTTTCTAGGCAAAGTATTTCTTGACTGCATCAGCATTCACAGGACGTGGGAACCCTCGCAATCCATTCTTTCAAGAATCAGTGCACCGCCAGAGAAGGCTTTCTTGACAACATATGGGCCTTCAAAATTTGGAGTGCACTTGCCCCTGGAATCAGCGTTAAAAGACGTGATCTTCCTGAGTACGAGGTCGCCTTCTCTTAATTCACGAGGTTTGACCTTCTTATCAAAAGCTTTCTTCATTCTCTTTTGGTATAATTGGCCATGACACAAGGTCGTCATTCTCTTTTATTAAGTTCAGTTGGTCAAACATGTTCTGTGAAATTCTGGCAGCAGATACTCAATGTCACAGTGAATGTTATGACACCGTATCTGACTTTCTATAAGACAGTAAATCAAAAAGTAGTAAAGAACACAATCAATTGTTTACCCAGTTCAGTGTGAAACAACACCTACTCTGGGGGCTACCAAGCCAGGGAGGAAATTCACTATAAGAGATATTAATTCAGGAATAAACCAACTAGTTTATCTCCTTCACTTAAGACCTACCCAATGCAACTTCAATCTAAGTCCAACTTAAACCTGAGTTCCTACTCACTCCCCCTCAATCACAGCAGTGATACTAAACAATTGACTAATGAAATAATGAAGACACTCTTCAGAACATACACTTGATTATGCTTCACAGCTTTTAATCAAGTAACACAAACACTCGTGCTTCAAAGCTTTGAGTGATACATAAACCTAACTTGACCTTGCTTCAAAGCTTTAATCAAGTGACACAAACACTCTTGCTTCAAAGCTTTGAGTGATACACAACCCTTACAATAAAAACCTACTCCAAGTCACTTATCACAATGATACTTGCTTGGATTACAGTAGTTAAAACTATACAGCCCCTAGTTGATCTTTTGTCAAAGAGTTGATTTTCCAAACAGCCTTCCTGTTGAATATATATGCAGCTGTTTCTTCAGTTAGGGCTTCCATGAAAAGCTAGGGTTAATTAGGATTAACCTCAAGACTTGGTCACAAGACTTTATCAACCAGATTAGGGTTGAGCTAGGTTAACCTAAAGACCACGTGAGATTCTGTTCTGGAATGTATGAACTAAATTCTTGAAAAATCTCAGAATTAACCAAACTGCATAACTGTTAGATCAGTACAGGATATCTTAACATTGGTTATGACAACAGGAATCCTGTTTACTGATTTTGGTAGAAAGTAATAAATGTGATCATTGCAAAATGCTCAGATACACACTCATAAAGAGCAGCTACTGTATGCCATTCTTTTTCTGCATAAAGTACCTAATAACCCAGAATGTTATGACATCAGTCATGACATTCACACACCTGGTTTTACCAAAAATACATGCCAATAACTAAACACTTACAAACTCCCCCTTTGGAAAATTTTTGGCTAAAACCCCTAAACAATCAGAGAATAGAGAGCAGCAGAAATAATATGTCTGCAGAAAAAAATGTCTACCAAGTAATTAACACAAAATCTTCTCCCCCTCTTTAGCCACAAATAGGCCAAAGATACATGTACTTATAGGTTATACAGTCATCCAAAATGAGTAATAAAAACAACAAAAAAAACTGAAATCACTTGCAGCAACAGGTACCAGCAGCAAGCTTGACAACTCCACTGATCTTCAAGCACTGTCATCTTCAGAGGAGGCACTTTCTTCAGCATTAAGCTGATCTTCAGCAGCATCCTCTTCCCCTTTTTGTTCTTCAGTCTCCTCCTGTTCTAGTCTAGCAATTAGGTTCTCAAGAGTCCTTTTTCTTGTCTCTAGCTCTTTGCAGGTTTCCTTCAGCACAGCTATAGCATCAGATTTCTTGGACTGAGTTTTGACAGTTGATGTCTTAGCTGATGTCATGACAATGTCAGGAACATGAGTTCCATGAAATAGCTTATAGTGCAACCCAAGAGCAGGGGCTCTTTTGCATACAGTATTTCTTTCCACTAGAATGTCAGGATACTGAGCAAGGACAATACCACATAGGAGGGAGGGGAAGGCAATAGGGCCTTTAACAGCATAGCTTCCAGCATGTTTTAAATTTTGATCAAAGATATACCTGCCATAGTCAAATTTTGTCCTGGTTCCAATAGCATAAATGAATCTTCCCGATCCTGTGGAGATGGTTGATTTATGGTTGGTGGGAACCCAGTTGGCTGCACCAATCTTGTGCAGGATGGCAAATTTCATGCTTAGCTTGCTTGCATTCAGCTTGCCTTTTAAGGGCCAGCTCTTGACTTGATTTGCGGTGATGGTTTGGCATACTTGGTTGTCAGTAACCTCTAGTCCAGGGCAAGCCTCATCTGGTCTTCCTAGGAATTTTTTTTATTTTAGAGGGAGAGAAATTAACCTTTCTTCCTTTCACATAGACACATTTGAAGTCAGCTGACCTTTCATCAGCACATCCATCAGATAAATTCACTATGAATTCTTTGACAAGATTTTCATAGCAGTTGGTAAATTTTACCACAGTATTCATTAGTCCAGCAGTTTTGATTAGGTCCATGATCTCTTTACATTCCATGGCACCATTGTTCAGTTCTCTTTCCAAGGCTATTATTTTCAAACAAACATACTTCCATCTGTTGGCATTTTCAGGGTGGTGAAAATAAATGTTGTCAGTGGGGACTTCAGGAACTTTAGCCATTTTGCTTGAAGGGAGTTTCCTTTTGAGAGGAATGTCTTCAGTATCAACTTCAAATTCTGATTCCTCGTCAGAATCAGAAGGTTCAGGCTCTTTCCTTTTCTTTGCTATTGGTTGTCTCACAGGCTTTGAGAGACTACCAGCATGTACTCGAGTTTTCACCTTCCCTTTGGACAATCCAGTCTTCACAATTTCTACACCAGTCTTGCCTTCAGACCTGGTTTTCTTATGAGCAACATCAGCAGTCTTTTCTTTGGTCAGACATTTTGCAGCATCCTGCTTACCTTTTCTGTTCATCATCCTCCTAGCTATGCTAGGGTTAATATTTGCAATTAGGTCATTGTCAGAGTATTCTTCATCCACATCAATAATCGGGGGTTCAACATCCTTCTCTGAAGGGTTCTGGAGATTTTCAGATGATTTCTGAATGTTGTCATCTGGTGTCTCAACATTCTTAGAGACATCTGGATTTGTTTCAACATTTGGACTAGCAGATTCTTGATTTAAAGGAACAGAAATGCCAGGTACAGAGTGGTTCTTATTCAGAATTCTTGTAACAAGTCTAGCTATTGCTTGATGAACATAAGCTGAGCCTTCCCTATTTGGAACAGAAGATGATGGTTGAGAGGGATTACCGGATGAAGTAGCTTGAGACCTTCCTGCATGCCTTGTTCTCAGCTTTTTAACCTTAGAGGGGTTAGCTGCCAGTTCTCTAAGAGGAGTAATCTCCAGGACTTCAGAATCCATGCATGTTGTGATTGCCCTAGGTTCTCGATCAGAGGATGCGGATGAAACAGTCGTCTTGGAAGAGGATGATGTCATGGATAGTTGAGACATTTTGATAGTCTTAGAAAACCAGTAACAACGAGAGAGAAATCTTTGATTGAGAGAATGGGGATTGTTGCAGAGCCGAGAGAGGAAGGAGGTAAATGAGTGTCTATTCAACTTCTTAACAATTTTGAAAGAAATAGGAAAACATATGATTAACCCAATCAAAATATACTTAACACAAAAGACTCATTCATCCCTTGTTTTAAGCAAAATTAATTGCTACATTTCCTCATGTTGGCAAATACCCAACTTGCCCCTCAAATTTTCAAATTGATTTGCATCAAGTGCTTTGGTAAAAATGTCAGCCAGCTGTAGTTCAGCGGCAACATGTTCCAGTTTAATCGTCTTCTCCTCTACAAGATCTCTGATAAAATGATGTCTAATGTCAATATGCTTGGTCCTGCTATGCTGAATAGGATTCTTGGAAATGTTGATTGTACTCAGATTGTCACAGTACAATGTCATAACATCTTGTGTGACATTATACTCAGTAAGCATTTGTTTCATCCAGATCATTTGAGAACAGCTACTACCAGTTGCAATGTATTCAGCTTCAGCAGTAGAGAGAGACACACAATTTTGTTTCTTGCTGAACCAGGAGACCAGATTATTTCCTAAGAAGAAACATCCTCTAGAGGTGCTTTTTCTATCATCAGCACTTCCAGCCCAATCAGCATCACAGTAACCAGTCAGAGTTGGTTCACAACCATGAGAGTACAGCAAGCCATAGTTGTAAGTTCCACTTACATACTTCAAAATTCTCTTCACTTGGTTGATATGAATGACTTTGGGATCAGCTTGGTATCTTGCACATACTCCAACTGCAAAAGCAATGTCAGGTCTGTTGGCTGTTAAGTATAGCAGACTTCCTATCATGCTTCTGTACAGGCTTTGGTCCACCTTAACCCCACTTGAATCTTTGGATAGCTTTAAATGAGTAGGTGCAGGAGTCCTTTTGTGACTGGAATTCTCCATACCAAACTTCTTGACAATGTTCTTTGCATACTTGCTTTGAGACAGAAAAATTGAGTCTTCCATCTGTGTGACTTGCAGTCCAAGAAAGTAGGTCAATTCTCCCATGAGGCTCATTTCGAATTCAGCCTGCATTTGGTCAGCAAAATGTTTAACCATTTTATCTGACATTCCCCCAAACACTATGTCATCAACATAGATTTGAGCTACCATTATCTTTCCTCCTTCATTTTTGACAAAGAGGGTTTTATCCAAGCCTCCTTTTCTGTATCCTTTATCAGAGAGAAATTTTGTCAACCTGTCATACCATGCTCTAGGAGCTTGTTTCAGGCCATATAAAGCTTTCCTCAATTTGTAGACATGATCAGGGTAGTTTGGATCCATAAAACCTTTAGGCTGTTCCACATAAACTTCCTCATTTAAGTACCCATTCAGGAAGGCACTTTTTACATCCATCTGAAATAACTTGAACTTCAGGAGACAAGCAATTCCCAGTAGGAGTCTGATAGATTCCAGTCTGGCTACAGGAGCAAAGGTCTCATCAAAATCAACCCCTTCCACTTGAGTGTATCCTTGAGCAACAAGTCTTGCCTTATTCCTGGTGACAACTCCTTCAGCATCTGATTTGTTCTTGTATATCCATTTTGTCCCAATGATGTTTGTTCCTTCTAGTCTAGGAACTAACTCCCATACTTCATGTTGCTTGAATTGGTTCAATTCATCTTGCATTGCACCAATCCAGTATTCATCAGTTAAAGCCTCCTTAACATTTCTTTGTTCAATTTTAGACACAAAGAAAGAGTTTGAGATGATTTCTCTAGATCTTGTAATGACTCCACTGTTAGGATCTCCTATGATGAGTTCTTTAGGATGATCTTTCTGAATTCTGATGGAAGGGATTTTGCTAGCTTCCTTGGATTCAGAGTCTGCTGCAGTGGTGTTAGGTAGGTCATTCTGTTGAGTTGAAGTCTCAAAGAATGTCTCAACATTACAAGGGACATCTGTTTCCTCATGATAATCATCAACTATGACATTTATTGATTCCATCATGACTTTGGTCCTGGAATTGAATACCTTATAAGCTCGGATGTTGGTGGAGTATCCTAGAAATATTCCTTCATCACTTTTAGGGTCCAGCTTTCTCCTTTGATCACGATCTGCCAGAATATAGCATTTGCTACCAAATACATGGAAGTACTTCACTGTTGGCTTTCTTCCTTTCTAGAGTTCATAAATGGTGGATGAGGTTCCCTTTCTCAAGGTGACCCTGTTATGGACATAACAGGCTGTATTCATAGCTTCAGCCCAAAAATGAATAGGAAGTCTTTTGGCATGTATCATTGCTCTGGCAGATTCTTGTATGGTCCTGTTTTTCCTTTCTACAACTCCATTTTGTTGAGGAGTTATAGGAGAAGAGAATTCATGATTAATTCCTTCTGAGGAACAGAACTCATTAAACTTACTGTTTTCAAATTCCTTGCCATGATCACTTCTGATTCTGACAATGCATCCTTCTTTTTCTCTTTGAATTCTTTTGCACAGTTCTTTAAAAACTTCAAATACATCAGATTTTTCCCTAATGAAGTTAATCCAGGTGAATCTGGAAAAATCATCCACAACAACATAGGCATATATTTTTCCACCAAGACTTTCCACCTGCATTGGTCCCATCAGATCCATATGTAGAAGTTCTAGAACCTTAGAGGTGGTCAGATGTCTTGACTTTGGATGTGACATCCTAGTCTGTTTACCAACCTGACATTCACCACATACTCTCCCTTCATCAATTTGCAGTCTTGGAATCCCTCTGACTGCCTCCATGGATATAATCCTTTTCATTCCTCTTAGATGTAGATGGTCAAGTTTTTGGTGCCACAGTTTCACTTATTTTTCTTCTTTGGCAATAGAACACACAGTAGAGTAATTAGTGTTCTCAGGCTCCCACAAGTAGCAGTTGTCTTTAGATCTGATTCCTTTCATTACAACTTCTTGTTTCTCATTAGTTACAAGACATTCAGATTTTGAGAAGTTGACCTTGAATCCTAGATCGCATAATTGGTTGATACTTATGAGATTAGCAGTCAAGCCTTTTACCAACAATACTTCATTTAGATTTGGAACTCCAGGGCAGTCCAAGTTTCCAACTCCTTTGATTTCTCCTCTAGCACCATCTCCAAAGGTCACATAACTAGTGGTGTGAGGTTTAACATTATTGAGAAGGTTCTTGATTCCAGTCATGTGCTTAGAACATCCACTGTCAAAGTACCAGTCTTCCTTTGCAGAGACTCTAAGGGAAGTGTGAGCTATCAGGGCAGTAGCCTTTTTCTTCCACTGTGGAGTATATGGTACCTTGTTAGACTTAGGTTTGACACCTGGGTTCTGATTAGGATATCCATATAATCTGAAGCAGAATGGCTTTATGTGACCAAACCTCCCACAATGATGACATCTCCATCTTTGATACTTTTTCTTCATATTTCTCTGTTCACGATGTTGAGAGCTATGTTGTGACATCTGCTTTGACATTTATTTATCAGGCCTGATCTTCTTGTCTATACCAGATTTCTTTGCTTCCACAAATCCTAGACCAGACTTGTTTCCCACATTTTGTCCAACCTGAAGGATTTCTTCCAATTTGTCAGTTCCATTTGTCAGCATCTTGAAAGATTTGGTCATCTGGTTTAGTTTTGAGTTTAGCATTTGAACCTCCCCTTCTAGATGACTTATAGTATCAATGTCTACCCTTTTCTCAGCTTCCAACTTTTTTATGAGTTTTGTTTGTCTCTCATTTTGCTGGCAGACTTCAGCACTTCTGATACATAATTTCTTGTAGGAATCAGCCAGTTCTTCAAATGTCACTTCCTCATCACTAGAATCACTATCAGAGTTACAGATACCAGTTAGTGCAGTAACTAGTTTGGCAGATTCTTCTTCAGAATTACTTTCTGAATCACAGTCAGACCAAGTAACAGACATTCCTTTCTTTTGTTTCTTAAGAAAGGTAGGACATTCAGCTCGAATGTGCCCATATCCTTCACATCCATGGCATTGAATTCCTCTGCTTTGATTTCCCTTCTCTTCAGACTTTGGTCTTCTGCTGGAGTCATAAGATTTGTTAATGTCAGAAGGAATGTTCTTGACATTTGACCTTGACTTTGGATCCATTCTCTTGATGAGTTTGTTGAATTGTCTTCCAAGCATGGCTATAGCTTCTGAAATATTTTCTTCTTCATCCTCCTTGTTTTCATCTTCAGTGTTAGATACAAGTGCTATGCTCTTGTTTTTCTTGTCGACATTGTCACTGATCCCCATCTCAAAGGTCTGAAGAGACCCAATGATTTCATCCACCTACAAATTGCTGATATCCTGGGCTTCCTCTATAGCAGTTACCTTCATTGCAAATCTTTTAGGCAAGGATCTGAGAATCTTTCTCACAAGTTTTTCTTCTGACATATTTTCTCCCAATGCTCCTGAGGTGTTGGTAATCTCCAAGATGTTCATGTGAAACTCATGAATGGTTTCATCTTCCATCATCCTTAGGTTCTCAAATTTGGTAGTCAGCATCTGAAGCCTTGACATTTTTACTTTGGATGTGCCCTCATGGGTAGTTTTGAGAGTGTCCCAGGGCTAACTCATGAAGGCATTTAATGCTTTGGAATTACCCAGGGCTAACTCATCTTCTTCTTTGCTCCATTATTTCTCAGGTTTCAGACTGATTGTCCCATCTTTCTCAGTTATGGTGGGATGGTTCCATCCTTTGTCAGTAGCTCTCCAAGCCTTTTTTTCCAGTGATTTTAAGAAGGCAACCATACGAGGTTTCCAGTAGTCATAATTTGATCCATCCAGAATGGGTGGTCTGTTTCCAAAAACTCCTTCTTTGTCCATAGCGCCAGAAAGTGATATCCCTAGATCTCACCCAGTAATACAGGCAGGGTGCCTGCTCTGATACCAATTGAAATTCTGGCAGCAGATACTCAATGTCACAGTGAATGTTATGACACCGTATCTGACTTTCTATAAGACAGTAAATCAAAAAGCAGTAAAGAACACAGTCAATTGTTTACCCAGTTCAGTGTGAAACAACACCTACTCTGGGGGCTACCAAGCCAGGGAGGAAATTCACTATAAGAGATATTAATTCAGGAATAAACCAACCAGTTTATCTCCTTCACTTAAGACCTACCCAATGCAACTTCAATCTAAGTCCAACTTAAACCTGAGTTCCTACTCACTCCCCCTCAATCACAGCAGTGATACTAAACAATTGACTAATGAAATAATGAAGACACTCTTCAGAACATACACTTGATTATGCTTCACAGCTTTTAATCAAGTAACACAAACACTCGTGCTTCAAAGCTTTGAGTGATACATAAACCTAACTTGACCTTGCTTCAAAGCTTTAATCAAGTGACACAAACACTCTTGCTTCAAAGCTTTGAGTGATACACAACCCTTACAATCAAAACCTACTCCAAGTCACTTATCACAATGATACTTGCTTGGATTACAGTAGTTAAAACTATACATCCCCTAGTTGATCTTCTGTCAAAGAGTTGATTTTCCAAACAGCCTTCCTGTTGAATATATATGCAGATGTTTCTTCAGTTAGGGCTTCCACGAAAAGCTAGGGTTAATTAGGGTTAACCTCAAGACTTGGTCACAAGACTTTATCAACCAGATAAGGGTTAAGCTAGGTTAACCTAAAGACCACGTGAGATTTTGTTCTGGAATGTATGAACTAAATTCCTGAAAAATCTCAGAATTAACCAAACTGCATAACTGTTAGATCAGTACAGGATGTCTTAACATTGGTTATGACAACAGGAATCCTGTTTACTGATTTTGGTAGAAAGTAATAAATGTGATCATTGCAAAATGCTCAGATACACACTCATAAAGAGCAGCTACTGTATGCCATTCTTTTTCTTCATAAAGTACCTAATAACCCAGAATGTTATGACATCAGTCATGACATTCACACACCTGGTTTTACCAAAAATACATGCCAATAACTAAACACTTACATTCTGGACCCATTCAGCCTCTGACAACTTGGCTTCCATTATTACACGCAAAAAGGGAATTTCAAATTCAACGGGGAGAGCTGCTTCCATGCCATATACAAGAGAGAATGGGTTTGACCCTATTGAAGTGTGTACGGATTTTCGATACCCATGAAGAGCAAAAGGGAGCATTTCATGCCAATCTTTATAAGTAACAACAATTTTATGGATGATCTTCTTGATGTTCTTATTGGCCGCTTCAACAGCCCCATTCATCTTTAGTCTATAGGGAGATGAATTATGATGGACAATCTTAAATTATTTGTAAAGTTCAGACATCATTTTGTTATTCAGATTTAAGCCATTGTCGGTGATAATCCTGCTTGGTACACCATACTGACATATGAGGTTGTTCTTGATGAAGCGCATTACCACCTGTTTAGTGACATTAGCATATGAAGCTACCTCCACCCATTTGGTAAAATAATCAATTGCCACCAAGATAAAATGATGCCCATTTGACGCTTTTGGTTCAGTCATTCTGATCATGTCAATACCCCACATAGAGAAAGGCTATGGGGAAGAAATAACATTGAGAAGTGTTGGAGGTACATGAATTTTATCAGCATAAATCTGACATTTATGGCACTTCTTTGCAAATTTTGTAACAGTCAGATCCAATTGTTAGCCAATAGTAACCTACCCTAAGCATCTTTTTCGCCATTGAATGTCCATTGTCATGGGTACCAAATGAACCTTCATGAACCTCATGCATCAACATGTCTGCTTCATGTCTATCCACGCATCTGAGCAAGATCATGTCATGATTTATTTTATACATTACATCTTCATTAAGGAAAAAGTAGCCTGTCAACCTTCTAAATGTCTTTCTATCTTTATTTGATGCATCAATTGTGTATTGCTGGGTTCAGAGAAAATGCTTGATATAAGAATACCAAGGTTTTTCATCTACCACATCCTCTGTTGTAAACACGTGAACCGGTCTATCCAAGTGTCGTACCATAATACGAGACACATCATTCCAAGTATTAACTTGATACAAAGAAGCCATAGTTGCCAAAGCATCTGTCATCTGATTTTCATCTCTTGGAATATGATGGAATTCAACTTTGTTAAAGATGGGTAACAGTCTTCTAGCATAATCTTTGTAAGGGGTCAAGATAGGGTGACGAGTATCCCATTCTCCTTTAATCTGATTAATAACCAAGGCCGAATCACCATACACATCTAGAACCTTGATTCTAAGATCAATGGCCTCTTCGAGACCCATAATGCAAGCCTCATATTATGCCATATTATTAGTATAATCATATGCCAGCCTTGTAGTAAAAGTAATGTGTGATCCATGTGGAGTGATGATCATAGCACCAATTCCTTTTCCGTAAGCATTCACTGCTCCATCAAATACCATGCCCCAGCGAGATTTGAGATCTGGACCTTCCCCAGGTAAAGGCTCATCACAATCTTTTACTTTCAAGAACATCACATCCTCATCAAGGAAATCAAACTTGACAGATTGATAGTCATCTACTGGTTGGTGAGCAAGATAATCAGCCAGCACACTACTTTTTATGGCGTTTTGAGTGTGGTACTCAATGTCATATTAGGACAATAACATTTTCCAGTGGGCAATCCTTCCCGTGAGAGCAGGCTTTTAAAAAATATACATAATTGGATCCATTTTGGAAATCAACCAAGTAGTATTGTTTAACATATATTGTCGCAACCGCATTACCGCCCAGGTTAGAGTGCAACATGTCTTCTCCAACATAGAATATTGTGACTCACAATCAGTAAATTTCTTACTGAGGTAGTATATGGCATATTCTTTCTTTCCTATTTCATCTTGTTGTCCCAAAATATAGCCCATAGAACTATCCAACACTGTTAGGTACATGATTAATGGTCTTCCTTTAATGGGAGGGAGCAAGATAGGAGGTTCAAGCAGATAGTCTTTGATACTTTCAAATTCCCTCTGGAAATCCTCTGTCCACACACAACCTTGACCTTTCTTTAGCAACTTAAATATTGGTTCACATGTTGTAGTCATGTGGGAGATGAATCTGGAAATATAATTCAGACGCCCAAGGAAGCCTCTAACTTGCTTCTCAGTCCTTGGTGCAGGCATTTCTTGGATCGCTTTGACCTTATCTGGGTCAACTTCAATCCCTTTCTGGCTGACAATAAAACCCAACAACTTCTCTGATTGGACACCGAAGGTGAATTTATTTGGATTCAAGTAGAGACGGTACTTCCTCAAACGCTGAAACAACTTCAACAAATATTCCACATGCCCTTCTTCGATCTATGATTTGGCAATCATTTCATCAACATATACCTCAATTTCTTTGTGCATCAGATCATGGAATAAGGTTGTCATAGCCCTCTGGTACGTTGCACCAGTGTTCTTCAACCCGAAGGGCATCACTCTGTAACAGAATGTTCCCCAGGGTGTGATACATGTTATTTTCTCCATGTCCTCGGGAGCCATTCTCATTTGATTATATTCGGAAAATCCGTCCATGAACGAGAATACTTTAAATTTTGTTGTTCTACAACCAACATAATATGCAGAAATGGGAAATCATCTTTCGGACTAGCTTTATTTATATCTCTATAATCTACGCAGATGCAAACTTTTCCATCTTTATCTGGCACGGGAACAATGTTGGCTATCCATTGAGGATACACTGATGTCACAAGAAAACCAGTATTTATCGGTTTTAAGACCTCTTCTTTGATTTTTACTGCCATATCAGGATGCGTTCTTCTCAACTTATGCTTGATGGGCGGGCACTTTGGCTTCAAAGGAAAATGATGCTCCACAATATCAGTATCTAGACTCGGCATATCTTGGTAAGACCAAGCAAAGATGTCAACATACTCTTTCAATAGCTCAATCAACCTGCTCTTCATATCAGGATGTAACGATTCTCCAATCTTGACTTCCGTTGGCTCTTCTTCTGAACCCAAATTGATTGTTTCTAATGACTCTTTATACGGCTAAATGGAATTTTCCTCGTGCTCGAGCAACCGTGAAACCTCTTCTGGAATCTCATCATATTCTTCTTCTTCCGTCCCAAACACAGGATAATCAAAGTTGGGAGAGGGTGCAGGGTCATTGTATTCAACAGGTTTATTAGTTAATCTGCATATATGATTTGTGATTGCTTTTAGAAACTAACACATATATCAAGTGATCATGCATATTTATTTTCAATTATTATTTTATTCAAAAGGTTTTTTATTATTACCATTTTCCATGAAAAAGCAGAAAAATAAAAGACACAGTTTTGAGAATCAAAGACAACTTGTATTTATGATTTTAATGATCAAAGCAAATAGATAAGCCCATACAATATTAACTTTCGTCTTGGGTAGAATGAAAGATTTTTGAAAAGATAAACAAAAACAAATTACTTTGAGACATGGATGCAAGAGGGAACATCATAAGTGACCCAATTCTTGATTCTGGCTCTAGGCGTCACATAATTTGGCACTTTCTGATCTTCTTCATCCTCCTCAATAGCTTTAACTCCAGAAACAGTTGGATAGAGGTAGCCTTTGCTGCAGAAAACATCATGATAGATGCTCATAGTAGACATTGGCTACAAACCCTTTCCTTTTCCATTCTTTGCAGAGAATCCTAAACCATCCATGCTCTTGTTCATTGGAGGATCAACGACCTGTCCCCATACCTTACTTGGACCATTGCGCACAACCTGCTGAGCATCTTTGAATGAGTCCATAGAATTCTCATTCCCTCTTATGTTATCAACAGATAGAGCCTAGAAATGTGTCCCAATAGCAGCTTCATTTTCCTCCGCAACACTGAAAGATGATAGATGAGATATCAGTAATTCTTGCTCTCCATTTATAATAACCACTTTGCCATCACGCGCGAATTTCAGCTTTTGGTGCAGAGTGGAGGTAACAGCCCCTGCTTCATGTATCCATGGTCTTCCCAGTAGACAACTATATGCGAGTATAATATCCATGACTTGGAAAGTGACCTGGAACAGATGCGGACCTATATGAATAGGCAGATCAACCTCCCCAATAACTGACTTCCTTGACCCATTGAAAGCTTTGACAATAATACCACTTGGGCACATAGGAGCCCCTTGATATTTTAACTTGATCAGCATACTCCACGGTATCACATTCAAGGCATATCCATTATCAATCAGCATATTTGATAATGAATCGCTTTTACAGTTCATGGATATGTGGAGAGCCGAATTATGATTCCTCCCCTCGTCAAGAAATTCATCATCGCAAAAGCTTAGGTTGTTACAGATGTAATATTACCTACCACACTGCAAAATTGTTCTAATGGAATGTCATACTCCGCGAAGGCCTGGTCCAACACCCTCATTAAAGATTCTTTATGGGAAGCAGAATTCATCAACAATGCCAAGATAGATATCTTTGAAGGAGTCTGCAATAACTGATCCACAATTCGGTAGTCGCTCATTTTGATTATTTTCAAAATATCATCCACGTCCTTCTCCAGGGTAGTACAACTAGATTCCCCTGCAGCCTTCTTATCTTCAACACTTTCCACAACCTTCTTTCCAGTATTATCATTTCCACGAATAACCGGTGCAAATACACCACCACTGCGGGTCACTCTACTAGTCTCAGCAATATTTCCAACACTAGACAAAGACTGGATGGGAACTTCCACACCATCCTCTAAAATTGTAGCATTGTATTTGTATGGTACAACTTTGTATGATTTGTAAGGAACGGGCTCTGGCAAGAAAATCACCATAGGGGCAACAACTGGCTTGCTACAGTATTCAATTTCAACAGGGGAAGAATCACTGAAACACGGCACAATCAAATCCACACCTTCTTCAGAAAACTTGGTCATCAAGGAATCATCACCAGAGAACATACCCTCATCTGAGGAAAATAATTCATCTGCAGAAGCATATTCGTCATCTGATTCTTCCTCAGCCAAACAAACCTCAATCTCATTAACCTCGTGGTAATCATCTCTTTGGCCTGAAACCTTGATAGTTCCATTATCCAACAACAACTGAATACCTTTTCTTACAATTGAACATCCTCGGGCATCCCTGCAGCAAATCCGGAAAGATCCATAGTGGTGTTCTACCTGATCAGTCATGTGGCAGAAAGTACATGCAATTGTACGAGATCATCATTCATATGTTCCATATCAAAGATCCTGAATTCTCCAGGAAATTCAAATACCATGTTCACGTCCTCCTCATACTCTGCCCTAGGCCTGATTATATGGATGAGGCCATCATCCATCATCTCCTGCAAATCAGCCTTTATCTTATCGCAACCTTGTATATCAGTACTACAAATACCACAACCAGCATGGTCATGAGTATAGTAACTAAACTCGTAAAGGTCTGCATGCATATTTACCAAGTTTCCTCTGACCAAGTTGATATCATAAATGCGGAAGTCCCCTGGACAACCAGCAACCATGTTAACAGCATTCGCTCCTTCATGTTTTGGGAGATGATTATCTTTTACATTAGGACTGATATCTTTGAAGGATAAAAGTCCAAATCTAACCATTTTATGTACCTCAGATTTTAGAGGATAACAATTTTCTACATTATGCTCTGGTGCACCCTGATGAAAAGCGCACGTCTGATCTGCCTTGTAGTACCAAGGTAAAGGGGATGGTATAGTAGGAGGTGGCCTAGTTTGGACCAACTTTTTCTGGATCAATGCTAGAAGTAACTCTGCATAACTCATAGGATATTCAAAAGGCTCTCTCCTCTGATTCTGCCCTTGACTCCCCTGAGGGGCTAGTCTTTGGTAAGCAATTGTAGTCAGAGCCGCATTTATAATTGAAGTTACCGAGGCAACCTGTTGATGGCGCTGATGATTTCTTCTAGAGGGATTAACCCTTCTTTCTTTAATAACAACATTTTTCTCTCCCTCTTTCTTCTTAACAAATCCATATGATGGCTTCTTCACATTGCTAGAACCTTCACTTTTTGTCAAATGACCTTCTCTTACAGCCTCTTCCAAACGGACGCCCATTCCCACCATTTCAGTAAAGTCACTGGGTGCACTCGCCACCATTCTCTCATAGTAGAATGCACCTAGTGTTTTCAGAAAAATCTTTTTCATTTCTTCTTCTTCCATTGGAGGAATCACTCTAGTGGATACCTCACGCCATCTCTGTGCATATTCCTTAAAAGATTCCTTGTCCTTATGGACCATGGCTCTGAGTTGATCACGGTCAGGCCCCATGTCCATATTATATTTGTACTGTCTGATAAATGCTTCACCCAAATCATTAAAAGAATGAATACTGGCACTGTCCAGGCTCGTGTACCATTTCAATGTTACACTGGTTAAATTGTCTTGAAAGAAATGAATCAATAAGAGTTGATCATTTGTATGAGTAAACATTCTTCTTACATACATCACCAAGTGAGCACAAGGGTAAGTGTTGCCCTTGTACTTTTCGAACTCCAATACTTTAAACTTTGCAGGTATTTTCACATTTGGCACCAAACACATATCACTCACATTCTGCCCAAACAGCTATTTTCCTATGAGGGCCTTAAACTCCTTTTGCATCTTATCAAACTGATCTTGAAAATCGTCAATTCAATCATAGAAACCTAAGCTTTCACGTAGTGGAGGAATGGGGCGATACATTTCATCATTAGCAAACGGAACCACATTCACTGAGGGAGGTGCAGCATAGTGAACCTCGTGTCTAGCAGAAGCGTGTTTACCGTGAAAATTGGTAAACAACTGTTGATCTTCCAAAAAAGGTAATTTTTAGTTACTTGCAGGATCGATCAGTTTGATCCTAGGACATATGCTAAATATTTGTGTTATTTTGATAAAAATGCTAATTCTAATAAAGAACACATTCGACTGAGAAAGGTAGAGGTTTGAGATGCAGACGGCATGTAAAAGTAAGTAGAAAGGGGTTGAGAATAGTAGAAATCTGGTAAAAAGTGCAAGTAAAATGCAAGGGAAAATAAAATTTGCAAGTAAGATAAAAGACTGTAAGCAAGAACGGCAAGGAATGTAAAAAGGAATGTAAAAGACTTTGATTATAAAATGTGGTGTTTCAGACGTACATTCTCAGTATTCTTTCTCACGCAGCGGGTACTCGAATAGTATTGAGTGACTTGTACAATTAGTTAAACACACGGAAAATTTACATAAACTTCCTATATTTATACTAGTAAAAGTAACTGCTAGACGGTTACTTCGATCCAGGATTAGGACAAGTGTCCTTTTCATGTTCTTCAATCTCCAACTTCATGCCACGTTTCTTTCTTCAACTGCCAAGTGAACTTCCTTTCCCTCTTATATTCAAATTCAAATTCAAATTATTGTTGATACGAACGCTTCCAGGTCGAAGGCTCTTACAAGATCGAAGCCTCTGGGTCGAAGACCATTTCTAACTTAGAGAATTCTCTAAGTGTTTTCTCCTCTTTAACAAGGATAACTTTGATAGGCCTTTTCAAAGGCTCTCAATTCGAAGTATCTTTGAATTAAACTATGTTTCCAAATCGAAGGGTCATTAATTTAGATTTCTTCAATCTCTTAGATTTCTTTAATCTATTTTTAGCCATTAAGGCCAATATGTCTAGGTGTCGAATTCAGGAGCTAACAAATTGCCCCCTAAGAATGGCAATTTCGACACCAGAAGAAATGGTCATTCTTTGATATTCCCATTCGACACATATCTTCTTTTTGTCCACAAAAGTCAATCGTGGGCTTTTCGCCTTCTATCAACCACTGTTGGTATTCAGAGTCATCATTACCCTTTTCCCAAGACGTCACTATCAATCATCCGCTACATGCTGCCATGATGGCCATTATCCCTACAACCTAAGAAAGTATGGCAAACGTTTACATCACCTGTACGATAACTGACTCAACGTTCGCCATGTACCCCACTAACTCTGCAGCATTAAATGGTTTTGAGGGAAAACACTCTTCCCTAGACACTATAAATAGCCACGAATTCTCTTCTTTGGAATTTTTACAAGTCCTAATATTCTTTATTTCCTTGAAAAAAGAGATCTAAGAACTTCATCTTCTTCATTCTTTCACTACCCTCAACCATGGCTTTCCTTTCAAACACCACAAACAATCCCAAAACCAAGAACTTTTCTGACTTACAACAACAACCATAAATATTTTCCACTAGTTCTGTTCCTGCTTCGACTGGGGAGCAAAGGTTTATTTCTGAACCCACGACTAGAGATTGGCATGAAGCTTACGATTATCAGGTACTTATTCTCGTTAGGTACTCTGGGAACATGTACGCCATGTCTGGTCCACTATCTGCTTGGGTTGAGAACCCCAAGCAGAATAATGCCTTCTTCCTAACTCACCCTAGGCTCAAGCCTATAGGTTGCACGAAGAAACCCAGGAATGACCCTGAGGATGCTACTCCTACTAACCAATAGCACTCTTAGACAAAGTAAGACATAAACCTTCAGTTTATGAACAAGGGGAACATGATCTTTCGATCTTTCCCTAGCCTTACTTCAGAGTATTCATAATGGTTAAGTAAGATGAAAACAGTGCAGACCCAAATCTAGAAAGATATGGGGATTTATGACTTAGTCATGTTATCGAAGAATGGGTTACCTTATTTCCCTCTTATGTTGGTATCTTCATTGTACTTCTGGGATAGCATGCATTTCACTTTCCATTTTCGACATAGCAACCATTACTGGTCTTCGATCAATTGGTGACTATTTCGATCCTAGAGATTTATCTGAAGATACTATTGGGTTTTCGGCCACAAAACCCACATACACTATATTCATCAACCACTTTCACAACAAGTCTAGCAGCACTATCTCTGAAGTGGAACACATAGATTTTCTAGCTTTGGGGTTATCTCGCTTCGTTTTCTGCACCAAGTCATTTCAAGTGACTAAGAAGATGCTCACCCTTGCCACGTAGCATCATCATGGTTACAACCTTTGTTTGGCCGAATTGATTTTGGCCAACCTGTATGAATCCATCAGCAATGGTGTGACTCATCTTAAAGTTATTGGGGATAAGGAGAGTTTGCTCCTTTCTGGCCCCTTCTGGCTCCTTCAACTTTGGCTCAACACCACTTTTGAATCTTTTCTTCCTCAGAAGAACAAGATTAATGAGAAGGCCCTAGAAATCTTAAACAGAAGGGTCGAGGGCACTAGATTAGTCATGTTGACTCCAACGGATGAGGGCCAACAATTCCATAAAGAGTTTACTAGCTTTGTAATGATGTTTGCAAAGCGTGAGGAATTTGTTCTGACTATGGCTCCCTTCGCCAGTCGAATGGTTGGTCCGGAATGGTTTATTCGACCATATCCCTCATCTGATGAAGAGGACCAAGTGGAGGAGT
Organism: Vicia faba; assembly: GCA_948472305.1. Taxonomy (NCBI): domain Eukaryota; kingdom Viridiplantae; phylum Streptophyta; class Magnoliopsida; order Fabales; family Fabaceae; genus Vicia; species Vicia faba. The sequence goes on from OX451735.1 coordinate 1,421,861,195, forward strand.
ATGTGGCTATCTGGGAATCGTTTCTTCGCCCAAGTATTATGCCACTAAGATTCAAGAGTTCAAAGAATCAACTCATTTTGATTGCTTATCAACCGAATCTTGTCTCTCACCAATTTGGCATCATCCAATCACTCCCTTCTCCAATCTATCCCCGAGAAAAGTCTCTGCTGTTTTATAATGCAGACTATTCAAAGGATGCTGCTACCAAGCATATTGGTAGGTATGTTGGTCGAACCGTACTAACTTTGTTCAACTTCAAACTCAACTTCCTGTGTTCGCATATCTTTGAAGACTGACGGATGCAGTACTATGACAAAGAAATCTTTGATGCAAAAGACTTTGCTGACCGTCTTCAAGAGGCGTTTATACTTATCTCTGACAAGATTAAAAAAGGTCATCTTTATTTTCAAAGAAAATGCCTTATTTTCTTTGATTCAATCATTTGACATCTGGCTTATACTTGTTTATTTTCTAGCTGTCAGGAGAACCATTACCAAGAAAGTCGTTGAAAGCGCAAAGGGAGGAGACCTTTCTGTAAAACCTCCACCACAGGTAAATACTTCCTGCTATAACTTTCTTTTCAACATGTTAATATTGATGCTAATGCTTTCGACTCCTTTCTTTTCTGGGTATTAAGAAAACTACTCCAAAGAAAAGGAAAGTTCAAGAAATTGAAATTTCCAGTGATGAAGAAGAAGAATCTCCTCCTGTCCCTCTTAAGAAGCAGAAATTAAAGAAACCAGTTCCTCTTTCTGAACCTCGTTCGAAAACCAAGACTAAGGTTATGGCTACTAAGTTGAGGCCTCCTCCTGTCATCATCAAAGAGCCAACGGAATGAGAAATAGTTGCTAGGCTGAATGATCCCAGTGAAAGTGATAATTCAAGTCCTGGTGTTTAAGTTCCACCCCAGGTAACAACTTCGACCATCTAAAACTCTTCTTTGAATTATTTTACAATAATTATAATAATACACTTTTGATCCTCAGGACACTGCTGGCACTTCCAAACAGGCTCCTACACCTGTAGAAGAATTTGTCACTTTAATAAACAGTAAGGGTGAACCAACTTATAGGCCTTCTTTAGCAAATGGATCCTTTATGAGCTCAGCCAGCGAGGTGAACCAAACCTATGAGTATCAAGTTTCAACTGTTGGAGAGTAGAATAAAGGAATCCCTAGTGAGGAGAATTCTGACCTGCCACACACTACTCTCAGAACCTCGCTAGCCACTAATGATGAACAAGAAGAGGAAGAGGAAGCTGCTGATGATGCAATTGGACCAGAGGGGGAGGGAATACCAGAGGGAGAGAATCAGAATAAGGATATTCCAGCAGAAGATGGGAGAGATAACTCTGCAGCGGGAGCAAGAAACCCTACAAATGTTGAAGGTGCCCATCTCCCGATACAGGATTTATCTGTCGGAGAAAATGTGGCCCGTATCACCAATGAGAGAGTCACTTCGACAAGGTCCCGTACTAAGGAGGATTTGGCATTACTAAAACAGAATAATCCTCTTGGCTACTTGAATGCCATACTCGAGGGCAGAGAAAATTCTTCCGATCAAAGTCCCAATGCTTCAATTGAGTCTAGAAAATCTACTTCAACATCTCGTCTTGAGGAGGCACTTCAGAAAGTCAAGGTGCAACTTTTTAAAAGAGATTTAATGTTGACATTAGAGGGAGAACCTATTTCTCCTTCCTTTCTGAAGATCACTTTAAGATTTGTCGACCTTCCTTTTGCTTCTCCTGACATCGCCAGCATTATTTTGGATTTGACTTTGATCGTCGATCAGGTCTCAGCTGATTACAATCGCCGAAGGACTCTCAATCGCGAGATTGAAGATGCCAATGACCATGTAGTTTCTTCCTGGAGTGCTGCCACTGAATCAGCTTCAAGGCTAAAGGAGTTGTCGAAAGAGAAAGAGGCTAGGCAGAAAGAATTCTAAGAAATTGACCAAAATACAGCCAGCATGAAGGCTCAGATCAGAGAATTGGAGGCTAAGATTACCACAAATGATAAACGAAAAGAAGAACTTCTTACTACCAACTCTGATTCTGAGATCCAAGAGGAACTCGGAGATGGATTAAAGTATGTTGATTGGGCCCAAGCATTAGATGCTAAAATTGAAGCTCTTCATTAGTCAAAGGCTTTGTGTGAAAGACGTTTGGAGCTGCAGAAGATCAAATATCTCCAAATCAAAGCCAACCTCCCATTTTTATTTTGACTTTTTATTTGTATAACTTATGTTTTTGTAATGACTTATAGCCATTTTGGCTGCTTAATGCATTTTCCATTTTGGCTCTTTACTTCGACTGAGATTAAACATTGGTTATTTTAATCTCTTGAAGTACAGGTCTATACTTTTTCAAGTATTTACCATTTACTCTCAAGAGCCTTTGATCTTCATTTAACTCTTCAATCTCATAGGCACCACCAGACAATGTTTGGATAATCTTAAAAGGTCCTTCCCATTTAGGAGACCATTTTCTCATATTTCTATCATTTCGATCCATTGGGAGAATTACCTTCCATACCAGATCCCCAGGCAAGAATGTCTTGGGTTTTACTCTTTTATTGTAAGATTTTTCCACTCTTTTCTTCTGTATCCTTAAGAGGTCTAAAGCTCTCAGTCTTTCTTCATCCAAATCAACCAATTCATCTAACATCATATTCCAATAAGCTTTGAAAGGGATATCTTGATGTTTCTGAATTCTTGTTGACTGGAGACAAATTTCTACTGGAAAAACTACGTCATGGCCATAGGTTAATCGAAATGGTGTCATTATGGTAGCTTCCTTAGGAGAAGTTTGACATTCCCATAAGATTTGGTTCAACGTTTTATGCCAACTCTTTGGCTTTTTTCCTACATGCTTCTTTAGCAAGCCAATTACTACCTTATTTGCTGCTTCGACTTGTCCATTAGCTTGCGCATAGTAAGGCGTAGATGTTAACAGCTTGAATCCCATTTCTGTGGCGAACTCCTGCATTTTTCGACCAGTAAAAATTGATCCTTGGTCAGTTGTTATTGTCTCAGGAATTCCAAACCTATATATAATGTTCTTTTGAATAAATTCAATGACATTCACTTGGTCTGTGTTGATTAAAGGAATTGCTTCAATCCACTTAGTGAAATAGTCAATGCCCACCAATATATATTTCTGGCTTTTAGACGATGCCGGTCGAATCTCCCCAATGAGATCCAAAGCCCATCCTCTAAAAGGCCAAGGTTTCACAATCGAGTGAAGTTTGCTTGCAGGTATATGTTGGATGCTTGTATGTTTTTGACATTCTTAGCGACCTTTTGCAAACTCCACACAATCTTTTAACATAGTAGGCCAATATAATCCTTGTCGAAATAGAAACATTTCATTTTATGGCCTACTTGATGTGCCCCACATGCCCCAGCATGTGAAGTTGAAAGGGCTATGTATGCCTCTGTTTCACTTAGGCATTTCAGTAGTACTCCTTCAGGCGTCTTTTTAAATAACTTGTTTCCCATTAGAATATAACTTAGCGCCATGTACTTTGTTTTTCATTTTGTCGAAGCCATTGGATTTTGAAAATAATCTACTATAGGTTTTCTCCAATCTTGTTCTGTTAGATTGTCTATGAACGAAATTTCGAAGTTTTCTTGGTCAGCGTACCCCAACTTTATTGTTTCCAAATCTGTTGGAGACAACTTGGTTGATTTTACTCTTCCTCTAACTTTGATTGCTTGTTGTAATTTTTCTTTTGAAACTTTATACGTAGATGCAATCTGTGCTAAGTCATTAGCCACTTGATTTTCCAATCTTGGTATATGTCGAATGTTGATCACTTCAAAGTTTTTCAACAAACGATTGGCTATTACAAAACACATGATAATATTTTCTCTTATACATTTGTATTCTTTCGTAACTTGCCTTATGACTAAATCTGAATCTCCCATTATTTCTACTCGAGTTTCCCCCAATTCCAACCATATTTCAAGGCCTACGATTAGAGCTTCGTACTCAGACTCATTGTTCGAACAAGAACCTTCAATCTTGTACTTTAATGTTGTTGGAATTTTATTTGGAGAAATAATTAGAACTCCTACTCTAGTACCATCTTTATGACTGGAACCGTCGAAGTATAACTTCCAGGGTTCGATCTCCAAGTAGTTTAATGATTCTTCATTTATTGAGTGGTCAACTATAAAGTTTGCTACCACTCGACCTTTTACAGCCTTGAGAGGCATAAAGGTTAATGAATACTCAGTTAATGCAAGTGCCCATTTGCCTATTCGACTATGCTAGATGGGTTTTGATAACATATATTTGAAAACATCAAAATGAGACGAAACATAAACATCAACTGGTTTTATATATTGCTTGAGTTTTGTACATGAGAAGTAAATACATAAACATAGTTTTTCAACTTCGTTATATCTAGTTTCTACATCATTTAAAACTCTACTAAGGTAGTAGATGGGTCTTTCGACACCATTTTCATCCTCTTGAGCCAACATGCTCCCTAGGGTTTTATCAGATGCAACTATGTACAATCTCATACTCCTATTTCTATAAGGAGGTACCAGAACAGGTGGATTGGTGAGGTATCATTTGATCTTGTCGAAGGCCTCTTGTTGTTCTTGCCCCCACTCGAATCCTCCTTTATTGAGTCGAGGTAGTGGTGAGAAGGCTTGTGTTTTTTCACTTAAGTTGGATATAAATCTCCTCAGGAAATTTATCTTGCCAAGTAGAGATTGCAACTCGTTCTTGCTAGTTGGCGCTTTCGCTTCCAAAATGTCTTTGGTCTTGTTCTGGTTTATTTCGATTCCCTTTTTATGGACCACAAAGCCTAATAAGTCCCCTACTTTGACGCAGAAAGCGCACTTTAGAGGATTCATCTTTAGACCATAGCTTCTCATCCTTTCGAAGGACTGTCGAAGGTGGTCTATATGATTCTTCTCTGAAATAGGTTTGACAACAATGTCGTCAATATAAATATGCATAAAAATTTCAATAAAATCATAGAAGATGGAATTCATTGCCCTTTGATATGTTGCCCCTTCATTTTTTAGGCCAAAGGGCATCACTACCCATTCATAAGTACCTAAAGCTCCAGAGCATCGAAATGTTGTTTTTGAGACATCCTCTTCAGCAATGAAAATTTTATTATACCCAGAGTATCCATCAAGCATACTCATGTATTCAAAGCCAGCGGCAGAATCGATAAGCATTTCCGCCACAGGCATTGGATATTCATCTTTGGGTGTTGCAGCATTTAAATCTCTAAAACCAATGCACACCCTTAAGGTACCATTTTTCTTTATGACAGACACTATATTTGCAATCAATTCGACATACCTGGTCATTCGAATGAACTTGCATTTCACCAGTCTTTCGACTTCTGTCTTGATCTTCGACAAGATCTCTAGTGCAAAACGCCTTGGAGTTTTCTTCACATGAGTTTTTCCAGGCTTTATTGGTAGTTGAAGCTCCACCAATCTTCTGTCGAGACCAGGAATTTTGTTATAATCCCATGCAAAGAAGTCTTTAAACTCCTTCAACAATTGTATTATTTTGACCCTGAGTGTTGGATCTATCTTCGCACTGATGTATGTTGGTATTTTCACCAAACCTTCGCCCAGGTATACCACTTCTAGAGGATCTTGCGCTAACATTTTAACATTGTCTGCCAACCGATCCTTTTGAAACCCCAAAGGCTCATCATCATAGATGGCATCTAGCCTCTAGCTTATTTCTTCCTCCCTTATTAAGTCAGGTGGTTCTGGTTTGAAGTCTTTCCCAGGACCTTCTGGAAGAAACACTTGCTCATTGGATTTGAAATCCATATACTTGACTTCAGCCTCTAAGGCCGCTATCATTCTACTTTCGGCCACATATGCCGAAATCCTTTGTAAAGCTTGTGATTCAGTCATCGTCACTGAATTCACTTCCCCAGCATGTTGGTCGTATGTCATCAACTCCTTCATAGTCAATGTTTGATAAATCTTCTCTGTCCCACTGGAACCCATGGTCAGAGTGTAGGTAGAGGGAGCAAAAGGCATTTGGCGCTGGTGCCAAATCAAAGTCTAGAGGGTTGCATGGACCTATGTGAGCCAGATTTCTGTCGAAGTTTGTTCTATTGACATTATTAGCTTCGACCATATAGTATCTTTGATATGCTTCAATATTTTCAACTATACCATCTGGGCGCCAAATGGTAACACGTTGGTGCACTGATGATGGCACTGCTCCTATGCCATGTATCCACTCTCTACCTAAGAGTATATTATAGTTAGGCTTCGCTGAAATGACCATAATCATAGATGGTCGAAGTATTATTCCCACCTTGAGGTCTAATTGTATCACTCCTATAGTAGTTCCAATACCTCCCTCATAGTTCGATAGAACCATGTTGTGGGGTTTGATATCTTCATCCCCTTTTCCTAGTTTCCTCAGCATACCTTGGGGAATTATATTTATTATGGCCCCATAATCAACCAGAATTTTGTTGATGGTTGCTTCCCCTACTTTTACTCTGATGAACAATGGTTTGAGGTGATTCTTCATCGCCTCAATAGGGCGTTCGAAGAAAGCATTTTTCTCTTCGACACATCTGTTGTTCATGATGTAATAACAAACTGGCCTATGTTTGGCCATCTCATGTTCGACCTCCCAGTCAGTCTCTTTGACTTCGACTTGGAGGTTATATTCCCTGGGTAGTATTGACACTACATTCACCATAATATCCAAAGTAGCATCAGATTCAGAACTACCTTCATCATTTGATTCACCTTGTTCTGGCCACACCAATCTTCTAGCAATTGGTTTTCTTTCCAAAGGCTTTCTTTGTTTGCCTTTTTCCTTTCTTTGTGGCACATTAGTGCTTGATTCTAGTTGAGGCTCCTCTGTAGCCTCTCTTTCGGCTTTTCGTCGTCTTTGATATCTCCTCCACTGGGAGCACGACATGTGGTTTTTCCCTTGTAATTGCTCGACACATGAGCCACTTTGTTTGTTGTTGTAGTTTGGAATTACTTCCTATAGGCCAAGGATGATCCTCTTGGCACATCGAATGTTTGCCATTTATCCTCACTGGGCATTTTCTGCTTGTTGTTTTCAGCCAAGTGTCCATAGGGACATTTGTTGGAGGCATGAAAGTTGATGGCCTCTTCACTTGGTTCATTGGTCCCTTCTGATATCCTCTTCTGGGGTCATATCTGACCTCAGGATCCATGTTGGGTTAGGCATTGGTGCCCCATTTCTATTTTGCTTCCCTCACACCCTGTATGTGTTCTGCAGCCTTTTTGTCGAAGATGGAGCTGCATCTTAGACACAGCATCACGTCAGACTTCTTTTTCTGGCATCGTTGCAGAAAATCTACCTGATTCTCATTCTCTTTAGGAAATGTAGTTTTATTGACTTCCTCTTGTCTGATGGCCTCTTCTGAAGCCTTCGCCCCAAATACTTCAACCATATTGACTTCTATGTTGCTCTTGGCAGCGAGATTCATCCTTTTCATTTAGGCTTCTAGGTCCTCTATCAAACCCGTGACGGAAGCCAAATAAGAACCTGCAGTAGTCCCTTTGTTTAAGCCTTCAACAGCTCCTTTGTTTGAGCCTTCGGTAGCTCCTTTGTTTGAGCCTTTAGTAGCTCCTTTGTTTAGACCTTCAGTAGCCTTTCCCACCCTTTCGACAGTTTTTCTGGAGATGTTCCCAATGAAACTCCCAAAAACAGGCTTATTGACGAAGTCTTTTGAAACTTTGACCATGTTGATGCCTGGTGGTTCAGCATAGTTGGCATCAGCTTGCAATGGGTTTGAATCGATTTTCATCGGAGGTTTTTCTGCATACTTGAGTCTACCTTCTTTGATCGCTCCTTGAATGAGATCCCTGAAAAGAAAACATTGTGAAGTTTTATGGCCAAAATAATTATGATACTTACAAAAACCTTTTTTCTTTCTTTGTTCTAAAGGAAACATTTTTTGCCCCTGGGGGTACTATCATTTGGCCATCTTTAAATAACAAGTCAAATATATCATCACATTTTGTGATGTAGAAACTATATGTTTTCTTTGGGAATCCTTCACTGCTCTTTTCAGACTCAATAGGATTCTTCCCATTTGAGGGCATTAGCAATCTGCAAGAGTACGATGGCCCTTGCTTTAATTCTGCTAAATCTATTTCGCTTTCTTTAATAGCTATAGGATCACTAGATGTCTCTAGATCATCGTCATCCATTTCAACAAAGGCTACCCTTTCACTTCGATGAGTCTTAGTTGCTTTAGCTTTTTCAGCTTTAAGACGTTCTACCGGTCAAACTCTATCGGCCAATTGGGCCATATCCCTCAGGTATTGAGTATCTAATTTTTTCCTAATAAAATAATCTAGGCCCCCTGCGGCCATTTCGACCAACTCATGCTTAGGCACTTGTGTAAAGCATCTAGCTTTGAGCAGTCGAAATCTATTTAGATATTCATCTATTGGCTCAGTGAATCTCCTTTTCACACTAGCCAATTCTTTCAGACTTGTTTTGGTTTGTCCCATGTAAAATTATTCATGGAACAATTTCTCCAATTGATTCCAATTGTGGATCAAATTGGCTGGGAGGGTGGTAAACCAAGTAAAAGCATTTTTAGTTAGGGAACTTGGGAAGTACTTAATCCTAAGGATCTCGTTATTTGAGATTTCCCCAGCTTCTATCAAATATCTCGCCACATGTTCGACCGCGGATTCTGTTGTATCCCCAGAAAATTTGGTGAACTTTGGAACTTTACACATATGGGTAAATCTGTTTTCAAGATATACTCTGACAATGGGGATGTAAAGTTTGGCCTATAAAAGCCAATGTTCATTCCATTATGTATCATGATTCTTTCGATCATGGCTGTCAGATTATTATCTGTTCCATAATTATGGTGTCGAACCTGCTGTATCACTTCATCAACATTTTGGTTTCTATTTACCATAATTACATCTCGATCGACATCTCTAGGGATCTGTGGGGGAACTTTGGGTATGTCGACTCTAGGTTGTTCAATCTCCATTCTATGGTTCATTCTAATTGGCTGTAGATTTTGGTTAATGGTCACATCTTCCTCTAAGACTATACCCTGATTCCCTCTTATTGGCGCTCTTTGGGGTTGTCGAATAGGTTGGGGAACCCCAAAAAATTCAGCCATGCACGTCATTTGAGCTGTCATTTGCTGATTCGACTGGGTGGTATTTTGTATTAGAGGGTTCAGCATTGTACTCAAAGTTTGTGCTAACAATTACACCATATCATGGTTACTTTTTTCCATTTGTTGCCTCAAAATTGTCGTAGAAGCATTTGTGAGGCTTGGTATTGCATGGGATTCCCCTCCTAAGAGTTGGTTTCTACCCAAATTTGCCATACCGGTTCCAGATCTATGTAATAGCGAAGACGCACTCACCAAAGGTTCTTAAAACATGGACGCAACATTCATAAGAGTAGCCATTTCAGTAGTTGGCATGCCATAAGGCTGCTCTCGACCCATCCATGCTGTCGAAAATCCTGGGGGAACATAGGGTCGAGATCCTGGATTTATCCTTGGTGGGAGTGTTCCATATGAAGCCTCCCAGGTTTTAATTCCCCAGTAGAGATCGTCGGATTTGCCTTTATTTCCCGAGGAAGGTCATGAAGGATTCTCAATTCCTCGCAGAAGTTATCAAAGCTCTTGTTAATCCCCACAAGTCACCAAGGATTTTCAATCCTCAGCAGTAGTCCAAAGGACGTTCTCAGTCTCAACAATCAAAGGTTTTGAATCTCTAGCAGCAGTCAAGGGTTTATTTTCCCTGGCGGCAGTCAAAGATTTCATTATCTCCAGCTATCAAGGATTTATTTTCCTCAGCAAGACAGCTAATCGGCTTACATGCGCATACATTGCATTCATATATCATAAACATTGATAAAACACATTTATTGCATCATACATTTCATGCAACATAACTTTGTGTTTTCAGCTAACATTTTACCCTTTTCAGGATAAGATTAAAAGCTATCTTTAACAAATACTCAAAAATCTCAAATACAGTATGGATACACCCCAGACACGGCGGTCATTCTATTACTTATTCAGACTTCAGCAATCAGATATAGACTAGATACGCTCCAGACACGGAAGCCATTCTATCTCTCATTCAGATTCAACTATCAACTTCAAGTTCAAATACACTCCAGACACGGAAGTCATTCTGTCACTTATCCAGATCCCAGTTACAATACGGATACACTCTAGACACGGAAGTCATTCTGCTACTCATACAGATCTCAACTTCAGATACAGTCCAGATACGCTCCAGACACGGTTGCCATTCTGTCACTCATTCAAACCTATTCCTCAGCCTAGAGATACTCCATACACGGATGTCTTTCTATCGCTTATTCAGATTTTAGATTTCGGATACAATACAGATACACTCCAGACACAGCATTCATTCTGATATTCATCCAAGAATCAAATACAGTTACAGCTTGGATACGCTCCAGACACGGACGCCATTTCCTTGTTCATATAGATCCAATCTCTAGATACAACTCAGACGTTCCAGATACGGATACCATTCTGACATTCACTCTCTTAATTCTCAACAAATAAGTCTTGGATGGAATCTTTAAGCCCATCTCCAGCAAGATTCTACCATCTCCAAATGGCATCTTTAAGCCCATTCCCTCAGCTACATTTCTGATAAGTGCAAATTTATGGGCACTCTAGTGTCCAATCCTCTTTTACCTTTGAGTCACGAAAGGCAAACTCGCCAATCTAACTCTTCAGGTTCAAGAAGATTGAACAGGGGTAGTTGTTGTACCCCAAAATTTTCCCTCTCATTTTTAAAGATTCCCCCTCACAAGGCTCCTTGAACTCCATATAGGATTAGGGTTTTGCACTGCCCAAGACATCTCATTGCACTGATGACCTAAATTAGGGTTTGAGTTTTCACAAGGATTTTTGGACCTCCAATGCTCAAAGTGACTTTCATACTTCATGTTGGACTCATAAGCTTGTCCATACCAAGTTTCAAGCCTTGAATCAAATTTTTGCCCAGTCAACTGGACAGTTGACCTAGAAATCGCTGTATTATGGAAAAAGTCAACGGTGGCCAATTTACAGTCAAACCTCATAAATTTTGACCCACATCAACATTATAAACTCATATGGACCATTTGATCAAGATTGGACCATAACTCCACAAGAAATTTGATCAGATCACCAAAAGGGAAAAATGGTCATTTTTAGGGTTTTGACTGCACAATGGGCAATTTCTGATTTTTGACCTAGCCAATGGAAAATTGGGTTCAAGCATGGACTCAATGGCATCATCTTGACCTATTAACAAGGTTCAAAAGATCTCAAGTGCATTGGATTGACAGATGAATTTTTCAATCAACTGATCAAAATTTGAATGTACACTGAAAAATTAAACTTTGACTTTTTGGTCAAAATCAAGTGCCAAGGGTCATTTTTCATCAAGATGTGTCAAAACATGAAACTTGTTTACCAAGAAACCCATTTTTGCAAATTAGGGTTTAAAGTTGAAAATTTTCATAACTTAGAATTTTTCTAAGTTATGAAATTTTCTTAATTTTTCCTAACTTTGCCCAACATTTTCACCATGATGCAATTGGATTCAAACAAAACTTCCACAATGAAAGTTGTAGTCCTCCACAAATTCTACAACTTTGATTCACAAAGTTTTCCCAAAAGAAGCTTAGATCTCAAGTTATGATTTTTGGAACAAGGGTCCCTAAAACTTGTAACTTAGTGAAATTTTGCCCTAGTTTAGGCAGGATTTTGACCTATCTTCTTGGCCATTTTTCACATAGTTACACTTGGAATCTAAAATTGCATTTCAAATATGGATTGTAGAGCATTTTTCAATCTTTCCAAAATGTCCAAGAACTCTCCAAAATCATTTGTGGTTAGGGAGAATCAAAGGCTTGAAGTTGGCAAAAACTCACTTTTCATCCATGGCATGTTCATGTTCATACAAGTTGCAAATTCAAATCAGCTTGCTTTGCACTAGATTAAAGGCCTCTAAACCATTTCAAACTCAATAATTAAATGCAAATCCATTGGTATAAGGCATTGTCATTAGGGCATTGTACACAAGATTAATCCTTAAGTGGAAAAAGCAACATTACCATTTTTGCTTAAATCTTGCTTTATGTCAAAACTGATTTCTTGAGCATTGGTCCATATCTTATGCAGAAAATAAAATCCACAAATTGGAGGGGCCAAAGGCAAAGTGTGCAAGCATATGGATAGCCTGTACAGGCCTGTTGGACATCATTTCTCATGTTTGCTTAAAATACAAGAAAGATATCCAAAACACTAGAACTTGAACATCTGTGAAAATTAACTTGTACAAGCATTTGAGACATCTTTCTCACATCCCCTTGAACCAGAAACACAACTCTTTGAGCCCTCAAACATCCCATAGCTCAAAATCACCTTCCATTGGCAAAATAGGGCAGCATCTTCAACTTGACTTCCATAGCACAATTTGCTCGTGCGTTTTGCCCCAAACCTGTTCAAACACCTTCCATTCAATCCATCCAAGTTATCCCAAACCTTAAACACCAACTGTAACTCCATTTACAGGGTTTGCCATTTTCATTTTGAGCTTGTGCAGGTTGAGTTCTGTAGGCTTGTTCAAGTACATTCAAGGCAAGCTAGACATTGGAGAAGGTCAAGTGAAGTTCAAGCAAGCTCCCAGACATCTCAAGCCTTGTTGAAAAGCTCCACATTGCCCTACACGAAGTCAGCTGAAACAGGTTTTTATCAACTTCCTATCTCTCTATTTAGGAACATTTAGACTTAGGTTTGTGAATAAGAAATGTAGTATTCATAGCCATGAAGTTGTACATATGCTCAGTTTTCATTTTTATTAAGCATGCTAAGAGAATTTGGTCCATGAACATCCTGAAAAAACTAGGTTAGATTTTAGGGCCAGAGAAATTCTCTCTGGTCTTTGAGAGTTAGGATTAGTTTTTTATATGGTTAGATTCGTCTTGAAAAGCTCTACAACTTTGATGTTATGTGTTTTTGCAATAGAGCTCGTATGCAGGATGTCCATGTTTGGTACAGGCGCGCGCGTTTTGTTTGAAAGTCAGAGGTTGAAGATGAATTGGTGGGCTGGGCTTGGTCCTGGCTCACTATTGACACCCCCCTTTTACTTTTTACACCCCCCTGGCCCAATTTCTTTACATTTTTATATTTTTATATTTATTTTCATTTTCTGATTTTGTTTTATATTTTCCAAACATAAAAATATCATAAAATATTTTCATAAAATTTTCACATTTTTTTTTGTTATTTTTTGTTATTTTTTTGGGCTTAAAAATAGTTATTAGGTAATATATACTTTTATTTATTTAATAAAAACTTATAAATATTATAGAAATATTACATATTTTATTTTTATTTATTCATACCTATAAAAATAATATTTTTCTCATATACTATCATTTTTTTCCTAAATATTTGTATATATTTTATTTATTGTACATATTTAATATAATTAATACATATATAAATATATACTTTTATTTTATTAGATACTTTAGAATAAAAATATAAAAATATTATACTTTTATTTTTATTATTATTTATACTTAAAAAAATACTTTTTCTAAATATATTTTATTACATACATTATTTTATTTTATTGTATATAAATAATATAGCCAATATATTTATATTCTTAAAGAAAAATTAGGGTTTACCCTTAATAAAAATAATATTTTCTTTTATTTATTTCTTTCCTTTTTTGCATTAAATATTTTCACATACATGGAAAATAAACATAAACTTTTTTCATATTCATATATTTTGTATATTTATGTAATTTGTTTATTTAAATATTATCCCTTTATTATTTAGGCCATTTGATTCAATTTGGATGTAATAGTAAAATTAGGGTTTTTATTTTCTTGTCAAAATATACCCCCCATTCAAAAAGTGTATCCCCCTCCCCATAATCATGTTGTAATAGTTTAGACTTTTAATTCTCGCATTTTATACTTTCAATTATGCCATGATAGAGATTAGGGTTTGTATGTAAAAATCTAAAATCAACAAGTAGCTTGACCTAATACAAAGACAAAAATGCATGAAAATCAATACACAATGCACACTTGCACCCTTAGGGTTACATCCACTTGTTGCCTTAAAAATGGGCCATGTTATGCATGTTGGGTACTTTGACAAAACAAAAACAAAACAAAGGATCATAGTCCCTCGATGACACTATCTTGGTTGCCTAAACAAAATGATCAAGTCCCTCAAAATTTTGCCAAAAATACTTAACACAATTGCTATCATGATCTATACGATGACTCGCGCATGTCCCATTTAAACATCCTAATACAAGGTTGTTTACCAAATGCAATGGTAAAACAACACTGTCAAAAGGGTTAAAAACATATAGGAAAGATCTTTGAGTAAAATAGGGTAGATAGCTCTTAGTTACTTGATCAAAAGCTTGCAAAAACATCCTTGCTATTTTCAAACACACCTCATAACACAATTTCAAAACATTTCCAAAACAAACTTTCAAACATTGAAACATCTTTTCAAAAGACAAAAACACCTTTGTATACATTCAAACAAGAATCATTACAAAGGTTACCACAACGATGGCCTCTTCTTAAAACATCTTTCAAAACCACACACAAAGCACCATTTCAAACAATTGAAAAGCAAAAGCAAGTGATCTAAACAAGTAATTAAGAGCCCATGGATAACCATGGATGAAAAGGGTGCTTACACCTTCCCTTTTCATAATCTACTCCCCGAACCCAAGAAAACATCTCAAAGGTCTTTCCTGTGCTTTTTGACCTTTCCTTAGGATAAAATAAAAAGTCGGTGGCGACTCTTGCTAAACCAAATCATTTACGAACACAAAACGCAAAACCTCAAGTCATTTCTTCCACCGTATCACAGAACTGGAGACTCTGCTGGGGACATTAATAAAACTGGAGTAACCTTAGGGTTTAGATCACCTTTGCATGCTTATCTTGTTTTCTTTTATTGCTTTACATTTGGTTCTCTTGTTTGGGTTTTGAATCCTCCACCCGGATTTTTGGGAAACATTCATAGGTAAATAGCAATACGTTGTGAAAATTGTGCAGGGTATACCGACATGGTTGAAGCAATAGCTACATTAGTGCGACATATTTGTGGGTACCGATAGCCTTTGAGTCAATCAAAGAGAATACGGGGCCGCTGAGTGATGTCATGAAGCACTAATGAACTCTTAGAACCTTACTTGATCATCTTGGCCTTATTAGGGGTAGTGAGATAACCCGCTTTGGTGCTGTCCGAAGTTGGTAGATACTCGATAATACACTCATTGAGGGTTGTTTTCTTTGAATATTTCAGTCGCCAGTTAAGTGGCTAAACTGAAACAATGAACACAGAAAATAATCCAGTGATATTGAACTCCTTAGAACCCGGTTACTATTTATAGGACAGGTTGAGTCAACTAACTTCAAGAGGGTACTTACCTATGAAACCTCATGCAAGCTTGAAACTAGGATCTTGTGTGACTTGTTTGTACATATGCTTGTGCATACATAATGAACATCATAAAGCATCATATGCATCCACTAACCATTTCAAGGGTTTGGATCTTTATCTTTGTTCTTATTTTGTAGGTCATGGAATCTCTTCGCAGGAAAACAATTCAAGTTAACTTTGTGAGAATCCCTCCTCAACTCAAGGAGCTCACTTCCAAGATTCCAGAGAATTCTCTCTTCAGTGAAAGACATGGTGGACTTCTCAACTTGGTCAACTCCAACATTGAAGAAGACAGGGTGAAAGTCCTCTTCCAGTTCTTTGACCCCCTACACCACTGTTTCACATTCCCTGATTTCCAACTAGTACCTACTTTGGAGGAATTTTCTCAACTCCTAAGGATTCCTATTCTGCATTAACTACCCTACAACGGTACGGAAAGAGAACCAAAGCCTGAAGATGTTGCTCAAGCCTTACACTTGCAACCATCTGATATCAAAGGTCATTGAGAAACCAGAAGTGGTGTCAAGGGTTTCTTGGCAAAGTTTCTGTTTGAGAAGGCACAAGACTGCTGGAATTCTCTAGATCTGCAAGCTTTTGAGGAGATTGTAGCACTTCTCATCTATGGGTTGGTTTTGTTCCCAAACCCTGATCAGCTTATAGATGTGAATGCTGTCAAGATTTTCATATCTCGGAATCCTGTGCCTACATTGCTTGGGGACATCCTACACTCATTTCACACACGAACAATGAGGAAAAGAGGTGTTCTCATGTGTTGTGCTCCTCTTCTAGAAAGGTGGTTTATTTCTCACCTTCCCCAATCAGTTTTGAAGAATGAGCAGGGTTTAAGGTGGTCAAAATGGTTGATGACCCTCACACATTCTGATGTTCATTGGTGTTCTTGGTCCAGAGAAAATGTCATCATCAGTGATCGTTATGGAGAATTCCCTAATGTCCTATTA
Source organism: Vicia faba (assembly GCA_948472305.1). Lineage (NCBI taxonomy): Eukaryota > Viridiplantae > Streptophyta > Magnoliopsida > Fabales > Fabaceae > Vicia > Vicia faba. The sequence goes on from OX451735.1 coordinate 1,421,877,659, forward strand.
CTTGGCATTAGGGGAGGCATTACCTACAACCCCTGTTTAGCTCTGAGGTAGTTTGGGTATGCCCGAAGGGATGGCCCTCATGATATGCTGATTCCTGACTTAGTTTTTGACTTTGACAACGACGCTCAAGGACTTCGACAAAGGTTTATCCGAGCTTGGAGGATGCCCAACAAAGTGGATAGTAAGACACTGGGGCACAAGAATTCCATCCCCTTTGAGCCTTATCTCAAGTGGGTACAAACCCGCGCCCAGAGTCTTATGATGCCATACCCTCACATTCTCCCCGGATCAAAGAGCCTGTTATGGAAGGAGAGGTTCCATTCACCCTCCTACATCCATACATGCCAACATCATTGGAAGAATTGCAAAAGAGTTGGATACAGCTCAAGGAAGAGCGGAACACTTTTGAAGCCAGCTTCTATGCCAGTGAGAAGAAGGCTTTGGAACTTACCCGCCGACTTCACGAAGAGGAGACTCTTAACACTTACATCGCGCCAAAAAGGATGCGCAACGTCTTTTTACATTAAGAAGCTTTGTAATATTCTTCCCATGGGGCATTTATGTACTAACAAATTTCTTCTTATTAATATGACGTGTGTTCTTTTTGTTTGCAACAAATTTGAATTTCTGAATCCTTGAATGCATTACATGAATACACCTCATTTATCATATGCATTAACAGGTCTTCACACCAGGTTTCCTTATCTTTCTGCTGTTTATTTCAGCAAGATGGATATAGAGCAGACGGTTAAAGATCTGCAAGCACAAAATTCGCAATTCCAACAACTCCTCATGACCTTAGCAAAGGGTCAAGAGGACCTTAAAGCACTGTTAGAGAAAGAGAAGGAAAAGGAAAAGAAGAAAAAGAAAAGAATTGGTGTGGCCACTATGGGAAGAAGGTTTGAGAATCAGGCTAGGAGAGTTCTGGATTTCCCCTCAACGTCTGACGAAGGGGTTGGTAAAGGTAAAGGAACTACAGTACCTTCAGAGTCTGAAGCTGAAGAAGAAGAAGAGGAAGAGGATGAAGATTACTCCGAACAGGGTTACGCTCCGGCGGACGATAAGTATAAAAATCTTGAGGATCGGTTGACAGCCATGGAGGTGCAGAGGGTACCTGGGCTAGATTTCTAAGAACTAGGGTTGGTCGCTAGGATCGTCATTCCTCCCAAATTCAAAGTGCCTACATTTTCTAAATACGACGGTTTGTCCTGTCCGAAGATGCATTTGCGGTCCTACGTCAGAAAGATCCAACCTCACTCTTCTAATAAGGATCTGTGGGTCCACCTTTTTCAAGATAGTTTGTCGGGTACGCAATTGGACTGGTTCTATCAACTTGAGAGATCTAATGTTCATAACTGGAAAGATTTGGTTGCTGCTTTCTACCGACAATACCAATATAATGCAGATTTAGCGCCTACTCGTACTCAACTACAGAGTATGGGTATGGCCTCTAATGAGGGATTTAAGGAGTATGCCCAGAAGTGGCGGGATTTGGCTGGAAGGGTGCAGCCACCATTGTCGGATAAAGAGTTGGTTGACATGTTTTTAGGGACCCTGTCAGGTCCATTCTTCAATCACTTGATCGGGAGCTCATCTGCAGGGTTCACCGAATTAATTTTGACTGGTGAAAGGGTCGAAGTTGGCATTAAGAGTGGTAAAATTCAGAAGGATGCCTCTGCTTCCACTACTATCAAGAAGACCTTCCCAGCCAAGAAGGAAGTTTCTGTTGTTCACACCCAGAGAAATCAAGGGAGAATGGAGCGTCGATCAGCGGTGGGGGTTGTGATGATCCAGAACTGCTCAGCCGATCAACCTCGAGGCAGTCAACCTAGAGCTAACCAGCAAAGGGTAGAAAGGCCACAACGGCAATTTACCCAGATCAATATGACATCGGCTCAGGTCCTCCCTCATCTGTTAAAGTTAAACCTTACCAACTTGAAAGAAGCGCCGAAAAACCCAAATACCTCTTCTCCCTATTATCATTCCAATGCAAAATGTGCATATCATTCGGATAGTGTGGGGCACGACACCAACAATTGTTGGGCCCTTAAAAACAAAATCCAAGATTTGATAGATGCCAAGGAGGTAGAGTTTGATGCCCCCAAAAAACCTAATGTGATATCCTCTCCTATGCCAAAACATGGTCATAATCTATTATGGAAGATCTTCATGTTACCATTGTTGATGAATTAATGACTTTGTTGCCAATGATCAAGATGAATCTGTTGAAAGCCGGGATTTTCCTGGGCTGTGAAAAAGATTGTTACTTATGTTCAACCTTGCAATCCGACTGTCCAATGTTGAAATCAGGCATCCAACGCCTGATGGATACTCAAGAGATCCTCTTTCAGAAAACTCCTGTTGATACTATTACTCATGTTACTCATGTTACTCCAATCAATGGCATTGCTATAATCACCATTTCCGACAATCTTTCCAAGACTTGCAAAAGGCCTATTAAGATTACACCTGATCCAAAGTTTGCACCGCTGAAGATTACCATGTCGGGGCCCATCCCATATAAGTCCAATAAGACAATACCGTGGAATTATGGAGGAGAGATCTTCTATCACGGTGTGAAACAGATCGAATTATTTGAAGAAAATTCTGATGAGGAGACTCCTGATGTGGGGAATATTGTGGGAACCAGTAAGATCACTCGTAGTGGAAGAATCTTCTCTCCGGAGATTGCTCCTCCACGGGCAGTCTTCGGACCCTCAAGTGCTCCTGTGCCTGTCAAGATATCCGTGCGAAGTACAGTGATTGAAGAAATCGATGCTCCTGAAGCTATACCCTCTGCTGTTACTGCTAATAAAGGTAAGGGGATCCAAGAAGCGCCCGTCAGGACGAGGACTCAGACTTTGGTTATCCCTGAGACCACCCAAAAGGAGATGGAGGAGATTTTAAAGATAATTAAGAAGAGCGACTATGATGTCGTAGAGCAGCTGGGGCAAACCCCTTCAAAAATCTCTATGCTGGCTCGATTGCTCTGCTCCGAGGCTCGTGCCAAAGCCTTGATCAAATTTCTAAAGACCGCACACGTGCCTCAAGAAACTTCTGTGAATCAGTTTCAAGAGTGTGTGGCTAGCCTTACAACCGACAATGGTCTTGGTTTCTCTGACGCCGATCTAACGTCTAAGGGAAGAAAGCATAATGATGCGCTGCATGTCTCAGTAGAGTGAAGAGGAACTACACTTGCTCATGTTCTAGTTGATACCGGCTCATCTTTAAATGTCCTACCAAAGAAAGCATTGGACAGATTGGACTGTGAAGGTTTGACCCTAAAGCCCAGTAATATCATTGTTAGAGCCTTCGACGGTTCTAAGCGGATGGTTCACGGAGAGGTGGACATCCCAACTAAGGTGGGAACGGAAATTTTCAACTCTACTTTTTATGTGATGGACATCCATCCTTCATATTCATGTTTGTTGGGAAGGCCATGGATCCACAATGTTGGGGCAGTCACTTCTTCTCTACACCAGATGCTCAAATACCCAGTCCAGGGTAAGATCATAATAGTTCATGGTGAGGAGGAGTATATGATAAGTCACCTTAACTCTTTCCGCTACGTGGAGTTAGACGGCGAATTCATAGAAAAACCTTTCCAACACTTTGAAGAGGTTTCACCTGAAGTTGCGGTAGCCAAGACAATGACTGATGTGCCCATCATTACCAAGCCTGTGTCCCGGATGTTATCCCTTAAAGATGCGGAGGCTGTAATCAAGGAAGGAGGAAGTACAGTGTGGGGTCAACTGCTAGATTTTGTCTCGGATGTCATCCCTTAAAGATGCGGAGGTTGTAATCAAGGAAGGAGGAAGTACATTGTGGGGTCAACTGCTAGATTTTCCTTACAAGACAGACAAGTTTGGATTGGGTTTCACTGCTGCTAGCCAGAAAGCTGTGTGTCGCTCCCGGGCTGGAGGACCACCACTGAAAATCACTCATCATGGAGTTCATGCTTTAGAAGATGATGAAGAAGGAAGCAATTTTGAAGACTAGATCTTTCCAACCATTGAAGGAGGATTGAACAATTGGGAGGCGAAAGACTTCGTTCCCATTACTTTCATCAATCAGTAATTTATCTTTTGAACATTTCCTGTTTGGTCTGTAATAACTTTTAAACAATTCGTACACTCTTTTCACCTTATGCCTTACCCGGGGCATATAGGTCCATTTGTAAGGGTTTTGATTCTTCATTTTCATATGCCATTTTTAATGAATCATGGACGTTTTCATCTATAAAATTTTGTGTTCATTTTCTTTCTTTTTACATTTCATTTTGTTTAAAGATGGATATCCCTTACACACACCGACGCTCACAAAATGCAGGTACCCATCCACTCCGGATTCCATGGGTAACAATTCTGCTATGGCCTTCAGTGACTCTGAAGATCTGGTCAATCATGCCGAATATGATGGTGATGAAGACTGTGAAGTGCCTGGAGAACTGGCTAGGCTTTTGCAACAAGAAGAAAGGGTTATTCTGCCCCACGAAGATTTGTTAGAGACTATCAATTTGGGTACTTCCAAAGACAGAAAAGAGGTTAAAGTGGGTGCCAACCTGGAGCCAAATGTCAAAGAGCGCTTAGTTCAGTTGTTGAATGAATATGTTGAGATCTTTTCTTGGTCCTATGAAGACATGTCGGGACTGGATACAGATATTGTGGTTCACCGTCTCCCTACAAGAGAAGACTGTCCACCAATCAAACAGAAAGTCTGCCGAATAAGGCCCGATATGTCTGAGAAGATCAAAGTTGAAGTGATGAAACAGTTCAATGTTGGCTTTCTGGATGTTACTTCCTATCCTCAATGGGTTTCTAACATTGTGCCCGTGGCTAAGAAGGACGGCAAAGTCAGAATGTGTGTGGACTACAGAGACTTAAATAGGGCTAGCCCTAAAGATGATTTTCCACTACCACACATTGACATTTTGGTCGACAATACAGCTCAACATAAGGTGTTTTCTTTCATGGATGGATTTTAAGGGTACAACTAGATCAATATGGCCCCCGAAGACATGGAGAAGACTACGTTTGTTACACAGTGGGGTACCTTCTGCTATAAAGTGATGCCATTCAGACTGAAGAATGTCGGGGCAACCTATCAGCGAGCCATGGTAGCTTTGTTTCATGATATGATACATCATGAGATTGAAGTCTACGTAGACGGCATGATAGCCCGTTCACAAACGGAAGAAGAACACCTCGACCATCTGCAAAAGTTGTTTGTCAGGTTAAAGGAATATAAGCTCAGACTGAACCCTAGCAAGTGCACTTTCGGAGTCAGGTCCGGTAAACTTTTGGGATTTATTGTCAGTAACAAAGGCATCAAAGTTGATCCTGCCAAAGTCAAAGCTATACAAGAAATGCCTGCCCCCCGCACTGAAAAGGAGGTCAGAGGTTTCTTGGGACGCCTAAACTACATCGCAAGGTTCATCTCTCAGCTAACATCTACCTGTGAACCAATCTTCAAGCTGCTGAAGAAAGATCAAGTGGTTGAATAGAACGATGACTGTCAAGTTGCTTTCGATAAAATTAAAGAGTATTTGCTGGAGCCTCCTATCTTGATGCCACCCGTTGAAGGAAGACCTTTAATCATGTATCTGACTGTTTTGGATAATTCAATGGGGTGCGTATTGGGCCAACATGACGAGTCTGGCCGAAAAGAGCATGCCATTTATTACCTTAGCAAAAAGTTTACCGACTGTGAGACTCGTTACGCACTGCTCGAGAAAACTTGCTGCACTTTGGTATGGGCTGCTCGCCGGCTAAGGCAGTATATGTTGACACATAAAACTTTACTGATTTCCAAGATGGATCCGATCAAGTACATCTTCTAGAAGCCTGCTTTATCCGGAAGAATCGCTAGATGGCAGATGATCCTGACTGAGTATGATATCCAGTACACGACCCAAAAAGCCATAAAGGGGAGTGTGCTAGCCGATCATCTGGCCCATCAAGCTGTCGAAGATTACCAATCCATGAGGTTCGACTTTCCCGACGAGGATATCATGACTTTGAGCAGCATTGAAGGAAACAGACCGTATGACGGACCTGAACAAGGATCCCAATGGACTCTGTACTTTGATGGTGCCTCCAACGCACTTGGAAACGGTATCGGCGCGGTACTTATTTCTCCATAAGGTTTCCATACACCTTTCATCGCTAGACTCTGCTTCAGCTGCACCAACAACATGGCTGAGTATGAAGCATGTATCTTTGGTCTCAAGGCTGCTATTGACTTTGGAATCAAATCTCTAGTTGTATTTGGGGACTCAGCTTTGGTTATCAGTCAAATCAAAGGAGAGTGGGACACTAAGCACCCTAACCTTATCCCTTACAAAGAACATGTCCTGACATTGTTACCACACTTCGAGCAGATCACCTTCGAGCACTTCTCGCGAGAAGAGAATCATCTAGCAGATGCGCTAGCTACAATGTCATCTATGTTTAAACTTAATTGGGATAATGAGGCACCTCAAATCACCATTGAACGAATGGATGAACCAGCACATTGTCACGAGATTAATACCGAAGAAGTGGTGGACCGACCTTGGTTTCATGACGTCAAAAGGTATCTCGAAGCACAAGAGTGCCCTGAAGGAGCTTCAGTCAACGACAAAAAGTTCTTAAGGAGGTTCGCTGCCAAGGTCTTTCTGAGCAATGGTATCCTATACAAGCGTAATCTTGATTATGTCCTACTCCGTTGTATGGACAAGGTTGAAGCTGAGCAGATTATGGCTGAACGACATAATGGCCCCTTTTGCACCCACTCGAGCGGTCATACGATGGCTAAGAAGATTCTACAGGCAGGCTACTACTAGTCTACCATGGAAGCTGATTGTCATCAACACTCCCGTACTTGTCATAAATGCTAAATCTATGATGACAAGGTACATATTCCTCCAGTTCCTCTCAATGTCTTAACAGCTCCTTGGCCATTCGCGATGTGGGGAATCGACATGATTGGAGAGATCAAGCCTACAGCATCCAATGGACACCGTTTCATCCTGGTGGCCATTGATTACTTTACCAAGTGGGTCGAAGCAGCTTCCTTCGCCTCCGTTACAAAGAATGTGGTTTCCCGCTTCATAAAGCAGAACCTCATATGCCGGTATGGTATCCCCGACAGGATCATTACAGACAACGGTACAAATTTGAACAATACTATGATCACCACTCTGTGCGAGCAGTTCAAGATTCAACATCACAATTCATCTCCCTATCGGCCAAAGATGAACGGTGCTGTTGAAGCTACAAACAAAAATATCAAGAAGATCATTCAAAAGATGACAGTCACCTACAAGGACTGGCATGAAATGTTACCGTTTGCTCTGCACGGGTACCGTACCACGCCACGCACTTCAACTGGGGCAACACCCTTTTCTTTAGTATATGGCATGGAGGTTGTTTTACCTATCGAGGTTCAGATTCACTCCTTGAGAATCATGAAAGATGCCGGTTTGAGTGAAGACGATTGGATTCAGACCCGGCTTGATCAACTTAAATTTATTGACGAAAAGTGACTTACTGCTGTTTGCCATGGTCAGGCGTATCAAAAACGTATGATCAAGGCCTTCAACAAGAAAGTCAAGAGATAAGTATATCAAGTCGGGGACCTTGTAATCGAGTGAATCATCTTACCGCAGAGTGATCCCAAGGGCAAATGGACTCCTACTTATGAAGGACCGTTTGTGATCAAGAACATCTTTTCTGGTGGGGCAATGATTCTGACTACCATGGACGGCGATGACCTGCTGCACCCTGCGAACGCAGACACAGTCAAAACATACTACGCATAAAACGACCCGACAAGTTAAAAATCCGAAAGGGCGACTTGGACAAAAATGGGCATCCCGGTGAATCGAAAACCCGAAAGGGCGGTTCAGGCAAAAATTAGGGATAAATAAAAATCTGTATACCCGGCAAGTTGAAAACCCGAAAGGGCGACTTAGGCAAAAAGGGGTTTCTCGGTAGATCGAAAACCCGAAAGGGCGGTCCAGGCAAAATTTAGGGAATTAGAGCGTATGACTATGTCTCGTCGGATCACTTTAAGGACAATCTCTTCACGGACAAGCTCCAGGCTTCTGATCAATCCAATCATCTGCGGACGAAGCAACAAATGGACAAGATACTTAGAGTTGTGAAAGCTATAGCAGAATGGGAACCCCGTGGAATTGTTACACATAGCCATCTTTCTTTGTATAAATTTTTCTCATTTTTATGACAACATTCTCTTACTAGGATGTATGTCTCCTTTGTACAAGAATACTTACAAAGTTAATATAAAGATACTTCAAAGTGCAGAAATTTGCTTGCCTTTTCTTTCTTTTTTACACTTATGTTTTATTTGAAAACGTCCAATGATTTGTTAAATGAGCATATGCATTTGAATATAATCACTGTTTACAAATAAAATGAAATGAGAGAGGATAATTATGGATAGGTTGAAAGTATAGGAAAACGTCTTTAGGCTATTCCAGAAGAAATCCCCTGCAGTATGTCATTCAGATCCTCAACAGAGCTAAAACCTTTAAATACGCATCCCCGGCGGAGTTAAGTTTCAAAATTACCATCAAAGTTAAGTTTCTAAACTCTCGATCCCCAGCGGGGCCAGAATACTTTAAACCACAGATCCCCAGCGAAGATAAAGCTTCCTTCCTCAAAGGAATCCAAAACTTCAAATCTTACACCCCGGTGGAATACTATCCAACTTCCTTCGATTCCCCAGTAGATTGGCATACAACCCGAGCTTTCGAAAAATTCTCCAACAGGATAAACATTCTCCCCACAGAGTTATTTCCCGGCAGAACGAAGATTCTGGTTCCCATTTCTCCAGTTGAAGCCTCCCAGGTTTTAATTCCCCAGTAGAGATCATAGGATTTGCCTTTATTTCCCCAGGAAGGTCATGAAGGATTCTTAATTCCTCGCAGAAGTTGTCAAAGCTCTTGTAAATCCCCACAAGTCACCAAGGATTTTCAATCCTCAGCAGTAGTCCAAAGGACGTTCTCAGTCTCAACAATCAAAGGTTTTGAGTCTCCAGTAGCAGTCAAGGGTTTATTTTCCCTGGCGGCAGTCAAAGATTTCATTATCTCCAGCTATCAAGGATTTATTTTCCTCAGCAAGACAGCTAATCGGCTTACATGCGCATACATTACATTCATATATCATAAACATTGATAAAACACATTTATTGCATCATACATTTCATGCAACATAACTTTGTGTTTTCAGCTAACATTTTACCCTTTTTAGGATAAGATTAAAAGCTATCTTTAACAAATACTCAAAAATCTCAAATTCAGTATGGATACACCCCAGACACGGCAGTTATTCTATTACTTATTCAGACTTCAGCAATCAGATACAGACTAGATATGCTCCATACACAGAAGCCATTCTATCTCTCATTCAGATTCAACTATCAACTTCAAGTTCAGATACACTCCAGACACGGAAGTCATTCTGTCACTTACCCAGATCCCAGTTACAGTACGGATACACTCCAGACACGAAAGTCATTCTGCTACTCATACAGATCTCAACTTCAGATATAGTCCAGATACGCTCCAGACACGGTTGCCATTTTGTCACTCATTCAAACCTATTCCTCAGCCCAGAGATACTCCAGACACGGATGTCTTTCTGTCGCTTATTCAGATTTCAGATACATTACAGATACACTCCAGACACGGCAGTCATTCTGATATTCGTTCAAGAATCAAATACATTTACAACTTGGATACGCTCCAGACACGGATTCCATTTCCTTGCTCATACAGATCCAATCTCCAGATACAACTCAGACGTTCCAGATACGGATACCATTCTGACATTCACTCTCCTAATTCTTAACAAATAAGTCTTGGATGGCATCTTTAAGCCCATCTCCAGCAAGATTCTACCATCTCCAAATGGCATCTTTAAGCCCATTCCCTCAGCTACATTTCTAACAATTGCAAATTTACGGGCACTCTAGTGTCCAATCCTCTTTTACCTTCGAGTTCCGAAAGGCAAACTCGCCAATCTAACTCTTCAGGTTCAAGAAGATTGAACAGGGGCAGCTGTTGTACCCCAAAATTTTCCCTCTCATTTTTAAAGATTCCCCCTCACAAGGCTCCTTGAACTCCAGATAGGATTAGGGTTTTGCACTGCCCAAGACACCTCCTTGCACTGATGACCTAAATTAGGGTTTGAGTTTGCACAAGGATTTTTGGACCTCCAATGCTCAAAGTGACTTTCATACTTCATGTTGGACTCATAAGCTTTTCCATACCAAGTTTCAAGCCTTGAATCAAATTTTTGCCCAGTCAATTGGACAGTTGACCTAGAAATCAGATGTATTGGGGAAAAAGTCAATTGTGGCCAATTTACAGTCAAACCTCATAAATTTTGACCCACATCAACATTATAAACTCATATGGACCATTTGATAAAGTTTGGACCACAACTCCATTATAAATTTGATCAGATCACCAAAAGGGCAAAATGGTCATTTTTAGGGTTTTGACTGCACAAGGGGCAATTTCTGATTTTTAACCTAACCAATGGAAAATTCGGTTCAAGCATGGACTCAAGGACTCAATGGCATCATCTTGACCTATTAACAAGGTTCAAAAGATCTCAAGTGCATTGGATTGACAGATGATTTTTTCAATCAACTGATCAAAATTTGACTATACACTGAAAAGTCAAACTTTGACTTTTTGGTCAAAATCAAGTGCCAAGGGTCATTTTTCATCAAGATGTGTCAAAACATGAAACTTGTTTACCAAGAAACCCATTTTTGCAAATTAGGGTTTAAAGTTGAAAATTTTCATAACTTAGAATTTTTCTAAGTTATGAAATTTTCTTAATTTTTCCTAACTTTGCCCAATATTTTCACCATGATGCAATTGGATTCAAACAAAACTTCCAACATGAAAGTTGTATTGCTCCGCAAAGTGTACAACTTTGATTCACAAAGTTTTCCCAAAAGAAGCTTAGATCTCAAGTTATGAAATTTGGAACAAGGGTCCCTAAAACTTGTAACTTAATGAAATTTTGCCCTAGTTTAGGCAGGATTTTGACCTATCTTCTTGGCCATTTTTCACATAGTTCCACTTGGAATCTCAAATTTCATTTCAAATATGAATTGTATAGAATGTTGCAAGCTTTCCAAAATGTCCAAGAACTCTCCAAAATCATTTGTGGTTAGGGAGAATCGAAGGCTTGAAGTTGGAGAAAACTCACTTTTCATCCATGGCATGTTCATGTTCATACAAGTTGCAAATTCAAATCAGCTTGCTTTTCACTAAATTAAATGCCTCTAAACCATTTCACACTCAATAACTAAATGCAAATCCATTGGTATAAGGCATTGTTTTGGTCATTAGGGTATTGTACACAAGATTAATCCTTAAGTGGAAAAAGCAACATTACCATTTTTGCTTAAATCTTGCTTTATGTCAAAACTGATTTCTTGAGCATTGGTCCATATCTTATGCAGCAAATAAAATCAACAAATTCGAGGGGCCAAAGGCAAAGTGTGCAAGCATATGGATAGCCTGTACAGGCCTGTTGGACATCATTTCTCATGTTTGTTTAAAATACAAGAAAGATATCCAAAACACTAGAACTTGAACATCTGTGAAAATTAACTTGTGCAAGCATTTGAGACATCTTTCTCACATCCCCTTGAACCAGAAACATGACTCTTTGAGCCCTCAAACATCCCGTAGCTCAAAATCACCTTCCATTGGCAAAATAGGGTAGCATTTGCAACTTGACTTCCATAGCACAATTTGCTCGTGCGTTTTGCCCCAAACCTGTTCAAACACCTTCCATTCAATCCATCCAAGCTATCCCAAACCTTAAACACCAACTGTAACTCCATTTACAGGTTTTGCCATTTTCATTTTGAGCTTGTGCAGGTTGAGTTATGTAGGCTTGTTCAAGTACATTCAAGGCAAGCTAGACATTGGAGAAGGTCAAGTGAAGTTCAAGCAAGCTCCCAGACATCTCAAGCCTTGTTGAAAAGCTCCACATTGCCCTACAAGAAGTCAAATAAAACAGGTTTTTATCAACTTCTTATCTCTCTATTTAGGAACATTTAGATTTAGGTTTGTGAATAAGAAATGTAGTATTCATAGCCATGAAGCTGTACATATGCTCAGTTTTCATTTTTATTAAGCATGCTAAGAGAATTTGGTCCATAAACATCCTGAAAAAACTAGGTTAGATTTTAGGGCCAGAGAAATTCTCTCTGGTCTTTGAGAGTTAGGATTAGTTTTTTATATGGTTAGATTCGTCTTGAAAAGCTCTACAACTTTGATGTTATGTGTTTTTGCAATAGAGCTCGTATGCAGGATGTCCATGTTTGGTACAGGCGCGCGCGTTTTGTTTGAAAGTCAGAGGTTGAAGATGAAGTGGTGGGTTGGGCTTGGTCCTGGCTCACTATTGACACCCTCATTTTACTTTTTACACCCCCCTGGCACAATTTCTTTACATTTTTATATTTTTATATTTATTTTCATTTTCTGATTTTGTTTTATATTTTCCAAACATAAAAATATCATAAAATATTTTCATAAAATTTTCACATTTATTTTTATTATTTTTTGTTATTTTTTGGGCTTAAAAATAGTTATTAGGTAATATATACTTTTATTTATTTAATAAAAACTTATAAATATTATAGAAATATTATATATTTTATTTTTATTTATTCATACCTATAAAAATAATATTTTTCTCATATACTATCATTTTTTCCTAAATATTTGAATATATTTTATTTATTGTACATATTTAATATAATTAATACATATATAAATATATACTTTTATTTTATTAGATACTTTAGAATAAAAATATAAAAATATTATACTTTTATTTTTATTATTATTTATACTTAAAAAATACTTTTTCTAAATATATTTTATTACATACATTATTTTATTTTATTGTATATAAATAATATAGCCAATATATTTATTTTCTTAAAGAAAAATTAGGGTTTACCCTTAATAAAAATAATATTTTCTTTTATTTATTTCTTTCCTTTTTTGCATTAAATATTTTCACATACATGAAAAATAAACATAAACTTTTTGCTTATTCATATATTTTGTATATTTATGTAATTTGTTTATTTAAATATTGTCCATTTATTATTTAGGCCATTTGATTCAATTTGGATGCAATAGTAAAATTAGGATTTTTATTTTCTTGTCAAAATATACCCCCATTCAAAAAGCGTATCCCCCTCCCCATAATCATATTGTAATTGTTTAGACTTTTAATTCTCGCATTTTATACTTTCAATTATTCCATGATAGAGATTAGGGTTTGTATGTAAAAATCTAAAATCAACAAGTAGCTTGACCTAATACAAAGACAAAAGTGCATGAAAATCAATACACAATGCACACTTGCACCCTTAGGGTTATATCCACTTGTTGCCTTAAAAATGGGCCATGTTATGCATGTTGGGTACTTTGGCAAAACAAAAACAAAACAAAGGATCATAGTCCCTCGATGACGCTATCTTGGTTGCCTAAACAAAATGATCAAGTCCCTCTAAATTTTTCCAAAAATACTTAACACAATTGCGATCATGATCTATACGATGACCCGCGCCTGTCCCGTTTAAACATCCTAATACAAGATTGTTTACCAAATGCAATGGTAAAACAACACTGTCAAAAGGGTTAAAAACATATAGGAAAGATCTTTGAGTAAAATAGGTTAGATAGCTCTTAATTACTTGATCAAAAGCTTGCAAAAACATCCTTGCTATTTTCAAACACACCTCATAACACAATTTCAAAACATTTCTAAAACAAACTTTCAAACATTGAAACATCTTTTAAAAAGACAAAAACACATTTGTATACATTTAAACAAGAATCATTACAAAGGTTGCCACAACGATGGCCTCTTCTCAAAACATCTTTCAAAACCACACACAAAGCACCATTTCAAACAATTGAAAAGCAAAATCAAGTGATCTAAACAAGTAACTAAGAGCCCATGGATAACCATGGATGAAAAGGGTGCTTGCACCTTCCCTTTTCATAATCTACTCCTCGAACCCAAGAAAACATCTCAAAGGTCTTTCCTGTTCTTTTTGACCTTTCCTTAGGATAAAATAAAAAGTCGGTGGCGACTCTTGCTAAACAGAAACATTTACGAACACAAAACGCAAAACCTCAAGTCAGTTCTCCCACCGTATCACACTCCATTATTTGGATGATTAGACATTTCACTATTTCTTCTCCTAGTTGTACACTCGTTGGTGGTTAATTTACCACTTCTTAATAACATACAACACTTTGTAAAAGAAAAGAAATTATGTAAAGCATTTATTTTAATATAAACAAGCAAACAAAAATTAGCAACGTCCCACTGGGTGTGACAATTTGTTTACCGTGAAAATTGGTAAACAACTGTTGATCTTCCAAAAAGGGTAATTTTTTGGTTACTTGCAGGATCGATCAGTTTGATCCTAGGACATATGTTAAATATTTGTGTTGTTTTGATACAAATGTTAATTCTAATAAAGAACACATTCGACTGAGAAAGGTAGAGGTTTGAGATGCAGACGACAAGTAAAAGTAAGTAGAAAGGGGTTGAGAAGAGTAGAAATCTGGTAAAAAGTGCAAGTAAAATGCAAGGGAAAATAAACTTTGCAAGTAAGATAAAAGGCTATAAGCAAGAAAGACAGGGAATGTAAAAAGGAATGTAAGAGACTTTGATTATAAAATGTGGTGTTTCAAACGTACATTCTCAGTATTCTTTCTCACGCAGCGGGTACTCGAATAGTATTGAGTGACTTGTACAATTAGTTGAACACACGGAAATTTATATAAACTTCCTATATTTATACTAGTAAAAGTAAATTCTAGACGGTTACTTCGATCCAGGATTAGGACAAGTGTCCTTTGCATGTTCTTCGATCTCCAACTTCATGCCACGTTGCTTTCTTCAACTGCCAAGTGAACTGCCTTCCTTTCTTATATTCAAATTCGAATTCAAATTGTTGTTGATACGAACGCTTCCAGGTCGAAGGCTCTTACAGGATCTAAGCCTCTGGGTCGAAGACCATTTCTAACTTAGAGAATTCTCTAAGTGTTTTCTCCTCTTTAACAAGGATGACTTTGATGGGCCTTTTCAAAGGCTCTCTATTCGAAGTATCTCCAAATTAAACTATGTTTCCAAATTGAAGGGTCATTAATTTATATTTCTTCAATCTCTTAGATTTCTTTAATCTATTTTTAGCCACTAAGGCCAATATGTCTAGGTGTCGAATTCAGGAGCTAACACAGCGGTAACATGCACCACAGGAGGTGCGGGAGCAGTAGTAGCCTGAGTAAGCGGAGAAATCTGAGGATCCTAATTAAAACTTTTTGGCATAAAGTTCTCTGGCATTCCCCAAGAATATCCCGGAGGAATACGATTCTGAACAATAGTTGGAGTAGCAGAAACAGGAACAGTCGGAGCTTCAATAGTAACCATTGTTTGTTGAAGCTGAATAATCAGTGGCTGATTCTGAGCAGCCACCAAAGATTCTATCATAGGAGTGAGATTGGCCATACTGGCCTTCAGAGCAGAAACTTCCTCATGTAACTCGCGATTATCTTATTCTAGGTTATCCATCTTCCTTCTGAAATTAGCTCGGGTATTGTACTGGTGAGACAGCTTTCTGAATGAAATAAAGAAGCCCAATTAGACACCTGGATATGCACATAAATGCAAGAAGTATGTACAATATGATGCATGATGTGCAATGCACATGATTTTATTTTATTATTAATATTTCAAGGGACTTAAAGATTTACAGACAATTTTGCATATATCAAAGTGATAACACATTTGAGATATTGAAAAATTTTATTATAATAACTTAAAAATGGATTACAAGTTTCAATAATCCCAAGTACACGATGAAAATAAAGTCTAAAACCCGAAGAAGAAAAGCTGGTGGAGATCACTCTATATGTTGACGCTTCCTTGTAAGTTTGGCAATATGAGCCTTCAACCTCTGGTTTTCTTCCGCATATCTGGTGGCGACCTCTTTCCAATAATCTGAGTCAGGAACTGGGCAACTAGGGCCTGATTGAGGCTTAGTAAAAAATAAATCCCATTTCCTCTCCATCGTCTCTACAACCTAACTCTCAAGAATCTCAATCAAGTTTTCTTTCTCCTTCAGGTCTGCTCGGTAGGAAACCTCTAAAGTCTGGCACTTATTCTTCCAAGCTTCTTTTTCCTGTTGCATCCTAACTAAAGCAAGTTTCAGTTCTTCCACATCATCCAATATGGGAGGAGTGGTCTTCACAAACATATCAGACATAGGTGCTTCTCGAGAATATGGCATCTTCAACTGAATAGCTCTTGCTTGTATCCAATGAAGATAAGGCTCCAAAGAAACAGCCCCTAGGTCCCAAGCCCTTCATATTCTTCTTGTGAATGTAACGCCAAACCTTCGCAATATGTTCCCTAGATTCCTTATGGTCTTCTCCCTCTTTTAGGAAGAAACTACTCAAATGAATACTAATTGGCTTATCCCTCATTGGATATCCAAGTTGTCGTCGTGCAAGAACAGGGTTGTAGTTAATTCCTCCCTTTGTACCGAGAAGAGGTACATCGGAGAAACTCCCACAATTGCTGACAATCACTACATCACGATAATCGTGATGATACCAAATAATATCTGAATAAGTAAGTGCCATGATCTTTGGAGCCTAATGAGGTTCCTTCCAGACATCTCAGAAAGCATCAGATCAAGGAAAATGAGAAGTAAACCACTGACACAACAAAGGCAAGCAGCAAATGATCATCCCTCCATGATAAGAATCCCACAGATGAATAGAGTAATAAGTATCACTCAATAATGTAGGAACTGGGTTCTCTATCATAAAGATCCTGATGGCATTGATATCAACAAATTTGTCTATATTGGGAAACAAGAACAACCCATAAGCAAGTAGAGCAAAAATGGCTTCAAAAGCAACCATACTCTTCATCCTAGAAAAATAGCGAGCTTTCTCCAATAAGAACTGAGCTGGTAATCCTCTAATACCTTCTTTGGTAGTCATGTAGGCCTCAACCTTAGACTTTTCCAAATGGATCAAAGCAGCAATCTCGTGTGATTTTGGCTCACCCTCCAAACCAGTAAAAGAAACACTATCGGTAATAGGCAAACCCATCAGATAAGAATACTCCTCTAGTGTAGGCATCAACTGATAATCAGGGAAAGTAAAGCATTAATACATCAGATCATAGAACTGGACCAAAGTCGATAGAATACCCTCCTTCATCCTAAGCTTCACGAGAGAAATGATGGACCAGTACTTCCTCCGAAAATCTTCATAACACTCAATCTTGGGAATCAGACTCACCAACTCATCTATCTTGGGATCTTTGAAACTGTACTTTTCGGTCTTTCTTTTTCAAGAATCCATAGTCAAAAAGTACCTGAGATATTCACAAACAGTCAACTTTTAAGTCCTTTGAAATAAAATGTCTTTAAGAGATGCGCATGGGTGCATGAATGCGTGATGTAAAAATCACACACAAGATTAAAAACATAGGGTTCATAGGTTCAACGTTACGAGCATGAGGTCGAAGTTACTACCCATAAGGTATGGTCTAAAAGTTATCACCTGTCGAACAAGGTTCTAGAGGTTCCCAGACACTACATCCTTCCTTCGGATATTACCAACTTTCTGATTAACTCAATAATTAGTAATATTCTCAAGAAAAACTCATTCGAGTGTAGTATCGCGTAACAACTACTTTCGGATTACTCCGTCATAGCTTCCGCATTACACCTAAAAGGACGAGATGGGTTAGGTATTCTATGGTCCTCAGTTTCAAAAGGCTCCCAGGTCAAAAGCAGTATGTCTTCCCGATTAATCGGTAAACGACACTACAGTCAAAGGGGCCTCCATTGAGTGGGGGATCTCATGCCTCATTTTTTGGGATTACTCCCTCAAAGTTAACATGACTATACCACCCGTCTTGACTTAAGCTTTTCCCAAGTCCGGGTATATGACTTATGAGAAATCACCAAGCACCCTGACAACTAGGAAAATCCAGACAAACATATATATAACATATAATATATAACAAACAATAGCACATATACAGATATAAACAAAGATAGGCTCAACCCACTTAGGGATGGACCAGCAAGAGGTCAATCATTCCCCAGTGAAGTCGCCATTTTTCTGTAGTAGTAGAAATATTGAGACTAAGCCATTGGATTTACTTGACTCGCACATATCAAAATAAAAATCACCACCGCGCTTTATTTTTTCCAAAGGAATGGGAAAAGAGCGAATAACTCAAAAGAGGGGGGAGGATTCTAGGTAAGGGGGTTGGTTATGCAAAGGAAATATATTAGAACCCTAAACATCTACGGTACTCCGCATTAACCTCTTTGTAAAATCTGTATATTTTGGCTAAAAAATGTTGTATGAAAATAGATTGTGGTGGTGAGGAAAGAAGTATATTTTTTATGATTTTTGCACCCGCCCGCGGTTGCGAACCTTTAGTGCCTACGTACCACCTTCCGTGCAATAGGGGATCAGGGTACATGTAGTACCTCTTTGAAAAATTTAAAACACATGTGTGTTTGGTTAATTTTATGAGATAAGACATCATCGTCATTGTCTGTGTGGAAAATATGCTTACTACCCACAATTATGAGAAAGGAGAATTTGCGTCATCTCAAAGTGGATGATATGGCTTGGATTTTAAAATAAACAATGCCTCACTCAACACCCAAGTGGAAAATATCTCTCTTCACTACATATTATAGAATTATAGTTATTTGCATCACTACAAGGATTGACAAGAGTCCAATCGTTTTGAGAAAAGTTTTTAAAGATAAAAGCAAAATGGCAAAATAGTTTGAATGAGATTTATTGACTTTTAGTCTTCTCACAAAAATGTCAAAGTATTCTTAAGTTGATTGAAAATTTTTTAAGAAACAATTTTTGAAAATACATGGACATAAGTCCAAGTTTATTATGAAAGTGTTCAGGTTTTAAGAACAAGAAGATTTTTCAAAAGATGGGGAATATTTTTGAAATTAAAGAAGATGGGAGGAGATGAAGAGACGATCCTAAAGAATAAGGTAAAAGCTAAGGAGAAATACCATCTAACCAAACAAGAAGTCAACACTTGACATAATTAGTCAAAGTAGAATTCCATCCTTTGGATTTGAAACCAAGCAAAAAATTAATAAATCCCTTAAGAATACCAAACTTCAATTGCATTAAGCCTTCATAAAAAGTTGGGCAGAGTAACAGTTGTACACAGATGAATTCCAGATTACAGAAAAAACATGTAACCACAATAACCTGCACACAAAACAAACAAATAACCCAATATCTTGAGGTATACCCCAAGAACTCCAGATAAAATAACAATCAAGGTCACAAGGTAGGCCACAGCTTCTAATCCTAAGTCCAAGAAGTCTATAACTCTAAAATGCCAAGGATAGTAACCAAGTAGTCTAAGTAACATTAAAGATTTTTAGGATTTAAGTTGGTTATTAGGTATCTTTAAAAAAAAAGAAATGAAAAGCTTAAATGAGCAAAAATAAAAGATACATAAAATTAAAGGCTCAAGTGAGAAAAGATGAAAATAGCATGAAATATAAATGCTAAAGTAAATGGTACATAAAGTAAAAGCATAAAATAAAATCATAAAAATAAAGACAATTATTAGGAATTAGTGGTTAGTTGGATGACCATCTTGAAACTTGCATTTGGAACTCATTAGAGGATTGGTAGAACCAAAGCCTCGCAACAACAAGTTGCATTTACTTTTTGTCAAGTATATCATCCATTTAAGAATTCTCAAGATAACACTTAATGATCAATGATGTTTAAATGATCCACTTTGACCAAAATTGATGAAGTTCCATTAGAGGATTGGTAGAACCAAAGCCTCCTAACAATGGATCTCAAGGTTATTGGATCAAAAGGGTTCAAATTAACATACTTGGGCTTGCAATCATAGGTTTGGGCCATGAATGATCATTTTCTCAAATCAGGACAAAATTTAGCACTATATTAAGCAATCGTAAGTGGACTTATATAGAAGTCGCACCTATTTTGAGACCGGTCAATAGCAATCTATGCACCTCATGTTGTGAGATATGATATGTAAATCATGCTCCAATAACATTTGGTACAATAAGAATGGGATAAGATGAAGAGGGGAGGGGAAATGAATAAACCACATTTGAACCAAAAATTTAATCAAACTATTATTAAAATCATTCATCCATTTTTATGGAGTTAGACTCAACATCATGGATCCAATGATGTTAACAAAGTTCATGATCAACATTTCAATCCAAGATCAACCAGAATATTGTACAAAAATAAAATTGTATTTAAAAATAAAAGAAAATGGTTTTTTAAAATGATTATAAAATGGAAATGAGAGAGAAAAATAGTAAATATATTCAAATTAATCAAGAAAAAATAAGTAAGATCAGAGAAAAATCAGAAATGAACTCAAACATTTTTTAAAATTTTTGGTAATTTTTTAAAGTCATAAACTATTTTTAAAATTAAAGGAAATAGACAAAATAAACCAAAAATAAAGAAAAATAGTAAAGTCCGAAATAAAAAATAAATGAGGTCACCAATATTTGACACAATGTCATTGGATCCTTCCCTAGTTTTTCCAGAATTTAAAAATTAAGAAAAGTATTTTTTTAACAATTAAAACAATTCAAATAAAATGAAAAATTATAAAAAATACCAAAACACAAAATAAAATTGTGAAAAAATAAAAATCAAAAAGAGAAAAATCAAAAGTATTTTCCATATTTGTTTCAGATTTTTTGGAGTTAAAATGAATTTTCTATGAATTTTTGAAATTTAAAACAATTAAATATAAAAATCAGAAATAAAAAATATAGTCAAAAATATGTGGACCATTGGATGAGAGTCAAAACGCGTTAGTAATCAAATCCAAGGGATCTGGCGCACTGTGCATATCATGGTCATTACCGAATAAAGCACTGAATCAATTATAAAATTAGAAATTCAAAAATCCAAATGGTGTTGTTTCATTTGTTGAAGGATGACACGTTGGTCATCCTCAACCTCCAGCCAATCTTAAAACCAAGTCGCTTAAACTGTAAAATTAGAGCTCGATACCGGTACCATTTGCTTCATCTCATCAAGACGAAGACAACTACACCTTTGCAAAAAATGTATATAAATTGTAGCTCAAACAGTTTGGAAGAGAAGTTTTGAAAATGGATTTGAAATTCCGTGGTCAAAACGTGCTTCTAGTTATAAACAAGTATTGCAAATAAAAACGGGATGATGAGAGCTTCACAATAGTATCAAAGTTTGAGAGAATTGGTGAAGGAATCTACCTATTAAAGTTAAGTTGCAGAGCTCTGAAACTGGACTTGGCTAGCATGATTCAGGGAGTTTTAGAGCTTAATTCTTCTTCTGTTAGCTTCAGTGAGGATCAAGGAAGGTGAATTGACAAAGAAAAATGATTGAGAAAGGTTGTAAGAGAAAATTCGAAGTTGCGGAAAAATGAGTTCAGGATGAAGTTTGGCAAGGTGATTCTGGCTCTCTAAGCTTGAGGAAATGAATGAGGGATGACCCTCTATTTATAGGGAATCAAATGGAATGCTCAAGCGTGTGAAATGATGAAGTTTTGAGGGAAATCGTGTGAAGTTGTAAACAAGAAAAGTGTGACTTCTATTTTGATCAAAACTCATCCAAACTTTGTGTTCTAATGTTCTAATCATTTCTGGAAGTTCACTAAACATGTTTAGAAGCAAAAACGGCCAAAAATTTTGTGATTAGAGGCCAAAACAAAGAATTCAAATTCCTGACTTGGTGAAAAATTTTGTTTCAAATTGCCAAATTCAAACCAATGGCATTCTCAACTCAAGGGGTCTTAGGACATTATTTTTGAAGGTTTAGAAAGATGAGGTTACAAGCTTTGCAATGTGAAAAGAGTCGGAATAAATGGTTGCTTGAGCTGAAAGTTGCAATGAGTCAAAGTTGGGAAAAAGAAGTTGACTTTCCATACATAGAAAATTTCTAAGATTTTCTTTAAAAATGACTTATAATTTCTTGCAATTAAACGTGGCCTTCCACTTGAAATTTGCTTCTAACCAGAAACGATGGCATGAAGTAGACCTCTTGAATGGAATTTTGAAACTTGAACCATTCAAAATATCCAAAAATTGAGAGAGTTATGACTTGTTAAAAATGGCAAAAATTTAAGAAATGACCTAGAATCTTTTGCATCATTAGCGCATCTTCCATCCATTTTCAAGCTTTGCACATAAAATAAAGGTAGGATTTCACATCCTCAATATCATTGTAGAAAAAGAATGGGATCAAGGTGATAAAAATTGATCAAGTTATGGTCATTTGAAGTCACATACGGGAATTTGAGGATTCATCTGGAGGACTTGTAATCTTTCTTCATCATCAAGTTTCTTCCACACAAAATTTATTTGAAAATTTTGAAGTGATTTGTTAAAACCCCTTTGAAGAGAAGGATGCCTTTGGAATGATTCAAAAATACCAAAAGATGAGAAACATATACCCCTTTGAAGTTCAAAACCCTAGCTCCTAGAGCAAGAAAATGCCTTGGGAAAACTTTGCAATTTTGATCAACCTTTTTGCACAAACACATTTGTTATGTGATTATAAGTTGTTGAGGGTAATAAAAAGAAACCATAGCAACCAAAACAACTTCCAAATCTTGAGAATTGAAGGAGATATGCACTTGTGATCATTGAAATCCAAGACTTGTCCAATTGAGTCAAACTTCTTCAATAAACCCTTGTACTTTTGAACTAATTTTGACAACTTGAGGCATGATGAATCATAAAGTACTTTGTCATGATATTACTTCAAAACATCTTTAATGATGAGGCTTGAATCTCAATGAAAATTTGTTAAGGCACAGAAATGAACTCATGAATCCATAGATCAATCTTGATGGAATGTATTGTGCTTTCACCTACAAAATCAATAATTGGGGGCAAACACTCATTGTATTTATTAGTTGAAGGATAATTAATACGAAGCATAGATGATCATAAAATACAAGTCAAGGTGGTTGGTGATTCCTCCTAGAGAAAAAGCTAGAGATAGGGAGAAGAACTAAACCCTAATGTGATCTTGTTGTGATTTAATTTAGATGATATGATGAAGGGATCTTAGGAGAAAAAATTAGGGTACAACAAAACCCAAGACACATTTGTCGAACTTGTAAGGAGTTTCGGGAAGATGACCCCAAATAGTGCCACCACCTTCTTCTACCACAGCCTTAGCGTCTTTCAGAGAAGCAATTCTTGGTGGAATCCTGGTAACCTTAGGAATAGTAGGAGAAGCTTTAGCAACAGGGGTTGTCTGAGGAATAACTTCAAAGGTATGGCAAGGAGTCTTGAGGAATTCACCATCCATCTCAACATACTTGAAGGAGTTAAAATGGTTCACCATGTATTCTTCTTCGCCACAGACTATAATGATCTTTCCTTTTACGGGATACTTCAACTTTGGTGTAAAGTAGAAGTAACAGCGTCTGCCCCATGAATCCAATGGCATCCAAGAAAACAAGAATAGGTTGGACGAATGTCCATCACATAGAAAGTAGAGTCGAAGACCTGGGAACCCACTTTTATTGGAAGATCAAATTCTCCATGCACCATTCTCTTTGAACCATAAAAAGCTCTCACCATAACGTCACTGGGTTTTAGCACAACCCCGTCATAGTCAAATTTGTCTAAAATAGCTTTGGGCAATACATTCAATAAGGAACCTGTGTCCACCAACACATGAGATAAGATAGTGCCCTTACACTCAATAGAGACATGCATGGCCTTATTATGGTTCCTTCCTGTGGGAGTTAAATCAGCGTCAGAAAATCCTAACCCATTATCAGTTGTCAGTCTAGCAACATAAATTTTTGAATTGATCAACAGAGATTTCATGCCATACATGAGCATATTTCAGAAACTTTACCAATGCCTGAGCATGGGCTTTAGAGCACAACAACAGAGATAGCATAGATATTTTGGAGGGGGTCTGCCCCAACTATTCAACAATCTTATAGTCACTCTTTCGAATAATTTTCAATACCTCCTTCAACTCTTGCTTGGAGGTATCTTCAACAGTAACCTCTTTCGGTTCCTCAATCTGGGTAAGTTTAGTCATCTGCTCTTTACCTCGAGTCTCAGTAGTTGATTCGGTAGTAGTGATACGAACTGGTGTAGTAACAGCCTTTGGAGAGATCTCTGGAGAAAAAACCCTTTTACTTCTGGTAACCTTACTAGTCCCAACAATATTGTCAACATCTTCAGTATTTTCATCTTAAACAGCTAGTGGTTCTTGCTTGACGCCATGGTAGTAGACATCAGCTCCATAATTCCAAGGGATAGTCTTGTCATAGGAATATGGAATTGGCCCAGATGCGGTAATGATCAGAGGAGCAACCCTTGGCTTGGCAGTAATCTTCACAAGACCCTTAGAAGTGATCCTTACAGGAGTACCAGAAATTGTAATCACAGACACGTCTTCAAGCTCCAGGCCTTGAGACATACTTTTACATAGGCTCTCCTCATAAGGAGTCTTCTCAAATAGAATTACACGGTCATCCATCAAATTTTGAATACCATCTTTTAGCAGTACACAACCATTGGATTGGGACGCACAGTAGTAGAAGTTTTCGATGCAACCCGGAAATAAACCGGCTTGCAGCAGCCTCTTCTTAACAATTGTCAGAGGAGTAGTCAAGTTACTTATAGCAGAATTACTCATAGAAGAAACATAAGAAACATCATCAATAACATTAACACCTTTATCATGATTAGGCATAGGTGCAGTGATCACATTAGGAGTCTCAGGAGGATCAAATTCAATCTCCTTAGAGTCAATCATATCTTGAATGTTATTTTTCAATGCCCAACAACTATTAGTGCCATGTCTGGGACTGTTGAAGTTATACGTACACCTTGCATTGGAATTGTAACAGGGAGAGGAAGTATTGGGATTCTGAGGAGGATCCTTCAATGTAATCAGCTCTGCCTTCAACATGTATTGCAATGCTTGAGACAACGGCATGTTGATTTTGGTGAACTGTCTCCTGGGTGCCTCCTGCCTACACTGATTGCCTTGTTGCTGATGTTGTGTTGGTGCAGGATTAAAGATCAGAACTACCCCCACAGATCAGTTGCGGTCACTCTTATTACGGCCCTTCTGGCCGTACACATCATTGGATTCTCTCTTACCATTGTATGACTTCTTCGCAGTATTCAAAGATGTATCCATCTGAATTTTACCACTTCTGATTCCATTCCCAACATGTTCCCCTGTCAATATCAGTTCAGTGAAACCGGCTGAAGAACTGCCAAGTAGGTGATTATAGAAAGGACTTGTTAGCATACTCATGAACATGTCAACCAATTCCATATCAACCAAAGGAGATTGTACTCTGCCTGCAAGATCTCTCCATTTCTGTGCGTACTCTTTAAAGCCTTCCTCAGAACCCATGGACATACTATGTAGTTGCATGCGAGTCAGTGTTAAATCAGAATTATACTGATACTGTCTATAGAAAGCTGCACTCAAATCCTCCCAGGTACGAATATTGGTACCTTCGAGTTGATAATACCATTCCAATTATGTTCTAGATAGACTCTCTTGATAGAAATCAACCACAATTTCTTGTCAACAGTGTGTGGTTGAATTTTCCGAACATATAATCTCAAATGCAGCTTCGGGCAAGAAACGCCATCATACTTAGCAAAGGTAGGAGTTTTGAACTCAGGAGGAATGACGAATCCTAAGACTAAACCCAATTATTTAAAGTTCAATCCATGTACCTTCTAGATCTCCATAGCTTTCAGACGCTCTTCTAGCAGCTTATACTTCTCACCAGCAGGGGGTATTGTTCATCCAAATAATCATCTTCCTCTTCAACAGAACATTTTTCAGAACCATGATTGCTTTTTCAGTTTTAACACTCTTACCATCTTCTTCCTGTTCATCATCTTCATCCAATGGGAAATCAAGATCTTGAGTTTTCTTGACTGGACCTCTGAACTTTCTCCCCATGTAAAGGATGTCAATTGCTTTCTTTGTCTTCTTCTTCTTCTCGTTGTCGATGAGTGCCTTTAGTTCTTCTTGCCCCTTGGATAAGCTTAGGAACATATCTTGGAACTGAGAATTCTGAGCTTAGATATCTTTGCTATTGTACCCCAAAATTCTCCCACTCACTTATCAAGAATTTTCTCACAAGATCTCCTTGGGCTCAAGACTGCACTAGGGTTTGATCAGCTCAAGACACCTCCTTATGCACTGATGACCAAAATTAGGGTTTGAGTTTGCACAAGGATTTTTGAACTTCCAATGTCCCATATTACTATCATGGATCATTATGGACCCCCAAGATTACTTATGTCAAGTTTCAAGCCTTAGATCACATTTTTGCTCAGTCAATTGAGCAGTTGATCTAAAAATCAGTTGTATTGGGGAAAAAGTCAACCATGGCCAATTTACAGTAAAACATCATAATTTTTATCCACGTCAACATTTTAAACCTATATGTATCATTTGATCAAGTTTGGACCATAATTCCTCAGGAAATTTGATAAAATCTCCAAAAGGGCAAAATGCTCAAAATTAGGGTTTTTATTGGGAAAGGGCAATTTCTAATTTTTGACCTAGAAAATAAACAATTGGTTTAAGGCATGATCTCAAGATTCCAATTGCACCATTTTGACCTAATAACATGGTTCTAAACATTGCTCAAGATCAATTGATTGACAGATGAATTTTCAGTCAACTGGTCAAAAGTCAATTGTACACTGAAAAGTCAAACTTTGACTTTTTGGTCAAATTCAAGTGCCAAAGATCACAATTCATCAAAACATGTCAAAATATGAAACTTATTCATCAATAAATCAAAAAGTCAAGATTTCATTTTGAAAAGTCAAAATTTCTAAACTTAGAAATTTTTCTAAGTGTTGGAAATTTCATATTTTTTCATAACTTTGAGCCAAATTTTCACCAGGATGCAAGATGATTCAAAGGAAACTTCCAACATGAAAGTTGTAGATATCCACGAAAACTACAACTTTTATTCATACAACTTCTCCTAAAAATGCTTGGATCTCAAGTTATAATTGTATGAATACATGCTCATGAACTAAAAAAGACTTTGTGAAATTTTGCCCTAGTTAGGCAGATTTTTGACCTAACTTCATGGAAATTTTTTCACATAGTTCCAAGGGGAATATTCAAAATCAATTAAAATATGAGTTGAATAGTACATTGCAAGCTTTCTAAAATGTCCAAGAACTCCTTGATATCATTCTTGAGTAGGGAGAATCGAAGAGATGAAGTTGGGGTTTTGTCACTTGAATTATAGGTCATTTTCATGATGAACACAAATGCAAATCAATGTTAGGCTGCATGATCCTTGCTTTGCAGGCCTCAAACTTGTTTTTCACTCAATAATTAATGGATTACACAAACTTTTAAGTTATAATCCAAGTGATTTAAGCTTTATCCAATTCACATTGCCATTTTGGGAAGAAAGTTAACAATACCATTCTTGTAAAGCAAGCTTTATGTATAAAGTCCACTCTTGAGCCTCTAACTTGTTCCCTTTGATCACACTTCATCTACAAAGTCATAAGCAAGTGTGTTTAAAGCATAACCACTCTATCTTAGCAAGTACACAAGACATTGAAACTTGTTTTCTCAAAAAATCACATGTTTAGCTTAAGGATGCAAATTCAAATTTTGATCAACAACAAGTCTCCAAACTTGTTGCTTATAAATAGAAGCACTATTTGTGAGCTAGGACACGAGCTTGAAGCCCCTGAAACTCACTCAAACTACCTCTAATCATAAATTGTCTCAAAACACCATTGTTGTGCAAGTTCTGACTTTACATACCAAACTCACATTTCCCTCGTGCATTTCTTGGACTTTTATTTATAAAGCTTCCTTGCATCAAGAGTAACTCATCCCTGTACCTGTTACACTTCTGTAACACCATTTTCCCTGTCTTCCATAACCAAAAACAGAGCATCACAGTTGGACTTCTCCAGAACATTCCAGCCATCCTCAACTCAAGACAACCATTGCATTAGCTTCCTAGAGGTCCAAGGAAGCTAACCTGATCATCAACACTGCCTGAAACAAGCTCAAATTCATTTCATGATTTCCAGTTTTGAGGTATTTTTATTGAACTTCTATCTCATTACTTAGGCATTGTTAGGCTTACATTTGTGAAGATTAAATGTAGACCTCATTGCCACGAAGCTGAACATATCCATAGTTTGCATTTACATGGCCTGAGCTTAGAGAATTTTAGAGTTGAAGTTTCTGAAATTTTTAGGGTTCAAATTAGGGCCAGAGAAATTCTCATTTATCTTTGATTTTTAGCTTTAGTTATTTACATGGTCAGATTCGTGAGGCAAAATGCAACAACTTTCATTTTGTCATCTTCCATTTTTGTTGAGAAATGAAAAGGTTACAGGTACACCGGCTGGAGGTTGAAGATGAAGTCATCAGGACTTGATTTGCCTTACATATTTATTGTTTTGTTTATATAAATGCATGTATAGCCACCCCAGTGGTAAGGCAGCGCACTGGTAACCCAGAGGGCGTGGGTTCAACACCCAGCGCGCTACCTTTTCCATTTCTCACAATTTTTTCACTTTTTTTGTTTCCAAACAAGCAACGCCTGGGCTTCCAGCTTGGGCCTGATGATGTTTTTTCTTTTATTAACCCCCTGATTTACTTATGCACTCCTGGCCCAATTTCTTTTACTATTTTATTTTTTATTTCTTCTTTAATATTTTTATTTATTATTATTATTATTATTATTGTTCTCATTAAACATGAAAAAATCTAAAAAAAATATTTTATTTACTTTTATTCATTTTATTTTCTTATAAAACAAAAAAAAATTAAAAAACATTTTCTTTTAACAAATTAATTTCTCTTTTAAATAGTTAAATATTTAGACTTAGGTTTAATAATTATTTTATTTTATTAATTAAAATTAATTTAGAATTTAGTTTTCTTTTAATTATTTAATTTTTACTTTTTATTATTATTTGACTTATAACCCTTTTTCTTCATAAAAACCCTAAAAAAAATCTTTTTTTTATTTAATTTCTCTTCTCAATTAGTTTAAGTCAACTTCATTTTAATTTTAACTAATCATTTTAATTAGTTTTAGGTTAAACCCTTTTTATGAAAACCAAACAAAAAAATCATCTCTCTTTCTTTATATTCTTGTATTTATATATTTATTTAATTATTTGTACATATTCAATATGGTTGTAATAGATAATTAGGTTTAATTTTCTTGCAAATCCCCATTTGTAATTTGTATACCCCCTCCCCTAAATGATGTAATAGCGTAGTAATTTTAATTCCTGCAATTTATCGCTTTATATACAAATGCTAGTAATTAGGGCTTGTATGGAAAGAACAAAATCAATCAAATAGAAAACCCTAATTCAAGAAAAAAACAAGCATGAAAACAATACATTTGCACACAAGCACCCCTAGGGTTACCCCACTTGGTTGCCTTATACAAAATATCCATATTACGTATGTAAGGTATCTTAGCAAAAACACGCGAATACAAGATCATAGTCCCTCGATTACACTATCTAAGTTGCCTTACAAATTATATTAGTCCCTCAAAAAGAATGCTAAGATACCTTGTAACATTTCTAATCATGGTTATACGATGACCCACGCCCGTCCCGTTTACATCCAAAGATAGGGTTGCTTACCAAATCAATGGTAAGACAACAATGTCAAAGGAAAAGAAAATGAACAAGAAAGACATTTGAGTAGGTAAATTGCTCCTAATTACTTGCTCCATTTCAAAACAAACATCCTTGCTATTTTCAAAACAATCACATACACTTTTAAACATCTTGCCAAATTGAAAACATTTTCAAAAGATCAACATCTTTGTATACATTCTTACGAACGAGAATCATTACAAAGATTGCCTAAATAATGGCCACTTTACAAAATACATTCAAAAAAATACAACACAAAGCACAATTTCAAACAAAAAGCAAGTGATCTAGCAAGTAACTAAGAGCCCATGGATAACCATGGATGAAAAGGGCGTTAATACCTTCCCTTTTCATAATCTACCCCCCGAACTCAAGAAATAATCTCAAAGGTCTTTCCTGTGCTTTTTCACCATTCCTTTTGGATAAAAGAAAAATCGGTGGCGACTCTTGCTAACCGCAAAATTTGCGATCAAACGCAAAACCCTCAAGTCAGTTCTCCCACCGCATCATATTTTCCTATCTGTTCGAGAGCCATCTTTGCTGAAATAAACAGCAAGAAGATAAGAAACCTGTCTTGGAAACCTGTTATGCAATGATATGTATGGTATGTAGATGCATATGCAATGTTTTCAAGGACCTCGTGGGATTTAAATTTTTTAATCAATAGGGAACAGAAACAAAGAATCTTATTAGTAAGTTCGAATTATAACTGCCTCTTAATGGAAACAAAAAGGGTTACAAGGAAACAATTTATGAACTCCTAAGACCTAAGACTCGAGTCTCCCATGGATGCTTCCTCTTTGTGTTGACATGTGCATTAAGGCTCTGCTCTTTGTGAAGTCGTTTTGTCAGCTCCAACACTTCTCACTAGCATAGAACTGAGTCTCAAAGGTGTCCCTTTCTTATTTCAATTAAATCTAATACTTTTATAGATCTTCAAGGTCAGTAGGCATATCTGGATGAAAAATGGTATGAGGAATATCTCCTTTAACAACAGGTTCCACAATTACTGGTAAGACAGCAGGATATGGCATTATAAGATTTTGAGCACGAGATTGCACCCTTCTGAGGTAGGGCTCCAAATGGATGGAGTTTTTCTGTCCTAAAGTCTTGTTATCAATCTTATTCACCATGCCCTAAGCACGTATAAACTTTTGATGATAACCTTGAGGATCATTCTCGTAATCAAATACAATACCCTGGATAAGCATATCATGAGGACCATCTCTTCGAGCATAACCAAATTAACATAGAGCTAGAGAAGGGTTGTACGTAATACCTCACCTTATGCCAAGGAGTGGCACATTATGGAATTCCCCACAACAGTTAATAATAGTGATGTCCTCCTGAGATCGGGAACACCAATAGATATCTGAATAAGAGAGTGACATCATCCTTCGAGACCACCTCAAACCTTGTTCATTCTTCATCACTGATCGGGGAAGGTGCAAAATAAACCACTTGGATAGTAAAGGTATGCAACACATGAGATTCCGTCGCTCCCTCATAGTACGAGTGTGGAGAGAGTGCAAAATATCTCCAATAAAAGTAGGCACATAATTATGAGTAAGAAATATTTTGATGGCATTCACATCTATGAGTTAGTCTGGATTAGGGAATAGTACCAAACCATAGATCAGCAGTGCCAAGACCTCCTCAAAAGCATGAAAACCCATAGCATCTAGAAACAAATGAGCCTTCTCTATCAGAAATTTAGCAATAAGACCTTTAACTTGACTTCTTGTTTCCCAATTAGACACAATGCTTGACCGCTTCAAATGTAAGGTTGCTGCAGTAACTCCAGGTGTTGGAACTTTCTCTAAATTGGTGAAGGGTGTCTGATCAAGAATAGGTACTCCAAGTAGCTTAGAAAACTCTTCCATTGTGGGTACCAAGTGATAATCTGGGAAGGTAAAACAATGATGCTTAGGTTCAAAGAACTGGAACAAAACGCTCATCATGTCTTATTTAAAACCTGAGGTGACCAAACTAAGTAGATAACCATGCCTCTTGGTGAATTGAGAGTTTTCGGGAACCTTTGATACTAACTCCTTAAGATTGGAAGGTATCCTCACAAAGTTGATTCAGATAGTATTTCTGCAAGCAGAGGCCATAACTACAACAAGGAACAAAGATAAATCCCTAGGTCCTTGAAATGGTTAGTGAAAATGTTATGATATGATGTTATGATGTTATGTTCATGTTAAATAAGTAGCAAACACAAACAAGTCATACGAGAGCCTTAGGTTTAAAGGCTTGAATAAAGTCCATAGGTAAATACCCTTCCCCGCTGAGGTTAAGTTGGCTCAACCTGTCCTAAAATAGTAACTGGATTCTAGGAATCTCATATCACAGATCTTTCTCATAGGATTTATTTTAGCACGGCAACTGGTTTGCCACTAAAACATTCCGAAAGTCTAATCTCAATGAGTGTAGGCTCGAGTATAAACCAAATTTGGAGTGCACTAAAGCCGACTATCTCACTACTTTATAATGGCCAAGATGGGTCCATTAAGGTTCTAAAAGTAAGTTAGTGTTAACGACACCACGCAGAAGCCTAATTTTATCCTTGACTGACTCAAGGAACATTAGTACAAGCCAAAGTGACACACTAACAGTAGCTATCATGTTAACCATATCGGTATACGATGCACAGTCTTTATGATCTATTACTACTTACCTAAGAAATCACTAGATCCGGGTGTAGGATCTTTCACGCAAGCAATAATACCCAAACATGAACCCTTAAAGTAAATCAGTCAAAGCATACAATAAAATCAAGTAAAGTGATCTAAACTCTAAGGTAACCCCTCCTATTTTAAGTTCTCCCTAGAAGAGTCTCCAGTTCTCTAATACGATGGGAGAACTAACTTTTTGGTTTTATCGCAAATGTTGCAGTTAGCAAGAGTCGCCACCGACTTTTCTTTTATCCAACTATTAGGAAAGGTGAAAAGAACAGGAAAATCCTTTGATAGATTTTGAGTTCGGGGGGTAAGTTATGAAAAGGGAAGGTGTTAGCACCCTTTTCATCTGTAGTTACCTACGGGCTCTTAATTTCCTAACTCACTTTTAAAAACTTGCTTTATGTGTGTGTGATTTGTTTGAAAATATTTCGAAATGCCAATGTAAGGCTAACTTTGTAATAATTCTTGTATCAGTTCTCAAGAATGTATACAAAGTGTTTTTTTTAAATATCTTATTTTGAAAGTGATGTGTGAAAAATGTTTTGTTTGTGAGCAAGCATTCAAGAGTTCTTACCCACTAAAGTCTTTCTTGTTATTTTCCTTCTCCTTTGGAGATAGTATTATCCATACCATTAGTTGGTAGGTAATCCTATCTATTGGATGTGAAGGGACGGGCACGGGGTCATCTTATGGTCATCGAAGGTAATATGTAAGGATACTTTAGCAATTGTATCGAAGGGACTATCATCATTTTGCTCGTAGGGTCATCGAAGGGACTAGATCATTTTATAGGCAACTCAGAGGGTCATCGAGGGACTATGATCTTTATTTTAAAGGGACCATGATGATTTGTTACCGAGGGTCTTTTGCTAAAGTATCCCTACTTTCGAGGGACGTGACTAAAGTTTTGTAAGGCAACAAGAGAGGTTACCCTAGAGGTGCAAAGTGTTTATTTTCAGTTATTTAGTCTTGAAAATTAGGTTTTCTATGTTGCTTTTAGTCTTTCCATACAAACCCTAATTACTAACAGTTATATAACGTGCGGAAAGTAAAACCTAAGTTATTACATCCTGTGAGCAGTTACGTAATTAGAAAAATATGTGAGAAAAGATAAATCTACACTATTACAATTGAGAATGTGAACCTATACATTTTGTCTAAGAATTTAAATAGCAAAAGAAATAAGAAATATGTTAGAAAAAGTGTTTTAATGTTTTTTGTGTTTTTAGAAAATGATTTAGGGTAATAAATAGTAATTAAAACCTAATTATTTCTAATTAATTTTAATATTGAGAAAAATCTAATTAATTAATAAATAAAAATATGTCAAAATTAATTACTAATTAGAAAACACTAATCCTAATTTTGTTATAGTTTTAAAAAAAAAGTTTAAGGCTTGTTAATGGTTGATTAGAAAGGAATTAATTAAAAAAATGGAATAAAAATAGGGTTAGTAAAATAAGAAAACATATAATGTATGGGGTGGGACTTGAACCCACACCCTCCTATCTCAAAGAAGGCCCTCCTACCACTGCGCCATAGTGTTGTTTCTGTTTGAGAATAGGTAGCGATCAATATATGTTAACCTTATATTTTTCCCTGAAAAATAAAATAAAATTTGCATAAGGGTTGGCTCGAACCCATGCGCTTTACTATGCCAAACGTATCACTCACCACTAGGCCAATTTTTGTTACGCATCAGCTGATTATGAATTAAACAACAAATTATAAAACACGTGTTACTTTTGGAATTTTCAAACGATTCAAAAGTGGACCCCAATAGCTTAAGTGAGGACCAATCATGATGCACCTTCACGCCATGCAAGCCCTGCCATAGTCAAATAAAACATAGAGACGTCGGAGTCAAACTCTGGTCGTCTTCTCCAACGGCCTCAAAACTCAACCTGCAAAAACAACAAGAATCAAAGACCAATAGGGATCATGTCCCCCTAATTTGGACCTCCTAAATCCATTGGTGATCTTATTTTGTCCTGAAAACGCCTGTAACGTGAGATTCGATGAAAATATTTCAAATTGCCCTAACAACAGCGTATCTTTATTCCTGCGTCAAACCTCACAAGTAATGGATCAAAACAGTTCCAAACATCATCATGTACATGAATGTATGCATCAAATTCATTTAAATTGCATGAATTAAAATTTTGAAATTCAAGAATGTTACCAAACCGGTGCAATCGAGGTGTGCTGTTCTGGCGTGCTTTGAGCTTGAATAAGGATTGGAATGACTTCCTGGGAACTTCAGGAACACGATTTGAGGCTTGGTTTTTATTGAGAGTGGCTAGAAATAAGGGTTTGATTTTTCCCTAGTTCTAAAATTTAAGATTTTTAGGGTTTGTTCTTGAGGCAGCTTGTGTGTTCTTTGATGTCTGAAGGTATTGTGTATTTATAGAGAAGAATTTTAGGTCAACAAAATTGAATCAAATATTTGTAATTCATGGTGTACTATTTGATTTGAATTTTGCATGAAAAACTTCTATTTTAGGCCAATCATCCTCACACGATTTTGGCAAGTTGTCATGATCTTTTTGGGCCTCCAATTTGATCAGGATAAAAGCCTACACGCCTAAGTCCAATGCTCTCGTATTTTATTTTATTTTATTTGCATTTAAATGAATAAAATCTAAATAAAAGAAATAAAAATCATAAAAATATGTGAGTAGATTTAGATGTCTAATATGAGGTCACGAACACGTTTGAACATAAAAACTTAGGCCCATTAGCCCAAAATTTCAAGCTTGCTCAATTTGAACTTCATGCATTTTCTCAAAACTGTTCAACTTGCACCAATCATAACTCTCTCAATTTTTGTCATATGAAGATGATCTTGGACTTTTTGGAAACCTCAAGAAGTCTCCTACAACTTCCATTTTGGTAATTTTTTAATTTAAACTCTTTAACTTCATGTAAATTTCTTTGACAAAAAATGTATTTTTGTTGACTTTTAAAATGACTTGTAATGTTTTGTCACATATCTCTCAAATGAAGCATTTTTGGCCTTGAGCTTAGATAGACAAAGTTGTAGAGAATTGAATTTCCTTGAAGATATGCCTTGGTTAAGAAAATTTTGATGAAGTATGTGAAAGTTATGTTTGGTCAAAGTTCAGTTGACTTCTCCTAAAGAAAACCCTAATTTAGTAACTTTTGACTTTTGATGAATCTTGAGTTTTCTTGATTAATCATGATCAAACCTTGATCAAATGATGAATGTGACTTCAAAATATTGATGTTGACCAAAAATCTTGAAGTTTGACTGTAGATTGGTCAAAGTTAACTTTTTGTCCAATACAATTGACTTTCAATTATCTGACTAATTGACTGAGCAAACTTGTGATGTAAGG
Source organism: Vicia faba (assembly GCA_948472305.1). Lineage (NCBI taxonomy): Eukaryota > Viridiplantae > Streptophyta > Magnoliopsida > Fabales > Fabaceae > Vicia > Vicia faba. Next base: position 1,421,913,528 of record OX451735.1, read on the forward strand.
CTTGAAATTTGGCATTAGGATACTTTGAGGAATATGAGAAACCATGAAGTCCATTTGAGGCATTAGAAGTCCAATTTACTTTTAGAAAAGTAAAGCCTTATTTGTAGGTCAATTGCTTAGGAGGAGAGTCCATTTGATAAATCTTTGATAAGTCTTAAGTGTTTGAGACCTTCATGAGCATGAGGAGGTATCTTGAATCAATTTATCTTGAGAATGGGAGGGAAATTTTAGGGTACAACAATAGACCATAATCATTGAGCATTATTCTTTCCAACTCCACTAGAACACGGTTTTTATGCTCCAAAACACCATTTTGTTATGGAGTTCTAGGAGCTGAAAAGTTATGTTCAATGCCAAATTTATCACAATATTATTCAAAGAGGTGATTTTCAAATTCACCTACATCATCACTTTGAATTGCAACAATTTTTTAATTTAATTTGTTTAGATATAACTTGGCGAAATGTGTGAATCTGAGAACGTTTCATCTTTGCTAACTAAGAAAAACGTCCAACAAAATCTTAAGTAATCATCAACAATTACAAGACCATAGTAATTACCACTTATGCTTTTAGTTTGCGAGGGACCAAATAAATCCATGTGAAAGAGCTCAAGTGGTCTTATGTTGAAACAACATTTTTTGATTTAAAAGAGACCCTTATTTGCTTATCATTTTGACATGCGTCACATAGATGGTCTTTTGAATAATTCATTTTTGGTAGACCGATTACTAAATATTTTGCAACAATTTTGTTAAGTAGATCAAATTTGACATGAGTTAAACGTTTATGCCATATCCATGAGTCTTCACTCAGAGTAACAAGACATTAGGCATTTTTCAAGGAAAATTCTCTTAAGTTAAGCATATAGATATTACCAACCCTCGCGCCCTTAAACATATAATACTTCTTTTCATTATGTTCAATTATACAATAATATTTGACAAAAGTTACTTTATAACAATTATCGCATAATTAACTAATTCTAATAAGGTTATGTCTAAGACCTTTAACTAGCATAACATTTGAGATGGTAATAGTTGAGGGATTACCTATACTACATTTTCTGAGTATCTCACCTTTATTATGATCACTGTAGGATACAAACCCTTTCTTCTTCACCATAAAGTCGGAGAAAAGGGATATGTCTCTCGTCATATGTCTTGAATATCCACTATCAAGAATCCACTTTCCCGTCATAGCGTCAAGACACGCATCCTACAAAAATCAAACAAAAGTGGTAGGTACCCAATTCTCATTGGGTTCTTGGGAGTGAGTTAAATAAATGTGTATTTTGGACAACCATTGGAAATTTCCTTTAGGTACCAAAAAGTACCTAAACTTGCATTTTTTTCAATAGTGTGTCCTTTTTTGCAACAATAGTGACAAAATAATATATGATGAGAATCACTTATTGTGATCGGTGGAAATAGAACTGACTGTTTAAAGCTGGTTCACGAAATGTCGCGGTAAGCAAGAGTCGCCACCGTCTTTTATGTTCTCCAACAAGGAAAGGACAAAAGCACAGCAAAATTCCTTCTTTGAGAATGTTTCTCGGTTCGGGAGGTAGATTTATAGAAAGGGAGGGTATTAGCACCCTTTCTATCTGTGGTTATCCACAGGCTCTTAGGTACTTGCTCTTATGTTTTCAAAAATTTGTTTACTTTTCAAGTGTATGTGGTTTTTTTGAAAAAGTTTCGTTTGAAAAACTTCTAAGTAACTCTTGTATATGTCCTCAAGAGTGTATGAAAAATTTGTTTGAAAACTTTTTGAAAGTGTGGGTGCGAAAAGTATTTTTGTTTGTTTTGAAAAGAGCAAGTACTTAAGAGAAACCTACCTACTCTAAGGAATTAGGCTGTGTAAGAGTCCTTTAGATAGTGCTATCCCACCATTGAGAGGTAGGTAGCACCATCGTTGGAGTTATTCGGGTCAATTCGATTATCGGGACATGTGTGGTCACCAAAGCAATGGTAGGACATCTTAGTGGTAACCCTAACGTCCTAGATCCTTTTTATCCAAGGCAACCGTTTCGAGGCAACTGGATCTTTGGACAGGAGGGAGACCTCTAAAACACCCTATACTTGATGACCACGTTCGAGGCAACCAATGAGGCGTACCCTAGGAGTGGCATGTGCATGTGTATTGTTTCAGTTTATGTTTATCTTGTACATGTTATTTGTGAGCTACGGATTGATTTTATTTTTCATACATTCTTGCAGGCATATTAACAGTTAAATGATTTGCAGGAAATAAAGTGCGGAAAGGTAAATCTAGCTATTACAAGGCGCGGGTCTATACATCGCCAAAAACAAAAACCCGTTTTGGAAAATAAGTGCGAGAATTTAAAAGAAAGCGATAAAGTTCTAATTAATTATTACATTTCCTGAGCAGATACAAAATAATGAATTAAAAAAATAAATACGCGCGAAAGATTGAATCGGGAACGTCCTAGGGTTTTGACCCTTTTGAGAAAAGAATTGAATTTGTCCTTTTTGCAATTAATCAAAATTAAAACTAATTACTAATTAATTAATTTATTAAAAGAAAAAATGTTTTTTTTTGTGTTTTTATGTTTTTAATGAAATAAGATAAAAAGAGGAAATTAAAAGTGTCAAAAGAAAAACCTAAGTCTAAATAATTTTATTTATTGTAAAAAGAAAATTAAAATTTAAACCTAATTAAACTAAATTAATTTAAGTTAGTATTTATTTACAAAATAATTAAACCTAAGTGAAATTAATAAAAATAAAATATTTACATTTTTTAGTTTTTATAAATTTATTATGAAAATGTTAATTAATTTAATGGTTAGTAATTAAAAAAACAATAAACTAAATAAAGCAAATGAAAGAGAGAAAATAAAATAAAAAAAGAAATGCAAACCCAAGGGGGGGGGCAGAATTGAGGGTGTATTGGCAATCTGAGCCCATTAAGAATAAGCCCTGTTGACTTTTAGAATCAGCTATGCGCATGGTTGACTGAGGAGCATCATGATCCTCCATCTCTGGCCTTGGGATGCACCTGGGTGGCCACTTGGCGTTTGGATGAGTAAGGCGCGTGATGGGCCTATTCTTTGGAGCCTGCACACAATTATGTGAAGAAAAACAACATGGAAATTATGGGGGACCTGGGATTCGAACCCAGGTCCCAAGGGATTATGCTTGCACGCTTTGGCCATCTGAGCTGTATGTTCCAATTGTTACTAAAATAAACAATTAATATTATATGGAATAAACAAACAAATCCTGGAAATTAAAAAAAAACGCGCGTGTTTAATTTGAATGGACCACTGGCACACTTCCACGTACTTCGTCTTCCTCATTTTTCCTGTAAAAACAAAACAATTAGCGGGGGTTTTTAACCCCCACAACCTGTATCAAGGGAAAATAGCGAATAGGCGCACACGAAATAGAAATTGTTCGCGAGGGTCTCAATGTCTTCGTCTCATTCAGACGGTTTCAACCATGGGTCTTTCAAAGCCTAATTTTTCCTATATGAGAAACCCCCAATTCAAGAGCTTGAAAACCCTAACATTCATCCATGGTGGTTTATGATTTAGGGCTCTACAACTCAATTATCTTGTACCAAAAGTTTCGTACAGTCCCTGTGAACACAAAACACTCAACAAAAAACGTTAAATATGCATGAATCAATGTATGTGATTATAAAAAAAATTTGACAAACCGTGGGTCTGTGTAGCACGTGTTCTTGAGCTTTGAGGCTTGTTTTGGATTGCAATGTGTTCCTGGGAATGCTAGCAACGTGTTTGAATTGCTCTAAGGCTTTGAATTGGTCTGCAATATGAAAAACAGTTTTGACTTTTTGCTTGATTTTTTTGGATATGGTTTGGCCGTTTGTGCAGCATCTTGTACGTGTATTAGGTCTGCAATGCTTCCTTATGTATGTGTGAATGGAATTAGGTCAGCAGCTGGGCTTGGGATCCATTGTATTGATGTCTTGAGATTCTTGTTAATCACCATTGAAAGCTTTCCATTCTTGAAGCAAAACCATGATTTGGTGCTCAAAATAGCCTGGCACGATTTTGGTAGCTGTCATATGACACATAAAAGTTATTAAAACCACAAAGATGCCATTCAATTAATTTTTAGATTTTATTTGAATTATTATGGATTTAAAATGAATTAAATCCATAAAAATTAAATAAAAATGAAAAAATAAATGTTTGGTCTTGAAATTAATAATGGGACACGTGGGTGGCATGACAAGGCTGCATCAAGTGGAAGAAAGTGGGCCCTTTTGTCAAAAATTGAAGTTTTAAGGATAGTTGACTTTTGCCATTTCACAAAAATTTCCCAACTTCTCCAATGCATATCTTGCTCAATTTTGATCATATGAACATGTTTTTGGACATTTTGGGAAGGTCTTGAAGTCCTCTAACCAATGCCTTTGGTCCCATGTCATTTGGATTTATCAATCTCAAGTTATGGTCCTTGACTTAAAATGTCTTTTTATTGACTTTTGAAAATGACCTATAATGTTGAAATTGATAACTTTTTGTGAGAGCATTTCTTGGACTTGGAATGTGAAGATGAGTTGTAGGAAATGTCATCCCCTTCAAAATGAGCATTGGATGGGATTTTTCTGATGAACCATGAAAAAGTTATGCCTTGGTCAATTTACAGTTGACTTTTCAACTGTCCAAAAATTGAAACTTTTGCATCTTGATGATTTTTGAGCCATTCTTGTGGAATCATGATCAAGACTTGATCAAATGATGATTGTGGCTTCAAAATAAGATGTTGACCAAAAATTTTGACTTTTGACTGCCAAATGACCATTTTACCCCTACAGTTGATTGTGAAGCAAATGAGGCTTTTGACTATGCAACTTGACCTTGTGAGCCTTGAAACTTGGCATGTAGATGCTTGGCAATGTGTATAGGCATATGTGACTTGATTGAGCCCTTGAAAACCTCAACTTGCTTGCAAGAACCAAAACCCTAATTTTGACTGGCTTAGGAGGATGCTTGACTGTGTAGCCCTTGAGTAGACTTGAGCAAATTGAGATGATGCTTGTCAAAACTTTGAATAATATGGGAGGGAAAATTTTGGGGTACAACAGTTGCCCCTGTTCAATCTTCTTAGACCTGAGGATGTAGATTGGCTTGCGTGCCTTTCGTGATCCGAAGGTGGAAGATGATTGAACACTAGAGTGCCCAGAAATTTGCACTCGCATAATGGAGTATCAGCAGTGTGATGTAGGGAATGGGCTTATAGATGCCATTTGGGGGGATGATGGATAGGAAGATGGGCTTATATATGCCATCTAGAGAGGTGACAGAACCTTGTCGGGAATGGGCTTATAGATGCCATTTGGAAGTGTAAGAACCTTGTCGGGAATGGGCTTATAGATGCCATTTGGAAGTGTAATGGATAGTTGTGGAGATGGGCTTAAAGATGCCATCGGAGGTATTGATCGCGTAAGATATTCCTTAGCGAGAACTTGCATACCTGAGAAAGAAAGATGGTTTCCCGGCCTGTTACAGGTGTTGATCTTCAAACTCTTCATGCAGATATGCCCTGGCTAGATACAGGTATCGAATCTACAATAAATCGCTCACAGATATGCCCTGGCTAGATACAGGAATCGAATCTGGAATTGGTCGTCTACAGATATGCCCTGGCTGGATACAGGTGTCGAATCTCTAAACAATCGCTCACAGATATGCCCTGGCTAGATACAGGAATCGAATCTGGAACTTCAAAAGGTTGCTTACAGACGTGCCCTGGCTGGATACAGGTATCGAATCTACAAACAATCGCTCACAGATATGCCCTGGCTAGATACAGGAATCGAATTTGGAATTAGTCGTCTACAAATATGCCCTGGCTGGATACAGGAATCGAATCTCTAAACTCTTCATGCAGACATGCCCTGGCTAGATACAAGTGTCGAATCTACAATCAGTTACTCACAGATATGCCCTGGCTAGATACAGGAATTGAATCTGGAATTGGTCGTCTACAGATGTGCCCTGGCTGGATACAGGAATCGAATCTCTAAACTCTTCATGCAGATATGCCCTGGCTGGATACAGGTATCGAATCTACAATTAGTTACTCACAGATATGCCCTGGCTAGATACAGGAATCGAATCCGGAATTGGTCGTCTACAGATGTGCCCTGGCTGGATACAGGAATCGAATCTCTAAACTCTTCATGCAGACATGCCCTGGCTGGATACAGGTATCGAATCTACAATCAGTTATTCACAGATATGCCCTGGCTAGATACAGGTATCAAATCTGGAACTACGACAGTTGGTAGTAATCATCTTTGTATTGGCCTTTTTCCTAAAAAGGCAAAACATAAGTTGTATGCAATGTCATGATGTATGAAATGCATGATGCCATGATGTTCTCAAGAATAAATGAGATTGTGTGTTTATGATGCGTATATGCATGCGTCATGGTGTATGATAATGTGATGTTTATGAATGTATTTTCGTCTAGGAAAATAAATCCTTGACGAATGTCAGGAAGTTGTTAAATCCTGGGCTGATGTTGAAGAGTAGAGTTCTTCGTTTCCTCTGGGGATGATGATTGCAAGAATAAACCGGTAGGAGAAGATGACTCCGTTGGGGAATAAACTTGCTGGAGAGATTACTCTGCGGGGAATTACTCTGTGGGAAGAGATACTTCGTTGAGGATTTGATGAGAACTCCGCTGGGGATTCCGTTGATAAGTTATGTTGGGGAATTGATGAACTCCGCTGGGGGGATAGAAAGAACTTCGCCGAGGACGATCTTTCTGTGGTAATTAGCTGAGGATAACCCAGTTATAAGCTCTGGTGGGGAATAACCTTTGAATAAAGCCGGGGAGAGACGTGTGTACTCTGCAGGTGATAAGCTTCCAGAATCTACTGGGGATAAGCTTCCAGAATCTACTAGGGAGGTTGATTCCACTCTCCTGGGGAAACTTGTGGACTGTACTGGGGAGATTGCTCTACTGGGGTGTCTGGTATTCCGCCGGGGAACAATCTCATGTTAAGACTGACGGGGATGCTTTGTAGAGGAACATCTGTATACTCCGCTGGGGAATATTGAGATCTTCTGGGGATATCCAACTTCCTTAAGGCTGACTGTGGACTAACTCTACTCGGGGAGAGTATTGCTGACTTGCTGGAGATACTGTGTCTTCTCGGGGCTGATTGGAGACCAACTCGGCTTGAGGAGAGTATTGCTGAAATTTGTCTTACCCTGCGGGGAGTGGAGGTATCTTGGTTACGTTCTTCAGCCGAACCTACCTTGGTACGTTGGTGGACAGAGCAACTAGATTGCTCAGACATTTATTATTGCCCCAGTTTCTACGGGAGAAGGTACCTGTGGAGGTGATTGACAAATCTTCTGGTAGGCAGGTGACGAGATGATAGGACATAGTCATACGCTTTGATCCCTAACTTTTGCCTAGACCGCCCTTTCGGGTTTTCAGTCCACCGGGATACCCTTTTTTGCCCAAGCCGCCTTTTCAGGTTTTCGACTTGCCGGGTGTACAGATTTTTTCATTTTCATCCCTTATTTTTGCCCGAACCCTTTTGGTTCGCCGAGAAGCCCTTATTTTTGCCTAGGTGTGTCAACCTAGCGGGTCTTTGATTATGCGCAGCATTTTTCCGACTATGTCCACGCTCTCAGAATGGAGGGAGGTTGTCACTGTCAGTAGTATTGTGTTGCCATACTACCAGAAGATCTTCGTTTGATCATGCAGGATTCGTAGCTGGAAATCATATCCAATGCCCCAAGTGACTCGGGTGGAGATTTGCCCCTGGCTGTTTGGCATTTGAGAGATTCTCCGAATCTTGACTTAACTGCCCCAGTTGACGGACAATGATCACGTCTGCCCCTTGATTGGAAGTGTTTCTTCTACTTGAGATGACCTTCTTGTTGAGAAGATTTTTGTTCACTGGATATTCATCGTGCGAATTTCTTTGTTGTTCAAACAAAAGTCGTATGCAAACAATGTTATATTAAAAATGCAAAGCTTATGTCTGTCTTGAAGTTTTTGAAAATGCAGTTTTTTTTTTCATAAAAACAAGTGAATTTTTGTAAAATGTGATGTCAACTCGTTATTTTACCGCAAGCCTTAAGGAGTCAGGATACCTTTCGTAACAGTATGCTTTCGAACCAACCCATGCTTCAGCTAGGACTTTTAAGGGTTGTAACGTGGCCTGGTTCATGGTTTAAGAACAAAGGATAGAGGCTCAAGTTTATTTGTACCCACCCGCTCTTCGTGATGTTCTTCAAACCTAAACTCAGTTGATCGTGCGTTAGACCTTGTTTGAGTCTTTGCTTTGATATTCCAGTGATGGTTTGGATGTTGAAAATTTATTTTGAATAGGCAGCCATTTCTTTTTTCGTCGAGGGTTTGTGTGACCTCTTCAACCTCAGATACCTGCCCCAATTGGTTGTTTTAAAGCAGTTGGCGGACGAGAACTCTGAGTTCCTCTTGTCTTTGAGACAGATCTTGGATGAGAGCCATCTGGCCCACTAACTGCCCCATCACTTGGATCCTCAATGTTGCCAGATCAAACTGCAGCTCCGCAAGCTGATCACTCCTGGCATTGTTTGAATTCTCCAAGCCCTTTGTGAGGAGAGCTTTCATTTCTTCTTGCCCCAGAGACAAGTTCAGGAACATTTCCTGCAGCTGAGCGGTCTGGTCTTGGATGTCTTTGACAGACCTTTCTAGAGCCATCTCTTACTGAAATAAACAGTATGAGAGTAAGGAAACCTGAAAAAGGAAAAACTATCAAAATGCAATGCATGATATGTGGATGCATGCTTTCAAGGATCTCTTGGGGTAAACACAAGAGAATGTTAGAGGTTGAACTTCGATCTTGGATTGGATAACTTGGTATCGGTGGATGTCTTCCCACGAGAATCAAGCTCACCATATCGAGTGGGTCACAGCCACTGATTCAAGTTGTTGCACTTGAACTTTGATTGGAGAACTGTGCACTGGTGGATGTCTTTCCACGAGAATCAAGCTCACCATGTCAAGTGGGTCATAGCCCCTGATTCAAGTTGTTGCACTTGATCTTTGGTTGGCATTTGTTAGAGGAGAAACCTCTTGCCCTTTGGTAGACGTCTAGTTCAACGTAACCCTGCATCAAAAGAACCCTCGAGATTCTTGAAATGGTTATTGAAAATGCTATGGTATGATGTTATGATGCTATGTACATGTATGCAAAAAGCAAGTGAGTGTATATACAAGCAAACATATTCACACAGAGAAAACAAGTCCTTAGGTTTAGGCTTGCATGAAGTTTAGGTACTACCCTCTTTCAGTTTCGTTGGTTAAGACCTGTCCTATCAGAAGTAACCGGGTTCTAGAGGATCTCAATATCACTGACTACCCTCAATCGGTCATAATTCCAGCATCGCTATCTTTTCTTGCGGCCGAAACCATCGCGAGAGTTTAGCCTCAATGAGTGTAGCATACTGCTACTGTTTTATGGCCAAGTTGGGTCAATTTAGGGTTCTAAGGTCGGTTGATGCTTAACGACTCCTTAGAAGACCCATATTATCCTCGTTTCAACACAAGGGATATCGGTACAGACCAAGGTGCCACACCAACGTATCCACTGCTTCACCCATGTTGGTATACGCCGGACAGGTCCCTCACAGATTATGCTACCTAAAAGGGTATTCCCCAGATCCGGGTTAGGATCTATGAAACTCCGATGCAAAGCCCACAAATATAAAAGCCAACAAAGCAAGCAATTGAGAACAAAGGTGATCTAAACCCTAAGATAACCCCACTTTCGAAAATTGAACTCCCCAGCAGAGTCGCCAGTTCTGTGATACGGTGGGAGAACTGACTTGAGGTTTTGCGTTTGTATTCGCACTTCTTCGGTTTAGCAAGAGTCGCCACCGACTTTTTATTTTATCCTAAAGGAATGGTTAAAAAAGCACAGTAAAAACCTTTTGAGATGTTTCGTGGGTTCGGGGGGTAGATTATGAAAAGGGAAGGTATTAGCACCCTTTTCATCCATGGTTATCCATGGGCTCTTAGTTACTTGGTTTTAGATCACTTGCCTTGATTTTCGATTGCTTGAAATTGTGGTGTATGTGTGTTTTTAAAATGTTTTTGAAATAGACGCCTTTGTTTCGGCAACCATTATAATGACTCGTGTTTGAGTATATACAACGGTGTGTATCTTTTCGAAAAGATGTTTCAAAATGTTTTTGGAAGTTTGTTTGAAAGTGTGTATGAAGTGTGGTTTTTTTGAAAAGGAGGCAAGTGTTTTTGCAAGTTGATTTCAAGTAACTAAGAGTTTGGTCTACCCCTATTGTACTCAAAGGTTTTCTCTATGTTTTCAACCCTTTTTAACAATTTTGTTCCACCATTGAATTTGGTGGACAATCTTGCGTTTAGGATGTTTAACGGGACGGGCGTGGGTCATCGTATGGACCATGAATGCAATGGTGCCAAGTGTCTTTGGCAATTTGCTTGAAGGGACTATGATCATTCCGTTTAGGCAACTTTCAAAAGCGTCATCGAGGGACTTATGATCATTTGAATTTGTTTTGCCAAAGAAACTCGACGTGCAAGCATGGCCCATTTGGAAGGCAACATGTGGGATTACCCTAGGGGGTGCAAGTGTGATTGTGTATTGATTTCATGTATTTGTCTTGTATTAGGTTATCTAGCGTTTGATTTTATGTACATGCAAACCCTAGGTCTAATCATGGTATAATTCGAAAGCGGTAAATTGCGGGAATTTTAAAGTCTACGCTATTACAAATAGTATCCGGGAGTGGGGGTACAAATTGACAAAAGGGGGGTGAGACTTAAATAATTACAACCAAATCGAATTGCGATCAAATGTATATGTATCATGTATAGCAATGTATAAGAGTAGCAAATGTATAATGTACCAGTATAAGTGTGTAAGTGTATGTGTAAATGTATTAGGTTTATTTACAAGTTAAGAAATGTGAACTTAAATGTATTATTAAGTATGTTTGATTTAAATTTTTGTATTCTTATATTTTTGTTTAATATGTACAAACAAAAGTTTTAGTCTTAAGAAAAGAATGTTTTAAAATTCTATTTTTTGTTATGTATTAACATTAATGTATTTTAATTAATTAGGTACAAACAAAATATTTTTAAGAAAAGGAAGAAATGTTTTGAGTTTTAACTAAATTAGGTATTATTGTTAGTATTTTTTGTATACAAAGATTTTAACTAAAGAAAATAAAATAAAATTGTTCAGCTTTTAGAAAAATTAATATTCATATCTTTTCTTAAAAATGTAATAATAAAAAGGGTAACAATTAAGAAAATTAATATGAAAATGTGTGATTTTTGTTCATCAAAGAAATTATTAATATAGAAAAATGGTAAATTGATAATAAAAAGAGGAATTAATTTATGAAAAGGAAATAAAGAAATATTTATGTTCAAAACAAAAGCAAAAAGGAGAGGATGGGCCTAATGGGGTTTGTGCTGGCCCAAACAACAAATGATCAGAAGAAATGTGGGGGGTGTACGTGGAACTGGAAATGGGCTTAAACTGATCAAAAGGGCAAGGCCTAATGGGGTTTATACGTTTTTTAGGGTTGTGAGTTTTGTGTTCAGTTGAGGCTAGGGTTTGTGAACAACACAGAAGCGCCGTTCTGCTTCACTTCGTCTTCCTCCTCATCTTCCTCAATGTAAAGGTCACTGAGACGCGATTCCCCGCCTAAAGCCACCAGCGCCATCATCTAATCTCTATTTCCTCCATAGTTCGAGCACAGTGGTCTTACGAAGCAAGGTTTGATTTTGACATTTTATACGTTTTTTACGATTTGCATGCTTATTTTCATTTTGAACTCTGACTTTAAGCTTTGTTATTATTGTCATGGAGGTTGTGGAAGGATAGGAAAAAAACGTTACCTTTGGAGGCGGAGGAATAGATGGGATCGGAGGCGCTCCGGAGGCCAAGGCGAGGGGATGAGACGCGTGATGCTGGGCTTGCTTGGATTCCTGGTTTATGTATTCTTTGGCCCTTTGTTGGTTTGATGATGACAAGCTGAAAACCTAGTATATCTTTCTTTCTTTTTGTTGCCTTTGTTGCCTAGCTCGATGCCTTTGAATATGTATGCTTGATGATGATTTGTGCCCAGTGATGAAGGTTTTCTGAGGGCCCTTTGTGTTGGAAATTGGTTTAGGCTTGATTGTATTTTGCAGGGCTTTACTGGTTTTGGCCTGTTAAGGCTTATGCTTCAGCTTGGCATGGCTGTTGGTGATCTTGCAGGTTTTTGCTTTTAGGCCACAAGGTTTTTGTTTTAAGCAGGGGTTGACAGGTTATGGTTTTTTAGGCTTGGTTGTTAGCTTCAGGAAGGTTTGAGGGTTGGTTTACTGGTTGTGATGTTTGTTCATGCCATTTCTGGTTTTTGCACCGGTTTGAGCAGTTTAGGCTTATGCTTACTGCTTGTAGTGAGCTTGAGGCCTTGGCTTTCTTTTAGGCTTGATGACAGGTTGGGGCTTTGTCGGTTTAGTGTTAAGAATGGTAAGTTTTTTAAGGCTTTGGGAACTAGTTGTTTGTTGGCTTCAGCAGGCTGTTGGGTGTTTTTGGCTTCAGCAGGTTGTTGGGTGTTTTTGGCTTCAGCAGGCTGTTGGGTGTTTTTGGCTTCAGCTTCACAGAGTTGTTGCCTCAGGCTTATGCTTGACCTCTGGGATATATTTTGCAGGTTTTGTGCCTAAAGACTAGAGGCTTTTTGGTGGAAGACAGTTCTGTCTCTTTTAGTTACAGTTTTGAGACCTTTTATCTTTTTTTTATCTTTGCCTCTTTATCCACTGTGTTATTACAGTTTTTGTTTTCTATATTTTATCCTTCAAGCCTAAAGCCTGTAAGCCCTATTTCTTCTTCTCTTTTTCTCTCTCCAGTACAATTTTAAAACATTAAACAATGTTTATGTTTGTACTTCTAACTGAAAAAGCAATGGCCTAGGGAAATGATGCTTTGATGCTTGCTTGCAATACATGTTTCCTCTGCACTTTATGTCTTCTCTTTTCCATACTTTGTGCTTCTTGACAGCATTGATGGTACTTTGATATCTTGAGATATCTTTTGGCAACTTGTTGACTTTGGACTTAGTTTTGAAATTGTGACTTTGTTTAGCAATTTGAGCTTGGTTTAGGCCATTCAGTTTGTAACTTGGACTTTGTATTTGCACATGCTGTCTTGCTTTGAACTATGCAGTTGGTTGACCAATTTGAAATGTGCAATTTTTAACTTTGTGCATTCATTTCTAATTTGCAAACATTTTCATCCCTCTTTGTGAACCGGGAGAAATCCCGTGATTTGCAAAGAGGGCGAACTGATCCCGGCCATTTGCTTTTAATGATGAACTTTTTATCTGTCTGTCTCTTTAAATATTTATCTGCTTCTGACTTTTTCTTCTTTCTTATTCTTTGCAGATAGAATCCAATGAGGCGGAGGGAGCAAGGGATGGAAGATGAAGAATTGAAGACTTAGAAAAATATTAGGATAGTTTTATTTAAATTTAAATAACTGTAATATTATTATTGTAAACATTTTGTAAACAAAAACAATTATACAAGTAATTTAAAGATAAATAAAAAGTCCTTTTATTTGATTAATTCTTTTTATTCTTTTCAAGATATTTATCTAATTGTTATAATTCTTAAATTAAAATAAAAATGTAAATAAATTCCAATTATCTTAACTTAAAAATAAATAATCAATTGGTAAACATTGTGGTCTTATGACAAACCTGACGCTCCAGTTATTCAAAGCAACGCATAGTTTCAAACCAAGCGACAGTTAATTAAACAAAACGTCCATCTGCCTCTTTTCACTGATTAAATCCAACAAATGCAAATTAACAACCAGCAGCCTCAGTTCTCAATTCAGAGTAATTTAAAAAAGCATTGATAGAACCAACTCTTCTTGAGAGATATGCGCACAAAACCCTGATTCTGATCAAATGCCAAAGAAGCGTTCGCCTGATCAAAGTTGAGTCAAAATCAACCAAAACCCTAAGCAAACTGTAAGAACTGTTTTAGAGCCATGAAAACCAATGAAAACCCTAATTTCGTCTGACTGACGAGAAAAGTCTGTTTGACCGATTCTTGAGCCAGTTTGAAAAATTAGGAAACGCCTGAAGCTGTGATTTCTTGTGAAAAATGTGAGGGCAAATTTTGGGGTACAACAGTTGCCCCTGTTCAATCTTCTTGGACCTGAAGAGTTAGATTGGCAAGTTTGCCTTTCGCGACTCGAGGGTAAAAGGAGATTGGACACTAGAGTGCCCAGAAAATTTGCACTCGGTAATGTGATGGTAGAGGGAATGGGCTTAAAGATGCCATTTGGTGATGGGCTTAAAGATGCCATCTAGTGACTGCCGGTAGGAGGATGGGCTTATAGATGCCATCTGGAAATGGGCTTAAAGATGCCATTTAGAAATGTTTGTTGAGGAGAATGGGCTTATAGATGCCATCTGGAAATGATTGTTGAACTGTATGTCACTGGTGAGTGGACGAGTATCAGAAAGGTATCCATGTTTTGGAACATCTCTGAACTGGGGGTCTGAGCCAGCAATAGATTGACATCCGTGTTTGGAGAATCTGTAAACTGTTTTCAGGAGTTGAAGCAGCATCCGTTGTTGGGAAGCGTCCGTGAAGAAGTTGCATCTGAACAAGTGATAGATTAACATCCGGTGTTAGGAAGAATCCGTAAACTATTTTCAGAAGTCTGAAGAAGGAACCGGTGTAGGGTTTCCTGATGATGAGTCCGTGTAAAACTGCATCCGGATGAATCTGGAACAAGTATCAGAATGTCGCCGTGTTTGGGTCACATCTGAACTGTCTCTGAGTGAACCTGGAATAAGTATCAGAATATCGCCATGTCTGGGTCACATCTGAACTACTTCTATAAAGAATCTCGGAAGATGATGGTCTTTGTCTGTTGACTGATCTTTCCTGAAAAGGTAAAGAGTTAGTTGTATGCAATGTCATGATGCATGATGCAATGTATGTTATATCAATGTTTATGATATGAATGTGATGAATGCGCATGCAAGCTGATGAGCTGTCTTGCTGAGGATAGATGAATCCTGGATGGCTGAAGATAAAAGAATCTTGACTGCTGCCGGGGAGAGCAAATCCTTGGCTGCTGCTGGGGAGGGCCAGAATCTTTTGATCGTTGAAAATGAGAAGTCCTGGGACCACTGTTGGGGAATCAGAAGCTTGGGTTGTATGCCAAACTACTGGGGACTTCCTGTTTTGAGGAGATCTTCACTGGAAAATATTCGAATATTCTGTGAGGAACTGAGAATGAGAGTCTTCACTCTGCTTGGGGATGTATAGTTGGGAGTTTTAGCTCCGCTGGGGATATTGAAACTTAATTCTGAGAGGAGTTAGCTTCTGGAAGATTCTCTAGTTTGGGATTGCAAGAATCTTTTGATTGCTGCAGGTGTTGATCTGGAATAAGTTACCGAATGTCACCATCTCTGGGTCACATCTGGAACTATATCTGGAATGAAATCTTGAATAAGTTGCGGAATGTCGCCATCTCTGGGTCACATCTGGAACTATGTCTAAAATGAAGTCTGGAATAAGTTATAGAATGTCGCCATCTCTGGGTCACATCTTGAACTATATCTGGAAGAAAATCTGAATGAGTTATAGAATGTCGCCAAATCTGGGTCACATCTTGAACTATATCTGGAAGCAAATCTGAATGAGTTATAGAATGTCGTCAAATCTGGGTCACATCTTGAACTATATCTGGAAGCAAATCTGAATGAGTTATAGAATGTCGCCAAATCTGGGTCACATCTTGAACTATATCTGGAAGCAAATCTGAATGAGTTATAGAATGTCGCCAAATCTGGGTCACATCTTGAACTATATCTGGAAGCAAATCTGAATGAGTTATAGAATGTCGCCAAATCTGGGTCACATCTTGAACTATATCTGGAAGCAAATCTGAATGAGTTATAGAATGTCGCCAAATCTGGGTCACATCTTGAACTATATCTGGAAGCAAATCTGAATGAGTTATAGAATGTCGCCAAACTTGGGTCACATCTTGAACTATATCAATCTTCTGAGGTGATGAAGGAATTGTTGAACACTTTTGACATTCGAATGCCCCAAGTGGTGATGTAGATAATTTCCTGGCTTGTTACAGGTGTTAATCCACAATCGGTCGTTCACAGATATTTTCCTGGCTTGTTATAGGTGTTGATCCGGAACTTAAGAAGGTGACAGAATGACAACCGTGTTTGGAGCGTATCTGGACCGTATCTTCCAACAGGTGATGAAGGAATTGTTGAACACTTTTGACATTCGAATGCCCCAAGTGATGATGTAGATAATTTCCTGGCTTGTTACAGGTGTTAATCCACAATCGGTCGTTCACAGATATTTTCCTGGCTTGTTACAGGTGTTGATCTGGAACTTAAGAAAGGTAACAGAATGGCAACCGTGTCTGGAGCACATCTGGACCGTATCTTCCAACAGGTGATGAAGGAATTGTTGAACACTTTTGACATTCGAATGCCCCAAGTGGTGATGTAGATAATTTCCTGGCTTGTTACAGGTGTTAATCCACAATCATTCGTCCACATATGTTTTCCTGGCTTGTTACAGGTGTTGATACGGAACTTAAGAAGGTGACAGAATGACAACCGTGTTTGGAGCGTATCTGGACCGTATCTTCCAACAGGTGATGAAGGAATTGTTGAACACTTTTGACATTCGAATGCCCCAAGTGATGATGTAGATAATTTCCTGGAGTGTTACAGGTGTTAATCCACAATCGGTCGTTCACAGATATTTTCCTGGCTTGTTACAGGTGTTGATCTAGAACTTAAGAAAGGTAACAGAATGGCAACCGTGTCTGGAGCACATCTGGACCGTATCTTCCAACAGGTGATGAAGGAGTCTTGAATCAGATTACTCTGCGGATTGAGAGATTTCTTGAAATCTTGACTGGACTGCCCCAGGTTAACTGAACTTTGAAAGATCTGTCGAAACCTTGACTGGACTGCCCCAGGTTAATAGGATGGTGACATGTCATGCCCCTTGTTGATAGGAGATTTGTTGTTGGAAGTGTCATCCTTTTGAAGTGATTTTGCTCACCGAGAGAGTTTTCGTTCCTCCGAACATTCGCTGTATGAATTTCTTCGCTGTCAAACAAAAAGTCAAATGCGAACAGTGATATTCAAGAAATGCAAGGTTTATGTTTGTCTCGAAGTTTTGAAAAATGCGTTTTTTAGCAGAAAACTTTTTATAAGACAAGTCAACACAAGATTTTAGAGCAAAGCCTTACAGGAGTCAGGATACCTTTTGTAACAGTATGCTTTCGAACTAACCCATGCTTCAATTAGGACTTTTGAAGGGTTGTAACGTGGCTTGGTTCACGGTTTAAGAAACAAAGGATAAAGGCTCAAAGTATATTTGTACCCACCCGCTCTTCGTGATGTTCTTCAATCCTAAGCTCAGTTAATTGTGCGTCGCACTCTTTTTTGAGTTTGGAACGACCTTTTGGGTGATGGTTCACCAATTGAATTTTGGGAGACAGTCATCATCTCCTTTTTCTCTTTTGCAACATTTTTCATGTTGTTGAGGATTTGTAATGACCTCTCTATTTTGATTTTGATTTGTTATCCCTAACTTTTGACTGACTGTCTCTGTTTTCAAGATCACAATCAGCGGGATGCCCCAGCTTTCTTAAGCCTCCTTTACAGGTTTTGGCTTGGTGGGCTTTTCTCCTTTGAGAGATTGACTGCTTATATGATAGGGAACCATCATTGTCTTTTGATTCCAAGGGAATGCTTTTTCTTTTTTGACGTCGTTTGTTGTGTTACGAACTGAGAGTTTGCGACTTCAATGCGCATTTTCTTTTGAATTAACTGAGATACTACCCTGCCCCAGGTTTATATCAAAGGTTTTGATTGTTTAGAACAGAAAACTCCTACTTCTTTGGCTCGAAGGGGTTGACTAGGGATTATCTTCCTTATAACTCCAGTGTTTGGGAATTGAAAGAAATGCATGTACATCATCAGCAAGGTCTGTTCAAAAGCATATTGTATGAGATTATGGTATTGTTTCGTCATCCTCCCTCTAAAGGCTTGTAGCCTTTTATCAAGAGTCAAATATCATAAAGAAAGCATAAGAGTAGTGAAAATGAATGGATGAACTCAAGACAAACATATGCAATGCATTAATGAAACAGAGTTTAACATCAACAGTTAATTGTTTGAAAAAGAAATTACAACTTTGAACATTCAAAAAGAAGCAAAAGTCTTTCATCTTGAGCTTCGTCACTTCAGGTGGAGAACCCCTTAACGGAAGATTTTCATCTCGCCGTCTGGCATGAATTCCAGCACTCCAATGTCGATCAGATCTTGAATCTTGTTCTTCAAGGCCCAACAGTCGTCGGTGTCGTGTCCCGGGCTGTAGGAGTGGTAAACACAAAATGCGTCGGGACGATAGTTAGGAGCGGAGGTATTGAGCTTCCGAGGAGGATCCCTTAAAGTAAGCAGGTTGACCTCCAACAGGCGCTTCAGTATGAAGGATGATGGTATCTCAGTCTCCGTGAACTTTCATCCCGACGTTTCTTGCTTACGCCGATTACCCCGTTGACGCTGGCGAGGTTGTTGATGGGCTTGTGACCCTGAAGCAAGCAAAGGAGCCTTCCCCTTGTCTTCTTGAGTGGATGGAGGCCGAGCGGTGACTTGCTCTTCAACCTCAGATACCTGCCCCAATTGGTTGTTTTGAAGCAGTTGGCGGACGAGAACTCTGAGTTCCTCTTGTCTTTGAGACAGATCTTGGATGAGAGCCATCTGGCCCACTAACTGCCCCATCACTTGGATCCTCAATGTTGCTAGATCAAACTACAGCTCCGCAAGCTGATCACTCCTGGCATTGTTTGAATTCTCCAAGCCCTTTGTGAGGAGAGCTTTCATTTCTTCTTTCCCCAGAGACAAGTTCAGGAACATTTCCTGCAGCTGAGCGGTCTGGTCTTGGATGTCTTTGACAGACCTTTCTAGAGCCATCTCTTACTGAAATAAACAGTATGAGAGTAAGGAAACCTGAAAAAGGAAAAACTGTCAAAATGCAATGCATGATATGTGGATGAATGCTTTCAAGGATCTCTTGGGGTAAACACAAGAGAATGTTAGAGGTTGAACTTCGATCTTGGATTGGAGAACTTGGTATCGGTGGATGTCTTCCCACGAGAATCTAGCTCACCATATCGAGTGGGTCACAGCCACTGATTCAAGTTGTTGCACTTGAACTTTGATTGGAGAACTTTGCACTGGTGGATGTCTTTCCACGAGAATCAAGCTCACCATGTCAAGTGGGTCATAGCCCCTGATTCAAGTTGTTGCACTTGATCTTTGGTTGGCATTTGTTAGAGGAGAAACCTCTTTCCCTTTGGTAGACGTCTAGTTCAACATAACCCTGCATCAAAAGAACCCTCGAGATTCTTGAAATGGTTATTGAAAATGCTATGGTATGATGTTATGATGCTATGTACATGTATGCAAAAAGCAAGTGAGTGTATATACAAGCAAACATATTCACACAGAGCAAACAAGTCCTTAGGTTTAGGCTTGCATGAAGTTCAGGTACTACCCTCTTTCAGTTTCGTTGGTTAAGACCTGTCCTATCAGAAGTAACCGGGTTTTAGAGGATCTCAATATCACTGACTACCCTCAATCGGTCATAATTCCAGCATCGCTATCTTTTCTTGCGGCAGGAACCATCGCGAGAGTTTAGCCTCAATGAGTGTAGCATACTGCTACTGTTCTATGGCCAAGTTGGGTCAATTTAGGGTTCTAAGGTCGGTTGATGCTTAACGACTCCTTAGAAGACCCATATTCTCCTCGTTTCAACACAAGGGATATCGGTACAGACCAAGGTGCCACACCAACGTAGCCACTGCTTCACCCATGTCGGTATACGCCGGACAGGTCCCTCACAGATTATGCTACCTAAAAGGGTATTCCCCAGATCCGGGTTAGGATCTATGAAACTCCGATGCAAAGCCCACAAATATAAAAGCCAACAAAGCAAGCAATTGAGAACAAAGGTGATCTAAACCCTAAGATAACCCCACTTTCGAAAATTGAACTCCCCAGCAGAGTCGCCAGTTCTGTGATACGGTGGGAGAACTGACTTGAGGTTTTGCGTTTGTATTCGCACTTGTTCGGTTTAGCAAGAGTCGCCACCGACTTTTTATTTTATCCTAAAGGAAAGGTTAAAAAAGCACAGGAAAAACCTTTTGAGATGTTTCGTGGGTTCGGGGGGTAGATTATGAAAAGGGAAGGTATTAGCACCCTTTTCATCCATGGTTATCCATGGGCTCTTAGTTACTTGGTTTTAGATCACTTGCCTTGATTTTCGATTGCTTGAAATTGTGGTGTATGTGTGTTTTGAAAATATTTTTGAAATAGACGCCTTTGTTTCGGCAACCATTATAATGACTCGTGTTTGAGTATATACAACGGTGTGTATCTTTTCGAAAAGATGTTTCAAAATGTTTTTGGAAGTTTGTTTGAAAGTGTGTATGAAGTGTGGTTTTTTTGAAAAGGAGGCAAGTGTTTTTGCAAATTGATTTCAAGTAACTAAGAGTTTGGTCTACCCCTATTATACTCAAAGGTTTTCTCTATGTTTTCAACCCTTTTTAACAATTTTGTTCCACCATTGAATTTGGTGGACAATCTTGCGTTTAGGATGTTTAACGGGACGGGCGTGGGTCATCGTATGGACCATGAATGAAATGGTGCCAAGTGTCTTTGGCAATTTGCTTGAAGGGACTATGATCATTCCGTTTAGGCAACTTTCGAAAGCGTCATCGAGGGACTTATGATCATTTGAATTTGTTTTGCCAAAGAAACTCGACGTGCAAGCATGGCCCATTTGGAAGGCAACATGTGGGATTACCCTAGGGGGTGCAAGTGTGATTGTGTATTGATTTCATGTATTTGTCTTGTATTAGGTTATCTAGCGTTTGATTTTATGTACATGCAAACCCTAGGTCTAATCATGGTATAATTCGAAAGCGGTAAATTGCGGGAATTTTAAAGTCTACGCTATTACAAATAGTATCCGGGAGTGGGGGTACAAATTGACAAAAGGGGGTGAGACTTAAATAATTACAACCAAATCGAATTGCGATCAAATGTATATGTATCATGTATAGCAATGTATAAGAGTAGCAAATGTATAATGTACCAGTATAAGTGTGTAAGTGTATGTGTAAATGTATTAGGTTTATTTACAAGTTAAGAAATGTGAACTTAAATGTATTATTAAGTATGTTTGATTTAAATTTTTGTATTCTTATATTTTTGTTTAATATGTACAAACAAAAGTTTTAGTCTTAAGAAAAGAATGTTTTAAAATTCTATTTTTTGTTATGTATTAACATTAATGTATTTTAATTAATTAGGTACAAACAAAATATTTTTAAGAAAAGGAAGAAATGTTTTGAGTTTTAACTAAATTATGTATTATTGTTAGTATTTTTTGTATACAAAGATTTTAACTAAAGAAAAGAAAATAAAATTGTTCAGCTTTTAGAAAAATTAATATTCATATCTTTTCTTAAAAATGTAATAATAAAAAGGGAAACAATTAAGAAAATTAATATGAAAATGTGTGATTTTTGTTCATCAAATAAATTATTAATTTAGAAAAATGGTAAATTGATAATAAAAAGAGGAATTAATTTATGAAAAGGAAATAAAGAAATATTTATGTTCAAAACAAAAGCAAAAAGGAGAGGATGGGCCTAATGGGGTTTGTGCTGGCCCAAACAACAAATGATCAGAAGAAATGTGGGGGGTGTATGTGGAACTTGAAATGGGCTTAAACTGATCAAAAGGGCAAGGCCCAATGGGGTTTATACGTTTTTTAGGGTTGTGAGTTTTGTGTTCAGTTGAGGCTAGGGTTTGTGAACAACACAGAGGCGCCGTTCTGCTTCACTTCGTCTTCCTCCTCATCTTCCTCAATGTAAAGGTCACTGAGACGCGATTCCCCGCCTAGAGCCACCGGCACCATCATCTAATCTCTATTTCCTCCATAGTTCGAGCACAGTGGTCTTACGAAGCAAGGTTTGATTTTGACATTTTATACGTTTTTTACGATTTGCATGCTTATTTTCGTTTTGAACTCTGACTTTAAGCTTTGTTATTATTGTCATGGAGGTTGTGGAAGGATAGGAAAAAAACATTACCTTTGGAGGCGGAGGAAGAGATGGGATCGGAGGCGCTCCGGAGGCCAAGGCGAGGGGATGAGACGCGTGATGCTGGGCTTGCTTGGATTCCTGGTTTGTGTATTCTTTGGCCCTTTGTTGGTTTGATGATGACAAGCTGAAAACCTAGTATATCTTTCTTTCTTTTTGTTGCCTTTGTTGCCTAGCTCTATGCCTTTGAATCTGTATGCTTGATGATGATTTGTGCCCAGTGATGAAGGTTTTCTGAGGGCCCTTTATGTTGGAAACTGGTTTAGGCTTGATTGGATTTTGCAGGGTTTTACTGGTTTTGGCCTGTTAAGGCTTATGCTTCAGCTTGGCATGGCTGTTGGTGATCTTGCAGGTTTTTGCTTTTAGGCCACAAGGTTTTTGTTTTAAGCAGGGGTTGACAGGTTATGGTTTTTTAGGCTTGGTTGTTAGCTTCAGGCAGGTTTGAGGGCTGGTTTACTGGTTGTGATGTTTGTTCATGCCATTTCTGGTTTTTGCACCGGTTTGAGCAGTTTAGGCTTATGCTTACTGCTTGTAGTGAGCTTGAGGCCTTGGCTTGCTTTTAGGCTTGATGACAGGTTGGGGCTTTGCCGGTTTAGTGTTCAGGATGGTAAGTTTTTTAAGGCTTTGGGAACTGGTTGTTTGTTGGCTTCAGCGGGCTGTTGGGTGTTTTTGGCTTCAGCAGGCTGTTGGGTGTTTTTGGCTTCAGCTTCACAGAGTTGTTGCCTCAGGCTTATGCTTGACCTCTGGGATATATTTTGCAGGTTTTGTGCCTAAAGACTAGAGGCTTTTTTGGTGGAAGACAGTTCTTCTCTTTTAGATACAGTTTTGAGACCTTTTATCTTTTTTTTATCTTTGCCTCTTTATCCACTGTGTTATTGCAGTTTTTGTTTTCTATATTTTATCCTTCAAGCCTAAAGCCAGTAAGCCCTATTTCTTCTTCTCTTTTTCTCTCTCCAATACAATTTTAAAACATTAAACAATGTTTATGTTTGTACTTCTAACTGAAAAAGCAATGGCCTAGGGAAATGATGCTTTGATGCTTGCTTGCAATACATGTTTCCTCTGCACTTTATGTCTTCTCTTTTCCATACTTTGTGCTTCTTGACAGCATTGATGGTACTTTGATATCTTGAGATATCTTTTGGCAGCTTGTTGACTTTGGACTTAGTTTTGAAATTGTGACTTTGTTTAGCAATTTGAGCTTGGTTTAGGCCATTCAGTTTGTAACTTGGACTTTGTATTTGCACATGTTGTCTTGCTTTGAACTATGCAGTTGGTTGACCAATTTGAAATGTGCAATTTTTAACTTTGTGCATTCATTTCTAATTTGCAAACATTTTCATCCCTCTTTGTGAACCGGGAGAAATCCCGTGATTTGCAAAGAGGGCGAACTGATCCCGGCCATTTGCTTTTAATGATGAACTTTTTATCTGTCTGTCTCTTTAAATATTTATCTGCTTCTGACTTTTTCTTCTTTCTTATTCTTTGCAGATAGAATCCAATGAGGCGGAGGGAGCAAGGGATGGAAGATGAAGAATTGAAGACTTAGAAAAATATTAGGATAGTTTTATTTAAATTTAAATAACTGTAATATTATTATTGTAAACATTTTGTAAACAAAAACAATTATACAAGTAATTTAAAGATAAATAAAAAGTCCTTTTATTTGATTAATTCTTTTTATTCTTTTCAAGATATTTATCTAATTGTTATAATTCTTAAATTAAAATAAAAATGGAAATAAATTCCAATTATCTTAACTTAAAAATAAATAATCAATTGGTAAACATTGTGGTCTTATGACAAACCTGACGCTCCAGTTATTCAAAGCAACGCATAGTTTCAAACCAAGCGACAGTTAATTAAACAAAACGTCCATCTGCCTCTTTTCACTGATTAAATCCAACAAATGCAAATTAACAACCAGCAGCCTCAGTTCTCAATTCAGAGTAATTTAAAAAAGCATTGATAGAACCAACTCTTCTTGAGAGATATGCGCACAAAACCCTGATTCTGATCAAATGCCAAAGAAGCGTTCGCCTGATCAAAGTTGATCCAAAATCAACCAAAACCCTAAGCAAACTGTAAGAACTGTTTTAGAGCCATGAAAACCAATGAAAACCCTAATTCCGTCTGACTGACGAGAAAAGTCTGTTTGACCGATTCTTGAGCCAGTTTGAAAAATTAGGAAACGCCTGAAGCTGTGATTTCTTGTGAAAAATGCGAGGGCAAATTTTGGGGTACAACAACTGTCTGTCTTGGTGATTATTCAGAACCATCACT
This sequence comes from Vicia faba, assembly GCA_948472305.1. Lineage (NCBI taxonomy): Eukaryota > Viridiplantae > Streptophyta > Magnoliopsida > Fabales > Fabaceae > Vicia > Vicia faba. Next base: position 1,421,938,037 of record OX451735.1, read on the forward strand.
GTCTTTTGCTTTGTAAGGACTCCTTTGATGCCATTCATTGTGCACCTGGATCAACTGAGAGAACTACCCTGCCCCAGGTTATGATTAAGGGTTTTAATTTTTTGTGAAAAGAAAAACTCCTACTTCTTTGGCTCGAAGGGGTTGACGAGGGATTATCTTCCTTATAACTCCAGTGTTTAGGAATTGAAACAATGCATGTACCTCATCAGCGGGGTCTGTTCAAAAGCATACTGTAGATTGTGGTATCATTTTTGTCATCCTCCCTCAAGAGGCTTAGAATTATTAATCGAGCGTCGACATCAAAAAATGAAAGCAGATTGAATATAGAGAATGCGAATATATTGATTCAAAACATACATATGCGATGCATTGATAAAGTAATAAAGTTTGACATGAGCAAATGTTTGAACAAGCAAAGAAAAATACAACTCGAAACTTCCAATGAACAAAAGTTCTTCTCGTCTAGGGATAGTAGAAGAATTCAACCTGACCATCTTGGGTGAATTCCACTGCTCCTTCATCAATCAGGTCCTGGATCTTGTTTTGCAGAGTCCAACAGTCGTCTGTAGCATGCCCCGGGCTGTCAGAATGATAAGCACAGCGGGCGTTGGGATTGTACCTTGAAGGTGTCTTGTTGGGATTCTTAGGAGGGTCCCTTAGTGTGATCAGATTCAATCTCAACAGGCGTTGTAAGGATTGAAACAACGACATGTTAAGCTGGGTGAATTGCCTCTTAGGCTTGTCTGGCTTGCTCTGATCAACCCGTTGTTCTTGGCGAGGTCGTTGTTGGACCTGTGAAGTAGTAACAGCTTGGAGAGGTCTATTCATTGAACCAAACCTTTGACTTCTTGGAGGCTGATTACTGGTTTGGTCTCCAACCCTGACTACTTGCTTCATACTGTCTTGCCGAAGCTGGTGAGATTGATGCTGAATTTGTGACCCTGAAGCAAGTTGAGGAGCTTTTCCCTTGTCTTCTTGTCTCAAAGGGAATTTAATGATGACTGGCTCTTCAACCTTAGATGTTTTCCCCAGTTGGTTATCCCGAAGCAGTTGGTTGACGAGAACCCTGAGCTCTTCTTGTCTTTGAGCTAAGTCTTGAATAAGAGTCATCTGCCCCAGCATCTGGGTTCTCATTGTATCCACCTCAGCTTGCAGATGTTTCAGCCGTTCATCCTTACTGTCTTCTGGATTGTTCCTGACCAAAGTCCCCATGAGGAGTGTTCTCAGCTCTTCCTGCCCCTTGGATAGATTTAGGAGGATCTCCCCGAACCGAGTCTTCTGAGCATGAAGATACTGGTTGTCTTGTTGGGAAGCCATTGCTGAAATAAACAGCGGAGAAGGTAAGTGACCTGTAACGAGGGTACCTGTTATGCAATGATGTGTATGTATGCATGCAATGTTTTCAAGGACCTTGCGGGGTAAACAAGAAAATTGTTAGAATCTGGTAGCTTGATTGAGGGAACTTCATGTTGTTGAGAGTCCTTCTTCAAGAGTCAAGGCTCACCATATCGAGTGGGTCATAGCCCCTGACTCAAGTTATCCTGTTTTGATTTCTGGACAACCTTGGTTAGAGGAAAATAAACCCCCCTTTTTCCCCTTGTTTGATAGTTGGTTTATCATGACCTGCATCACAAACCCTTGAGATCCTTGAAATGGATTAGTCCTTATGAAGGATGTATGCAATGGTATGATGGTATGATGTTATGCTATGCGCGGGGTGATGTAAGTAAGCCCTGTAATAAGTCCCGTTTTAGGACTATAAACAAAACCTGCAAGTAGCTCAATGTTGTCAGATAACAAGTATGGGCAAGTATTTCAAGTTTGAAGGCACACAAGTCACACCAGACAACCCTTAGAGTTTAGGCCAGCATGAAGTTTGGGGTACTACCCTCTTGAAGTTGGTGGGTTCAAAACCTGTCCTATCAAAAGTAACCGGGTTCTAAGGATCTCAATATCATTGGGTTGTTTTCTGTGTTCATTGTTTTGATTTAGCCACTGAACTGGCGATCAAAATATTCCAAGAAAACAACCCTCAATGAATGTAGTATCGAGTATCTACCAACTTCGGACTGCACCAAAGTCGGTCATCTCACTACCCTAAAGAGGCCAGGATGGTCAAGTAAGGTTCCTAAGGTCAGTTGATGCTTCACGACACCACGCGGTGGCCCCGTACTCTCCTTGACTTGACTCAAGGGTTACCGGTACTCACCAAAGTGCCACATCAACGTAGCAAACTGCTTCAACCGTGTCGGTATACCCCGCATAGTTCCCTCACAGTTTGTTTCTACTTTCTAAGAGGTATCCCCCAGATCCGGGTTAGGATCTATGAAACTCCCAAGACAGGCCCACAATATTAAAGCAAACAGATCAAGCAATTGAAAATATGATGATGAATTATTCCTAAGGTACACCCCACTTATTAACTCCCCAGCAGAGTCGCCAGTTCTGTGATCGGTGGAAATAGAACTGACTGTTTAAAGCTGGTTCGCGAAATATCGCGGTAAGCAAGAGTTGCCACCGTCTTTTATGTTCTCCAACAAGGAAAGGACAAAAGCATAGCAAAATTCCTTCTTTGAGAATGTTTCTCGGTTCGGGAGGTAGATTTATAGAAAGGGAAGGTATTAGCACCCTTTCTATCCGTGGTTATCCACAGGCTCTTAGGTACTTGCTCTTATGTTTTCAAAAATTTGTTTGCTTTTCAAGTGTGTGTGGTTTTTTTGAAAAAGTTTCGTTTGAAAAATTTCTAAGTAACTCTTGTATCTGTCCTCAAGAGTGTATGAAAAATTTGTTTGAAAACTTTTTGAAAGTGTGGGTGCGAAAAGTATTTTTGTTTGTTTTGAAAAGAGCAAGTACTTAAGAGAAACCTACCTACTCTAAGGAATTAGGCTGTGTAAGAGTCCTTTAGATAGTGCTATCCCACCATTGAGAGGTAGGTAGCACCATCGTTGGAGTTATTCGGGTCAATTCGATTATCGGGACATGTGTGGTCACCAAAGCAATGGTAGGACATCTTAGTGGTAACCCTAACGTCCTAGATCCTTTTTATCCGAGGCAGCCATTTCGAGGCAACTGGATCTTTGGACAGGAGGGCGACCTCTAAAACACCCTATACTTGACGACCAAGTTTGAGGCAACCAATGAGGCGTACCCTAGGAGTGGCATGTGCATGTGTATTGGTTCAGTTTATGTTTATCTTGTACATGTTATTTGTGAGCTACGGATTGATTTTATTTTTCATACATTCTTGCAGGCATATTAACAGTTAAATGATTTGTAAGAAATAAAGTGCGGAAAGGTAAATCTAGCTATTACAAGGCGCGGGTCTATACATCGCCAAAAAAAAACCCGTTTTGGAAAATAAGTGCGAGAATTTAAAAGAAAGCGATAGAGTTCTAATTAATTATTACATTTCCTGAGCAGATACAAAATAATGAATTAAAAAAATAAATACGCGCGAAAGATTGAATCGGGAACGTCCTAGGGTTTTGACCCTTTTGAGAAAAGAATTGAGTTTGTCCTTTTTGCAATTAATCAAAATTAAAATTAATTACTAATTAATTAATTTATTAAAAGAAAAAATGTTTTTTTTTTGTGTTTTTATGTTTTTAATGAAATAAGATAAAAAGAGGAAATTAAAAGTGTCAAAAGAAAAACCTAAGTCTAAATAATTTTATTTATTGTAAAAAGAAAATTAAAATTTAAACCTAATTAAACTAAATTAATTTAAGTTAGTATTTATTTACAAAATAATTAAACCTAAGTGAAATTAATAAAAATAAAATATTTACATTTTTTAGTTTTTATAAATTTATTATGAAAATGTTAATTAATTTAATGGTTAGTAATTAAAAAAAAACAATAAAATAAATAAAGCAAGTGAAAGAGAGAAAATAAAATAAAAAAAGAAATGCAAACCCAAGGGGGGGGGGGGGGGGGGGGGGGGGTTGGGCCAGAATTGAGGGTGTATTGGCAATCTAAGCCCATTAAGAATAAGCCCTGTTGACTTTTAGAATCAGCTATACGCATGGTTGACTGAGGAGCATCATGATCCTCCATCTCTGGCCTTGGGATGCACCTGGGTGGCCACTTGGCGTTTGGATGAGTAAGGCGCATGATGGGCCTATTCTTTGGAGCCTGCACACAATTATGTGAAGAAAAACAACATGGAAATTATGGGGGACCTGGGATTCGAACCCAGGTCCCAAGGGATTATGCTTGCACGCTTTGGCCATTTGAGCTGTATGTTCCAATTGTTACTAAAATAAACAATTAATATTATATGGAATAAACAAACAAATCCTGGAAATTAAAAAAAACGCGCGTGTTTAATTTGAATGGACCACTGGCACACTTCCACGTACTTCGTCTTCCTCATTTTTCCTGTAAAAACAAAATAATTAGCGGGGGTTTTTAACCCCCATAACCTGTATCAAGGGAAAATAGCGAATAGGCGCACACGAAATAGAAATTGTTCGCGAGGGTCTCAATGTCTTCGTCTCATTCAGACGGTTTCAACCATGGGTCTTTCAAAGCCTAATTTTTCCTATATGAGAAACCCCCAATTCAAGAGCTTGAAAACCCTAACATTCATCCATGGTGGTTTATGATTTAGGGCTCTACAACTTAATTATCTTGTACCAAAAGTTTCGTACAGTCCCTGTGAACACAAAACACTCAACAAAAAACGTTAAATATGCATGAATCAATGTATATGATTATAAAAAAATTTGACAACCCGTGGGTCTGTGTAGCACGTGTTCTTGAGCTTTGAGGCTTGTTTTGGATTGCAATGTGTTCCTGGGAATGCTAGCAACGTGTTTGAATTGCTCTAAGGCTTTGAATTGGTCTGCAATATGAAAAACAGTTTTGACTTTTTGCTTAATTTTTTTGGATATGGTTTGGCCGTTTTTGCAGCAGCTTGTACGTGTATTAGGTCTGCAATGCTTCCTTATGTATGTGTGAATGGAATTAGGTCAACAGCTGGTCTTGGGATCCATTGTATTGATGTCTTGAGATTCTTGTTAATCACCATTGAAAGCTTTCCATTCTTGAAGCAAAACCATGATTTTGTGCTCAAAATAGCCTGGCACGATTTTGGTAGCTGTCATATGACACATAAAAGTTATTCAAACCACAAATATGCCATTCAATTAATTTTTAGATTTTATTTGAATTATTATGGATTTAAAATGAATTAAATCCATAAAAATTAAATAAAAATGAAAAAATAAATGTTTGGTCTTGAAATTAATCATGGGACACGTGGGTGGCATGACAAGGCTGAATCAAGTGGAAGAAAGTGGGCCCTTTTGTCAAAAATTGAAGTTTTAAGGATAGTTGACTTTTGCCATTTCACAAACATTTCCCAACTTCTCCAATGCATATCTTGCTCAATTTTGATCATATGAACATGTCCTTGGACATTTTGGAAAGGTCTTGAAGTCCTATAACCAATGCCTTTGGTCCCATGTCATTTGGATTTATCAATCTCAAGTTATGGTCCTTGACTTAAAATGTCTTTTTGTTGACTTTTGAAAATGACCTATAATGTTGAAACTGATAACTTTTTGTGAGAGCATTTCTTGGACTTAGAATGTGAAGATGAGTTGTAGGAAATGTCATCCCCTTCAAAATGAGCATTGGATGGGATTTTTCTGATGAACCATGAAAAAGTTATGCCTTGGTCAATTTACAGTTGACTTTTCAGCTGTCCAAAAATGGAAACTTTTGCATCTTGATGATTTTTGAGCCATTCTTGTGGAATCATGATCAAGACTTGATCAAATGATGATTGTGGCTTCAAAATAAGATGTTGACCAAAAATTTTGACTTTTGACTGCCAAATGACCATTTTACCCCTATAGTTGATTGTGAAGCAAATAAGGCTTTTGACTGTGCAACTTGACCTTGTGAGCCTTGAAACTTGGCATATAGATGCTTGACAATGTGTATAGGCATATGTGACTTGATTGAGACCTTGAAAACCTCAACTTCCTTGCAAGAACCAAAACCCTAATTTTGACTGGCTTAGGAGGATGCTTGACTGTGTAGCCCTTGAGTAGACTTGAGCAAATTGAGATGATGCTTGTCAAAACTTTGAAGAATATGGGAGGGAAAATTTTGGGGTACAACACGTATGCTATTATACTTTTCTTTAATCAAGTTATAGCTCTTGTGAGGCTTTTCAACCTTTGAGAATCCAATAGTATTAGTGTTAGTAGGATGATGTATTTTGTCCAATTTAGTTTCAAGATTACTCACTTCTTGTTGCCAAATTTGACACGTTTCACATCCAAATTTATATGATTGTTCATCCTCCTTTACACAATTTGAACCATTTACAATGAGTTTCTTTAATGCTTCAAAAAAATTATTTGTTTCTTCAACCTTGGCCTCCAAATATATAAAAACTTTTTCTTGGGAGGCCAACTTTTTGTTAGCATATAAAGTTTCTTTTTGTAAATTTTCAAATTGATTCTTTAACTTATTAAAATACAAATTTGTAACATTTGAGTATTTAGAATGGCTTACATCTTTTTTCTTGCCTTGACAATGATTTGTGTAATACAGTGGGAGAAATGACTTGGGTGTTTTGCATTTGATCGCAATTGTTGAGAATAGCAAGAGTGGCCACCGACTTTTCTTTTATCCAATAAGGAAAGGGTGAAAAGAATAGGAAAGACCTTTAGAGATGTTTTCTTGAGTTCGGGGGGTAGGTTATGAAAAGTGAAGGTATTATCACACTTTTCATCCGTAGTTATCTACGGGCTCTTAGTTGCTTGCTAGATCACTTGCTTTGTTTGAAAATGTGCTTGTGGTGTGGGTTTGAAATTATTTTGAAAACATCTTTGTAATGATTCTCGTCTCTATAAGAATGTGTACAAATAGTTGGTTTTGAAAATAGTTCAAAGAGATGTTTGTTGTGGAAGATGTTTTTTGAAAGTGATTTTAAAAAGTGCCTTTGTAATGATTCTCGTATCTATAAGAATGCATACAAAGTGCTTTGACTTTTGAAAATGTTTCAATTGAAAGTGTTGGTGTGAAAATGTTTTTTTAAGTTGTAAGCAAGCAAGCAACTAAGAGTGTCCTACCTACTCGAAAGGTCTTTGTTATTTTCCTCCTCCTTTAGATGTTGTTATCTTACCATTGATTTGGTAAGAAGCCTCGTCGTTAGATGTGAAGGGACGGCGTGGGTCATTTGTATATTCATAGAAGGAAACCTATGAGACGTTTTAGCAATTTTCATTAGGAACTAGATTGTTTACCGAAGGCAACATCGAGGGACTATGATATTTTTATCGAGGGTCTTTGCTAAAACGCCCATATTCGAGGGACATGACTATTTCCCGAGGAAACAAGTGATATTATCCTAGAGGTGCATGTGTGTGAATGGTGTGTTTGATTGTATGCATTTAGTCTTGAATTTGGGTTATCTACTTGTTGACTTTAACTTGTCATACAAAAACTAATTACTAACATTTATAAAGAAATATAAATGCGGAAAATAAAAGTCCTACGCTATTACAACCATATTGAATAGCAAGAAAAATATAAAAAATAAAACAAGCTAAAAGAGGGGAAAACAAGTTCTTTGATCCAGGAAGTAAACACCCTTCGATTCAACCCTTTCTTGCTTCTTTCGATTGGGCGTGGAAGTCAGCGTGAGCATGCACCCTTCGATTCACCCTTTTTTTACTTCCTTTCGTTTGGGGTCAGATAGCAGCACGGGGCCGGAGCCTAAGGCTTCGATTCACACAACCTTCTTCATGTTTTCTTTCATTTGGGATTAAATAGCAGCATGGGTTGAAGCCACGCTAATATTTTTTCATGGTCAGGTTAGTTCTTAAAATGTGTTTGACAAACAAAGAAAATAAACCAAAAGATTAGAAACGAAAACAAACAGAAAAGGTGGAAACGAAAACAAACCAATGGGGAACAATGATGTTTCAAACGAAAGGAAATGGTTATTTACATGTTTGAAACGAAAGGGTCAGGGTCATGAAGACTTACCTTGCTTGAAGCTGGAATGTGGGTTTTGGAATTGAGATGCTGTCCTGGGTGCTCCTGGATTCGAAGGGGGGTAAACAAGTCTTGTGTCTCTTTGGCTGGATTCGAAAACCAAGAAAATTAGAGTTGTGTTTGTTTGTTTCTGGATTCGAAGGAAAAGAAACAAGTGTGGTGTTTCTTTAGATTCTGGGTTTGAGAGTGTGTTAAGTGTTTGAGAGTTTTGAGAGTTTTGAGAGTTTGATATTTTTTGAAGATTCTTTCCACACCACCCAAAGTCCATTTCAGCTTGCAAATGTTTTCTCTATTTATAGAGAAAAGGTTAGAGATGTTGGAGTAACCAGGTTTGTAGGATAACAAGCCATGGTTTGGTTGAAAACGAAAACAAGTTTAGTCAATTTTCGTGGTTCCCAAGTTTCAAGTACAAGTAGGGACCTAATGTCTGTTGGGGGCAGGAGATTTGACTTATGCTTTTAACATTGCTTGTGTTCAGACAAAAATCAGGTTAGGAGCTAACTTTGTGATTAAAGTACTCTTTATGAAAATAAGGTTACGTAGATTTTTTTCATTTCATCCAAGAATGGTATTATCCAGTGGATAAAGTTTCGAATCTTTGTTTAATGTATCAAAAACTTGTGTAAGCCTCTGATTATGTAAATATTTGGAAGCAACATAGCCTGACAAGTGAAATTTGGAGGATAAAGCTATGAGATTTGTTCTTCAACCAATCTTGCTCGAAGGGTTCAGAATTGGATTCAAAGTATGTGGCTACGAAGGAAACCAATACTACAATCGAAGCTTTGCATGAAGGTAGACCCTGCCCAATCGAAGCTTATGTGAAGGTAGCCCCTGCCCAAACGAAGCTTGCATGCAGGCAGACCCTGCCCAATTGAAGCTTGCATGCAGATAGCCCCTGCCCAAACGAAGCTTGCGTTCAGGCAGCCCCTGCCCAATCGAAGCTTGCATGTAGGTAGCCCCTTCCCAATCGAAGATTGTGTGCAGGTAGCCCCTGCCCAATCGAAGCTTGCATGCAGAGGGGCCAATACTTTGTGAATCAAGATAAACCAGCAAGAGGCCATTGGCTTTTGAATCGAAGGTAACTTGCAGGAGGCCATTGCCTTGTACCTGCTGGCCTGAAGGAAGTCCAGGTTTTGTGAATTGAAGGATATATTTCAGAAGGCCATTGCCTTTTGAATCAAAGGAAAGCTGCAGGGGGCATTTCCTTGTACCTGCTGGCATGAAGGAAATCCTGGCTTTGTGAATTAAAGGCAAACATGCAATGGGTCAATGGTGCAATCGAACCTTGCATGCAAGAGGTCCCTGCTTTGAATCAAAGGAAGCCTTCAGAAAGCCATTGCCTTCTGAATTGAAGGAAGCTTTCATAAGTTCATTGCCTTCTTAATTTAAAGAAGCCAGTTGGAAGCCACTAACTTCTGAATCGAAGGACACCAACAGGAAGCCCTTGCCTTCTGAATCGAAGGAAGATGTTTTAAAGGAAAATAATGCCCAGTCGAAGCTAGCATGTAGATAACCATTTGTTCAAACGAAACTTGTATGAAGCACATATGCAAAAGGCTATTGCCTCAATCGAAGATTGGGAATTTGAAGCAAGTTTTAAGGAGGCCAAATGCCCAATCGAAAGCTAGTGAATCAAGCTTGCATTGAAGGAGGCCATTTGCTAGATTTTGAATTTGAACTGTTGTCTGCAGTCACTCCATTCGATTTACTTTGTACTTATGAAAACTTGAGCTTATGAAAATCTTCATGAGAAATATCTTGAGAAATTGAGAGGGCAAATTTTGGGGTACAACAGCTTCCATTGTTCAATCTTCTTAAACCTGAAGAGTTAGATTGGCGAGTCCGCCATTCGTGACTTGAAGGTGGAAGATGATTGAGCACTAGAGTGCCCATAAATTTGCACTCGATGATGTGGTGGTTGATTATATAGGGAATGGGGTTAAAGATTCCATTTGGAGAGATGATAAAAAGTTGTCGGAGATGGGCTTATAGATGTCATCCAAAGGTGACTGTTGATAGAAATTGGAAAAAGTATCAGAATAAATCTCTGGTCGATTTATATTAAAATAGTAGATGTAGTGGGATAAGTATCGGAATAATATCCATAAATGGATCATATCTGACTCGTATCTGAAAGATGTACTGAATGAGCGCCAGAATGACATCCGTATCCAGATCATATATGAACCGCTTTTGAAAGATGTATTGAATGAGAGTCAGAATGACATCCGCATATAGATCATATTTGGATTGTATTTGAGAAATGTGTTGAATGAGTGTCAGAATGACATCCGTATCTGGACTGTATTTGAGAAATGTGCTTAATGAGTGTCAGAATGACAACCGTATCTGGATCATATTTGGACTGTATTTGAAAGAATCTGGAATAAGTATCAGAATGACATCCGTATCTGGATCGTATCTGAACCGTTTCTAGGAGAAAAATATGGAATGAGTATCAGAATAATATCCGTCTCTGGATCGTATCTGACCGTTTCTAGAGGAATTCTGGAGTAAGTATTAGAATAATATCCATCTCCAGATCGTATCTGAATCATTTCTGGGGGAAGTCTGGAGTAAGTATCAGAATAATATATGTCTCCAGATCGTATCTGAACCATTTCTGGAGGGGGTCTGGAGTAAGTATCAGAATGTAATCCGTATTTGGATCTCATATGAACTGTTTCTAGAAGGAATTTGGAGTAAGTATCAGAATGTCAGTCGTATCTGGATCGCATCTAAACTGTTTCTAGAAGGAATATGGAGTAAGTATCAGAATTTCAGCTGCATCTGGATCGCATTTGAACTGTTTCTAGAAGAGAATCTGGAGTAAGTATCAGAATGTTAGTCGTATTTGGATCGCATTTGAACTGTTTCTAGAACAGAATCTGGAGTAAGTATCAGAATGTCAGCCATATCTGGATCGTATCTAAACTGTTTCTAGAAGGAATCTGGAGTAAGTATCAGAATGTCATCCGTATCTGGATCGCATCTGAACTGTTTCTAGAAGGAATCTGGAGTAAGTATCAGAATGTCAGTCGTATATGGATTGCATCTGAACTGTTTCTAGAAGAGTGTATGAGAAGGAGCCTGTGTAAGTTTGCTTCAGTTGGTCATGTAGATAATTACCCTGGCTTGTTTCAAGAATTAATCTACAATCAGTTGTCCTCAGATTATCCTGTCTTGTTTCAGGTATTAATCTGGAACTTGTTTTTATTGGTCGTAGAGATAGTTTCCCTGGCTGGTTTCAGGAATTAATCTCTGACCTTTTGAAAATTGTTGATGATAGCTATCTGTTTATTGATCTTTCCTGAAAAGGTAAAGAGTTATATGCATGCAATGTCATGATGTATGAAATGCATGGCATAATGATGTTCTCAAAATAAATGAGATTTTGCTATATGTGTTTCGTATGCATATGCTATGACGCATGAAATGTGAAATGTTGTTGGAATGCATCTTTGTATTGGAAAATAAATCCTCGACAAATGCTGGGGATTTTTGGGAAGTTAAATCTCGGACTGCCGTTGGGGATGAAGAGTATACACACCTGCAGACCTTGTTTTAGAATGTTTCTGCTGGAGATTCCAATTTTGTTATTTGAGGAGAACTCTGTTGTGGAATATTGAATTTGTTTGAGGGAAAACTCTGTGGAGAGTGTTGATTTCTGCTTGGGGAAAAAGAGTTCAGGAGTTTTAGTTATTTGTTGCTCTACTGGGGAATTATCTCTTGATTGAAGAGAATGGAAGTTAACAACTTATTGGGGATAAAGGAGTTAACTGTTATCTGATCGGCTTCCAGGATTTGCAGTAACTCACTGGTGATAGTGGTAAACACCACTAGGGAAAAGGAGCTTTATGGATGACTTCACTGGGGATTAGGAGTTATGGTCCTTCAATTTGTAAAAGTCTGAGAGGCAAACTCCAGCTGGGGAATCTATAGTTTGTTGAGGAAATAAATCTTGTTTGAAGAGAATATTTGACAAACTTCTAGGGAGGTGTTTTCTTTTGGCAGAACTCCTCGAGGATTCTTCTTGAGACCAACTCAGCTGGGAAGATGGTTTTTCGGAGATTGAAACTCTGGATGGGGATTTCCTGGATCCAACCTTGTGGGGATATCCGTGAATTTTTCCTGGAGGGATTCCTACCCTTATCCGTGAAGATTATTATGTGGGGATAACCTTATAGAGATGACTTTGTAAGGACATGACTGAGGATCACCCTATGAAAAGGAATTTGTGGGAATTTGTCACTGCCCCTAGTAGTAAAGGTTGAATTAATGCCAGGAAATATTTGCTTGGCCGTACATAACCCTTTGTTAGAATTCATGTTCAATGCCCCAAGTGATTCAGATATAGACCTGCCCCAAGTTATTCAGCATTTCTTGAGAGATTTCTTGGAATCTTGACTTGACTTCCCCCAGATGATTTTGGAAAATGACATTTCATGCCCCCTTGATTATAGGAGTTTTTTCATTGAAAGTGTCTTTCCATTTGAAATGATTCTGTTTCTTGAGAGAATTTTCGTTCATTGGATGTTCGTCATGCGAATTTCTCAGTTGTCAAACAAATATCTATATGCAAACAATGGTATTCAAAATAATGCAAAGTTTATGTTTGTCTTGAAGTTTTAAAAATGTGTTTTAGCAAGTAAAAGAATTTTGTAAAAACATGAATTCAAATCAGGATTTGCAGTAAGCCTTACAGGAGTCAGGATACCTTTTGTAACAGTATGCTTTCGAACTAACCCATGCTTCAATTAGGACTTTTGAAAGGTTGTAGCATGGTTTGGTTCACGGTTTTAGAAAAAAAGGATAAGGCTCAAAGTGTATTTGTACCCGCCCATTCTTCGTGATGTTCTTCAGTCCTAAACTCAGTTAATTGCGCATTTGGATTCCAATTGAATCTGGAATGGAGTTTTGGTGATGGTTCGGACAAGTTATGTTTGTTCGAAGGTAGCCATTTTTGCAACATTTTTCATGTTTTCGAGGATTTGTAGTGACCTCTTTTTTTTATTATCCCTGATTTTTTCCTGTCTGTTCTTGTTTTGAGATTACAGCCAGCGGGATGCCCCAGTTTTTTCTTAAGTCTCCTTCACAGGTTTTGACTTAGTGGGATTTTCTTTTGAGAGATAATGACTGCCTATTTGATAGGGAACCATCGTCGTCTTTTGATTCAGAAGGACGTTTTCATTGTCATTCATTGTGTATGAAGTGAAAGCTTACGATTGAACGCACATTTGAATTAACTGAGACACTACCCTGCCCTAGGTTTTGATTAAAGGTTTCAATTTGTGTAAAAAAGAAAGCTCCTACTTCTTTGTCTCAAAGGGGTTGACTAGGTATTATCTTCCTTATAACTCCAGTGTTTAGGAATTGAAAGAACGCTTGTACATCATCAGCAAGGTCTATCCAAAAGCATATTGTATGAGATTATGGCATTGTTTTCGTCATCCTCCCTCTAAAGGTTTGCAACTTTTTGAAAAAAGAGTTGAATATCATAAAGGGAGTAAAAAAACATAGTTTTAAATAGAGTGAAAATGAATGAATTAATTCAAGACAAACATATGCAATGCATTAATGAAACAAAGTTTAACATTAATAGATAATTGTTCGAACAAGAAAAAGATATTACAATTGAAAATTCGAATAAACAAAAGTTTCTCCACCTAAGTTGGTCACTTCAGATGGTGTGCCTTTGAGGGGTGACATAAGAACTCCAATTGTCCATATTGTGAGAATTTCAACGCTCCTTCGTTGATCAAGTTTTGAATCTTGTACTTCAGCGCCCAACAATCATTTGTATCATGGCCAAGACTGCCGGAATGATAGGCACACCTTGCATCGGGATTATAGTTAGGAGAAGAAGTTTTGGGGTTTGGATGAGGTCCTATCAACGCAATTAGATTCATCATCAACATGTGTTGCAATGCTTGAGACGGTGGCATGTAGATTTTGTTAGACTATCTCTCGGGCTCGTTTTGCCTTTGCTGATTTCCCCATTGACATTGGCGAGGTCGTTGCTCGGCTCGTGACATAGTAGAAATTTGGAAAGGTCTACTCTCCACCAAGCCAACTTCTTGTCTCATTGGAGGCCGATTAATGACTCGATCCCCAATTCTAGTTGTTTGCCTCATATGGTTGCATCTATCTTGTTGAAGCTTGTTGATGAGGGCTCTCATATCTTCTTGTACCTGAGCCAAGTTCTGGATAAGAGCCATCTGACCCACCATCTGTCCCATCATATGGATCTTCATTGTGGATATCTCAGTCTGTAGTCGTTCCAACTGGTCATCCTTGTTGTCCTCAGGATTCTCCATGGTCATACCCCTAGTGAGGAGTGCTTTCACTTCTTCTTGCCCCTTGGATAGGTTCAAGAACATTTCTTAAAGTTGAGCATTTTGAGTCTGAATGTCCTTTATAGTATGTTCTAGAGCCATCTCTACTGAAATAAACAGTAAGCGGATGAGAAACCCGTTTGGGGAAACCTATTATGATGACATGCATGATATATGGATGCAATTTTTTCAAGGATCTCGCGGGGTAAACACAAGAAGATGTTAGAAGTTGAACTTTGATCACAACTTTGATTGGAAAACTTCGTATCGATGGATGTCCTTCCATGAGAATCAAGCTCACCATGTCAAGTAGGTCATAGCCCTTGACTCAAGTTATCATGCTTTGGTCTTTGACGGCGTTTGGTTAGAGGAGAATAAATCCTCTTGTCCCTTGACAGACGTCTGGTTCAACACGACCCTACATCATAGGCCCTTGAGTTCCTTGAAATGGTTATTGAAAATGCTATGGTATGATTTCATGATGTTATGTACAAGTATCCAAAGAAAGCAAGTCTTTATGTACAAATAATCATATACACACAAAGCAGACAAGTCCTTAGGTTTAGGATTGCATGGAGTTTTATAGGTAAGTACCCTCTTGATGTTTAGTTGGCCTAACTTGTCCTAGTAATAGTAACCGGGTTCTAGGGAGTCTCATATCACTGACCTTTATTTTAGGCATTGTTCTAGCTCAAGCACCAAAGTATTGCGGCCAGAATATCCCAAAAATCCAATCTCAATGAGTGTAGCATCGAGTATCAACCAATCTTTGGTTGGAACCAAATCTGACCATCTCACTACTTTCTAGTGGCTTAGGATGAGTCAATTAAAGGTTCTAAAGGTCAGTTAGCGCTTAATGACACTATAAGGAAGCCTAATCTTATCCTTGACTGACTCAAGGAACATTAGTACAAGCCAGAGTATCACGCTAACGTAGCTATCACTTTGTCCATATCGGTCTACGATGTACAACCTCCATGATTTGTTGTTACTTACCTAAAAAGGTGCCCCAGATCCGGGTTGTGATACGGTGGAAGAACTGACTTGGTATGCTTTGCGTTTGATCACAAATTTTGTGGTTAGCAAGAGTCACCACCTACTTTTCTTTTATCCAAAAGGAAAGGTGAAAAAGTACAGGAAAGACCTTTGAGATTACTTCTTAAGTTCGGGGGGTAGATTATGAAAAGGAAAGGTATTAGCATCATTTTCATCCATGGTTTTCCATGGGTTCTTAGTTACTTTCTAGATCACTTGCTTTGGCTTGAAATTGTGCTTTGTGTGGTTTTTGAAAGTATTTTGTAAAGAGGCCATTGTTTAGGCACACTTTGTAATGATTCTCGTTCGTAAAATTGTATACAAAGATGTTGATCTTTTGAAAATGTTTTCAAGTTTGTAAGATGTTTTGAAAGTGTAGGTGTTTGTTTTTTGAAAATAGCAAGGATGTTTTGTTTTGAAATAGAGCAAGTAATTAGGAGCATTCTACCTACTCAAAAGTCTTTCATGTTCATTTCCTCTTTCCTTTGACATTGTCATCTTACCATTGATTTCGTAAGTAACCCTACCTTTGGATGTAAACGGGACGGGCGTGGGCCATTGTATAACCATGATTAGCAATGTTGCAAGGTATCTTAGCATTCTCTTTTAGGGACTAAGATCATTTGAAAGGCAACATAGATAGCGTCATCGAGGGACTATGATCTTGTATGTAAGTGCCCTGGCTGGAGAGTTGGCTTCATTTGTAAAACAAATAAGAAAGCAAGTTTACCCATATTCCCTCTGTTGTTTTAATATGTTGGGTTGAAGAAGTTCAACATCTGGACCAACATGTTATGTAAGATGTCACAACATCAGCATATGACATCGCGCCTGAAATTAAGTACTAATTAAGTAACTATGTTATATGTTGAATGTTTGTAACAGCTGTGACTTGTAACCTAACTATTTTAAGTGATCTAAATTATGAAAGAGGTTATTTGTTGTGTTGAAGAAGTTCAACATCTAGGACAACATGTTAGATGTAATGTCATAACATCTGACTTGACATCACGTCAACAGAGTTGATAATTCAGTTACAGTTCTGGTACTTAAATACTCTGAGAATATATGTGGCGTTTCTTATGGAGAATCTGAAGATCAATCAAGAATCAATCAGAATATTTGAAGAAAATATTGTTTCTAAATATGGAGATATTTTAGGAACTAGAAGATTGAAGACCTTGATTATAGAAGAAGTTTGCTGCTGAGTTGTAACAGCAAGGAGAAAAGCTTGCTGAGATTTTGAAGGCCCAAATCCAGTTGGGTAATAGGTTATAAATAGCAGATTGTAACCTAGGGTTTGGAAGTCTCACATAATGTAACATTGGGGGTGTTTTGTTAGGTAAACCTGTCGGTCTGTGGCAAGGTTACCATGTGTGTAACTCGATACCTGTAGGTAAGGGTTTGAGTGTTCTTGGACGAAGCTGTGAAGCAAGTCTAAGTATTTTTGCATTACTTCATATTCATTGTAATGTAGGAAACCAAGTGGGAGGGCTCTACTTCTTGAGTAGGAGTAAGACTTCTGTTGCTGCGGCAATAGGAATGGAAACTGGTAGGTTTCTATCTAGGAGTTCCTAGGTATAGGTTGCACTGGGTAAATGATTAAGTGAAGGATGGGAACTTGTGAAGTTTAGTCCTGAATTAGTATTGCTGATAGTGGATCTTCTTCCTGACTTGGTAGCCCCCAGAGTAGGTGTGTTTCACCGAACTGGGTCAACAACTGATTTGTGTCTTTACCTTCAGCACTTTATAATTCTGTCTGTTATATATCAAGGTAAAACTGTAATGTTGTAACAGATGATGTCTCAGAACAAGTTAAGACATCATGTTGATATCTGTGCAGGAGAAGCAGAATTGTGAAGGTTGTTTGCTCTCTGCTGATCATGTGCAACAGATGAACAGAACTAGGTACATCGTTGTTCTATCCTCTGCACCTTCAAAGTATATCTGGCACAGCTTGGATAAATTGTGCTTCTGTCATTCTTTAGTACTGAATCACGAAAAATTGGGTATCTACCTTGCAGTGTATTTATTATGTCACATCAGATGTCTAGACATTGAGTATAACATCTGAAGACTGGCATACACCAGAATTTCAATTGGTATCAGAGCAGGCATCCTGTTCTGTTTCTGGATGAGATCCATGGGTGATACTTTCTGGTATCTGCAAGGTCAATCTTAGTACTGGAGATTGTAACCTGGAAAGGTTTGTTATTTCCCTGAATGATCCCTTAAAGTGGGAGGATGGACTATTCATGACAAGAACTGTGTGTACCTGTCTTTGGTGATTGGCATTTGGCCTGGTTGTGTGGTAGCTGCTCCAGGTTTGATTTATTTTCAAACCTAGGATTTGTATACGCCTAAAGCGTGTGTGCAAAGATTGAGTTGTATTATGTTCTTCCGCTGTGTAATACCTGGCAAAACTCAAGCTCTGATGTGTTTCCCCTCTTGTGGATTGAAGGCTACTGTATTCAAGAATTCAACATAAGCTATTGAAGATGTCACAGATACTTGAGTCCTCTCAAGTCCACTCATGAAGACGTTCTTCGTTCAGAATGTATGCAGCTACTAGTTGAAGAGCATATGTTTTGGGTGTCAAACAAAGGGATACTTTTGTTTGGGACCTACTCCTGACCTGGAAGAGGAGACATCTGTGTGTGCAAAGTTAACAATGGTAGAGCCAACTATGTCTGTGTGCTCCCGAAGGTTACTTTTAGGAGTCAGAACTCTAGAAGTGAAGCTGGTTGAGATGTGACATTGATCAGGGCTGAGCAGTTGTTTCCTGGAGTACTATGGTGTGTAGAAAGACAAGCTCATTGATTAATAAAAGTCAATAATGGTGCAGCATTATCGCTCCCTCAGAGAAGTAGATTGGTATCATGAATCTTGTCATTTAAACATCATGATTAGAAGTGGAAGATCTTTCAAGATGTGAGAATTTGAAGACTCAGAATTTGGTTAAGGTAGTATGTTCTGGCAATACATATCTGCTGATGATTGGTGTTGTTGTCTTCTCTAAAGTACTTAAGGTCAGCTGAAGTCTGATTGGTGTGATTGGAGTATGAACAGGTATAACTCTTGGAGTTACTTGACTCTGGTAGGGATGTCATATGTCATGTCGAGACATTTGTGTACACTGCATAGACATTTTGTGTGGAGCTTCCATGATTGGTAGTTTGAGGGGGAGATTTGGTTAACCTCCTCACATTAGTTCAGCTTGGTGTTTAGCTGGCTGTTGACCTATGTCACATGGGTTCTGGGTGTTGTGTGACATATTTGCAAGGAAGGATTCATCTCTCTCATTCCTAAGGATGAATCTGATCTGGTAGGAGTTTCAAATCTGTTAAGGTGAGTAGAGTTTGTTCAGAGAACCTAGATATCTCAACTCTTTGATCTCTCAAAGAAAGTGCTTGCAAGAAGAAGATATTAACACATGAAGAGTATGTCAAAGTATTCAAATGGTGAAAGTATCTTACAGGATAATGGGAAGGATTTATGATCAATTGCTATTCGTGACAAGTACAAGTATTTAATTGATTATCCTTGGAGTTCAAGATAACTGAAGTTCTTAAAGATGTGGGAACATTCCTTCTTCTAGACCCTGTGAAGAATCACAGGAAGAGTGATGCTTTAGAGCTGTCTCTTTAGTGACAGCAAAAACATTTGATCCTTGAAAAGGTTTCCTGGAAACGTGTTCAGACTCGAAGCTACAAGAAGAAGAAGACATCATAATCTTGATAATGGTTACTTGGATCAGTCTGGTTCTGATCTAGGTAAGGAAGTAAATTAGAGAAGGAGCTGAATTCAACAACTAGATGTTATAACATAATGTTATGACATTTGGTTCAACATCAGATTCTTGGTTGGTGAAGTGGCACATCAACTTAAGATAAGATGATCTACGAAGTTGAAGGTTGGATACTTCAAAAAGATCGTCTCTTTGTAGCTCTTTGGAGTTGTTGGGTGGAGAAGATGTTACATGTTCCTGTCTTAGTGTATCTAAGCCTTTTGTGATAACTTGTAGCTTGAAGTTCAAATGTAAATTGGAAGATCAGAATATCTTTGGGAGAAGTCTGATAAACATGGAGAAGTCAAAAGGTGGCATTTGATTTATTTTTTTTTTCATATGAGGATTCATGAAGGAGATAATCAAACAGTGGCATTTGATCTATCTCAGCAGTGGATTCAGAGAATCAAGATAATCAACATGTGGCAGCTGATGAGAAAGTTTGATTCAGAGTATGAATGCGTTCAACCAATATTGTTGAACAGAGGGCGCGCTCTTGAAGACATGAAGATGCGTCTTATGTTTACCATTCATCAAGGGGTCTTATTTACTTTGAATCGGAAGTTGTCTTGAAGGTCCAACTGAGTATTGAATGTGACCTACTTGTTTCCATGAGGAGAAGTGATTGTCCCTAACAGGGGGAGTATTGGTTTGTACAAAAGGATATAAAGTGTGGCACCTTATTAACTATTGGGATGATGTGTTCAAGACTGAAGAGGACTATGTCTGACCGAATGTCATCACATTGGCTAATGACATTGTTCCTAATTTCCTCTAAAACTACAGACAGGAGGAAAATTGGATGAAGTGTGGATTATCATTAATAAACCCATGTGTGTACAGCTGTATGACTCAGAGGGAGTAACCATCCTCTTTGTGAAAATGGAATGGTTTCAAACTGCTAATATGAAAATAGCAGAATGTATGACGACATAGGATTTGAGCGTGTTTTCATCTGCTAAGAAAACAGGGCGGTTGTGTCTCATTATGGAGCAGTTTAGTGAGCTGGAATGTTTAGGTGATAACTTGTCATCTAATAAAGGTATTATATAACTGAGGCAGAGTGTAATATGCCAACGATGTTTCTTGGATAGGGGATCCTAAGACAAGTAGTCGGTTCTAAAAGACAAATGTATGTTTTAAAAAGGGCAAGACATACTTCATCCTGACAATGGTCAAAGGGTCAAACCCAAGGGTAGGTACCTGCATTAAAACCAGTCCTAGGGTACTGAAACTGTCAGAGTAAAGTACCAAGATCGTTACTATCTATGCCAAAGTTGCATTATTTATGAAGACTCTCTCTACTCTTTCTCTTCATCAGAGGGTTTCAGCAATATGAAGTTTGTTAGCATCTGGGAAAATTGTGCATGGGTATGGATCTGTATGGGCAGTCTTTGTCAAATTCTGGCCAAAAAGGGGGAGAAAGATAGGGACCCAGACTCAGGCGAGACTCAGGTGAAAGCAACAGACGGCAATGTCCAGCGAGACTCAGGTGAAAGCAACATGATCCCTAAGTAAGTGACTTTGTTTGTGTCTTGTGTTCTGAGTTAAGAGGATAGTTGTGACTTGTGATCTGAGTTACATGATCACAAGTAATCAGTATCAAGATTATCAACAATAATCTTGAGAAAAGAAATCCTCTTGGGCCATCGATGGCTTGGAGTGGCTCACAGATGAGGGATAGAGGTTTGTTGTTTGCTCAAAGGACATCAGCCTCTACAAAGAAGATGTTGGACAAGATGTTGTAACATCTCAACTGTGTTGTGGCCTGGTCCCAAAATACAACTTGCACTTATTTGTTTTAGCCAAAATTTGCCAAAGGGGGAGATTGTAAGTGCCCTGGCTGGAGAGTTGGCTTCATTTGTAAAACAAATAAGAAAGCAAGTTTACCCATATTCCCTCTGTTGTTTTAATATGTTGGGTTGAAGAAGTTCAACATCTGGACCAACATGTTATGTAAGATGTCACAACATCAGCATATGACATCGCGCCTGAAATTAAGTACTAATTAAGTAACTATGTTATATGTTGAATGTTTGTAACAGCTGTGACTTATAACCTAACTATTTTAAGTGATCTAAATTATGAAAGAGGTTATTTGTTGTGTTGAAGAAGTTCAACATCTAGGACAACATGTTAGATGTAATGTCATAACATCTGACTTGACATCACGTCAACAGAATTGATAATTCAGTTACAGTTCTGGTACTTAAATACTCTGAGAATATATGTGGCGTTTCTTATGGAGAATCTGAAGATCAATCAAGAATCAATCAGAATATTTGAAGAAAATATTGTTTCTAAATATGGAGATATTTTAGGAACTAGAAGATTGAAGACCTTGATTATAGAAGAAGTTTGCTGCTGAGTTGTAACAGCAAGGAGAAAAGCTTGCTGAGATTTTGAAGGCCCAAATCCAGTTGGGTAATAGGTTATAAATAGCAGATTGTAACCTAGGGTTTGGAAGTCTCACATAATGTAACATTGGGGGTGTTTTGTTAGGTAAACCTGTCGGTCTGTGGCAAGGTTACCATGTGTGTAACTCGATACCTGTAGGTAAGGGTTTGAGTGTTCTTGGACGAAGCTGTGAAGCAAGTCTAAGTATTTCTGCATTACTTCATATTCATTGTAATGTAGGAAACCAAGTGGGAGGGCTCTACTTCTTGAGTAGGAGTAAGACTTCTGTTGCTGCGGCAATAGGAATGGAAACTGGTAGGTTTCTATCTAGGAGTTCCTAGGTATAGGTTGCACTGGGTAAATGATTAAGTGAAGGATGGGAACTTGTGAAGTTTAGTCCTGAATTAGTATTGCTGATAGTGGATCTTCTTCCTGGCTTGGTAGCCCCCAGAGTAGGTGTATTTCACCGAACTGGGTCAACAACTGATTTGTGTCTTTACCTTCAGCACTTTATAATTCTGTCTGTTATATATCAAGGTAAAACTTTAATGTTGTAACAGATGATGTCTCAGAACAAGTTAAGACATCATGCTGATATCTGTGCAGGAGAAGCAGAATTGTGAAGGTTGTTTGCTCTCTGCTGATCATGTGCAACAGATGAACAGAACTAGGTACATCGTTGTTCTATCCTCTGCACCTTCAAAGTATATCTGGCACAGCTTGGATAAATTGTGCTTCTGTCATTCTTTAGTACTGAATCACGAAAAATTGGGTATCTATCTTGCAGTGTATTTATTATGTCACATCAGATGTCTAGACATTGAGTATAACATCTGAAGACTGGCATACACCAGAATTTCATTGTATTTTTCTTGTTTTTGCTAAGATACCTCACATGCATAATATGGCCATTTTGTAAGGCAACCAAGTGGATTTACCCTAGGGGTGCTTGTGTGCAAGTGTATTATTTTTCATGCTTGGTTTTGTCTTTGATTAGGGTTTTCTATTGATTGGTTTTAGTCTTTCTATACAAACCCTAATTACTAGCATTTGTATATAAAGCGATAAATTACAGAATTTAAAATTACTACGCTATTACAATACTTGTGGGAGGGAGTGTACAAATTACAAATGGGGATTGCAAGAAAATAAAGCCTAATTATCTATTACAACCAAATTGAATTTATACAAGAATTGAAAAATTATGTACAAAATGAATAAGTATACAAGAATGTAAATGTAAAGAAAATGGATTTTTGTTTGGATTTTTTAGAGAAAAGGGGTTTTGGTTTTAACCTAATTAACTAAAAGAAAAATAATTAATTAAATTAGTAAAAAGTGAAACCTAAATTTACTAGGAAAAGAATTTAAATAAAATCCTAATCTATTAATTGATTAAAAAAAGAAATT
This sequence comes from Vicia faba, assembly GCA_948472305.1. Lineage (NCBI taxonomy): Eukaryota > Viridiplantae > Streptophyta > Magnoliopsida > Fabales > Fabaceae > Vicia > Vicia faba. Next base: position 1,421,961,023 of record OX451735.1, read on the forward strand.
AAGTTTATAAGAAGAATATTTTTGGTATTTTTTTCTTAAAAAATAATTTATAGTATTATAAAATATTTTTGGTCTTTTTATATTTTAAAATAATATATTTTAATTGTGTAAAAAAAATAACTAAAACCCTAGTTTTTAATTAAATTTACAAACCAATTAGTAAAATAAATAAAGTATGATTAAATAAAATAATTTTTTTGTGTAAAAAATAAATAAACTATATCAAAATATAAATCTAATGTTTTTATAATTTTTTAGTATTAGATAAAATATTTAAATAAAAATAAGAAGAAAAAAAATGGGTCAGGGTGTGAAAAGCCAACAAGGGGGTCAAAAGTAACAAAAAGCCAAGCTCAAAGCTGTTAGGCCCAACACTGCCAAAAAAAGTCAGAATGTGTAAAAATATGAAAAAAATCCAAAAGGGTACCACTGGGGCTCGAACCCAGGTCCCTATAGTCACAGGCGTGCGCTTCTACCACTAGGGTGTCTATACATCCGTTTATGTAAATCAAACCATAAATATATATGGTAAACATGTTCCTGAGGCCAACTTCATCTTCAACCTCTCGCCCAGACAGAACCTCTGTATCTTATTCAATTCTCAACAAAAATGAAAAGTGTAAACAGGAAACTTGTAGCAAATTTCCTCACGATTTCAGAAATGCAAAGCAATAAAATTATAGATCAAAGACAAGCATGAATTTTAATGGCCCTAGTCTGAATCCTAAAAATTTCAGAAACTTCAATCTTAAAATTCTCTAAGCTCAAGTAATATAAATGAAAACTATGGACATGGTTATCTTTAGGGCAATGATATCTATATTTTTCATTCAGTAATATAAAATTATAAGATGCATGTATGAAGAGTTCAAAAGTCAGAAATCTTACCTTGCAAGAGAGTATCGTGTTTGGAGTTTGAGTTGCTTTCAGTGAGTTCCAATGATTGGATTAGCTTCCTCAAGTTCCCATGAAGCTAATGGGGTGCTTATCTTGACCTGAAAGTGCCTGAGGAGTTCTGGTGAAGTCAAGGTGCAAGGTGTTGTTTTTGAAAATGGTGGATAATGATGAAGGTGTTACAGTGGTGTTGCAGGTGTTGGGATTGTTTGCGTATGTTGTTTAGAAGCTTTTGAAAGTAAAAGGCCAAGAAACGCACGAGAAAATTTGGAGATTGGATTCAAAACTCAAATGGCAAGTTTTGAAGTATTTTTGGTGATTTTGTGTTCTTGGTGTTTTCATGGCTTAAGCATGTGTGTGATTTATGGAAAATGACTTGTGTATGTATAAGCCAAGAGGTTTGAGTGCTTTGGATAGTCATAAGTACAAGTTACAAGCTAATTGTTAGGTTACTTGATTTTGAATAAAATTGGGAAAACAAGTTTCAATGTGTAGTACAAGCATGGGTTGGGTGATTGTAAGTGTCTAAACAAGTTTCTCTTGAGTTATGAGACATGTATGATCAAAAGAGAACAAATGAAAGGCTCAATAACAAGTTTTGAGGCCTGCAAAGTAGAGGTTATGCAGCATAAGTTTGAATTTTGAATCTTGTTCATCACAAAATGACTTGTAATTCAAGTGTGAAAACCCTAACTTCATCTCTTCGATTCTCCCTACTCAAAAATGATATCAAGGAGTTCTTGGACATTTTGGAAAGTTTTTAATATGCTATACAACCCCTATTTGAATCACTTTTGAAAATTCCCCTTGGAACTATATGAAAAAGTGCCATGAAGTTAGGTCAAAATCCTGACCAAGTTAGGGCAAGATTTCACTAAGTGTTTTGTTTCATGACCATGTGTTCTTAAAATTATAAATTGAGATCCAAGCACTTTCAGAAGGATTTGTGTAAATAAATGTTGTATATTTCATGTAGATCTACAACTTTCATGTTTAAAGTTTCTTTTGAATCATCTTGCATCATGGTGAAAATTTTGCTCAAAGTTGTGAAAAAATAAGAAATTTCCAACACTTAGAAAAATTTCTAAGTTTAGAAATTTTAACTTTTCAAAATGAAATCTTGAATTTTTGATTTCTTGATTAATAAGTTTCATATTTTGACATGCTTTGATGAATTGTGATCTTTGACATTTGATTTTGATGAAAAAGTCAAAGTTTGACTTTTTTAGTATATAGTTGACTTTTGATCAATTGACTGAAAATTCATCTATCAATCCATTGGACTTGAACAATGTTTTGAGCCATATCATTAGGTAAAAATGATGCAATTGGACTCTTTATATCATGCCTTAAACCAATTGATCATTTGCTAGGTCAAAAATCAGAAATTGCCATTTCCCAATCAAAACCCTAATTTTGACCATTTTGCCGTTTTGAATATTTGATCAAAATTTCTTGAGGAATTATGGTCCAAACTTGATCAGATGATACATATGAGATTAAAATGTTGATTTGGATCAAATATTGTGAAGTTTGACTGTAAATTGGCCATAGTTGACTTTTTCCCCAATACAACTGATTTTTAGGTAAACTGCTCAATTGACTGAGCAAAAGTGTGATCCAAAGCTTGAAACTTGACATGAGTAATATTGAGGGTACATAATGGTACATTAAAGTCATATGGGGAATTGGAAGTTCAATTATCACTGTGCAATCTCAAACCCTAATTTTGGTCATCAGTGCTTAAGGAGGTATCTTGAGCTAATCAACCCTAGTGCAGTCTTGAGCCAAAGGAGATCTTGGGAGAAAACTCTTGATAAGTGAGAGGGCAAATTTTGGGGTACAACAGCTGACCTTGTTCAATCTTCTTAAGCATGAAGAGTTAGATTGGCGAGTTTTTCCATTCGTGACTCGAAGGTGGAAGATGATTGGATAATAAAGTGCCCAGAAATTTGCACTCGGTGATGTGATGGTTGATGGTAAAGGGAATGGGCTTAAAGATGCCATTTGGAGGGATGATGGAAATTCGTCAGATATGGGCTTATAGATGCCATCCAGAAATGATTGTTGAACCGTATCTATAAGCTGAAACTGACTGAGTATCAAAATGGCGTCCGTGTCTGGAGCGTATCTGAACTGTATCCGAAAGCTGGATCCGAAGGAAAATCAGAATGGCATCCGTGTCTGGAGCATATCTGAACTGTATTTGAAAGTTGAATCTGAATGAGTATCAGATGGAATCCGTGTGTGGAGCGTATCTGAATTGTATCTGAAAGTTGAATCTGAATGAGTATCAGGATGGCATCTATGTCTGGAGCGTATCTGAACTATATCTGAAAGTTGAATCTGAATGAGTATCAGGATGGCATCCGTGTCTGGAGCGTATCTAAACTGTATCTGAAAGTTGAATCTGAATGAGTATCAGGATGGCATCCGTGTCTGGAGTGTATCTAAACTGTATCTGAAAGTTGAATCTGAATGAGTATCAGGATGGCATCCGTATCTGGAGCGTATATGAACTGTATTTGAGGAAGCCTTTGAACTTTGTTAATGGTAGATATTGATTAACCTTATCCTGAAAAGGGTAAAATGTTAGCTAATATGCAATGTCATGTCGTATGAAATTCATGGTGTAATGAGATTGTGATACATGCATTCGTATTATCGATGTTTATGATATATGGATGTGATGTATGCACATGTGAGCTAATCTGCTGCACTGTTTGTTGGATTGGGGAAAATAAATCCCTGACTGCTGCTCAGGATACGGAGTGTAAGTCTTCATGTTTTGAAGTGTTGATGAATTTCCACTTAGAGAAATAAACCTTGTCGTAAGAGAAACACCATGTACTATTTGTAAAATCCTATTGGGGAATCCTGAGAAATTTGGCGACTTCTAACGGGGAGTGTTAACTGGAAGTTTTGTTCTGCTAGGGATTAAACTGCACACTGTGGGGGATTTTATGGAATAGTTTAAAGATTTTTCCTATCTCTTAAATCCATTAGTGATTGTATTTCTATTTTGTTCGTTTGTAAATGATAGTTACATTCAAATGCATATGTTCAAAAATAAATCATTGGACGTTTTCGCAAACAAAACACAAGAGTAAAGAAAAACAGATAGTTTTGCACTTTCAAAGGGATATCTTTGTATTGACTTTGAATAAGTATTTTTGTACAATGAGACAAACATTATAGTATGAGAATGTCGTCGTAAAAGTGAAAAATTGATACAAAGAAAAGATAGCTATGTGAAATAAACCCATGGGGTTCCCATTCTGCTATAGCCTTCATGTCTCCGAGCATCTTATCTATTAGTTGCCTTGTCCGAAGCTGATTGAATTGATCAGAACCGTCGAGTTTGCAGGTTGTCCGTAAGGTGATCCAACAGGACATAGTCATACGCTTTAATTCCCTAACTTTTTTTCCCAAGCCTCCCTTTCGGGTTTTCAGCTTGTCGGGTGTACAAATTTTTTTTGTTTTATCCCTAATTTTTGCCCAAACCTTTGTGGATCTCCAGGATGCCCTTGTTTTTCCTAGGTGTGTCAACCTAGAGGGTCTCTTATGTGTAGTATCTTTTGACTATGTCCATGTTCACGGGGTGCGGCAGGTCATCGCCATCCATGGTGGTCAAGATCATTGCTCCACCAGAGAATATGCTTTTGATCACAAATGGTCCTTCATATGTAGGAGTCCATTTGCCCCTGGGATCACCCTGCGTTAGTATGATACGTTTGATCACCAAATCATCGACTTGATACACTAGGCGTCTGACCTTTTTGTTGAAAACCTTGATCATCCGTTTTTGATACATTTGACCATGACAGTCAGCAGTAAGTCTTTTCTCATCAATCAAGTTCAGTTGATCAAGTCATGTCAGGATCCAATCATCTTTGTTCAGACCTGCATCCTTCACAATTCTCAGAGAGGGGATCTTGACCTCAATAGGCAAGACAGCCTCCATGCCTTATACCAGAGGGTAGGGTGTTGCCCAGGTTGATGTGTGCGTTATGGTACGATAACCGTGGAGAGCAAAGGGTAGCATCTCATGCCAGTCTTTGTACGTGACTATCATTTTTTGTATGATCTTTTTTATGTTCTTATTTGCGGCTTCGACAACACCATTCATCTTTGGCCGGTAAGGGGAAGAATTGTGATGCTGGATCTTGAAGTGCTCGCATAGGGAGGTGATCATAGTATTGTTTCGATTTGTACCACTATCTGTGATGATCCTCTCCGGGATACCATACCAACAGATGAGATTTTGTTTAATGAACCGGGCGATAACATTCTTGGTAACAGAAGCGAAAGAAGTCGCCTCAACCCACTTTGTGAAATAGTCAATGGCCACCAAGATGAAGCGGTGTCCATTAGAGGTTGTTGGCTTGATTTCCCCAATCATATCGATGCCCAACATAACAAAGGGCCAAGGAGCCGTCAAGACATTCAAAGGAACCGGAGGTGCATGCACCTTGTCAGCATAAATCTGATACTTGTGGAAGGTTCGAGAGTGTTGATAGCAATCTGCTTCCATGGTAGACCAGTAATAACCTGCCTGTAGGATTTTCTTTGCCATCGTATGCCCACTGGAATGGGTGCCAAAAGTACCTTCATGTAGATCAGCCATGATCTTTTCTGCCTCAACCTTGTCTATGCAACGGAGCAAAACAGAGTCATGGTTGCGTTTGTAGAGAACGTCATTACTAAGGAAGAACTTAGCATAGAATATCCTTAAGAACTTCTTATCATTTACTGAAGCTCCTTCCGGATATTCTTGAGCCTCAAGATACCTATTGACTTCGTTAAACCAAGGCTGGTCCACTACTTCTTCAGTATTAATCTCATGACAGTGAGATGGTTCATCCATTCGTTCAATGGTGATCTGGGGGGCCTCGTTATCCCATTTAAGTTTAAACATGGATGACATTGTGGCTAGTGCATCTGCTAGCTGATTTTCTTCTCGCGGGAAATGCTCGAAGGTAATCTTCTCAAAGTGTGGGATCAATGTCAACACATGTTCTTTATAAGGGATAAGGTTAGGGTGTTTGGTGTCCCATTCCCCTTTGATCTGGCTGATGACCAAAGCTGAATCTCCGAATACATTTAAGGATTTGATCCCCAAATCTATGGCAGCTTTGAGACCAAAAATGCACGCTTCGTATTCTGCCATGTTGTTTGTATAATTGAAGTAGAGTCTTGCAGTAAATGGAGTATGACATCCTTCAGAAGATATGATTACAACACATATACAATTGTCGAGTGCGTTGGATGTCCCATCAAAAACCAGGGTCCATCGGGATCCTTGTTCAGGTCCGTCATATGGTCAGAATTCTTAATAGTTGTTTACCATCATGATGTCTTCATCTGGGAATTCGAACTTCATGGACTGGTAGTCCTCCATAGCTTGGTGAGCCAGGGGATTAGCTAGTACACTGCCCTTTATTGCTTTTGGGTAGTATACCGTATGTCATATGCTGTCAGGATCATCTGCCATCTCGCTATTCTCCCAGAGAGGGCAGGTTTCTCGAAGATGTATTTTATTGGATCCATTTTAGATATCAATAAGGTAGTATGGGTCAGCATATATTGTCTTAGCCGGCGAGCAGCCCATGCCAGAGCACAGCAAGTTTTCTCGAGCAGTGAATATCTGGTTTCACATTCGGTAAACTTTTTGCTCAGGCAATAAATAGCATTCTCTTTTCGTCCAGACTCGTCATGCTGCCCCAGCACACAACCCATTGAATTTTCCAAAATGGTTAGATACATGATCAATGGTCTTCCCTCGACTGGTGGCATCAAAACCAGAGGATCTTGCAGGTACTCTTTGATCTTGTCGAAGGCTGTTTGGCACTCATCATTCCATTTGACTACTTAATCTTTCTTCAGTAATTTGAAGATTGGTTCACAAGTAGCTGTCAGGTGAGAAATAAATCTGGAAATGTAGTTTAACCGGCCCAATAAACCTCGGACTTCCTTCTCAATACGAAGAGCAGGCATTTCTTGTATAGCTTTCACCTTGGCAGGATCGACTTCAATACCTTTTCCGCTGACGATAAAGCCTAGGAGTTTACTAGACCTCACTCCCTACGTGCATTTATTTGGGTTCATCCTCAGCTTGTATTTCTTTAGTCTCTCAAAGAGTTTCTGTAAATGGTCAAGATGCTCTTCTTCTGTTTGATATTTTGCTATCATGTCGTCCATATATACCTCTCTTTCGTGATGTATCATGTCGTGAAATAAGGCTACCATGGCACGCTGATAGGTTGCCCCAGCATTCTTTAACCCGAATGGCATAACCTTGTTGCAGAATGTGCCCCATTGTATGACAAAGTTTATTTTCCCCATGTCCTCAGGCGCAATTTTGATTTGGTTGTAGCCTGAGAAACCGTCCATGAAGGAAAACACTTTATGTTTCACCGTATTGTCAACTAGAATATCAATGTGGGGAAGTGGGAAATCATCCTTAGGGCTTGGCCTATTCAAATCTCTGTAGTCCATGCACATTCGTACTTTTCCGTCCTTTTTAGGCACGGGAGCAACATTGGCAACCCATTGCGAATAGGAAGTAACGGCCAAGAATCCGGCGTTGAATTGTTTTATGACTTCCACTTTGATCTTCTATGACATGTCTTATCGCATGTGACAGACCTTTTGTTTTACCAATGGGCAGTCTTCTTTTATTGGTAGACGATGTACTACGATATCTGCATCAAGTATTGGCATGTCTTCGTACGACTAGGAAAAGACCTCAACACAGTCATGTAGTAGCTGAATCAGACGCTCTTTGACACTGGGTTCCATATTGGCACCCATCTTGACTTCTCTTTTGTCTTCTCCGGTACCTAGGTTAATTGTGTCCACTGGTTCTTCGTGGGGCTGAATGGTCGTCTCTTCTTGTTGTAGTAACCTAGCGAGTTCCTCTGGTACTTCACAATCTTCCTCACCTTCGTCTTCGGCTTGGTAAATTATATTTTCATAATCACAGAAGGCCATAGCAGAATTGTTACCCATGGGATCCCAAATGGATATAGATCTACATTTTGAATGTGAGTGTGTGTAAGAGTATAGCTATCTTTGAAAGAAATGAAAATGTAAAAAGAAAAACAATGAGCACAAATTTTGTATGCAAAAACGCCCATGATTCATTGATGTCATATGGAAATGATATAATAATCCTTACAAATGGACCATTGTGCCTCGGGAAAGACACAAGGTTTTAAGAGTCTGAATTGTTTAATATTACAGGTCCGACAAAATTTAAAGACAAATTACTATTGGATAAAAGTGATCGGGACAAAATCTATATCTTCCCAGTTGCTGAGCCTTCCACTGACAGTTGGGAAAATCCAATCCTCTTGGTCATAGTTGTCTTCATCATCCTCCACCGCGTTGACTCCGTGGTTGTTGATCTTTAAGGGTGGTCCTCCGGCACGAGCACGGCGTACAGCTTTATGGGCTCCTGAAGTGAAACCCAAACCAAATTTGTCAGATTTGTGTGGGATATCTAGGAGTTGGCCTTAAATAGTGCACCCACCTTCTTCGATCACTGCCTTGGCATCTTTTAAAGACGAAATCTTGAGCGGAGGCCTTGTAATCTTTGGGACTTTAGAAACAACCTTGGTTACTGCCACAGTTTGCGGGACTTCTTAAAAGTGCTGGAATGGAGTTTCAATAAATTCACCATCTAATTCCACATATCTGAAGGAATTTAGATGACTGACCATATACTCTTCTTCTCCATGAACAGTGATGATTTTCCCCTGAATTGGATATTTCAGTATTTGATGCAACGTAGAGGTAACGGCACCAGCATTGTGGATCCACGGTCGGCCTAATAAGCAGGAATATAAAGGGAGAATATCAATTACGTAAAAAGTTGAATCAAATGTTTAGGTTCCAACTTTTATGGGGATGTCCACTTCCCCATGCACCATCCTTTTTGAGTCGTTGAAAGCCCTCACTACTATGCTGCTAGGTTTCAAGGTCAATCCTTCACAATCAAGCCTATCAAGAGCCTTTTTAGGTAACACATTCAGAGACGAACCGGTATCAACCAAAACATGAGCCAAAGTCGTTCCCCTGCATTCGACTGAGACATGAAATGTCTCGTTATGCTTCCTCCCCATTGGCGTTAAATCAACATCTGAAAAACCTAAACCATTATTTGTGGTCAAGCTGGCTACGCAGTCTTGGAACTGATCGGCAGATGTTTCTTGGGGTACATGGGCAGTTTTAAGGAATTTTACCAAGCCCTTTGCATGAGCCTCAGAACATAACAATAATGCCAGCATGGAAATTTTTGATGGAGTCTGCCCCAGTTGCTCGACTACGTTATAGTCGCTTCTTTTTATAATCTTTAGAATTTCCTCCATCTCTTTTCGGGAGGTCTCAGGGATAGCTACTTATTGTGCCTTCATCTGGACAGGCTTAGCCAGAATACCTTTGCCTCGAGCCTCGGTTGACTTGGCAGTAGGAATGTCAGTAGGGGTGATAATAGGGATTGTAACAGTTTTGTCAATAGGAGTATTAGCAGAGATGATTGCAGGACTAGGAATAGCCTTTGGAGGAGCAACAACAACAGGAATGATAACAGGTCCGAAAATAACTTCGGAAGGAACAATTTATGGAGAGAATACCCTTCCACTTCGGGTTATCTTGCTAGTCCCTGCGATGTTACTGATATCAGAGTCAACCTTCTTGGAACTTGAATTTTCAGCAGCTAGCCAATCTTGCTTGATATCGTGATAGTAGACATCACCTCCATAATTCCATGGGACGGTTTTGTCTGACGAATACGGGATTGGTCTAGGCATTATAATTATCAACGGGGCTACTTTAGGAACTGATGTAATTCTAACGGGTCTTTTGGTGGAGACCCTGGAAGAATTGGTGGAAATGGTCACTATGGAAACATCATTATAAGAAACAGTTAGAATAGAAGTCTTTTCGAACAAAATCTCCTTGTTATCTATTAGGAACTGAACGCTTGCTTTTAACAAATGACAATTGGTTGGTGAGGATAAACAGAAATGACAGCTTTCATCACAGCCTGGGAATACACCGGCATTCAACAAGTTATTTTTGATAGTCGGGAGTGGGGTCATAAGTTCATCAACCAAAGTAACAAACATATCTTCCTCAACGGCGTTGGCATTACGGCCATGCTTGGGCATTGGGGCAGTGATGACATTGGGAATTTATGGCGCATCGAAGTCAATCTTTTTGGCTTCAAGAAGGTCTTGTACCTTGTTCTTCAGAGCCCAACAGTTGTTAGTGTCATGGCCGGGATTCTCAGAATGGTATGCACAGCGAGTATTAGGATGATAATAAGGAGAGGTGGTGTTAGGATTCTTTGGAGCTTCTTTCAAAGTCACTAGATTGGATCTTAACAAATGTGGCAATACTTGAGATAGTGTCATATTAATTTGAGTGAACTGTCTGACTGGTCTTTCCGTTCTTGTTTGGTTGCTTCTTTGCTGAGCAGGTGCGGGTTTAGGGATCATGACAGCCCCCACCATTGGACGGCGTTCAGCCCTATCATGATTTCTCTGAGGATATACAGCAACAACTTCTTTTTTTCCAATGAATGGTTTTCTTACAACAACAGAGGATGCATCTTTTTGAATCTTCCCATTCTTTATCCCAGCTTCCACTCTTTCTCCGGTCAATATCAATTCAGAAAAACCTGCCGATGAACTCCCAATTAAGTGATTGAAGAAAGGACCGGACAAGGTTCCCAAAAACATGTCCACTAGCTCTCTTTCAGATGGGGAGGCTGGACTCTCCCTACTAAGTCCCTCCATTTTTGCGCATAGTCTTTGAAGCCTTCACTTGAAACCATGGCCATACTCTGGAGTTGAGTACGGGTGGGAGCAAGATCAGCGTTGTATTGGTATTGTTTGTAAAAGGCAGCGATCAGATCTTCCCAATTATGAACATTGGATCTTTCTAACTGATAAAACCAATCAAGATGAGTTCCGGACAGACTGTCTTGAAATAAGTGTACCCATAAATCCTTGTCAGCAGTATGAGGTTGTATTTTCCTCACATATGACCGGAGATGCATTTTGGGACATGAAACTCCGTCGTATTTGGCGAACACCGGTGCCTTGAATTTTGGAAGAATGACAATCCCCGATACTAACCCCAATTCCTCAAAGTCCAGTCCAGGCACTTTTTGAATTTCCATTGCACTTAACCGTTCTTCCAGATGCTTATACTTGTCATCGGCTGGAGGATATTGTTCTTCAGAATAATCTTCTTCTTCCTCTTACTCTTCTGAATCTGGCTGGACAACTGCTTCCTTGCCTTTCCCATCTTGATTGTCTTTCTCACCATATGACGTTGCAAAGTCTAGGGTCCTTCTTGCTTGTCCTTGGAATCTTCTTCCCATATTTAGAATTCCAGTTATTTTCTTTGTTTTCTTTTTCTTCTCTTCAACTAGCAAGGTCTTCAACTCTTCATGTCCTTTGGCCAAAGTTAAGAACATATATTGAAACTGAGCATTTTGTGCTTGGAGGTCCTTCATCGTCTGTTCGAGATCCATCTTACTGAAATAAACAGTAGAAAGATGAGCAGACTTGTTGCAAGAAACCTGCTTATGTTATGATGAATGGTAGATGCGTATGCAATGATTTCAAGGATTTTAAAGATTCAAATTTGTTTTAGACAAAACACGAAACACACATTATATTAATAAATTAAAGTTTGAGTACATCAATGCCTCTTTGGGAAAAACAATACAAAAACTCTAAGATAAAAAGGTTGTACGCATCCTCTTTGGTGCGATGTAGGCACTCAGAGTCTTCTCCTCATGAAGTTGCTTAGTGAGTTCCAAAACCTTCTTCTCGCTGGCGTAGAATTGGGCCTCGAAAGTGTCTCGCTCCCCCTTGAGTTGTATCCAATCTCTTTGTAAGTCTTCAAGAGAGGTGGGCATGTCAGGATGCAGGACAATGTATGAAACATCTCCTTCCATAACAGGCTCAATGATTACCGGGAGAATGGAGGGATAAGGCATCATAAGACTTTGAGCGTGAGCTCGTACCCATTTGAGGTAAGGCTCAAGATGGATAGAGTTCTTATGCCATAATGTCTTTCTATATACCTTGTTCAACATCCTCCAGGCTCGGATGAATCTCTTGCGATGACCTTGATCGTCGTTCTCGTAGTCAAATACCAAACATTGAATGAGCATCTCATGTGGGCCATGTCTTTGGGTGTAACCAAACTGTCTTAAGGCCAAGCAAGGGTTGTAGGTGATACCTCCCTTAATGCCAAGTAAAGGGACATTAGGGAATTCTCCACAACGGTCGAAAATAGTAACATTCTCTAAGGATCGGGAACACCAATGAATGTCTGAATGTTTGAGCGTCGTCAACCTTTGTGACCACCTTGAACCTTGCTCGTTCTTCAATACAGATTAGGGAAGATGCGAAATAAACCATCTTTCCAAAAAATGATTACAACACATAAGGATACCACTTTTCCTCATAGTGCGAGTGTGAAAGGAATGTAGGATGTCTCCTAGCAAAGTAGGCACCGGGTTACGAGACATGAAGATTTTGACAGCGTTCACATCTATGAGTTAGTCAGGATTTGGAAAGAAAACCATCCCATAGATGAGGAGAGCCACAATTTCCTCAAAATCTTGCAGATCCAAAGAGTTCCAATAGCTTTGCGCTTTCTCAAACAAGAAATTTTCTAGGAAACCCTTGACACCACTCCTTGTTTCCTAATTGGTTGTGACATCAGATGATTGCAAGTGTAGAGCTTGAGCAATCTCTTTTGGCTTTGGATATCTTTCCATACCGTTGAAAGGTAGTTGATTAAGAATGGGAATCCTCAAGAGTTGGGAGAATTCTTCTAAAGTTGGCACAAGTTGATAATCGGGAAATGTGAAGCAATGGTGTAAAGGATCAAAGAACTGAAAGAGCACCTTCATCATGTCTTCATCAGTGTTGGAGATGACCAAGTTTAGTAGGCGACCATGTCTTTCGATGAATGGAGAATTTTTATGAATCCTTGAAGCTAGCTCTTTATGTTGTGGAGGGATCCTTACAAGATTGACTTGAATGGTTTTCCTGCGAATAGAATCCACGTCCTACAAAACAGAACAAAGATAAATCCCAAGATCCTTGAAATGGTTAGTGAATGAATATGATGTTATGATGTTCATGATGTTATGTACAAGTAAATATACACAAACAAAGCAAACAAGTCCTTAGGATTAGGCTTGCATGGAGTCTTATAGGTAAGTACCCTCTTGAAGTTTAGTTGGCTCAAACCTGTCCTAGTAATAGTAACCAGGTTCTAAGGAGCTCAATATCATTGGTTTGTTTCCTTGGTCATTATTTCAGCATAAGCCTCTTTAATGGAGACCGAAATATCCCAAAAAAACTAAACCTCAATGAGTGTAGTATCGAGTATCTACCAACTTCGGACTGCACCAAAGTCGATCATCTCACTACGTCCTAATGGCCAAGTTGGTCAAGTAAAGGTTCTAAAAGTTCATTAGTGCTTCATGACATGACTCATCGGCCCCGTATTCTCCTTGATTAAATCAAGGGCTACCGGTACCCACAAATATGTCGCACTAACGTAGCTATTTCTTAGACCATGTCGATATACCCCGCATAGTTTCCACAATGTATTGCTACTTACCTATAAGGAAACCCAAATTCGGTTAGAGGATTCAAACTCAAACAAAGAACCATAATGTAAAACAAACAAGTCAAACAATGAAAGCAAGTAAAAGTGATCTAACCCTAAGGTAACCCCACTTTTAGAATTTTCCCCAGCAGAGTCGCCAGTTCTGTGATACGGTGGAAGAACTGACTTGGGATGTTTTTCGTTTGATCGCAAATGTTACGGTTAGCAAGAGTCACCACCGACTTTTCTTTTATCCAAAAAGAAAGGTGAAAAAGCACAGGAAAGACCTTTGAGATTATTTCTTGAGTTCGGGAGGTAGATTATGAAAAGGGAAGGTATTAGCATCCTTTTCATCCATGGTTTTCCATGGGCTCTTAGTTACTTACTAGATCACTTACTTTTGCTTGAAATTATGCTTTGTGTGGTTTTTGAAAGTATTTTGTAAAGAGGCTATTGTTTAGGAAAACTTTGTAATAATTCTCGTTCGTAAGAATGTATACAAAGATGTTGATATTTTGAAAATGTTTTCAAGTTTGTAAGATGTTTTGAAAGTGTAGGTGTTTGTTTTTTGAAAATAGCAAGGATGTTTTGTTTTGAAATGGAGCAAGTAATTAGGAGCATTCTACCTACTCAAAAGTCTTTCATGTTCATTTCCTCTTTCCTTTGACATTGTCATCTTACCATTGATTTGGTAAGTAACCATATCTTTGGATGTAAACGGGACGGGCGTGGGTCATCGTATAACCATGATTAGCAATGTTTCAAGGTATCTTAGCATTCTCTTTTAGGGACTAAGATCATTTGAAAGGCAACATAGATAGCGTCATTGAGGGACTATGATCTTGTATTTTGCTTGTTTTTTATAAGATACCTCACATGCATAATACGGCCATTTTGTAAGGCAACCAAGTGGATTTACCCTAGGGGTGCTTGTGTACAAGTGTATTATTTTTCATGCTTGGTTTTTTCTTTGATTAGGGTTTTCTATTGATTGGTTTTAGTCTTTCCATACAAATCCTAATTACTAGCATTTGTATATAAAGCGATAAATTACGGAATTTAAAATTACTACGCTATTACAATACTTGTGGGAGGGGGTGTACAAATTACAAATGGGGATTGCAAGAAAATAAAGCCTAATTATCTATTACAACCAAATTGAATTTATACAAGAATTGAATAAATAATGTACAAAATGAATAAATATACAAGAATGTAAATGTAAAGAAAATGGATTTTTGTTAGGATTTTTTAGAGAAAAGGGGTTTTGGTTTTAACCTAATTAACTAAAAGAAAAATAATTAATTAAATTATTAAAAAGTGAAACCTAAATTTACTAGGAAAAGAATTTAAATAAAACCCTACTCTATTAATTGATTAAAAAAAGAAATTAAGTTTATAAGAAGAATATTTTTGGTATATTTTTCTTAAAAAATAATTTATAGTATCATAAAATATTTTTGGTTTTTTTATATTTTAAAATAATATATTTTAATTGTGTAAAAAAAATAACTAAAACCCTAGTTTTTAATTAAATTTACAAACCAATTAGTAAAATAAATAAAGGATGATTAAATAAAATAATTTTTGTGTGTAAAAAATAAATAAACTATATCAAAATATAAATCTAATGTTTTTATTTTATTTTTATTTTTTTTTAGTATTAGATAAAATATTTAAGAAAACAAATAAATAAAAATAAGAAAAAATAAAAAAATGGGCCAGGGTGTGAAAAGCCAGCAAGGGGTTCAGAAGTAACAAAAAGCCAAGCCCAAAGCTGTTAGGCCCAGCGCTGCAAAAAAAAGTCAGAATGTGTGAAAATATGAAACAATCCAAAAGGGTACCACTGGGGCTCGAACCCAAGTCCCTATAGTCACAGGCGCGTGCTTCTAACACTGGGGTGGCTATACATCTGTTTATATAAATCAAACTATAAATACATATGGTAAACACGTTCCTGAGGCCAACTTCATCTTCAACCTCTCGCCCAGCTAGAACCTCTGTATCTTATTCAATTCTGAACAAAAATGAAAAGTGTAAACAGGAAACTTGTAGCAAATTTCCTCACGATTTCAGAAATGCAAAGCAATCAAATTATAGATCAAAGACAAGCATGAATTTTAATGGCCCTAATCTGAACCCTAAAAATTTCAGAAACTTCAATCTTAAAATTCTCTAAGCTCAAGTAATATAAATGAAAACTATGAACATGGTTAGCTTTAGGGCAATGATATCTACATTTTTCATTCAGTAATATAAAATTATAAGATGCCTGTATGAAGAGTTCAAAAGTCAGAACACTTACCTTGCAAGAGGGTATGATGTTTGGAGTTTGAGTTTCTTTCAGTGAGTTCCAATGATTGGATTAGCTTCCTCAAGTTCCCAGGAAGCTAATGGGATGCTTAGCTTGAGCTGAAAGTTCCTGAGGAGTTCTGGAGAAGTCAAGGTGCAAGGTGTTGTTTTTGAAAATGGTGGATGATGATGGAGGTGTTACGGTGGTGTTGCAGGTGTTGGGATTATTTGTGTATGTTTTTAGAAGCTTTTGAAAGTAAAAGGCCAAGATACGCACGAGCAAATTTGGAGATTGGATTCAAAACTCAGAAATGGCAAGTTTTGAAGTATTTTTGGTGATTCTGTATTCTTGGTGTTTTTAGGGCTTAAGCATGCGTGTGATTGGTGGCAAATGACTTGTGTATGTATAAGCCAAGAGGTTTGAGTGCTTTGGATAGTCAGAAGTACAAGTTACAAGCTAATTGCTAGGTTACTTGATTTTGAAGAAAAGTGGGAAAACAAGTTCCAATGTGTAGTACAAGCATGAGCTGGGTGATTGTAAGTGTCTAAACAAGTTTCTCTTGAGTTATGAGACATGTATGATCAGAAGAGAACAAGTGCATGGCTCAAGAATAAGTTTTGTGCAAAAAGCTACTTTATCAAAATGGCATTGTGCACTTTCTTCCCAAAATGGATATAAAGCATGGCCTTGCATTGAATGCTTGAATTGAGATCTCTAACAGTTGTGCAAGCAATTAATTATGGAGTGCCTAACAATTTTGAGGCCTGCAAAGTAGAATTTATGCAACATAAGTTTGAATTTTGAATCTTATTCATCACAAAATGACTTGTAATTCAAGTGTGAAAACCCTAACTTCATCTCTTCGATTCTCCCTACTCAAAAATGATCTCAAGGAGTTCTTGGACATTTTGTAAAGCTTGTAATGTGATATACAACCCCTCTTTGAATAACTTTTGAAAATTCACCTTGTAACTATATGAAAAAGTGCCATGAAGTTGGGTCAAAATCCTGACCAAGTTAGGGCAAGATTTCACTAAGTGTTTTGTTTCATGACCATGTGTTCTTAAAATTATAACTTGAGATCCAAGCACTTTTGGAAGGAGTTGTGTAAAGCAATGTTGTTGATTTCATGGAGATCTACAACTTTCATGTTGAAAGTTTCTTTTGAATCATCTTGCATCAAGGTGAAAATTTTGCTCAAATTTGTGAAAAAATAAGAAATTTCCAAAAATTTTAACTTTTCAAAATGAAATCTTGAATTTTTGATTTCTTGATGAATAAGTTTCATATTTTTACATGATTTTATGAATTGTGATCTTTGACATTTGATTTTGCTCAAAAAGTCAAAGTTTGACTTTTTTTAGTATATAGTTGACTTTTGATCAATTGACTGAAAATTCATCTGTCAATCCATTGGACTTGAACAATGTTTTGAGCCATATACTTAGGTAAAAATGATGCAATTGGACTCTTGAAGTCATGCCTTAAACCAATTGATCATTTGCTAGGTCAAAAATCAGAAATTGCCCTTTCCCAGTCAAAACCCTAATTTTGACCATTTTGCCCTTTTGAAGATTTGATCAAATTTATTGAGGAATTATGGTCCAAACTTGATAAAAGGATACATACGAGTTTAAAATGTTGATTTGGATCAAAAATTATGAAGTTTGACTGTAAATTGGCCATAGTTGATTTTTTTTCCCCAATACAGCTGATTTTTAGGTAAACTGCTCAATTGACTGAGCAAAAGTGTGATCCAAAGCTTGAAACTTGACATGAGTAATCTTGAGGATCCATAATGGTCCATTAAAGTCATATGGGGCATTGGAAGTTCAAATATCTCTGTGCAATCTCAAACCCTAATTTTGGTTATCAGTGCATAAGGGGGTGTCTTAAGCTGATCAACCCTAGTGCAGTCTTGAGCTAAAGGAGATCTTATGAGCAAATTCTTGATAAGTGAGAGGGAAAATTTTGGGGTACAACACGGGTGAAGGATCTTTAACAAATAACCCAAACAAGGACCCAAAAATGTAAAGCAAGCAAGTCAAACAAGGAAAGCAAGTAAAGGTGATCTAGCCCTAAGGTAACCCCACTTTTAAGTAAATCCCCAGCAGAGTCGCCAGTTCTGTAATAAGGTGGTAGAAATGACTTGGGTGTTTTTAGTTTGATTGAAATTGTTGCGGATAACAAGAGTCTCCACCGACTTTTCTTTTATCCAATAAGGAAAGGGTGAAAAGAATAGGAAAGACCTTTAGAGATGTTTTCTTGCGTTCGGAGGATAGGTTATGAAAAGGGAAGGTATTAGCACCCTTTTCATCTGTAGTTAACTACAGGATCTTTGTTTCTTGCTAGATCACTTGCTTTGTTTGAAAATGTGCTTGTGGTGTGGGTTTGAAAGTATTTTGAAAACGTCTTTGTAATGATTCTCTTCTCAATAAGAATGCGTACAAAGTGTTGGTTTTGAAAATAGTTCAAAGAGATATTTATTATGGAAGATGTTTCTTGAAAGTGATTTTAAAAAGTGCCTTTGTAATTATTCTCGTCTCTATAAGAATGCGTACAAAGTGCTTTGACTTTTGAAAATGTTTCAATTGAAAGTGTTGGTGTGAAAATGTTTTTTTAGTTGTGAGCAAGCAAGCAACTAAGAGCGTCCTACCTACTTAAAAGGTCTTTGTTCTTTTCCTCCTCCTTTAGATGTTCCTATCTTACCATTGATTTGGTAAGAAGCCCCATCGTTGGATGTGAAGGGACGGCGTGGGTCGTTTGTATAGTCGTAGAAGGCAACCTATGAGACGTTTTAGCAATTTTGATTAGGAACTAGATCGTTTACCAAAGGCAACATCGAGGGACTACGATCTTTTTATTGAGGGTCTTTACTAAAACGCCCATATTTGAGGGACATGACTATTTCCCAAGGCAACAAGTGAGATTACCCTAGAGGTTCATGTGTGTGAATGGTGTGTTTGATTGCATGCATTTAGTCTTGAATTTGTGTTGTCTACTTGTTTATTTTAATTTTCCATACACAAACTAATTACTAACATTTATAAAGTAATAGAAATGTGGAAAATAATTTTCCTACACTATTACAACCATATTGAATAGCAAGAAAATATAAAAACAAAACAAGCTAAAAGAGGGGAAAACAAGTTCTTCGGTCCAGGCAGTAAACACCCTTCAATTCAACCCTTTCTTGCTTCTTTCGATTGGGCCTGGAAGTCAGTGTGAGCATGCACCCTTCGATTTACCCTTTTTCTGCTTCCTTTCGTTTGGGGTCAGATAGCAGCACGGGGAGAAGCCTAAGGCTTCGATTCACACAACCTTCTTCCCATTTTCTTTCGTTTGGGATTAAATAGAAGCGTTGGTTGAAGCCACGCTAATATTGTTTCATGGTCAGGTTAGTTCTTAAAATGTGTTTGACAAACAAAGAAAACAAACCAAAAGATTAGAAACGAAAAAAACAGAAAAGGTGGAAACGAAAACAAACCAAAGGGGAATAATGATGTTTGAAACGAAAGGAAATGGTTATTTACATGTTTGAAACGAAAGGGTCAGGGTTAGGAAGACTTACCTTACTTGAAGTTGGAATGTGGGTTTTGGACTTGAGTTGCTGTCCTGGGTGCTCCTGGATTCGAAGGGGGGGAAACAAGTGTTGTGTTTCTTTGGAAGGATTCAAAAACCAAGAAAAGTAGAGTTATGTTTTTTTGATTCTGGATTCGAAGGAAAAGAAACAAGTGTGGTGTTTCTTTAGATTCTGGGTTTGAGAGTGTATTAAGTGTTTGAGAGTTTTTAGAGTTTGATAATTTTTGAAGATTCTTTCCACACCACCCAAAGTCCATTTCAGCTTGCAAATGTTTTCTCTATTTATAGAGAAAATGTTAAGAGATGTTGGAGTAACCAGGTTTGTAGGATAACAAACCATGGTTTGGTTGAAAACGAAAACAAGTTTAGTCAATTTTCGTGGTTCCCAATTTTCAAGTACAATTAGGGGCCTGATGTTTGTTGGGGGCAGGAGATTTGACTTATGCTTTTGACATTGCTTGGGTTCAGACAAAAATAAGGTTGGGATCTAACTTTGTGATTAAAGTACTCCTTATGAAAAAAAGGGTACGTAGCTTTTTGCCATTTCATCCAAGAATGGTATTATCCAGTGGATAAAGCTTCGAATCTTTGTGTAATGTATCACAAACTTGTGTAAGCCTCTAATTACATAAAGATTTGGAAGCAACATAGCCTGACAAGTGAGATTTTGAGGATAAGGCTATGAGATTTATTCTTCAACCAATCTTGCTCGAAGGGTTCAGAATTGGATTCGAAGTATGTGGCTTCGAAGGAAACTAATACTCCAATTGAAGCTTTGCATTAAGGTAGCCCCTGCCCAATCGAAGATTGCGTGAAGGTAGCCCCTGCCTAAATGAAGCTTGCGTGCAGGAAGCCCCTTCCCAATCGAAGCTTGCGTGCAGGTATCCCCTACCCAATTGAATCTTGCGTGCAGGTAGCCCCTGCCCAATCGAAGTTTATGTGCAGGTAGCCCCTGCCCAATCGAAGCTTGCGTGCAGAGGGGCCAATACTTTGTGAATCAAGGTAAACCAGCAGGAGGCCATTGTCTTCTGAATCGAAAGAATGTTGCAGGAGGCCATTGCCTTGTGCCTGCTGACCTGAAGGAAGTCCTGGTTTTGTGAATCGAAGGAAATATTTCAGAAGGCCATTGCCTTCTGAATCGAAGGAAAGTTGTAGGGGGGCATTTCCTTGTGCCTGCTGGCATGAAGGAAGTCCTGGATTTTTGAATCAAAGGCAAACATGTAAGGGGTCAATGGTGCAATCGAACCTTGCATGTAGGAGGTCCCTACTTTTAATTAAAGGAAGCCTTCAGAAATCCATTGCCTTTTAAATTGAAGGAAGCTTTCAGAAGGTCATTTCCTTCTTAATCGAAAGAAGCCAGTAGGAAGCCACTAACTTCTAAATCAAAGGACACCAACAGGAAGACCTTGCCTTCTGAATCGAAGGAAGTTGTTTCAAAGGAAAACAATGCCCAGTCGAAGCTAGCATGAAGATAACCATTTGTTCAAATGAAACTTATATGAAGCAAGCATGCAAAAGGCTATTTCCTCAATCGAAGCTTGGGAATTTGAAGCAAGTTTGAAGGAGGCCAAACGCTCAATCGAAAGCTGGTGAATCAAGCTTGCATCAAAGGAGACCATTTGCCATATTTTGAATTCAAACTGTTGTCTGCGGTCACTCCTTTCGATTTTCTTTGTACTTATGCCAACTTGAGCTTTTGATAATCATCGTGAAAAATATCTTGAGAAATTGAGAGGGCAAATTTTGGGGTACAATAATTTTCCATGAAACAATGGTTTTCCTCTTCATCACTCTCACTTGAGCTTTCATAGCTTGAGACCACACTATCACTATCCCAAGCAACATAGGCTTGTCTAGGATTTCTAGATTTGTTTTATTGACCCTTTCCTTTCTTCTTAGCAACTGAAGGATAATTCGGTCTACAATGACCCAGTTTTCTGCATTCATAGAACATATCCTTTGACTTATCCTTTTTGTTGTCTTCGTCTTTAGAGGAGGAGGATTATCTTCTAAATTTGACAAGATTATTGTCAAAGTGTTTGACACTATTCTTTTGAATGTGTCGATTATATCTTTTTGCAAGTAATCACATCTCTTTATCATCTGAATTCTCTTCATTACTAGAGTCACAATCATTTGAGAGCTCTTCTCTTAAGGACTTTGAGCTTGAAGACTTGATAGCCTTAGACTTCAATACTTCCTCCTTGACGGCCCCTTTTTCTTTCTTCTTTTTCTCAAGCTTCTTTTCATGTTTGTCTAAGAAATTGAGTTCTTGCTCATGCTCTTCTAACTTACCAAAAAATACAGCGAGATCGAGTGTAGCAAGGTTATTAGCTTCCTTGGTCGCGGTGACCTTTGGTTTCCAATTTCTAGTAAGACATCTCAACACCTTGTTAGTAGCAATAGCATTGGAAATAGGATTTCCTAGTAAATTTAAACGATTAATAACATGAGAGGACCTCTTTTGCATTTGATCAATGGTTTCCCCTTGCTTCATGCGAAAAAGTTTAAACTCTTGATTAAGTGTATTAATTCTAGCTTGTTTGACCTCATTAGTTACCTCATAGGTTACTTATAGAGCATCCCACATAAGTTTTACGGTTTGACAATGGGAAATATGATAAAACTCATATACACCAAGTGCACATACAATGATGTTCTTTGCTTTCCAATTGCAAGACCACTTTTTCTCACCTTTCTCATCCCATAAGTTTTCGGCTTTGGTATGGTAACACCATCAAAAACATATTTCATCGGTGTTGGACCATTTATAATAGCTTCCCAAACAACTTTGTCACATGAGTTGACATGAATTGCATACAAGCTTTCCAATAACTATAATTTTCTCTTGTGAAAATTGAAGCTCTTTTATAATCCCCTTTAGGTTTGTAAGCGATTTTCTAAAAGTGTTGAAGCCGGAATGAATCGGGCTCTTGATGCCACTTGTTAGATGAAGACAACGTATTTAGAGGGGGTGAATAGATACTCCTTTGAAATATTTCAAATAAATTTGGTTTTGAAAAAGTTTATTAAAGTACAATGCGGAAGCTTTTTCAAATTTCGTCTATACGAACGTTATCGGGAAGCTCGAATATGCAAACCTTAAAACAAAATTAAATATGGAACATGAATGATAATAGAATTAATAAGCTTGAATCACTTGAAACTTATTTATTGTTGAATCACTTTCACTTAGCAAGGTTATTTCCAATGGCAATATTAAAAGAACTAGTTTAGTAAATTTATCAAACACTTGGTGTGCAAGTGAATTTTCATAATTTTTCCTTTGATTGTGTTGATACACAAAACCACTTATAATTAAAAGTGATTATAATTTATGTCAACATTTGAGGTAAAATCAAAATTGATTAGGAAAATTCTTACAATTTAAATGATAACGCAATGCTATTTGACAAATTCACCATTGAGTATCAAAGCAAGTAAAAAGAAAAAATAAAAGCGACACAAGGAATTTGTTTTTACAGCTCCCCCACTGTTGTCCTCGTGTGTGGGTACGTCTACGCCTAATTCCAGTGGAATTAGGATAATTCTTACTATGATAAATTGTTGATACAAGATAAGTGTTCAAGAGCAACTCCATAAACCCTAAGCTTGTTGTTGATTCAACCCCTTCTCAACTTTTGGTCTTGAGAGAGACCAAAACACAATATATGAAAAATGACTATATGGATCTTGCTAATCCTTTGTGCTCTTTATCTCCAAATATTTTGCGCACCGTCAATTTCAAACTATTGCAACACAAGACTTCGATTTTATCTGGTACTCCAAGTTACTTCCTTGCAAAGATTTCAAACACTTCAAGGTTCCTTGCAAAGATTTTAAGCACTCCAAGATTATTCACTTTATCGCAATAACCTCTAGAACATCTTGCACAAAAACCCCCAAATAAACCAATGATCTTGGAGGATAAACCCGAGATTTTTACTGGATGAAAAACCCTATAAGACTCCACCTAATACACAATTGGACACTAGCAATCCTCTTCTAGATGGCACCCCAACAGAACATCGTTACAATGTAATGTTAGTGTGTATGCATAGATTGGATGTTGAAGATGAAGAAAAAAATAGGCTAATTTTATGGTTTTCAACAAGTTATGAATGATACATGAAAGAGTATTTATAGTTTTGGAACTTTTAGGGTAAAAGGGGTAAATTCGGAATAAAAAGATTTAAATAAATTAACCAAACATAACAGTATGTGTCGACCTATGTATCATATGTTTCGACAAATACGTTAATTTTTAAAATGTATGTGTCGACCTATGAGAAGCCATGTGTCGACCAAAACAAGTCAGAAGCTACAGGCTTTAAAATGATATTAAATGTGTTTACCTGAAAAGTGGATGTGTCGACACATAAAATAAGAATTTCTATAGTTTCAGAAAAGATTCAGTATGTGTCGACCTGAATCATGCATGTGTCAGCTTAAGACTTACATAGGCTACTGGCTTTAATAATGGGTTACATGTGTCGACCGGAAATACGGGTGTATCGATACATGCAGTGAAAAATCATGCAAAAAAACTATTTTTAATGACTTGGATCAATTTCAAGATTCTTTTTAATGATTCCTAAGACCTCTAATGTAGAGGAGTGCCACAAGACATAAGGAGACTATCCAATACTCATAAGTGTAAGACTTTCTCTATTTTGACATCATTCAAAACATTTGATGACGGAGTTTATACTCACATGTCAAACCTCCCCTAAGGAGGTAAAAAATTATACTCTTTTTCGACTAACCTTTGAACATGATGTTGTTCCACCTATCGAGATATACCTACAATTGACTAGAATTCAAAAACAAAATGAGATACCATATGAGCATTATTGGCGTATGATATTAGATGAATTAGTAAATTTAGATGAATAAATGTTGTTTGCATTAGATATATTGATAAGGGAAAAAGAACGAATGGCCAAAGCCTATAATAAAAAGGTTAAAGCTAAAACATTATCAATGAGAGATTATGTTTGGAAATTTATTTTTCTTATGGAACGAAAAGATATAACATTAAGCAAGTGGTCACCTAACTGAGAAGGCCC
Source organism: Vicia faba (assembly GCA_948472305.1). Taxonomy (NCBI): domain Eukaryota; kingdom Viridiplantae; phylum Streptophyta; class Magnoliopsida; order Fabales; family Fabaceae; genus Vicia; species Vicia faba. The sequence continues at coordinate 1,421,985,509 of OX451735.1, forward strand.
AATTCAAATCATTCAAGTATTTTCAAAAAATTCTTATGAGATAAAAAAAATTTATCACTTGATCGTCAAATCCTGAGATTAAATGGTAAGTATTTGAAAAGATACAAACCTATGCTACAGGAATTTAAATCTCAAATGAATAATATGAAAAATACGTAATGCCAAAATGGTATTTAAAGGAGGGTGCCAAAATGGCAAAGTCAATACAAAACATTACAAAATAAAAGGATAGAAATTGAATCACATCTAAGTAGGAAATTTGGACTTAAACTCTTCAAGACGTTCCTTATAGAACAAAAGTTTGGTACTCCGTTTTGAAGTAGATTCCTCCAATTCATCCAATTTGTCCTTCAATCGAAGTGCAATAATAGCATGATGAACTCCCTTGTCTGCTTCTTGGTCAATTTTCTCCCTGGTAGGAAGTGATTCAAACTTTCTAAGTTCGAATTTCTATTTCTCCATGTCGATAATTTTCTTATTCAGTTCAGCAATTTGGGAATGATAGCGTGAGATCTGATTGTCAAAAGAGGTCATTTTATCTTGATGCTCTTAAAATTGAGCCTCGAGTTCATCGACTTAGGTTTCGAATGTCACGATCAGATCCCATTCTCCAGCCATTTCTCCCTTCTTCTGTTGAATTTAGGCATCATAAGTTTTCTTAAGCTGAATGTCCCGACATATATGGTTGAAGAGAGCCTTTAAGTCAAGCAAAAATTGGACAAGAGAATCAGGGATCTTTTGCTTAATGATTTCTTGCAGTGGTTTTTGAATATCAGTTCCAAACTTAACATCTTCCTTGATGGCCTTGTAAAGATTGACATCAAATACATTTTCTTTGAGTTATTGGATCATGAGGTTCACATAACCTTTAAGCACATTAGCCACATAAATATTTGAGGAGTTTGAAGAATTGGTGTCAGTCAACAGTCTGTAAAGCTTTTAAGAGCGTTGTAAGGCTTCTGAAGGCATCTTAAGGCTTCTGTCGAATTCTTCTTTTTAATGGCCAAAATCTTATCTTGGCTAAGAGAAGTTTTGAAAGAAGCGTCTTGGATCATAGGGTCATTTTTAATTCCTTTATCCCCTTCAGGTTGGCCTTGTTCTATTTCTAATGGATTGGTTTTGACAGCATGGCTAGATTTTTCTTCCTCCATTTTGGATTTCTCTTTTTTCACCTTTTCTAAATTTTGTTTAACCTTTTGACCATCTTGATCCTAGTTATCATGAACTGAAGCAAGAGTGTCTTTAAAGTTATTTCTTTAGGAGTGCATGCATCTTTGATTTGAGGCTCAAGGGTCGATTCTTTGAGAGTTTCTACATCTTTAACAGTTAATTTAGCTTCTGGATGAACATAAGTGTTGTACCCTAAAACTTGCCCTCTCATCTCAAGACATTTCCCACAAGATCTTCAATAGCTTAAGCTTGCACAAGGATCGAGTAGGTCAAGACATCTCCTCAACATTGATGCCTCAAATTAGGGTTTGAGTTTTCACAAGTACAAATGGACTTTAGTGCCTCATATGAATTTCATGGATCATTATGTACTTTCAAGATTTCTCATGTCAAGTTTCAAGTCTTACAGTTCAAGTCTGCTCAGTCAATTGATCAGATGACATAAAATCAGTTGTATTGGGTAAAAAGTCAACTATGGTCAACCTATAGTCAAACTTCAATATTTTGGACCAATATCAACATTTTTAAGTCATATGTATCAATTGATCAAGTTTGGATCATATTTCCCTAGGAAAAAATTTCAAATCACCAAAAGCGCAAAATGGTCAAAATTAGGGTTTTAAGTGTATTTGACTGATCAAGGATTGTTTGACCTAATACATGATCTAATGGCTTAAAGTACAATCTCAAGGATTCAAATACAACATGTTGACCTAATTTCATGGCTCAAAACATTTCTCAAGATCATTGGATTGACAAATGAAATTTGGTCAACTGATGAAAAGTCAATTGTACACTGAAAAGTCAAACTTTGGCTTTTTGATCAAATTTGAGTTTCAAAGATCACAATTCATCAATACATTCAAAAATATGAAGCTTGATCATCAAGAAGTCAAGAAAGTCAAAACTCAATGTGAAAAATCAAACTTTTCAAGACTTAGAAATTTTTTCTAAGTGTTTTTTATACATGATAATTTCATTACTTCATGCTAATCTTTCACCAAGATGCAAAATGATTCAAAGGAAACTTTCAACATGAAATTTGTATATCTTGATGAATTCTACAACTTTGTATTAGAGGGTTGATGTCCAAAAAATGTTTATATTTTAAGATATAAGCCCATGAAGTCATGACATTTTTGTATAAACACTTAGTGAAATTTTCAACAGATTTTGGTCAGTTTTTATCTCAACTTCTTGGCCATTTTTTATCAAGTTCCAATTTTATTTATCCAAAATTGTCAACATGAAAGATGTAGACAATGTTTCAATATTTCCAATACTTGAGCTAGGAGATTCAAGGGCCTGAAGTTGGGCATCCATTCTTGAATTGCAAGTCATTTTGTTGAAGAACATATAACAAAATCCTTATGCCATGTTGCATAATCTTACTTCGTAGGCCTTTTGACTTGAAAAACTATCCATAATCAGATGTTTACACAATTTATTGAACCATTATCCAAGTGATTCAAGTATTGTCCATTGCATCATTCCATTTATGGCACAAAGGAACCATTGCCATTCACATAAAGCATGATTTATACAAAGTCAACTCTTCTTGAGCCTCTCAACTATTTTTTATGCACACACAATGTCAAAGCAAGAAACAACATGCCTAAAAAACTCCTATCCACTTCAAGTCCCTTTTGTACAATGCATTGGGACCTCAAACTTCACATAACTTGGTTGTTTCATCTCAACCAAACTAGAATTTTTATAGCTTGTGAAACAAACTCTCTCACTCTCTCAAACCTTCTCTATAAATAGAGAGGCCATTTGCAAGCTAAAGGCAGAAGTTTTTGTTGTGAAAACAAGTTTCTCAAAACCCTTCATACTCTCAAAAAACCATAACTATCCACAAAACATCCACTTTTGAGCTTTGAAGTCCAAATATTTGAACCTCTCGCACCTTGCAAGTTCTTTCCAAACAAACCATCCAAACACTCCATATACATCATATAAAAGTTGTCCAAACTCAAGAACAACTTTTGTAACATCACTATTTTCCAAACTCAAAAACAGCCACTTGTAACTTGACTTCTCCAACTCAAAATCAAAACACAAATTTCAGTTTCAAGGTAAGTTTTCTTGACTTTGAACTCTTCATAAAAACATAATTAGTGGTTCATTTGTGAAGATAAAGTGTAGTTACCATTTCCTTGAAGCTAGCCATATGCTTGCTTTTCATTTTCACTAACCATGTGTTGAGAACTGACTTTCACATGTAGCAGAACAATGTTAGAAGTAAAAAATAGCAGTATGAGTCGATGCATAACACTATGAGTCGACACATATTATGTACAAAATAGGTTATGAGTCGATACAAAACGTGCATGTATCGATACAAAACAGAAATGAGTCGATACAAACCATTATGTGTCGACTCATACTGAGTTGTTTTTGACTTCCAGGGGCAAGAAATGAGTATGAGTCGATACAAAACACGCATGTGTCGATACAAAGCAATATGAGTCGATACAAACTTTTATGTGTTGACTCATACTGAGTTATTTTTGACTTCCAGGAGCAAGGATTGATATGTATCAATTCATAAAAGTTTTTGTATCACTACATAAGCGCATGCGTCAATGCATAAAAAATTTCGTATCAATACATAAGCGTATGTGTCAATACATAAAAAAAAATTTAAAACAATTTTATTTTTTTGTACATTATATTTATATTTATTTATATTTTTATTGTTATTCATTATTCAATATGTTTTAATAGTAATTATTTTTTAATTGCTTTCACTCCCCATTTGTAAATTTGTATCCCCCATCCCCCAAACTAAAAAGATGTAATAGCATAGAATTTACATTTCCGCAATTTATCGCTTTCGAATATAAATGCTAGTAATTAGGGTGTGTATGGCAAGACTTAAAATCAAACAATAGAGAACCCTAATCTCAAGACAAAAAATCATGAAAAACAAACACTTTTCACACTTGGACCTCTAGGGTTAACCTCACTTGTTGCCTTGAGAAAAATAGTCATGTCCCTCGAACGTGGGATACTTTAGCAATGACCCTTGAATACAAGATCATAGTCCCTTGATGACCCTTAAATGTTGCCTTCGGTAAACGATCTTAGACCCTTACAACAAATTTCTAAGGTATCCTATAATGTTTCCTTCTATGACTGTACGACGATCCATGCATGTCCCTTCACATCCAATGATAGGGTTTCTTATCAATCAATGGTAAGATAGAAATATCTAAATGAACAAAGACTTTTTTGAGTAGGTAGAACGCTCGTATTTGCTTGCTCACAACATTTTAAAACGTATTTCAAATACACCAACACTTTTCCATGAAATATTTTCAAAATTCAACACTTTGTATGCATTCTTATAGAGACGGGAATCATTACAAAGTCCACCTAAACGATGGCACTTTTCAAAAACACTTTCAAAACATCACAAACACATTTCAAACGAAGCATTTTAAAGTGAGCTAGCAACTAAGAGCCCATAGATAACTATGGATGAAAAGGGTGCTAAAACATTCCCTTTTCATAACCTACCCCCCAAACTCAAGAAAATATCTCAAAAGTTCTTTCCTGTTCTTTTCACCCTTTCCTTTATCGGATAAAAGAAAAGTCGGTGGTGACTCTTGCTATCTGCAACAATTGCGATAAAACGCAAAACACCCAAGTCAGTTATCCCACTGTATTACAAGAAGCAAAACTGAAATCAGGAGGAGTTGACCACTTGATAGGAGATTGGGTCTTGTTAGAAGCTGAAGGTTTCATGCTCAATGGTTTTTCCTACAAATCTTCTTTCAATTTTTGCTGTATTTGAAAAAGAAGAAATTAGCTATATTGATGCAAAGTTGACAAACATGAAAAGAGGTAACTAATACCTTAGATTCCTTTTTAAGTTTGATTTTGATTTTTAGTGTTGCTAGTTTTTTGTATGGTTTTTCCTTGTCAAAATTGACGGGTTAACCTTGGCCCTCGTTATTGGTTGCACTGGTAGTTGGAGGCGGAGATTTCTTTGAAATATTCTTCTTTCGACCCAAGCCTTTTTTTGCTTTGCTCGTTCCTTGATCAAAAGGAAGGTTGGGTCTGGGATTCGAAAAGATTTGAGTCTTTTCACTTTCACCTGAACTTTTATCCTCAAGTTGATCTTCAGAAGGTTGTTATGGTTCCTGAAGAATTAAACAATTACTATTTCAAGTGTCGAAAGAAAGAACCTTAAGAATTCATCAATGCACACTTGTATTTCCACAGAAGCAATAGTCTTTGTTTTTTTTTTGTTGTTTTCTTGGGTTGAGCAGTGTTAGGTGTGTGATTTTATGGTTGGCATAAGTTTTGGTAAACAAATAGTTGACACCATTTCTATCAACATGTTCTATTTGGGAAGAACATGTATTGCAACCTGATGTTGAGCAAGATGTTATAATTCTTGGTGTAAGCCCTAGAGGCCAATACTTTTGGTACTTGTATCGGATTATTTATTAATAGTAAAAGGGTATTTCTTTATTTTGTTTGCTTTTCCAAAATAATAAAGTCCCTAGAATAGTTTGTCTGTTTAATAAAATGTTAATTGTGACTTAATCATGAGATCCCATTAAACATAAGGACATTATTCTTAAAGTATTCGTAGTCGATCTTTATTACAAAGTGGGATAACATTAAAGCATTGAGATTATTATGTAGATAGACTTATGATCACATCTCATGGATCATGGATAAGGAGTTATCAAGTCTTGACATAGGTAATAATATTAGGAGTAATATTTATACTGGATTGACCCGCTATGAGAATACTACATAGAATTTTATGCAAGGTGTCATAAGTTATTCTCATGGTGATAATGGTGTATACCACCGTTTGACCTGAAACCACTATGGAACCTAGATTTAGAGTTAAGTACTTTATTGCTGATCAAACATTATTTGTAACTGGATGACCATAAATACAGTTGATGGATACTTCACAAAGCATGATGAGGGACATGAGTGACCTAAATGGAATTTGCCCATCCTGCATAACAGAATAAATATATAAGGTCCCAATATTTAATTGGACAAGGATGACACGGCCTATGCCTTGTGTTCAATATAGACATAAGGGTAAAAGGGTAATTGTACACACAAATATTATCCCATAAAGGTTTTATCATATCACATGATATTTTTGTGACTTGGGTAGCAGTGATGTGTTTCTAGATACCACTCACTATTTATCATGTTAAATGTGTGATTTAATATAATTCTCAACATTACAAAAACCTACAGGGTCACACACATAAGGACAAGTTTATGAGAGATAGAGTAAATAAGGAACACCATAAGGTACAGTGCACTTAAGAGAATTGTAGAACACTGTAAGGTACGATACCTTAAGTGGAAGACGAAATATGGTAAGGTATCATGCACTTAAGTGATATATGGTACATCATAAGGTATCAAGCACTTAATTGGGCTTTTAGCTTACAGCTTTAATTGGGTTTTTAGCTTGCAGCCCACACAAGTGGTTCTATAAATAGAAACCTTGTGTTGAAGCATTTTCACTTGATGAAAATTCGATCTTGAAATCCTAGTTGTATTTTCTCTCACTCTCTCACAAATTTTTGTTCGTAAGCAGCTAGAACTGTAACCGGAAGCAATTTGTTTGTATGGAATGAGTAGAGGCGTTGTTCTTCATCAATGCTCATGATCATAATATCAAAGGTATGAATCGCCATAAGAGGTAATAGTTTTTATCACTGACCATGCCCATTCGTAAGGATCACTAAAGGAAAAAAAAATTATTTTTGTTGCATTTTGGATTGCAATTTTCCTTCAATAACATCTTGACCAGGTGGTACAGCAGGTTCTGCAGGTGCCTTGTTTGACATATGTTCCAGCTGATGTTGTAACATGTTGCAACATAACATCATATCAGTACATATGGATATTTATCCCTGAAGATTTGATTGAAAAATATGAGATTCTGGAGGTTTCTAGTACTCATAACAGGCTCAGCCAATCAAGGATTGTTAGGAATAATTGCAGATCTGGCTTATTTCATAAAAAGGATCCTTGAGACTTTTTAGGAAATATTTGAAAGATTTGTTTTTTTTTATATTTTCATGGAGAATATTCTGCAGGGATTTAGAGTTGAAGATTATATCTGATTGAAGAGTCTGAGCCCAACTACAGAAGCCTATTTAAGGAGTCGTCCAATACCTAGTTTATAAGCATAATTTTTATTGTAAAACCTTGTGAAAAACAAGGGTTTAGGGTTTGATAGTCCTTAGGTTCTACGTATGTGTTTTATTATACGTCCTCATGTATCTCTGATACATTTGAGTTGATTGATTGTTACTTGCTTGCCAAGTTATTGTTCTCACTCAAAGCGTGTAGGCACGAGTTGAGTATTGTTCTTAGTGAAGCTTTTAAGCAAACTAAGTATTTGTAATTTAGAAGTGTGTTCTTACTTTTTAGTTTCTTGAGACATTCCCTGTGACTAGGATTATTTGATATCACTATGGTGATTGGAAGTGAGTAGGTTCTCATATCTAAAAAGTGCCTAGATAGAAGTTGCACTGAGTAGGGATTAAGTGATAAGTTGTAAACGGGGGAGTTTAGCTTAGAATTAATACTGCTGATAGTGGATTTCCTTCCTGACTTGGTAGCCTCTATAGTATGTGAGTTTGCATCGAACTGGGTTAACAATTTTATGTGTTCTTTACATTTTTGTCCTTTAACTTCCTGCATCTTCTTTTTGTTTTTAGCAAGTCTATTTTCTGTCAATAGATGTCGTAACATCTACTATGTCATTGTGTTTTGTTGAGACATCAGTCTTGACTTCTGATATAATGTGTGCCAAAATTTCAATTGGCATCAAAAGCATGCACCCTATTCTGTTACTGGTGAGATTCAGGGATATATTTTCTAGCACTATGGAGAAAGAAGGAGGATATAACAATATACCACCCATGCTGGATGGTTCAAACTATGACTGGTGGAAAGTTAGAATGGTAGTTTTTCTGAAAGTTATGGACATCAAGCTTGGAAGGTTGTTTTGAAAGGATGGAAGCATCATGTTGTGAAGAACATTAACAAAGATGGGAAAGAGACTGGAACTGAAACTATAAAACCTGAAGAAGAGTGGAATGAAGATGATGATAAAGAAGCTATTGGAAATTCTAAGGCTTTGAATGCTTTATTCAATAGAGTTGACAAAAATGTGTTCAGTTTGATCAATACGTGTATTGTATCCAAGGAAGCTTGAGAAATTCTCAAGATAACTTATGAAGGTACCTCTAGAGTGAGGATTTCAATACTTCGGCTTCTCACTTTAATAATTTGAGGATGAATGATTATGATACAATTTAGGAATATCATATGAAGATTCTTGAAATTTCTAGTGCATCCAGTACATTAGGAGAGAAGATGTCAGAAACAAAGTTGGTCAGATAAAATCTTAGGTCATTTGACATGAAGCTCACAACAATTGAAGAAGCTCAGGACATCAACAACATGAGAGTTGATGAACTTATTGGGCCACTTCAAACATTTGATTTAGCCATTGGTGACAAGGCTGAGAAAAAGAACAAAGGCATAACTTTTGTATCCAATGCTGAAGGTGATAAAGGTCAAGCTGAGTTGGAAACTGACGAGGATCTGTCTAATACCATTGTTCTTCTTGGGAAGCAATTCAATAGGGTATTAAAAAGATTGGACATAAGAGGCAGATCAAATGTCAGGAACATCTAATATGACATCAATAATGAGGAAAACCTTCAAAAGAACACCATGCCTAAAGAAAAGGCTAATTAAAGAAAAGGTATTCAATATTATGAGTGTGAAGTTTTTGGTCACATTAAACCATAATGTCCTACCTTTCTCAAGATTCAGAAAAAAGGAATTTATTGTGTCTTGGTCTGATGATGACGAATCAGAAGATGAGGCTAACAGTGGATCTGTAAAGCTTGTGTTGGCTCTGTCTGGTAGATGGGCATGTGAAGTGAAAGCTTATGATGATGGTGATCTTCATGAAAATAATGATACATCCTACAAAGATACATGTGACCGATGTGAAGAAAATATTGAAACAAAGGAAGATCATAAAAGATCATAGCTGACTTGGAAATTGAGAAGAAGAATCTTCTATGTATTGTATCTCATATTCAAATTGAGGTAACTCTTTTAAACTCCAAGATTAATAACATGCCAGAGCTCAAGATTGAAGAAGGAGAAGTATGTGGTAAGTGTGAAAGTAAAAAAGAAAACCATTATGTCACACCAAATGTTATAATATCACATTACTTCCAAAGTTTTAGAACTTCTTCACATGGGTGTAATAGGACCATTGCAGATAGAATTCCTAGGAGGGAAAAGGTATGTCTTTATGGTTGTAGATGATTATTCTGGATATACTTGGATGAATTTTCTTAGAGAAAAACCAGATGCCTTTGAAGTCTTCAAGGATTTGTGTCAAAGCATTCAAGAAGAGAAGATGAGTTTGATTGTAAAAATCAGAAATGATAATGACAAGGAGTTTATGAATGTAAAATTTTCTGAATTTTGTGATTCTGAAGGAATAAGCCCATGGGTTCTCTTATTCCTGGAAAACTCAGGGAGATGGAATTGTTGAGAAAAATACTAGAGCAATACAAGAATCAGCTAGAGTGATGCTTAGTGCTAAGCAATTGCCATTTGAGTTTTGGGCTAAAGCTACAAATATTGCTTACTATATTCTTAACAGGGTCACCTTGAGGGGAGATATTGTCTCTACTTCTTATAAGCTATGGAAATGAATGAAGCCTAGAGTCAATTACTTTCATATCTTTGGAAGTAAGTGCTACTACTTGACTGACCAAGGTCAGAAGGGCGAGAAGAATCCCATAAGGGATGAATGGATTATTATGGGTTACTCTTTGAGGAACAGAATTTATAGAGTTTTAAACTTCAAAACTGGAATGTCTTTGGAATCTATAAATCTAATAGTTGATGATTTTATTGTTGAAGAAAAGGATAATGTCATATATAATGTTGGAACATCTTGTGAACCACATAGGGATGAAATTTGTGAGTTCACAAACACTGAATCAGTGAATTCTCAATCTAGCATAAGTCTGTCTACTGAGGACAGATAAAATAATTCAAGTATCTAAGTGCAAGTCACCAAGATAAAGGTAACATCACTGAATTTAAACAGGAGATATCAAATACATATGGATGTGTTGCCTTGAGGGAAATAGGAGAAAGTTTCTCTAAACTGGTGTTGAAGAGATATGATGTCAAGAAAGATGTCATGACATTTCATACTGAAGATCTGAATTCTTTCAAATATATTATTAAGCATGACTGGTACAAGGATCTTGGTAGTTGTGAGCAACTGATCAAAATCTTGTTAAAGGGGAGGATGATACTCTGAAGCATATGGGCAACAAGGAAAAGCTTACTGTTATAAAAAATAGTGGGATTGAAACTTGTATTATTGAAAAGTTATAGCAATTACAGAAATGGAGGAATGCAACTAACACTGCATCTTTCTTCTATACTCTGAAGCATGACATGCTTGGACAAATTGCTACTGAGAAGGAATGGAAGAATGGTTTTTTGCAAGGCAGTGGGGTTGGATACATCATCAAGGAATGCATAAGGCTATTTGACAGAGGAAAGAGATGCAAACCCACTTGAAGTTGGCCAAGAAGTTGTGTTTCCATCTGTTTGTTTCCATCTAGTGCTCATGATTAGTGGCTTTGTTGTGTGCTTCCATCTGTGGTATTACAAGTGTGCAAAATGTGTTTCCATATGTGATATTGCTTGAGTGAAATATGTTTTGAAGTGCTCTGTATTTCAATTGTGTACATTTACTTTGTTTCTTTTTATCAATATTTTGGCAAAAAAGGGGGGAGTAAAGTGTTTGTATCATGATGTTACATCACATGTCATGACATGTTGATTTAGCATTGTGATAGGATTGTGTGTTACTGCTTTTGGGAGAGTAGTTGTTTGTGCTTGTGTGATTGTTCGTGCAACTATTCAGGGGGATCATGATTGTTCATGCTTGTGGGTGTTGAAGTTGATGCTGATGTTGATGCTTCTGCTGTTTCGTTGCAGGTGCTCTGGTGTGGGATTTACCCTTAAGGGGGGAAAACCTATTATGTATGACACGAGGAGTTCTATACATGTCTGTTTGTACAAGATTATGAGATATGTTGTGTTTACTTGTGGTTTTATTCCTTTCTCCACGATATTTGGTTTTTTGGTTGTCTTAGCCAAAATTTACCAAAGGGGGAGATTGTTAGGTCTGTGATTTTATGGTTGGTAACAATTTTGGTAAAACAAATAGTTGACACCATTTCTATCAACATGTTCTATTTGGGAAGAACATGTATTACAGCTTGATGTTGAGCAAGATGTCATAACATCTTGACCAGTTGGTACAACAGGTTCTGCAGGTGCCTTATTTGACATATGTTCCAACAGATATTGTAACATGTTGCATCAAAACATCATATCAGTACAGCGGATATTTATCCTTGAAGATTTGATTGAAAAATATGAGATTCTGGAGATTTCTAGTACTCATAACAGGCGCAGCCAATCAAGGATTGTTAGGAATAATTGCAGATCTGACTTATTTAATAAAAAGGATCCTTGAGACTTTCTAGGAAATATTTGAAAGATTTGTTTTTTGTTTCTATTTTCGTGGATAATATTCTCTAGAGATTTAGAGCTGAAGATTATATCTTATTAAAGAGTCCAAGCCCAACTGCAGAAGCCTATATAAGGAGTCATCCAAGACCTAGTTTATAAGCATGGTTTTTATTGTAAAACTTTGTGAAAAATAAGGGTTTAGGGTTTGATAGTCCTTAGGTTCTCCATTTGTGTTTTATTGTATGTCCCCATGTATCTCTGATACATTTGAGTTGATTGATTGTTACTTGCTTGTCAAGTTATTATTCTCACTCAAATCTTGTAGGCACGAGTTGAATATTGTTCTTAGTGAAGCTTTTAAGCAAACTAAGTATTTGTAATTTGGAAGTGTGTTCTTCCTTTATGGTTTCTCGAGACATTCCCTAGGACTGGGATTGTTTAATATCATTGTGATAATTGTAAGTGAGTAGGTTCTCATATCTAGGAAGTGCCTAGGTAGAAGTTGCATTGGGTAGGGATTAAGTGATAAATTGTAAACGAGGAAGTTTAGTTTAGAATTAATACGGCTGATAGTGGATTTCCTTCTTGGCTTGGTAGCCCCAAAGTAGGTGAATTTGCATCAAAATGGGTTAACAATTATGTGTGTTCTTTATGTTACTATCCTTTATCTTCCTGCATATTCTTTCTATTTTTATTAAGCCTATTTTCTGTCAACAGACGCCATAACATCTGTTGTGACATTGTGTGTTATTGAGACATCAGTCTTGACTTTTGATATTGTGTGTGCCATAATTTCAAGTAGGGTGGTAGGAGGACTTTGGCCACACTTCCGATTCTGAAAAGAAAAAAGTAAGAATTAAATGTTGTTTCGATTACAACAAATATGGATTTGAAGGAATTTACCTTTTGTTCCTTTGTTTTCTTCTGATCTTCATTAGTTGTGGAGACTTCTTTGCCTTTTCCCTTGCCTTATTCGGTTGCAAAGAAAAATAATATGTAAAGAAGTCAAAGTAAAGTTTATAAAGGATCAAAATTCTTTAAGAAGGATACCTTCATATTACTCCAAGAGTTTCTTCAATTCAGAGAAAGCAGTTGTCATCCTTTGGTGAAACGTCTTCTCGACAAATACACTTCTGAAATATTCTGACCACCAGTCCTCAAATTCTTTGGTAGAATAGTAGGAATGTTGAAATTGAAATGATGGTAGTTAGAGCATCTGTTGACGATGGAACTTCATGCAATCCTTGTAATCTTGCATGGTGAAGCATCATTTTGACCAAAAAAATGTCATTCTCCCACATGTAGAGTGAATTGGGCATCATCTGGATAAAGCCAAATTGTCGAGCTACTAGATTTGGTTCATAACTGATAAAGTTGTAGCCAAGTGTTCTTGCTTCCACTCAGGTCGATATGAGTGTAAGGGTTAAATAGGCTTCCCATATAGCATTGCCTTCGGCAGCAGAAGCGGGAGTAACTCCAGGGAACCAATTTCTAAACCATCTTGGACCAACACACTGATCCACAAATGGTTCTGTTCTGGACTGGGCCCGACTGGCCCAATAGCATTGATAAAGCCCAATCCAAACGGACTTGCTGAGGGCCATGCCGACCAAAGGGTCACAGTCGTGCCCGACGTGCTCCCTGAGACTACTTGCTCGACCTTCTGCTGTGCAGCTCGACCTCATGCTGCCCAGCTCGACCTCACCTCGAGCACCCCTCATATGGCAGACTCAGTCCACTGCACTCTCAACGAGACCCCGAAAAGACCGCGTCTCTGTCCGCCCGCACTTCACGCAGAACATCCAGGGAGGGGACCACGTGCGGGTCCCTACTACGCACGTAGAACCTGGCAGTTCCTCCATTGGGCCAAACCTGCCCGGCCCAATGAAGGAACCTTGGCCCAGCGCTGAGGGCTATAAATACCCTCTGTTTCCAGAGGGTCAGATATTCATCATTCTACCCATACTTACTATTGCCTGCTCGTGCTCTTACTTACTTCAGCATCGGAGTGTCTTGCAGGTACCCCCCCCCCCCCCACCTCGTTCAAAACTTTCAGCTCGGAGCCAGCCGTGACGGTCCAAGTCTGATCAAGTTAGATCAGTGGCGCCGTCTGTGGGAAACTAGCTTCCCCGTCTTACAAACAACTCAAAAGACCAAAGCTCAAATTCAACTACTTGTCATGGCTGATCCAGCTCGCGATGAGCAGAACGTCTGTGTCGCCGACACTAATAACGGCTCGGCGGACAAAAACGGACATCTCGACAGCGCCGGCAATCCCGGCCACAACACCATTCCTGCAACAACCGCCCCCGGAACTTCCTCATACAGGGACGGGGCTACTGCATCATCCTCCTCGCTCCCACCACCACTCGAGGACGACCCGGCGGCCCTCGCCCACTACAGAGCCGCCCGGTTTCAGGAAGTCCCCATCCCCTCCGGGGCGGATGCCACCACACAAGCGCTGTTCGCAGCAATTAATCAAACGAACTATCTCATTTTCGCCCAAGGAGAGAGATTAAAGGCGCTTGAAGACGAGCGAAGACCCCCGAGGAGGCATCAAAGACCACATACTCCCCCTCCTCGAGTGACTGAAGCTCGACACCCTTCTCCCCCGTGGAGACACTACAGGGAAAACTCTCGAAGCCCATCTCCCCGGCCAAAGCAGAGGCGACCCTATTTGGAGAGATAGCCCGTCATCCCTGCCGGAGAACCCAGTCACGACCCGGCAAGGCACGACAAGAGACACGCCGGAGACGGGCGTGTAACATTCAACCAACGAGCATCACGCTCGAGGGAGACTCAGCACGACCACGACCACCGTGCCAGACAATACTACAGGTCCCCATCTCTGTCTCCGGAGAGGAGCGACGAGGATGACCCCCGCGGTCCCCTGTCGCAGGCCATCATGGATGCACCCATCCCCCCGGGCATGGAGAAGCCCCCACATCTGAAGGAGTACGATGGAGTCGCGGATCCGGTTGACCACATTGACGGGTTCGAGGCTATGCTCCATTATCATAATGTCGGGGGGCCCATCAAGTGCCGTCTTTTCCCCACGACTCTCAGGAAGGCGGCCATGGACTGGTACAAAGGACTCACCCCGGGCTCAATCACCTCATGGCAGAACCTGAAGAACCAGTTCATCAGTTCCTTCACCGCTTCTCGACGCCATCCAAAGATCGAGGCGGCTCTCGAGGCCATCATCCAAAGACAGGATGAGACCTTGAGGGAGTTCATCAACCGCTTCAACCGAGAAGCGATACAGGTCCCCTGCACGGACCACATGAAGAGATATCTGCTGGAGAGGGGGCTCCTCCCCGGGACAGAGTTCAGGAAAGCCGTGGGTATTGAGCCGCCCAGGACTTTCGACGCCCTCCTCGAAAAAGCTCGGGCATACATGGATTACGAGGAGAGGGAAGCGGCCAACAGGGCCTGAGACTCCAGGACCCGTGGGCCTAACAATAGCTCGCGCCAGGAAGCACTTCCTCCTCGACGGACCGGGGAGAAAAGGAAAGAAGACAGACCCCGGGAAGCCCGAGAACAAAGGGGACCATCGGGCCGTTTCACCGAGTACACTCCGCTCACAGCTTCCCGCGAGCGTATTCTGGTGGAGTGTGCCAGCACAGACTTCAAGGACGGCGGCGTCAAGCGTCCTCGAACTGCTCCCGCCAAGCCCGGGGCGGACAAAAATAAATACTGTCAGTACCATAGGAGTCATGGTCATCTGACGGAGGACTGCGTCTACCTCAAGGACGCCATTGAAACCCTCATCAAGGGAGGGAGGCTCGCGTAGTACCGGCGAAACGACGCTCCTCGTCGTGACGCCCATGAAGCCAAGGAGCCAGTAGAAGACGCCCGACCATCAGACGAGTCGGTGCCTATCCAGACCGCCTTCTCGGTGTCCAGGCCCGAGGACTTCGACATTCCCAAGCATCTGCAGGAATCGCTGACAACGCACAGCAGGTGGGAATACTTTCCCTCCGCCATGGTCATCAATGGGGGCGGGTTCAACGACCTCACCATCAATTCAGCTAAGGGGAAGTTGGACGAGCTGGTCGACGCGGCTCCCCCGCAAACAGTAACGTTCGAAAGGGTGAAGGGCAGGTCAGAGCCCATCACCTTCTACCTAGAAGAGCTCCCCGGCGGAGCCCCGAACGCAGTCATCCCCTTACTGATAAGGGCAAGAATGGCCAATTTTGATGTGCATCGCATCCTGGTCGACGAAGGGAGTTCCGTCGACGTGATGTATAACCAACTGTTTCGAACCCTACAGTTGGACGACTCACATCTCTCTCCGTATGTGGGATCGGATCTACAAGGCTTCAACGGCTCGACTTCCAAACCTTGGGGATATGTCGAGCTCCTGGTTACGTTCGGCGAAGGAACGACTACAAGACAAGTCAAAGTCCGTTTCCTCGTCATTGACTGCCCGTCTCTGTACAACTGTATCTTGGGGAGACCGACACTGGCAGAACTAACAGCGGTGCCCTCGACCGTCCACCTGAAGATGAAGTTCTACACCAGGAGGGCACGGGTAGCCACCATCCAAGGAGACCTAGCCGCTGCCCACAGGTGCTTCAACGCCGCTTCTAAGGGACGTGATACCGTCGACATAGGGACCAGACCCGCCAAAAGGACAAAACAGGAGCCCGACAGGAAAGCATCCCCCGAGGAAGAAGTCCAGAAAGCTCCACCAAAGGTCGATTCCATAGCTCTGGACACTCGCTTCGATCAGGACGAACCATCCAGCAGCGAGCAAATCCCACTCCGACCAATACCGGACGGGGATTTTGAACTCGTTCCCCTCGGCAAAGACCCTACCAAGGGAGTGAAGATTGGCAAAGACCTCCCCGACCTGGCCAGGAAGCAAATCAAGGCCTGTCTGCGCGAGAATGATGATCTGTTCGCCTGGAGCACTACGGAGATGCCCGGACTCGACCCTGAGGTCGCCTGTCACCACCTCGCCATTGATCCAGCCGCTAGGGCCGTAGTACAACGTAGGCGTAGGCAGTCTCCATAAAAAATGGAGGCTGCTGAAAAAGCTGTAAAAGACCTCCTAGAGGCAAATTTTATTTCTGAAGCCCGGTATTCCACCTGGCTGTCAAATGTTGTACTCGTGAAAAAGAATAATGGAAAATGGAGAATGTGCGTTGATTATACTAATCTCAACCGGGCTTGCCCGAAAGATGCTTTTCCCTTACCTAACATAGATATGCTGGTCGACAACTCGGCCGGCTACAAAACTTTGTCGTTCATGGACGCCTACTCAGGCTATAACCAAATACCGATGGCCCTGGGCGACAAACACTGCACGGCATTCATGACCAGCTCGGGCAACTATTACTACAACGTAATGCCCTTCGGATTGAAAAATGTCGGAGCAACCTACCAGCGCATGATGAACAGAGTTTTCAACAAACAGATCGGAGACATGCTCGAGGTATATATGGACGACATGATCGTCAAGTCCCGAGCAGACACCGACCACGCAACTCATCTCAAGACAGTCTTTGCCCAAGCAAGACAGTGTAAAATGAGGTTCAACCCCGAGAAATGTACGTTCGGGGTTAAGGCAGAAAAATTCCTTGGATTCTATCTAACAGAACGGGGAATCAAAGCCAACCCCGACAAATGTCGGGCATTCTCCGACCTCCCAACACCGACGTCGAAGAAGTCGATACAAATCATGAACGGCATGCTCACGTCGCTGTCCCGCTTCGTCGCGAAATCCGCTCAGCACGCCCTCCCCTTCTTCAAACTCCTTCGAAAGGAAGCAGCCTTCGAATGGAATGAGGAATGCGAGCAGGCACTACGCCACCTAAAGCAAAGTCTGTCTCAGCCGCCCGTGCTATCTCGACCAGATGACGGAGAACCGCTGTACTTGTACTTGGCCGTTTCGAACGAAGCCATCAGCGTAGCTCTTGTCCGCGAGACCCCCGACGGGCAGAAACCCGTCTACTTCACGAGTAAGGCCTTACAGGGGCCCGAAAGCAGATACCAGCAGATAGAAAAGGTGGCTCTGGCCCTCGTCAACACGGCGAGGAGGCTCAGACACTACTTTCTGGCCCATACGATCATCGTGCGAACCGACCAACCAGTGAGGCAACTCCTGGGTCGGCCCGATATGGCGGGCAGAATGCTAAAATGGTCCTTAGAACTCTCCGAATTCGACATTCAGTACGAAAGTAGGAAAGCCGTGAAAGCACAGGCCTTGGCCGACTTTGTCGCGGAAATGACCACTCACGACCCTTCCCCGGGGAAAGAACACAAGTGGACCATCTTCGTCGACGGAGCATCTAGCTCGTCCGGAAGCGGCGCAAGAATCCTTCTGGAAAACGAAGAAGGCGTAGTAATCGAGCACTCCTTAGCTCTCTCCTTCCCGACGTCAAACAACCAGGCAGAATACGAAGCCCTGCTCGCAGGACTGAGACTGGCCGAGGACCTGGGAGCCCGCGAGGTACAGATCTACACCGACTCCTAGCTCGTCGCCTCTCAAGTACAGGGGAGCTACCAGGCCAAAAACGACAACCTCATCGAGTATTTGAACTTAGTCAAAAAATACATGACAAAGTTCGTACGAGCAGAAATTTCACATGTTCCCCGCGAGCAAAACACGAGGGCGGACACATTGTCCAAACTCGCGAGCACACGAAAGAAGGGCGGGAACAAATCCGTCATCCAGGAATCTCTAGCGCGTCCAAGTATCGAACGACCCTCGACTACAGTCGAGATCCATGCCATCGGGGATGCGACGTCCTGGATGACCCCGGTTTACAATTTCCTGACAAAAGGCGAACTCCCATCGAACCAGGCCGAAGCTACCGTCACAAAGCGACGAGCATGTTTCTACGTGGTTCTCGAGCAGAAACTGTACCGCAGAGGATTCTCCATCCCCCTCCTAAAATACATCGACGAGTCCGCAGTCCCCGAAGTACTGCGGGAGATACACGAAGGGATCAACGCCCAGCACATGGGTGGTAAATCCTTAGCGAGGAAAGCCCTTCGAGCGGGATACTACTGGCCGACGATGCAGCAGGATGCCAAGGAACACGTCAAGAAATGTGACAAGTGCCAGAAATTCAGGGACATGCACCTCGCTCCTCCGCACGAGCTGAGCATACTGTCGTCCCCGTGGCCATTCGCCTGGTGGGGTATGGACATCCTCGGGCCCTTCGTGCAAGGAACCTATCAGAACAAATTCCTCATCGTCGCCGTGGATTACTTCATGAAATGGATTGAGGACGAGGCTCTCGCGAAGATCACCTCACATAACATCCTCCGTTTCTACAAAAGAAACATCCTCACCAGATTCGGAATTCCAAGGGCGCTGGTGACCGACAACGGCACCCAATTCACCGACCACGGATTCCAAGACTTCGTCACCAAACTCGGGACAAAACAACACTTCACTTCTGTCGAGCACCCTCAAACCAACGGGCAGGCCGAGGCCGCGAACAGGGTTATCCTCCGGGGACTCAAACGTCGACTCGGCGAAGCCAAGAGGGGATGGGTCGAGGAGCTCCACAACGTCTTGTGGGCTTACCGCACGACGCCCCACTCAACAACCGGCGAGACCTCATTCCGACTAACATACGGGACTGAGGCCGTCATCCCGGTCGAAATCATGGAACCATCCAGACGGACCGAAAACCCCCTCGACGAAGAAATGAACGACGAGGCATTAAGGGACGAACTCGACCTAGTCGAGGAAATCCGATCTGGTGCAGCCCTGCGCGAAGCCACCCTAAAGAAACGAGTGGCTCTGCGCCACAACGACAAGGTCATCAAGCGCGAGTTCGAAATCGGCAGCCTGGTATTACGAAGGAACCAAAAGGATTCCCGCGAAGGGAAGCTGGCCGCGAACTGGGAAGGACCTTATCGCGTCCACGGCACCACTGGTACCGGGGCATACTACCTCGAGCAATTAGACGGAGAGCCATTACCACGACCCTGGAACGCTACTAAGCTAAAGCAGTACTATAGTTAAAAACTACCAACACCTAGGACCCTCGACCATCGGCACCCGCGCTCGGTCATCGAGGAAAAAACGTCCGACTCCGTAGAGAGGCTGGGGTACGAGCCCGACCTACGGCTAAACCGCACGGCATCGCGGATCAAACGAGACCAATCGATAGTGCCCGACGTGGACAACTGTACCGATCCCCACCGTCGCAGTACCTGTAAGGCAGAACACCCAGCTCGCGATGGGCAGTTCACACCAAGGGCAAATAGTTCCTACCGGGCCTCGCGCCCGACTGAGCGACTCTGCTCCATCTGCCCGACAAATCGTCAAGAATGACGAGCCATCTGGAAGGGTCAAAAGGGAGTCTCTCCCCTCGAGTACAACAATTAGGTGACTCTGGCCATCGAGAAAAGGCCGGGCACATATACAAACAAAAGGCGGGCAAATTCGTCAGCTAAGTCACAGCCACTTACGGGCACTCCTCGGGCCCATAACTTAGGCTAATTTTTATGCAAAAATATAAAAATCAAGCACGGGCAAACAATCAAATTTGAAACAGCATTCATTCCAAAAACGCCCGAAGGCAACAAAGCAAATAAAAGTAAACTGACCAACAAGGCCGGCGATGTTCAGGAAGTACAAAACCAACGGGCACGCAGACCCAAAAAATACGAACGGGCACGCAGGCCCAAAACAAATATCAATAAGGCACGCAGGCCCGTCATCCTATAATCCAGTTTCCCCGGAACCATCATTGTCGACAACAGGAGAGTCGGGCGGGGGCACGATCACGCCATCCACGATCTGATACATGTAGCCCGTCCCTTCGGTGATCAAACCGGGATTCAGCAAGGAAAGCTGGCCGACCGCGGAGTCGAACCCCTCCTCCATAGCGCCGATGCAATCTGCTTCGAGGAGCCGGATGTGGGCGACCAGCTCCGATCGACTCTTCAAAACGGCTATATCCTCCGGCTCGTCCTCGGCAGGAAGCATGGCGACTTTCAGGTCCTCGATCTGTTGGGTTAGGCGCCCTATATCGGTCTCCATACGCTCCCGGTTCGCACGGAGAAGCTCTCCCTCCTCGGCTAGCTTCCCCGAGTTTTCCTTCTCCAGAATCAGCATCTCCCTCTCGGCAGCCAGCAGCGATGCATGTTCGCGGAACATCTCCTCGGAGCGTTCCAGGGCAGTCCTTAATTTGCGCGAACTCGAGGCAAGGGCCGCTTTCTCCTGTTCCAATGCTTCAATGCAGACAAGATCCTCCCCTTCCTCGGACAGCACAACGGCCATTTCGGCCATTTTCACCAGCCCGGCCATATTGGCGGCCAGGTGCCTCCTTCGGTCCTCCTTACTCATCCTCCTGATAGTCTCGGCCTCGTCGGCAACCAAGGACAAAGGGAATCCCTCGAAGAAACCCTCCTCTTTGAAGCAAGGGGGCAACCCGAAGGACCTTACGGCGCTGGAATCCTCGCCGACCGCCGGCCCGCTTTCCACCCGGTTCCTTTTTCTTTGTATCAGGTCGGCATGTGGCTCGACCTCTTGAACCTCTGGGATCTCTTCCGATGCGGCCCCGAGCTAGGCGATGAATCCACCCTCACCACATGAGGAGCACCCGGACTATGCGGCGGGCCCATCCTCGTTGCTTGGGGAGCCTTCACAACCCTCCTGCCCCTCTTCTGGTCACAAGACAGCTTCAAGAGTCTTTCTCGTCGCCCGGCCATCGAACCTGCACAAAATAAAAACCGGGTTAGTGTCGAGAAAAAACGCAAACAAATGACAAGCAAAGAAATTCAAGCAATAAACGACCTAGCAGACGAGCAGCCTGCCTGAACGACTGGCACTCCACGAGTTCCTTAGTATCGATCGGTCGGGCCTCGAATGTCGGGTAACCCTCCTCGTCCAGGACATCTTCCCCCTCCCTCGTGGCCCACCTGGCGGGGTGGAAGCTGTCAACGAACCGACAAAGAGTGTCGTAAGCTTTCTCATCCTCGGAACCCATGTCGCCCGCAGAAGTATGATAATACCCAGTTTCGTGCTCGTAATGCCTAAACATCCAATGCACGGGGAACTTGGCCGTGCGTGCCATCACGGGATACCCGTCGTTGTCTAAAATCGCCTCCCCGTCATCGTCGCTCATCGGCGCTTCCTCCTCGTACAGGGATTCTAAAGCGGTCGTGGTAACCGGCCTCACGACGTACCACTTGTCTTTAAAACCCCGCACGGAGTCCATATACATCTTGAATAGTCTCTTCGACTGCTTCAGGGAGACCCAACTGTGCTTCCCTCCCCGGGATTGGCGCTGCAGATGAAAGATTCTGAAGAAGAGAGGTATAGTCGCCCCAACCCTCAGAAAGCGACATGTCAGCTCAAACGCCCGGATAAAGGCGAGTGAATTCGGGTGTAGCTGCGACGGGGCCAGCCCTAGATGAGCGAAGACCCCGGCCTGAAAGTCGCTGAAGGGCAGCTGCAGCCCAAGGTCTTTGAATGCAATCTCGTACATGGGGAAACTGTACTCGGGGTACACCGAGCAAATCCAAGCAGTGGAGGTCAGTCGCATAACGACGAAATTCTTTTGAAAATCAGGCTGACTGTGGCTCGCCTCGAGGACAGCATATGGCTTTTGGTTACGCCGGCTATAGATCGAGGCGATTCCTCTAGGCTCGGCGCCCATCCAGTCTAACAGAGGGTCTTCGACAGTGTCGATCAAACTCACCGCCTCATCGGCACTCTGTTCCTCCCTTTCGGGGCGTCCAGAAGAGCACGGCTCGTCCGCCATGGTTACCTGCAGAGCACGGGAAACCAGTCAATTGGGCACGAAACCATACGCTCGACGTAACGGACCAGATGTAGTGCGCGACAAACCACGTCGCTCCACGCGCGACCATAAAGTAATTTTGAAACAAAATAGCAGTCGCCTCCCCGACGTCCAGATAACTCGACGGGACCTTCTCCAAGCCGCCTAAGCAAACCGACAATGCAGTCACTCACGAATATGCCGACCCAAGGTATGAACATGGCGAGCAACATCATAAAGCCTACAGCCAGAACCATGAGCATACCGGGCACGATCATGAATCAGGCGCCCTGGATCATGAAGACCCCGGGCAGCCCTGCAGATTATAACCTAAACCATGTATCTACCGACCACGAGCATGTGTTTTCCGGTCCTAAGCATGAATATGTCGAGCTAAACATGAATTTACCGGGCTAGTCCCACGCGCACAGCCTCTAAAAGCGTCTAAAACGATGAAAATCATGCATCACAACAGAAAAACAGAGAAGATAAGTCACTTACTTGGAATCAAGGAGTGGATTCGGCAACGGAGGAAAGAAATCTGTGACGGAGATCGCGGCGGTGCTACGAGAATCCGGAAGAACAACAGCAGCAGAAGCGCGAAGAGTAGTAACACGTTATGGGGCCCAAGGATCCTATTTATAGTGATGACGTGGAATACCAAACGTCACCTCGGGCAACCACAGAGTTCCTCTCCTCGACGCACGGCTCCCAAGGCAATAATGACCCTATCCTCATAGGGTGGCGGCACAGCTCCCAAAAGATACCTCGTGCGCTCGACAGACGCGCACCGATTGAGGAATTCCCGAGCACTCTCCGCGAGGAGCACCCCACGAGGAGCTGCGTCTTTGACCTGGGCATGAGGCCCCGGAACGGAAGCAACCTAAGATCAAGCCATTGCTCATAACCCAAGGAACCACGACTTGGGGGGCTCCTGTTCTGGACTGGGCCCGACTGGCCCAATAGCATTGATAAAGCCCAATCCAAACGGACTTGCTGAGGGCCATGCCGACCAAAGGGTCACAGTCGTGCCCGACGTGCTCCCTGAGACTACTTGCTCGACCTCCTACTGTGCAGCTCGACCTCCTGCTGCCCAGCTCGACCTCACCTCGAGCACCCCTCATAGGGCAGACTCAGTCCACTGCACTCTCAACGAGACCCCGAAAAGACCGCGTCTCTGTCCGCCCGCACTTCACGCAGAACATCCAGAGAGGGGACCACGTGCGGGTCCCCACTACGCACGTAGAACCTGGCAGTTCCTCCATTGGGCCAAACCTGCCCGGCCCAATGAAGGAACCTTGGCCCAGCGCTGGGGGCTATAAATACCCTCTGTTTCCAGAGGGTCAGATATTCATCATTCTACCCATACTTACTATTGCCTGCTCGTGCTCTTACTTACTTCAACATCGGAGTGTCTTGCAGGTACCCCCCCCCCCCCCCCACCTCGTTCAAAACTTTCAGCTCGGAGCCAGCCGTGACGGTCCAAGTCTGATCAGGTTAGATCAGGTTCAATGGTCGAAATAAAAAAAAATTGTCGAGGAACATGGAAATATAACTCGTGATTTTTTTTTTGTGAGGATCATCATGAGTAGTTAGGGAAAACCTACAACCTTCGATGCTTCCAACATCATTTTGCCTCAATAAAGCATTGGAGATGGTAATCCTCAAATGTGGCTCAAAAGTAGCATTCAACTAGAGTTGGAGAAGCCACATAGGTCCAGAAATAAGATACTTTTTATCGGTCTCAGGGAGATGTTTCAATTTATAGGAAGCAATGCTTAAAGATTTGTAATAATTGGCTAAGAGTAGTTTACTCAAGCATACATTTTGACCTTCATGGAGTTGGGTCGCTAAAGGAATAAATTGTTTGGCTATTTGTAAAGAGCTTGAGCATAAAAGGTAGTAAGAAATCCAAAGGGTCAGAAAAGCGACATGCTCCAAGTCGGTGACCTCTTTGGTGCTTTTGTCGTGGTGATCAGTAATGTAATTTTTGAAGCTAGCACAATTCAATATAAATTCGATACTAGTTGTGGTTTCTATAGTGGGATCGAATGTCTCCCCTGTGGGTCGAAGGCCAGTAATGTCTGCTACATCGAAAAGAGTCTGTGTAACCATTCCACAAGGAGATGGAAAATGTTTTTCGATCCTCCCCAGAAAAAGATTGAAGCAAGTAACATACAAAGGTTGTACTTAGGGATTGTCCTAGAGAGTTATATAAGGTCAAATATATCTAATTTCTCCCATTGAGCTTGCCTTTTACTTTGATTTTTTTAACCATGCAATATAATCTTTGTTTTGTTGGGGGAGCTAATCGAAAGACACACATTGGTACATCTATGAACCTAAAGTCGAGGGTGAGTTGTTCGAACACAGAAAGCATTATCATAGAATTACAGGGAAAGAAAGCTTTTACTTTCTCAGGGTGCAACTGTAGAGTAGGAAACAAACTTAAAAATGCTAAGGTTTTTTCAGAAAGTGAAAACAGGATAAGTACTTGTGATCTCCAAATAACATTCTTCACTTTGTCCAATGGCAGTTCTGGAACATAATTCCACTCCAAATCTTCCTCTGACGTTGGGATAATAAATGCCAAAGGGATGTTGTCGGTGGTTGTTGTAACATTGTTGGTGGTTGCCGTAATAGTGGAGGTGGTTACTATTGTTGTTTTTGAAGAGAAGAGAAAATAGGTTCATTTTCTTGAATGAGGAGTTTGAAAACTGAGAATTCGAAGAGAAGAAAATGAGAAGAGAAAGTAAAAATGGGTATTTATAAGGTTTTGTGACCTGATAGGTGTGCAACAATTGGCAAAACAATTGGTATTTTTGTTTTCAGAAGTGAAAGCAATGGTGAAAATTGGTGGGAAGTTATGGCCCACAATCTCCTTGGAAATAAGAACAATGATGAGTAGCTGTAAAATCCATCAGAAATAGCGTGTTATAGAAAAACACAATGATACTGATGTCAACAGAATGACTATAATAGTGTTGAAAATCAATGAAAAATTCCATCTTTCTCCTTTCGATATATGACTAGTTGAAAAATGGCATTTTGGGAGATAATTTGTTACCTTATATTTTCGACACAGAGAATAAAAAGATTAAAAAAAGAGTTTTGGTCATATGATTTCAACTTAAGATGTGTCCAGTCGAAATGATTATCAAGGACCTACATTTGAGTCGAAGATATGCTTGGGACTTAGGCTAAAGCATGAACATCAATGTTTTGTCGAAGACAAGAGATATTCGAATCTTGAGACCTACTGAAATTTGGGGAAAATTCAGTTTGAATGCTACTACTATCGATACAGGCGTATTGAAATAGGATGCAAAAGGATAAGATTAGACAGCTATTTAGGACGCGTGGAAGCTTATCAGATACGAAGGTTCCGTGAAAATGAATACTTCTTTGATGTTGCTTAGTCGACCATTAGAGACGTTTATGTTATAATTAGTATATTGTTTGTAGGATTAGAGGTCTCAATTTCACACAAATTTTACATACTCAAAGTATCCAATTGTTTAGTGAAAAGAGTGATCTGAAAATGTATGCACTTGCATTCCATTCATGAATTCAATTTATTTTACTTTTCATTGTTATTTACTGCATTAAAAGTTATGTTTATAGTTTTTTTTCATTTTGACTTTAGTGTCAAATGTGTTTCAAACTTACAATTTTTACACAATCTGTCCTGGGATCATTTCGAGTTTAATCCCTTAAGTAAAATCAAACTTATCTTTGTTTATCAAATTTCCCATTAAACAATTGGTAACCCGACTTAAAAGGTTAGAGATTCAAGAAACTAAGTTCAATGGGTAATAACAAATTGTGAAGTGATATGAAAAAGAACATGCTATTAAACATGATTCTTGAAGCGACAAGAAATTGAGGTAATAGAAACTCTTAATTAGATCTATACTTTATGTTGACTAGAATGCTTAGGTACACTAGTACTCTTGATATACTTACCTTTGTAATTGTGAAAGTGAGACCACTTTTTATGGAGTCATAGACATAGTTTTCTAGAATGTTCTTTAAACTAAGATAGACATGCATGGTCATATAGCACTAGCTTTTTGAGAATACACTATAAGAAAAAGTTGTACATGAGTATGAAGTTAGAGATAGAGTTCAAGACTACAACCACTTTTGTTAAATTTTAATCTTATTCGTTATGCTAAGGTTATGCTAAGGTTAAAGTGCGTCAACACATTTTTTAATATACTAACTTATAGAAGGTTTTGATGCTACTTCTATTTTTTTTTAATTCATGTGGGAGATTGTTTGAACATTTAATATTGGAGAACTTGCTAAAGCATGTGTTAAAGTTCAAATATGGATAGTAAACTAAAAAATTTCATTAAATCTCACATTGGACAACTTTCACATCTTTCAAGTGTTCATATAGTAGAGGTGTACCCCAAGAGGTATATAGCTTTACAAATAGGTAGAGATACATTTGTCAGCCGACTCGGGTCGAGCTTGGGTTTATAACTTGTCAAAATTTTCATATCATTGTTTAGGAGCTTGTTTAATATCATAGAAAGACTTATATAAGTTATAAATTTTAGTTTCTTATCTATGAAACGCAAATCCTCCATGTTATTTTATGTAATTTTCTTCTTTCAAATTACTATTTAAAAAATAAGTTTCAACGTCTCTTAATTATAAATAGTGACAAGTAAAATGAGTTCCTTATTCTTGTAATATGTGAAAAAGGTGATTAAGAAATTTATTTATTTATTTGTTTCACATAATCTATAAGTGTGTTAAGCTAGTGTTAAGCTTTGTGTTAGATTTCACATCGATTTCTTTGAGGTTTGTTAGATTCTCCTCTACGGTGCATTGCAAAGTCTGGTCCATAATCTATAGCAACATAGCAACATGTCGTTAACATTCAGTTCTTAAAAAAAACGGACTCAAAATATTGGTTTAAAATTGTAGACTAAAAATTAATTTAAGTCAAAATTGTAAGTTTAATATAAAATTTCTACTTTTGTATTTTGTATTCTTTAACATGTGCCTAAATTGACAAGACAATTTCTTTATTAAAAATACTTAAATAGTGCCCAAGCAGGAAGCCAAAAAACTACATAATTGCAAGAATTGAATGGCTCTCCGAGACCACAATCCACTTAAAACTTGATAGATAATGAGTTTCACTGTCAGCTGCTAAATCATGAATACAGTATCCCTATGGTCATAAGCAACACATTCTAGGGTGATTTACTTTGTAACAGGTCAGTTTTTTTCAAGCTTGTGCTAATAATTTGATTCATTTGAGGTTCCTCGGTACTAGTCGAAGCCTCGGAACGCCTTCTCTTTGCTTCATTATCACCAAGCTGCAGTGAAACACATAAATCTTCGTCGCATCCATTCCTCAACGAAGACAAATTCTCTTTTGCCTCAGCTCCGTCATGCACTGTGTTTTTGTGCAAGGGTGATCGCCCGATGAAACTCGGAATAAACTGATGTTCAATACTTGGACCGCCTACCTTGATTCCGTCTTCTAATTTAAATTCAGCCTCCATGATTGATGGTTTTGTTTCCTGGCTGTTAGGTTCAACTCCTAAGGGAATAGACTGGACTTGAAGACCAAGTGGCTCAAATTTGTCTTCTGCTCTTTCTTTCGGAAGCATACCATCAGGAGTCGAGGAATCGCCAACAGTAGATCCCATAAATGTAGCCGACGCAGCCCTTTGTTCTTGAACCGCCACTACACAAAAACAGCCAGACAAAAAATATCGGTTTTAGCTCAACGAACAATTTTCAAAACCATATTTTCATTGTATATAAGTAGCAGATAAATTAAAATGATGATGATGGTCGTGGTTGTGATGGTGAAGAATGAACAAACCTCGAAGTCCTTCATCGCTTGTTATCAAATCAAGTTCAAGTAGATTGAGAAGACGTCCTAGATCAACGCCACTAGTCCAATTTTCAGGAGGTAGCCCGATTTTTAACTTAAGGCGGCCCCTATTAGCAGTCCCTCCCCAAATGATCCCAATTGGCCGTGGCTTCTCACCGTCGTCACCTTTAAACATGATGAGACTTCCACTATCTCCTTCAAGGTCAAAAGTTTGTTGATTCTCACCGACAACAAGAAAATCTGTTAGAAAGCATATACCCTTCTCGTCATTGTACTCTAAAGCATACGCTAAAACAATTCCCGTGGTCAAGCCAGAACTTCTTCCAACTTTAACCACTTGTTTTCCGATAAGGCTGCTGATCGGAGACTGTAGGTCAATAATTTTCACATCACCGATATCTCCGACACCTCTCACTGAGATAGTGACAGTGCACATGTCGAAGTCATCAGCAAAGGGAATGAATGCTCCGTCAGCTCTCACGAACGTCTCTGCAGGAGAAACACAACATGATGCATGATGAGTATGTGTAGCAAGAATAGAAGTGACGAGATTAAATCAAACAGACTCCTAAATTTTGTTACCTGGGTTTATTCCGGCAAATATTCCATACCAAAGCTCATCATTTATAAATGATGTCGCTCTCTCTACAGCTCCGAGATAAACCCCAGGCCCTAGCGTGGGTGGCAAAGGATGAAACATCTTTTGATTTGGATAATCTAGATCGACTGCTACGTGACGATTTGTGAGAAAACCAACTTGACGGCTACCTGTCTGGCTCCTTACAATAGCACCCAAAGTTCCGTATGTCTCCTGGCTTGCCACCTGGATTAAGGGAGTACGCGGTCAGAAGTTCAAATATATGGTATTAATTGAATCAAAAGATATTCTTACGTAAACAAGGTGAGTACTTTCCTATGAAACATTAAATAAGAGAGCAAAGAAGCACCTGAGATCCTGAACCAATGCACGGATCACCTCCACGCAAGTCATCCACAATCTCTGTATAGTGCTGCTCTTTTGGAACTGGCTCGGGTGCACCGAAATACGAGAATTCCACCACATCTACATCACACCATACTCCACCAGGCCCCTGGTTTACAAATTAAACATCTATTTTAATAGCAGTAGTAGACACTATCGACCACAACCAATATATATGTCGCGTATCTATACAAGGTTAAAGTTGAACGACTCCACGTACCTCGAGGGCAGTAGGAAGACACTGGATTGGGCTGAGCCATTGCTTATGAACTTTCCGGGAAACAAACACCAGAATGGCAGGAATATCTGTTAACACCCCTCGTCTAATACGAAAACCAATAGCCGTTCCAAGGCTGTAACAACGCAGTATCTTGCTGTGAAACGCTCTGATTGTCATGAGTTCAAGTAATGTGGTTGCCTGCTGACCCTTCGGAAGACGGCCAAGCGTTTCAGGTAGGACCCCCTTTTGTAGATTTAAAAAGTAGTTTGCTCTCTCTTCGGCAGCGTCAGGCAAGCGGCTAGGCCATGAGAAGTAAGCCGCGTTGCTCTCACAATGCTGTCCGGCTGAAGCAAAAGGTTGAAGTGTTGGAGGACTAAGTGATGGTAGATTAGAATGACCACAACAGTTTCTTTCAAGATCCAAAGCAGATTCTTCCGACGGAGTTGAACCAGAACAACGAACCCTCGAGTTAAGTCTCGCGCGCTCCATCTTTCGATTAACCTAAAACAATATTCTATTTGAACAAAAAAAAAGACATCAATTTAGCACATAGAATATTCACTTTAGTCCAAAACTCGTGACAGTGAGAAAGAACATCAATTTAAATGAATCAATTTACCATGAAAAAAATAGTAATTAAACAAGACACCTAAGTTTCAAGCATGGTAAAAACTTCACAAAACAACATGATTCAAGTTCAGAATTTCATCCATATAAGAATTCAAACAATTTTGTTTATTCTGATGGACAAATTAAGATCCTCAAACTTCAAAGTACAAAAGGGTATGTATGTATATCCTTGTTGTAATTATGGCTTTTGATTCAGAAAATTTCAACATAAGAATTTTTTATTCTAACATTCAAAAATTAATAAAGCTAAGATTTTTAAGGTTTACATAGAAACCCAGATAGCCTAAAAACTTAAAACCATGAAAAAAAATCAAAACCCAGAAGAAAAAAAAAACATGATTTCAACTTACAGTGTTAGTGATCGGTTGAGGAGTGGAGAGGAAAGTGCAAGAGATTCATTGATATGGAGAGTTCATTCGAATATGTAGAAAAGTTGGAGAATTGTGAGTGAGGGTGGATTTTCAATCTGAGGAATGAACTGAAAAGTTGCATAGAAATGTGGAAAAGTAAAGTCAGCTCAGTGTCTCCTCGTAGTGTGCTTCGGTGTCGACACATATTGTATTTTTTTACCGGGTATGTTCCAAAATAACATGTTTAAAGTTTTTTCACACAAATTATGTAATAATATTGTTATAAAATATTATATTTTTATAAAATTAATCATATTAATATATTAGAAATAGTGTATAGAGTAAAAAGTAAATGATATAATTAAAAAAATAATTATTATCATTATATTAAAAAATAAAAATGATAATTATTTTAAAATAAAATTAATTTAGTCAAACGATAGTTACTTTGAAATGAAGGGAATATTTTATTATTTTATTTATTTATTTATTATTTTTGTCAAATATTATAATCAAAGAGTATTAGAAATGTAGAAAACTTTTTTATATTATATTAACATTAGTAAGAGATTTGTGTTACCGCACGAGTATTTGTATATTTGATATAGTATATTTTAAATTATATGAATGATATATATAAATGTCATTCAAAAATTTATAAAATAATTATGTAAATTAATTATACATGAAAAAAAATTATGCAAATGTAAAGTTTTAGATATAAATGAAAATTTTGAAATAATTTATTTATTTGTAAAGTAAAAATATTATATAAATTTATTTATATTAAATAATCATATAAAATTAAAAAAAAAGAGTATGAAATAGATAAAAAAATAAATATTTTTTTTTATAAAAAAATTATTAATTTAAATAAAATAAATTATTTTAATAGTGATTCGTAAGATGAAACATTAATTGTCTATACAAATTTAAAATATAAATGCTAATAATAATTTTAATAAAATTAAGTTACATAAAAATGTAAAAGCATATACTATAAGGGACATATTTATTTTAAAATAAATAGTAAATCATCAATGAAAAAGAAAATAATTAAAATTAACTTTGAATAAATTTGAATTGTAATTCACTCTAAAAGCGTAATTTACCAAATGGAATATTTCATTGGAAACTAATTATACAATGCAAATTATTATACAAGAAAAATGAAAAATGATTATGTAAATTAATTATACATGAAAAAAAATTATATAAATGTAAAGTTTTAGATATAAATATAAAATTTGAAATAATTTATTTATTTGTAAAGTAAATAATATTTATAAATTTTAAAATTTAAATGAATAAATTTGAAATGGAATATTTCATTATAAAAAACGATTATCATAAAATTCAATTGTATTAAATAATTATACAAAATAAAAAGAAAATAAAAGAGACTAATGAGATGGAAAAAGAAAATTTTAATATTTGAAAATAAATTGTGCTGCAACTAAGTAGTGTAAAATTGAAAAGATAAAAGAATAGAACTAAAATCACCTATACTATGTTAAACAATATGAGAAGTGCATCTACCCAAAAAACAGACTGTGTTAATCAATTTAAAAAAGCCTAGAGCATTCATCTTTGTATGGAAACAAATTGAATATTATGATTGCACTAAAATATTAGGAGTAATAGTTTCATTTATTGTAAAATGTTTGTGCAGAGTATAATAAGTAGGGGTGTTCAAAATCAAACCGGCCCAATAGAAAATCGCAAAACTGAATCGAATTGAACCGAAATTGCAAAAAACCGCATTTGATTCGGATGTGTTTGAGTCATTTTCTAACGGAACCGCGCGGTTCGGTTCGGTTTGTAATTTGTATTTTGTAAATCGAACCAAACCATATAAAACCGTATTATGTTATAAAATCTTACTAACCAATATATATTTCTTTAATTCTTTAGAGAAATCAACATGTATTATGTATATATTTTATCATACTTTGTATGATATTTATTTTAATTTACAAATCATAAAAAAATCATTTATAAATACTATTTTCATAAAATATATTTTATAGTATTCTTTGTATAATATTTATTTAAGAATACAATCTTGTCTATATCATTCTTTAGATTTAGATAAAATTATAATACACAATTTTCTGTATCAAATTACAAACTTATTTTGACAATTATAAATTTTTTTATGGTAATGTATGAACAATTAAACACAAAATAATATTTTTCTCTATAGGTGTATATATGGATTAATAATTTTTTTATAAAAAACCGAAGCAACAAAATCAATCCAAACCGCATTAGTTTGGTTTGGTTTGGTTCGGATTTATTTTTAAAAGTAATCTAAACCAAACCGAACCGCATATTTTTCTCTCTTGCGGTTCGGGTGATTTTTTGCTTCAAAACCGCTCAAACCGCACTGCGAACACCCCTAATAATAAGTACCCTATATGAAAGAACTTTAACGCATGTTGGATTTAATAAATTGCAAAAAATGGAGTAGGTATTTTTGTTACGGAGTCATGGTTCTTTTATATTCTGCTGTTGTTACCAACAACTGTATGAGAGTGAAAAAAAGTTGAAACGGTTCCTTTCATGAAGTTGCCAAACCTAAATAAAACACAAATATCATTAAGTTATTTCTGAGAATGGTAAATAGTTGAAACACTTTGAATATTCAATGCTGAAAGTAAAGTTCTTCTTAGACACATGATCATGGACTATAATTATAAGACCAACTAAATTAGACGGATGCATAACCTGTAGCAGAAGACTCTTCCAATGTTAAAATGATGCAAAAGCTGACATTGTTGAAAAAGGAATGATTAAGAAGCATTATATGTTGAAACTGTAAAAAGAAAAGCTAGTAACCAAAAGCTATTAACAAAAACATGCAGTTTCTCCAATCACTTTCACCCGATAATTCTGCAGAATGACAATGAAAGATGTAGCGCTCAAGCCCAGGTGTGAAATGCCCAGATATGAAATGCCACTCATGCATTCGGGGTGCACGAGGCTTTGGAGGATCAGTATAAGCTGCCATATCAAGATTATAATTATGAGATTGAAGTAAAAAGTTGGCTTGAGGCGAGGAGAGTCACAACAACAAAACATGCTGATATACAGAAGTACAAGTCAGATGTATTACTAACCCACAAAGAATGCAAATGGGCTCCAGAATAATTCAAAGAATCCTAGGATTTCCCAATCGAACTCGGGGAGTAGAATGAGAAATCCAAATCGAACTCGGATAATTTTTCACATCAGGTATTTTGCAGCATGTAAAACAATGTCAGTTGAAAAATATATAGTCAGTGGTAGAGTAAATACTTATAACCATAAATAAGGTATATCAAGATTAAAGCAACAATCTTGATATATCTAAGTGAAAACCAAGAACATGAACTTGAAAAATCATGTCATGAAAATGTCAGAAAATAAAAAACAGAAAAAGTAAAACGAAATGAAGGAAAGAGAGGACATATTCATGAACATTGAACAAACTATTCATGATACAAAACATTGAACGAAATAGCATCTCTAAACATGTAAAAAATAAAAAACACCATAACACACCTGTAAACCCTGTTTCTTCTTCATCAGCTTCCCCTTTGTATCATTTTCCTTTAAATCTCCAAGGTTAAACCAAATTAATGACAGGTTATGCAGTTAGAGCATTGCAATTAAATACTTGATTATCTCAACTTAACTACATATTACCTTGGGTTCAAATGGTAACAACTCACACTTGAAACACATGTAGAAAGAGAGAATAAAACATTTGAAATCTAGTAAGTGTTTTGATGTTTATTTCTGTCTTAACGGCCTATGTTCTAGTTATAATTGAAACTAAACCATTCAAAACCTCTAAATGGCTTTCACCGATCTTTCTCTTTTGGTGGCATGTCATCTTTAAATCGGATGCTGATACAAGCCCAAGTCAAGAAGAATCATCCAATACCATTGTAAGTGAGGAACTGACTAATGGGCTTGGCAAGAGACAAGTATGTAGACCTAAATGGATGGAAGACTTTATTTGCAACCCATGATTGTAGAACCTTGATGAATCAGCAAAAGCTGCATTTTTTATTCCTCATTCTGTTTGTTATTTCCACTCTCCGTGTTTTACGCTTGTTGGTTAGAAGGTTGTGAGCAACCAATCCTTATTAATACAAATGTAATAGCATATCTAGTGCATGCTGAAAATCAATAAGAACTCTCTCTTTCTGAACTTTTTTCTTCTTCTTTAATTTCTTTGGAGTCTACACTCACTCGAAGAGTGCTATCTTTGAACACTTAGCAGGCTAGGTGTATCATTGGTGCTTTCATTGATCATGAATCCCTCCGACATTATAAACGCCCTTCAATCTAAATTGGATGCTCAAGCAGTCATGTTTCGGGAGCTTCTTCAACAATCTCTCAATTCTCACTCTGATTCCATTCACCAAACACTCCATTAACACCTTTTGGAAGTCGATTCTAAAGTGGCCAACCTCCCTCATGCAACGCTAAAACATCCTTCGTTTTCACAGTCGTCAAATCGTTCGCTCAAATTGAGGGTTCCCCGTTTTGATGGTCCCAACGGGATGGATTGGCTCTTCCAGATCGAAGCGTTTTTTGATTTCCATGAGACGTCGTTGGATTCCCGGTTACAAATCGTTGCATTTCACATGGAGGGAAGAGCTGTTGCGTGGTTCCAATGGGCGATGCGTAACAACCTTTTCACGTCGTGGACAGTGTTTTTAGATGCGGTTCGTCACCGTTTCGTTCCCAGCACTTACGAGGATGTAGAAGGTGATCTCTCTAAGCTTTCTCAAACTGGGACTGTGGCTGATTTCCAGGCTTTATTTGAGGACCTCATGAACAAGGTTACTGGAATTTCTGAATCTCTACTCATAAGTTTTTTCATCATTGGGTTGAAACGTAATTTGCGTCGTGAGCTTCAATTTCACCGCCCTGCTTCTTTGATGGAAGCTTTTGCAATGGCGCGTGCGTATGAAGCGTGTTTGGATGACACTATAGCTCCCACAAAACCTTGGAACCGAAACACCTCTCAAAAGCCAAGCCCAAATCATCATCTCGATAACTCGACCCAACAATCCACCGCCCCATCTTCTCACTCAACTCAATCGGTAACTCCGAAACCCACAAACCAACATCCTCTTTTACCCACTCCATCTTCCAATTTTCCTGTCTGTCATTTACCTCCAGCGGAGATTCGTGACCGTCGCTCTAAAGGTTTGTGCTTCCCCTGTGATGAAAAATAAGGCCCTTCCCATCGTTGTCGAAGCAAAGTGTTACTCTTTATCGGTGCTGATGAGGATACACTTGAGAGTGATTCAGAGGAGTTACAACCTGAGGATGTTGCTGGTGATATCTCTAGCCTTCATGCACTTTCTAGTCAGCTATTGGGCCACTCTCTACGCGTTTCAGGGATGTACGACGAGCATCATTTCCAAATTCTCATTGATAGTGGAAGTACTCATAATTTCATCAATTCGATGTTGGTAGAGAAATTAGGATTACCTATGACCCCTTGTCCTCGTTTTCGAGTTGCTACAGGTTGTGGTTCATCACTTATTAGTTAATATTGTTGTTTAGCAGTGCCTCTTATTGTGCAAGGTATTATGTTTTCTGTGGATCTGTTTATGCTGGCTATTGAAGGTCCTGACGTGGTCTTAGGATTTCCTTGGTTACAATTGTTAGGTAAGGTCTCACATGATTATTTTGCCCTTACAATGGAATTTTATTGGAATGATCAATCAGTGGTATTGCAAGGTGAAACTTTACCCGTGTCCTTACTGCAAGTTCAAGACTTATTACATAGTGTGGACGTTGCTGGAATTTTTACCCTCACTGCACACATAATTGAACCTGCAGAACCTAACTCCAATGTCCTTGACTTACCCTCTAATATCCCTATTGCTGCCAGTGATGTCCTTCAGCGCTTTTCCAGCATTTTCATGGCTCCTACGGGTTTACCGCCACACCGCTCTGTTGATCATTGTATTCATCTGGTAGAGGGTACCAATCCCATCAATGTAAGGCCTTATCGATATCCACAGTTTCAAAAGGCATAAATGGAAAAGCTGATTCATGACATGCTTGAACAAAGCATTATTATTCCTAGTCATAGTCCGTTTTCGTCGCCGGTATTGTTAGTGCGCAAGAAGGATAATTCTTGGCGTTTTTGTGTGGATTATCGAGCATTAAATGTTGCGACTGTCAAGGACAAGTTTCTTATTATTGTACCCCAAAATTTTCCCTCTCACTTATCAAGAATTTTCTCACAAGATCTCTTTGACTCAAGACTGCATTAGGGTTTGACCAGCTCAAGACACCTCCTTATGCACTGATGACCAAAATTAGGATTTGAGTTTGCACAAGGATTTTTGGACTATCAATGCTTCATATGGCTTTAAAGGATCATTAGGGACCCCCAAGATTACTCATTCAAGTTTCAAGCCTTGAATCACACTTTTGATCAGTCAATTGGACAGTTGACCTAAAAGTCAGTTGTATTAGGGAAAAAGTCAACCATGACCAATTTTCAATCAAACTTCATAATTTTTTATCCACATAAACATCTTAGACTCATATGTATCATTTGATCAAGTTTGGACCACAATTCCCCAAGAAATTTGATCAAATCATCAAAAGGGCAAAATGGTCAAAATTAGGATTTTGACTGAGAAGGGGCAATTTCTGATTTTTGACCTAGCAAATGATAAATTGGTTTGAAGAATGATTTCAAGAGTTCAATTGCATCATCTTGACCTAATTACATGATTCAAAACATTACAAATTCATTAGATTGACAGATGAATTTTTCAGTCAACTGATCAAAAGTCAACTATATACTGAAAAGTCAAACTTTGACTTTTTGGTCAAATTCAAGTGCCAAGGATCACAATTCATCAAAACATGTCAAAATGTGAAACTTGTTCATCAAGAAATAAAGGATTGAAGATCTTGTTTTGAAATTTGAAATTTCTTAACTTAGAAATTTTTCTAAGTATAGAAAATTTCTTATTTTTTCTCAACTTTAGGCCAAATTTTCACCATGATACAAAATGATTCAAAGGAAGTTCCTAATATGAAAGTTGTATATCTTCATGAAATCTACAACTTTTCTTCACACAATTTCTCCTAAATATGCTTGGATCTCAAGATATAATTTTGTGAATACATGCTCATGAACTAAAATAACTTAGTGAAATTTTGCCCTAGTTGGGCAGGTTTTTGACCTAACTTCATGACAACTTTTCACCTAGTTCCAAGAGGAATCTTCAAAAGAATTTCAAATATGGGTTGTAAAGCACATTACAAGTTTTCCAAAATGTCCAATAACTACTTGAGATCATTCTTGAATAGGGATAATCGAAGAGATGAAGTTAGGGTTTTATCACTTTGATTATAGGTCATTTTCATGAAGAACAAGTTTTCAAATTTGTAAATTGGTTGTATAACCTTCACTTTTCAGGCCTCAAACTCGTTTGTCACTCCACCATTAATGGATTGCACAAGGTTTCATGCCCTAAAGCCAAGCATTCAATGCATTGTACAAGAAAATAGCCATTTTTGGAAGAAAGGCAACATTGCCATTTTGGAAAAGCATGCTTTTTGCATTTTTCCATTTCTTGAGCTTTGGACTTGTTCTTTCTGCACAAACCAAGCCTCTAAACCTGAATAAAACATGTTTAAAGCTTCAAGCCACCCTACAAGATCAGAATCATGCCTTAAGAAGTCACTTATCGCACTTGCTTCAAAAACAAGAAATATAACAAGACATGTGATCTTGTACTTCTGAGCAAGCACAAGTCCTCCAACCTTTTGCTCTATATAAAGTCATCATTTTGCAACTAAAACCATAGATTCCCAAGCCTTGAAACACCCTAGAATCATAAGTTGCATACCAAGCCTCCAAACTTTCCATTTCTGACTTGTGAACTGAATCTTCCATTTCACTCGTGCGTTTTCAAGCCTTTTGCTTTCCCAAGCTTCCTTACCTTACAAGTAAACCATCCCACACCCTGAAACATCACTGTAACTCCATCTTCCCCATTGTTGAAGTTCAAAAATAGAGCAACACATGTGAACTTTTCCAGAACATTCCAGCCACCCTCAAGACAAGCTAAGCATTGCATTAGCTTCCTAGAGGTTTAAGGAAGCTAACCTGATCATCACAGCATCCTAAAGCAAGCTCATTTTTAAAACACGATTTCCATTTTCAAGGTGAGTTTTCTGTTTTTCTAACTCTTAATACATGCATAGTTAGCTTTCCATTTGTGAATATAGAATGTAGACATCATTGCTACGAAGCTGTACATATCCATAGCTTGCATTTATTTGGCTTAAGTTTAGAGAATTTTAAGTTTGAAGTTTTTGGAAAAATTAGGTTAAGAATTAGGGCCAACAAAATTCTCTCTGATCTTGGACTTATAGCTTTAGTTATGCATATGGTTAGAATCGTGAGGTAAAATGCTATAATGTTCATGTTATCACTTTCCATTTTTGTTGAGAAATGCAAAAGTTACAGGGGGTCCGGCTGGCTAGAGGTTGAAGATGAAGTACATGGCAAGGAAATGTTTTGTGTTATGTATTTGTGTTTTCATTTAAACTAACGGATGTACAACCACTCTAGTGGTAAGGCAGTGCGCAAAAATGCCCTAGGTCACGGGTTCGAGCCTTGGTGCTGCCTTTTGCAGTTTTTTCATATTTTTTCCACTTTTTTTGATT
This sequence comes from Vicia faba, assembly GCA_948472305.1. Taxonomy (NCBI): domain Eukaryota; kingdom Viridiplantae; phylum Streptophyta; class Magnoliopsida; order Fabales; family Fabaceae; genus Vicia; species Vicia faba. Next base: position 1,422,024,792 of record OX451735.1, read on the forward strand.
GTTTTTGCAGCGTGGGCTTCTAGACATTAGGCCTTATGTTTTTGCTAATATCCTGCCTCCTATTTGCTTGCAACACCCCTGGTCCATATATTTTTATTATTTATTTTTATTTTCATTTCTATTTTATTAAATATATTTTCCTTAATATAAAAAAATAATTAAAAAATATAAAAATGCTAAATTTATATTTTAGTTCATTTTATTTATTTTTCTCATAGAAAATATTTTATTTTAGTTACATATCATATATATTTTTCAATAAACTTGTAAAATTAAATTATAACTAGTTTGATATATATATATATATATATATATATATATATATATATATATATATATATATATATATATATATATATATATATATATATATATATATATATATATATATATATATATATATATATATATATATATATATATTAAACATATTATTTTAATACAAAAAGACCAAAATACCTCATAAATACCATATATTATTTTTCAAAATAAAAAAAATGCAAAAATACTTATTTTTTCTCAAAGAAATTTATTCCTTTTGATAAATTAGAATTAGGGTTTATTAAAAACCTTCTCTAAAAATAATTTTTTTTCCTAATTAATTTGAGATAATCTTGATTCATTTATTAGGTTTAGGTTAAAACTTTTTCACATGAAAAACCAAACAAAATCTTCTTTGCATTCATACATCTTTGCAAATTTAAACTATCTTGTACATTATTTATTCCAATATTTGTACAAATTCAATTTGGTTGTAATAGATTAATTAGGTTTATATTATTTCAATCCCCATTCATAAATTGTATACCCTCTCCCACAAAGTGTTGTAATAGCGTAGTAATCTTTAAATTTCACAATTTATCGCTTTTATATAATATGTTAGTAATTAGGATTTGTATGGCAAGATAAAATCAATCAAATAGAAAACCCTAAATCCAAAACAAAATCAAGCATGAAAATGGAACACTTTCACACAAGCACCCTTAGGGTTATCCCACTTGGTTGCCTTATACAAAATGGCCATATTATGCATGTAAAGTGTCTTAGCAAAAACAAACAAATACAAGATCATAGACCCTCGATGACGCTATTCAAAGTTTCCTTACAAAAAGGATCTTAGTCCCTCAAAAATGCTAAGATACTTTTCAACATTACTAATCATGGCTATACAATGACCCGCTCCCGTCCCGTTTACATCCAAAGATAAGGTTGCTTACCAAATCAATGGTAAGACAACAATGTCAAAGGAAAAGAAAATGAACAAGAAAGACATTTGAATAGGTAGATTACTCCTAGTTACTTGATCCATTTCAAAATAAATATCCTTGCTATTTTCAAAACAAACACCTACACACTTTCAAACATCTTACAAACATTGAAAACATTTTCAAAAGGACAAACATCTTTGTATACATTCTTACGAACGGGAATCATTACAAAGATTGCCTAAACAACGACCTCTTTTACAAAATACTTTCAAAAAACCACACAAAGCACAATTTCAAACAAAAGCAAGTGATCTAGCAAGTAACTAAGAGCCCATGGAAAACCATGGATGAAAAGGGTGCTAATACCTTCCCTTTTCATAATCTACCCCCCGAACTCAAGAAACAATCTTAAAGGTATTTTATTTGCTTTTTCACCTTTCCTTTTGGATAAAAGAAAAGTCGGTGGCGACTCTTGCTAACTGCAACATTTGCGATAAAATGCAAAACAGTCAAGTCAGTTCTCCCACCGTATCACACCTATCCCTACCATTGATGAGTTGTTAGATGAGCTTATGGGTGCTTCTATTTTCAATAAATTAGACCTTCACGTCGGTTATCATCAAATTCTTGTTCATTCAAGGGACACCTACAAGACAGCATTTCAGACCCATGAAGGTCACTTTGAGTTTCTCGTCACAATGAATCGCCTTTTCTTTTCATTTCTAAGGCGCTTCGTCATTGTTTTCTTTGACGATATTTTGATATACAACTCCTCTTTAGAGGATCATTTGGTGCACTTGGAACTGGTATTAGATTGTCTACATACTCATTCTTTTTATGCGAAGTTGTCTAAATGTCTATTATGTCAAGATTTTATTGACTACCTTGGTCACATTGTCTCCTCCCAAGGTGTGCATGCTGATCCTAGCAAACTTGAAGCTATGAAAAAATGTCCTATTCCTACGACAGTGAAGAAACTCCGGGGTTTTTTGGGTCTTACCGGCTACTACCATCGGTTTATAGCTAACTATGCGAGTATTGCAGCCCCTTTAACTGATCTTTTATTCCATGAGGCTTTTGAGTGATCTACAACATAGACTCGACTTTCCTCACTCTAAAAGCAGCCATGATGGTCGCCCCAGTACTTCGCCTTCCAGATTTTGCACAAGAATTCATCATTGAGACTGATGCTTCGAATTTGGGGATCGGTGTTGTTCTAATGCAAGAGGGTCGTCCAATTGCTTTCTTTAGTAAAAAGTTGGGTCATAAAATGCGTGCAGCCTTGGTTTACATCAAAGAATTACATGCCATTACGGAGGCCATTTTGAAGTGGATACAATACTTGCTTGGTCATTATTTTGTGATTCAGACTAATCATAAAAGCATTCGTGAACTACTCCAACAAGTTATTCAAACACCAGATCAACAAGTGTATGTTCGCAAATTATTGGGATTTCAATTTCAAATTGAATACAAGCCGGATGCTTCTAATAAAGTTGCATATGCATTGTCACGTGTCAACCCACCTTCACTATTATCCAGCAGTTGCAAAATGGGAACACGACAAACCCCTTTTTGGTGGAATTACACAACAAACAGCTCATGGTTACTCTCTCTTATCTGTTCTCGGTTGTGCATGGTTTAGTTGTTCATAAAGGTCGATATGTACTAGGTCCTACATATCCTTTGTGTTTAAGTATTATTAGTGAATTCCATGACACTCCAAGTGGAGGACATGCTGGTGTAAAGCGCGCGTTAGCCCACATTGCAACTAATTTTTTCTGGCCTAAGATGCGTAAATCTGATGAGGATTTCATTGCTTCTTGCCTCACTTGTCAACAGATCAAATACTCGACTCAAGTTCTGGCGGGATTACTACAACCACTTCCCATTCCAGAGTGTACGTGGGAAGATGTCACAATGGATTTTATTACCGGCCTTCCTCCCTCTCACAGCCCCACTTTCATTTTTATTGTAGTTGACCTCTTGTCTAAATCGACTCATTTTGGAAATCCCCATACTGCATTTACAGCTTCCAAAGTAGCGGAATTATTTGTCTCATTGGTTGTTAAACTTCATGGCTTCCGACGTTCCATTGTGTGTGATAGAGACCCAGTGTTTTTGAGCACTTTTTGGCGGAAACTCTTTGAGTTAAGTGGCACTAAGTTGACTATGAGTAGTGCTTATCACCCACAAACAGATGGCCAATCTGAAGTGGCTAACCGTTGTCTTGAACAATACCTTCGCGCTTTTACTCAAGAGAAACTGTATTGATGGGTTACCTTATTACCATGGGCTAAGTTGCACTATAACACCAGTTATCATAACGGCTTAAAAATGTCCCCGTTTCAGGCCTTGTATGGTCGCACTCCTCCATCCATCCCCATGTACACTCGAGGCTCCACTACCATTGCCGCTCTTGATGAATCTTTATTGGAGCGTGATGAACTGTTACATGTTCTCAAAGCCAATTTGTTGGCTTCTCAACACAGGATGGTTCAACAGGCCAATGCACATCGTCACGACTTGCAGTTTGCTATCGGCGACTTAGTTCTAGTGCGGTTAAAACCTTACAAGCAGATTTCAGTTCGACAACAGTGCCAACACAAATTATCAAAGAAATTTTATGGGCCTTTTGAGATCTTTGAATGCATTGGCAAGGAGGCTTATCGTCTTCAGTTAACACCGGAGAGTCGTATCCATCTAGTTTTTCATGTTTCAAACTTGAAGTCGTTTCGCGGATCTGTCATACCCTTTCCTCATGTTTTACCTCCCGATAGTGTATCTAACCAGCCTGTTGAGATTCCGATAGAAATTGCCGCAACTCGTACTATGTTAGTTAATGGCGTTCCACAACAGCAAGTGCTTGTGCAATGGGCTAATTGTCCATCGGATGAAGCCTCATGGGAAGATTTCGCGCATTTTCAGGCTGCTTTTCCATCCTTCCACCTTGAGGACAAGGTGGTATTTAAAGCGGCGGGGAATGATACAAGCCCAAGTCAAGAAGAGCCATCCAATACCATTGTAAGTGAGGAACTGACTAATGGTCTTGGCAAGAGACAAGTACGTAGGCCCAAATGGATGGAAGACTTTATTTGCAACCCATGATTGCAGAACCTTGATGACATCAGCAACATCTGCATTTTTTATTCCTCATTATGTTTGTTATTTCTACTCTCTGTTTTTTACGCTTGTTGGTTAGAAGGTTGTGAGCAACCAATCCTTATTAATACACGTGTAATAGAAAATCTAGTGCATGCTTAAAATCAATAAGAACTCTCTCTTTCTGAACTTTTTTCTTCTTCCTTAATTTCTTTAGAGTCTACACTCACTCGAAATGTTCTATCTTTGAACACTTAGCAGGCTAGGTGTATCAGATGTACCCTGGAAAATAACTGTATCGAGTTCAATAGCAGCTATATTTTTCAACTTTGTGTAATTTTCATGTTCTTGCAAACTTGTAGCATGAAGCTCCTCTTGGCTCTATAAATGCAGAATGCACAAACTCATAGAAGCATATAGTGAAAATTTCATCCAAAAAGTAAATTCATAAAGTTAACAACAAACGAAACATTAAACTCAAAATTGAATTAAACACAACAAATTAAACGAAGATTAAAATCAAGGAAAACACTAACTAATAACAAAACAAATACTCAAATCAGAACTGAAAATTAGAAGAGTAAAAAACAATAGGAACTTATAGGATCCACATCGATACCCTAGTAAGAAAAGGTTATAAATTGTTACAAAATATTATACGGAAAAAACAAACAAAAAATAGTGGGAAATGAAAGTATCCTTGAGAGGATTTTTGCCATCACGATTAGCGGGAATATATTTCTTCTTGCTTTTCCCCTTTGAAAAGTTTAGATTTATGCGCTTCTTCGCTGCTTCTGATTGAAAGAGTTACAGTTAAGGGTTTTGATTTTAGGCAGTTTCGATTTAGAATGAAAAGAAAATCTGATACATTTCAAAATAGTGAAAAGAAAATATTATGTCGACAAAAAGATATAAGATATGCATTCGAAGAGAAGAGCTGACGGCGGCTAAAACAACGGTGGTGGAAAGATGAGACGGTGACCGAATGCACGATGGTGGCGACAGCGAGAGGAATGGTATCGTTCTTCCATGTTTCTAGATGTTAATTCTCTGTTTTAGGATTTACATTAATTTTAGTAAAACAAATATGGAAACAATATGTTAAGTAGGATGGGTTAACTTGCTGAGAGAAACAGGTTAAACAAGAAGTCTTATTTTATGAATAAACATGTTGAGTTGAGACATCTCATCAACTGAAGCAACATGTCGGATAAGTTGTCCCATGTAAAGTCGTTCGACATTGTGACTGTATTGGGTTGGGTTGTTGGATCAGTTTAAGATTTAACAAATGCAGAATAGTCTAGAAATATTATGATGTCCTACGTGGAACTGATTTCAAGGTCTATAAGATTCAAGTTGAATTCAAGAAGAATATTGACTTTCTAATTAAGGAGACAAATTAGGAAAGTTATGATTGAAGGCCTATTTTTATTCAGAAGTTTATGCAGATTTGTAACAGCTGATATGTCGCGATTTAAAGCCCAAATCCAGTTGGGAAAATGGTTATAAATAGAAGGTTATTAACCTTAAGAAGTGATTAGCTGAGTATGTAAAAGTTTATATTACTAGGGCTGAGTCTGTAAGCCATTCCCCTAGGAGAGTTGGTATGTGTTATTAGTGAGCCTCTCTAATATCATGTTGATAGAATATTAGTATTGTTCCTTGAGTTATAAGGTTTTGTCATTCATTCATAAGCTTGTAAAAATTGAATGTTTATGTGTCAATATCTCATAAGCTTTTAAGCATAGAGTTGATTATTGTTCTTGGAGAAAGCTTGTAAGCAACTCCAAGTATTGTTCTTAGTCAAGAGTCTTGTCTAAGTATTGTATTTGAAGTGTGTCCACTTCTTAGTTTCCAATCACTCTTAAGCTTGTAATTATAGAGTGGTCGTATGGTTGTGAAGTTTGTTTTCTAATTCGTGTGAATTGTTGGTTTGTCACTGGTTGTGATGGTTAAAGAAGTGAGATGTGTCTCATACCTAGGTGAGAATTAGGTAGAAGTATAACATGGGTAGTGATTAAGTGAGAAGTTATAAACATGGGAGTTTAGCTTTGAATTGATACTATTTAGTGGATTTCCTTTCTGGCTTAGTAGCCCCCAGAGTAGGTGTTGTGGTACACCAAAATGTGTTAACAATCATGTGTGTTGTTTACTTACTGCACTGATAATTGTGTTCATTGTGTTAAAGTCAGATTATAATGTCTCGACATCTTTTAGGACATCTGTGATATGTATATCATAATTTCAATTGGTATCAGAGCATATATCCTATTTTGTTTTGGGTTAGATCTAGGGATGATACTTTATGGTATAATAGACATTGAAAGTAAATATGTTATCGAAATCTCTCTACTAAGGGCTAATTTTAAAAGACATTTTCTGAAGAGATAACAAGGGGTTTCGTTGATAACACTCCTAAAACTTGTGACAAACTCAAGAAGTGCATAAGGTTATCTGATAGGGGAAAGATATGGAAGACAATCTGAGGATGATCAAGGTTGGTTTGTTCCCAATGTTATTGTGTGCCTCTGCAACTGTTGATGGTATTATGTCTGATGTCTTACCAAATGTTATGAAATCTTTCCTGATGTGTGAACGTGGACAAGTTATATCATTTTTTGGATGGTCCCTTGAAGGGGAGTATTGATCTTTTGTGACAGGGTGAGTAATGATCCTGTCTGAAGTTGTCAGGCATATTGATAGGATGGTGATCTGTTGTGGTTCTGATTTGTGTGTTTGATTTATTTTCAAACCTTTATTGTTTTGTTATCACATAGATTGTGTTACTTATGTACAAGGGTGTCTAGGTTGTTCCTGAAGGGTACTGAGGAGTTTTTTTCCCACTGTATGTGTATCTGATGTAAAACCAATGGTAGTTCCTTGTGTTGAGGCTATATAAAAGACTATTCGTGAAATACCAATAATGGAAAAGCATTTTGATCTAGTCTTCTCTGAAGGTCTATCCTATGATGTTGTGATACTTAGAAGATAGTTGCAACCATCAGATTAAAGTCACCATAGATACTTGATGATTAATCTCAAGTTCACTCATAAAGGAAATTCCAAAGGTGGTTAAACAAATTCTGAAGGAAAATTGATCAAGGAATGATCTGATGCTCTAAGAGCTAAACAAATGTATGTTAATCACATATGTATGGAATCTTCCCCTAAGGTTTAAGAGGCATCTAGGTTGTGTGTCTAAGAGGTGTCTACCCAAGAGACATGTCTTAGATAAGCGGGTTGGTCAAGAGATGACCAACCTATTGACTACTCTTTGTGTCAGTTTATTTCTGATTTGAGTGTGTATGATTGCAAAGGCTAAAGCTCGAACTTCTAGTGGAGATTCATCATCTTAACCAGGCTCTTTATATATAGAGGTCAAGCAAAGTGTTTGGGAGTATTTCTAAGTCTTATCATTCGTGTGTTAGGTTGCAATACACTTGTGTATTAGTATGGAAGAGGTTAGGCATCAAGCTTTCTCAAGATTTCTGAGTTATAGCCTTTTGGCTCTATTACTTGCTTTTGAAGAAAAGTGAGGAGACAAGTCCCTAAGTTTTGTACAAGCATGGTCTGGTTTGGTAGAGGCTTTAGGCAAGTTGCTTTTGGTTTTGGTTTTGCTTGTGTGCAGAGAAAACAAGTGCAAGGCTCAAGAAGTGGAAAATTGTAAAAGTTATGCTTTATCAAAATGGAAATGACACCTTTGTGCTAAAAATGGAATTATTCTTGTACAATGCATTTAATGCTTGGCTTAAAGCTTTCAACATATGTGAAATCATTTAATTATGGAGTGAGAAACAAGTTTGAGGCCTGCAAAGCAAAGACTATGCAGCCTAGGCTTGGATTTGAATTTTTGTTCTTCATGAAATGGCTTGAAATCAAAGTGATAAATCATCAACTTCATCTATTCGATTCTCCCTACTCAAGAATGATCTCAAGGAGTTCTTGGATACTTTGGAAAGATTTCAATGTGCTATACAATCCATATTTGAATTGCTTTTGAAGATTCCTCTTGGATATATGTTAAAAATTGTCATGAAGTTAGGTCAAAAAAACTGTCTAACTAGGGCAAAATTTCACTAAGTTATTTTAGTTCATGAGCATGTATTCACAAAATTATATCTTGAGATCTAAGTATTTTTAGGAGAAATGGTGTGAATCAAATTTTTATATTTCATGGAGATCTACAACTTTAATGTTGGAAGTTTCCTTTGAATCATCTTGCATCATGGTGAAAATTTGGCTCAAAGTTGAGAAAAAATAAGAAATTTTCTATACTTAAAAAATTTTCTAAGTTAAAATTTTCAAATTTTCAAAACAAAAACTTAAACCCTTGATTTCTTGATGAACAATTTTCTCATTTTGACATACTTTGATGAATTATGATCTTTGGCATTTGAGTTTGACAAAAAAGTCAAAGTTTGACTTTTCAGTATACAATTGACTTTTGATCAGTTGACTGAAAAATTCATTTGTCAATCCAATGAATTTACAATGTTTTGAACCATGTCATTAGGTCAAAATGATGCAATTGAACTCTTGAAATCATTATTTAAACCAATTGACCATTTTCTAGGTCAAAAATTAGAAATTGCCCTTTCTCAGTCAAAACCCTAATTTTGACCATTTTGCCCTTTTGATGATTTGATCAAATTTCTTGAGGAATTGTGGTCTAAACTTGATCAAATGATACATATGAGTCTAAGATGTTGATGTGGAACAAAAATTATGAAGTTTGACTGTAAATTGGTCATGGTTGACTTTTTCCCCAACACAACTGATTTTTAGATCAAATGTTCAATTGACTGATCAAAAGTGTGATCCAAGGCTTGAAACTTGGCATGAATAATCTTGGGGGGTCCATAATGATCCTTGAAAGTCATATGAAACATTGATAGTCCAAAAATCTTTGTTCAAACTCAAACCCTAAATTTGGTCATCAGTGCATGAGGAGTTGCCTTGAGCTGGTCAAATCCTAATGCAGTCTTGAGTTCAAGAGATTTTGTGAGGAAATCTTTGATAAGTGAAAGGGAAAATTTTTGGGTACAACATTTTGAAACAGCAAAAAAAAGATAATTGCATTAAGAAACAGTCTAAGGCATAAGAGATGTCAACCAAAACCAAGTAATAACAATAGCTAACAATAAGATATACTGCAAATACTGGTAGAAAAATTGCAGCAGCACAAACATAACCCTCATACTAGACCCCACCCAATCCACCCACAATACATAAGAAAAAACAAAGATAACATGAGCAGCAATACACCAAACTAAAATTTCTAATACACTTGCAGTCACACAGGCCTGAAACCATGCATCGAATCCAGACGAAATTGTTTCCATGAGAAAAACCCCACGACTATTAGAATTTGAGGTCAGCCACCTCCAGGAGTGATTTTTAGTTTCGTCAACCAGCTTTTCTAAATCTAAATCCTTGCTACAAAATAGTTTGTCGTTCCTAGCTTTCCCTGTACTCCATAATCTAACTTTGTAATTAAATGAAAAAGTAAGATATATGTATATGAGTGCCTAAATTGTGCTGCAACTAAGTAGTGTAAAATTGAAAAGATAAAAGAATATAACTAAAATCACCTATACTGTGTTAAACAATATGAGAAGTGCATCTACCAAAAAAACAAACTGTGTTAATCAATTTAAAAAAGCCTAGAGCATTCATCTTTGTATGGAAACAAATTGAATATTATGATTGCACTAAAATATTAGGAGTAATAGATTCATTTTTTGTAAAATGTTTGTGCAGAGTATAATAACTACCCTATATGAAAGAACTTTAAGGCATGTTGGATTTAATAAATTGCAAATCATATATACAAAATGGAGTAGGTATTTTTGTTATGGAGTCATGGTTCTTTTATATTCTGCTGTTGTTACCAACAATTGTATGAGAGTGAAAAAAAGTTGAAACGGTTCCTTTCATGAAGTTGCCAAACCTAAATAAAACACAAATATCATTAAGTTATTTCTGAGAGTGGTAAATAGTTGAAACACTTTGAATATTCAATGCTGAAAGTAAAGTTCTTCTTAGACATGATCATGGACTATAATTATAAGACCAACTAAATTAGACGGATGCATAACCTGTAGCAGAAGACTCTTCCAATGTTAAAATGATGCAAAAGTTGACATTGTTGGGAAAAAATGATTAAGAAGCATTATATGTTGAAACTGTAAAAAGAAAAGCTAGTAACCAAAAGCTATTAACAAAAACATGCAGTTTCTCCTGATAAAAGGACAATTTTGTACCAATCACTTTCCCCCGTTCTTCTTTTTTCTGTTTTTTTTTTCATTAACCCCTTTTTCCTTTTTTGTATTTTTGTTGGACAAAGAAATAAAAACTTGGCTATTGGATCTCAGACCTTTAGCCCGTCAACGAATTAGTTACCTCATCTCCTTTAATTCTACTTCAAATTCCCATTTTATCTTGTTTTAATAATTTTCTTAATCTTTAGTATACATTTTAAAATTCAATTAAATAAAAATATAGTTTCTAAATTAATTAATTTTTTTAATTAATTTAATTTAGGACTTTGTGAATAATTTTGTTAATTAATATTTTATTGTTTAGTTATTTTTCCTTTAAATTATTTAGTTTTTACATGATGAAAATTTTTAAAAAATATTAGAATAAGTCTTTATTTTCTTTTCGAATTTTCTCACAAACAAAATACCAAAAATGTTATTAAGAATTTTAATTCTTAAATTTTTCGTTCATAGCTTTTTTATTTAATTTCCTTATTTGATAAAATCACAAAACAATTTCCCTTTTCTTTTTTTGTGTAATTTACTATTTTCGTTTCTTTCGATTATTGTAATTGTTTACGACTTGTAATAGTTTAATTAGGCTTTTACTTCATCCCCATTCATAAATTTGTACCCCCATTCCAGAAGCTTTGTAATAGCGTAGAACTTTATTTTTCGCACTTTACCGCATTTTCTTATATTGTATAGTAATTAGGCGTGTATGACAAGATTTAAAATCAATTGCTAGACAATCCTAATCAAGACAAATTAAACTTAAATCAAACGCACTTCTCACACACGCACCTCTAGGGTAACCTCGCTTGTTACCTCAGAAAAAATAGTCATGTCCCTCGAATATGGGACGCTTTAGCAAAGACCCTCGATAGAAAAAGATCATAGTCCTTCGATGACCCTTCGCTGTTGCCTTCGGTAAAACGATCTTAGTGCCTTATGAAAATTGCTAAAGCGGTTCACAAGTTGCCTTCTATGAATGTACGATGATCCACGCCTGTCCCTCACATCCGATAATAGGGATTCCTACTAATCAATAGTAGGATAGCACTATCTAAAGGAGGAGGAAAAGAACAAAGACTTTTCAAGTCGGTAAATTGCTCATAATTGCTTCCTCATAAATCAAAACAATCTTCACACCTCACACTTTCAAAACATCTTTCAAACACTTTCCGAACAACAAATATTTTCAAAATCAACACTTTGTATACATTCTCAACGATACGAGAATCATTACAAAGTTTGCCGAACGAAGACGTTTTTAAAATATTTTCAAACTTACACAAAACACAAAGCATTTCAAAGTGAGCTATCAATTAAGAGCTTATAGATAACTACGGATGAAAAGGGTGCTAACACCTTCCCTTTTCATAACCTACCCCCCAAACTCAAGAAAATTCTCGAAAGGTCTTTCCTGTTCTTTTCACCCTTTCCTTTATTGGATAAAAGGAAAGTCGGTGGCGACTCTTGCTATCCGCAGCAATTGCGATAAAATGCAAAATACCAAGTCAGTTCTTCCACTGTATTACAGAACTGGAGACTCTGCTGAGGATTTAAAACTAAAATTGGGTTACCTTAAGAGCTAGATCGCCTTTATTGCTTTATTTGTTTGTCTTGCTTGCTTTACATTTATGGGTTATGCTTAGGTCTATTCTTGTAAAGATCCTATACTCGGATCTAGGGCATATTAAGTAAGTAGCAATAGATCGTGGGAACTGTGCGGCGTGATACCGACATGGTTGAAGCGATGACTACATTAGTGTGACACATTTATTGGTATCGGTGTCCCTTGAGCCCAGTCAAGGAGAATACGGGGCCGCTATGTGGTTTCATGATGCACTAACTGACTGTAGAACCTTAGTTGAACAACTTAGCCATTAGGAAGTAGTGAGATAACCGACTTTGGTGCAATCCGAAGTTGGTTGATACTCGATACTACACTCATTGAGATCAGACTTTCGGGATATTTCGGTCGCTAAAACAGAGGCTTGTACTGAAACAATGCCCGATGAAGAAAGATCGGTGATTTTGAGATTCCCTAAAACCCGATTACTTTTGTTAGGACAAGTTGAACCAACTAAACTACAAGAGGGTACTTACCTACAAACTCCATGCAAGCCTTTGAACCTAAGGCTACTTGTGTGGCTTGTTTGCATTATCTAACCAAAATTGAATTCCTTACAAGATTTTGTTTGTAGTCATTATCCAATAACCTGGATTTCTTGCAAGACTTACTTATCTTCACCACCTTACACATTTGCTTGGTGCATAACATACACATCATGACATCATACCATATCATTTCCACTGACCATTTCAAGGATCTCAAAGGACCTGTAATGCAGGGTCATAATGAACCAGACGTCTATCAAAGGGCAAGGGGATTTATTTTCCTCTAACCCATGAATTCAAAGACCAAACACGTTATCTTGAGTCGAAGGCTATGACCCACTTGACATGGTGAGCTTGATTCTCACATAAAGACATTCAACGATATGAAGTTTTTCAATCAAAACTGCAGTCAGATTCGACTTCTAACATTTTCTTCTATTTACCCCACGAGATCCTTGAAAATATTGCATCTACATATCATGCATCATGTCATAACAGGTTTTCCCCATACAGGTTTTCTCATAGGCTTACTATTTATTTCAGTAAAGATGGCTCTCGAACAAACTATCAAAGATCTTCATATCCAAAATGCTTAGTTCCAATAAATGTTCCTGAACCTATCCAGGAGGGAAAGAGGAATTGAAAGCACTCCTCACTAAGAGCACGTCCGAGAAGAGTCCTGAAGAAAACATGGATGACTAGCTGGAACAATTGCCAGTCGAAATGTCAACGATGAGAATCCAAATGATGGGACATGTGGCTCTTATCCAAAACTTAGCTCGGGGACAAGAGGGGTTGAGAACTCTCATTAGCAAACTTCATCAAGACAGATATGACCATATGGGACAAACTGCTAGAATTTGGGGTCTAAACAATAATCAACCTCTCTTGGCAGTCATGGAATTGGGTGACATGTTCATAAGGGAACATGTTGAAAATAAAACCAGAAGTAGTGAAGTTTAAGGGACTTCATCTTCAAGTACTCCAAAGAGATCATACAACGGAAAGAAGGAGTCCAATATTGCATACGGTCAGAAGGGTCATAATAAGAGGGATCTCAACCAATCTGTGGAGGCAGTGCATATCTCCAATCCTGCACCAGTGCAACAACGATAACAGGGTCATCAGTGTAAGCAGGGTACATCTAAAAGACAATTTACCAAAATCAACATGTCATTTGCTCAAGCATTATAACACGCGTTGAAGGCCAAGCTGGTGACATTGAAGGATCCTTGTCGTAAGCCCAATAATTTTTCTTCCCGTCACAATCCTAATGTAAGGTGTGCATACTGTTGTACCCCAAAATTTTCCCTCTCATTTATCAAGATTTTCCTCACAAGACTTCTTGGACTCAAGACAAGATTAGGGTTTGCTCAGCTCAAGACATCTCCTTGCACTGATAACCTAAAATTAGGGTTTGAGTTTGCACAAGGATTTTTGGACCATCAATGCTTCATGAGACTTCCATACACTACCTTGGACCCCTAAGATTGCTCATACCAAGTATCAAGCCTTGAATCACATTTTTTCCCAGTCAATTGGACAGTTGGCCTAAAAATCAACTGTATTGGGGAAAAAGTCAACCATGGCCAATTTACAGTCAAACCTCATAATTTTTTATCCATATCAACATTATAGACTCATATGTACCATTTGATCAAGTTTGGATCACAACTCCTCAAGAAATTTGATCAAATCATCAAAAGGGCAAAATGGTCAAAATCAGGGTTTTGATTGAGAAAGGGAAAGTTCTGATTTTTAACCTAACCAATGATCAATTGGGTTCAAGCATGATTTAAAGGACTCAATGGCATCATCTTGACCTAGTCACATGGTTCAAAATATCACAAGTGTATTGGATTGACAGATGAATTTTCCAATCAATTGATCAAAAATCAACTGTACACTGAAAAGTCAAACTTTGACTTTTTGGTCAAAATCAAGTGCCAAGGGTCATAATTCATCAAGACATGTCAAAATGAGAAACTTGTTGACCAAGAAACTTAAAATTTCAAATTAGGGTTTTAATTTGAAATTTTTCGTAACTTAGAATTTTTCTAAGTATGGAAAATTTCTTATTTTGTTTCCAACTTTTTCACCATGATGCAATTGGATTCAAAGAAAACTTCCAACATGAAAGTTGTAGTCCTCCATGAAATCTACAACTTTAATTAACAAAGTTTTCCCAAAATATGCTTGGATCTCAAGTTATGATTTTATGAATAGGGGTCCATAAACTAAATAACTTAGTGAAATTTTGCCCTAATTTAGGCAGGTTTTTGACCTAACTTCATGGCAACTTTTCACCTAGTTCCAAGAGGTATCTCAAGTTGCATTTCAAATATGGATTATAGAGCATATTTCAAGCTTTCCAAAATGTCCAAGAACTCTCCAAGATCATTTGTGGTTGGGGAGAATCGAATAAGAGAAAATGACATTTTGTCACTTTTGTTCAAGCCATTTTTACAATGCATCAACTTGCAAATCAGATCCTAGCATGCTTGTACCTTGCATTACAGGTCCTAATCCCTTTTACACTCCATAATTGAATGCTAACTCAATGGACAATGGCTTTATTTTGACCTTTGGAGCATTGTACAAGGGTTTAATCTATAAATGGCATAAAGGGCACATTGCCATTTTCATAAAGCAAGCTTTTTAAACTTTATCAGCCTTGAGCCTTGGACTTGTTCCTTGGATGCAGGAATTTTCCACAGATAACAAGCAACTTGTACCAACTCTCTGTAGCCCACAAGCTAGCATGTACAGGCCTTTGGCATGGTCACTTCAACTTTTCTTAAAATACAAGAAAGTTGGCCAAAAGTCAAAAGCTTGTACAAGCTGATAAAGAGAAGGCTTGGCATCATTCTAGACAACTTCACAAACTTGTTGCAAGCTAGAACCCGAGTGCACAACTAATGAAACCTTCCCAAACAGAAAAACTTCAAATTTCGGCCCAAACAGGGCAGCTTCTGCAAAACACTAGCCATCTCAATATTTGCTCGTGTGTTTTGCTTTGTAACACATCAAACATCTTCCATACATCCTACCTAAACTATCCAAATCCTTGTCCTGGTTCTGTAAGCCTATTTCAGACATCACCATTTTCATTTTGGAAGGTTGCAGGTTGACTCGTGCAGGGAGTTTCAAGCATCTACAAGGCCAGCTAAGCATTGGAAAAGCTTGAGGGAACTTCAAGGAAGCTCACACGACCTTCAGGCCTCACTCAAAGCCCCCATATTGCCATATCCAAACTCAGCTGAACAAGGTATTTTTCAAAACTCTATCTCTCTATTTAGGAATCCTCAAGCTTTGATTTGTGAAGCAAAAATGTAGTCCTTAACTTGCTGAAGTTGTACATAGGCATAATTGTTATTTATATTAACTGAGCTAAGAGAATTTGATTGTTGAACATGCTGAAAAAACTAGGTCAGAAATTAGGGCCATTAAAATTCTCTATGATCTTTGAGAGTTATTTTACAAACTTTATATCACTGGAATCGTGAGATCATAAGCTACATTTTTGTGTTATGAGTTTTTGATTTTATGCAAGCATGAGCAAGTTCCAGATTTGAAGAAGAAACGCGCGCAAGCTGAAGGACAGGGACGAAGCTGAGCTGTCTTAGGCTTTTTGTTGCATTTGGCCTTTTTGTTTTTGCTGTTTGCACCCTCCATATTACTTTTGCACCCCCCCCTGCTTCATATTTTATATTTTGCATATTTTCTCATTTCTTTTATGTTTATTGACTTTAATAATTTTCTCTGAACATTAAAAATCACAAAAATAATTTTCTTAATTTTTTGCAATTTTATTTTATTTTTATTATTTATTTTTACATATAAAAATAGTCATATTAATAAATAGAATCTTATTTTCTCAAATAAATTGTAAATACCTATAAAAATACCATACATTTTTTATTTTATTATTTTTATACATAAAATATTATTTTCATACATATTTTAATTTTTAATATTGTATATAATATTACTTATATTTTCTTATACAAAAAATAGACAAAATAAAATAAATATAGAACATATTTTCTTTTAAATCAAAAATTAGGGTTTCCCCTTTCAAAAAATAACAATATTATTTTTTCTTATTTTTAGGACTTAAATGATATTATTCTCTCATACAAAAATCGAATACAAAACATTTTTTTGCATATTTATATTTTTATTACATTTTTAATACTTGTATGTTTATTTAATTTGCAAATATTCAATTGGGTTGTAATAATTTTTAGGGTTTTATTTTGAGCAATATCCCCCATTCAAAACTTGTATCCCCCTTCTCATAATATTGTTGTAATAGCTTAGCTTTACTTTACGCAATTTATCGCATTATACCATGTTTAGTAAAAACTAGGGTTTTGCATGATAAGACAAAAACAAACAAATGCAAGACCTAATACAAGACAAACAAAAGCATGTAATATGGCACACACTGCACACAAGCACTCCTTAAGGTTTCACCCACTTTGTTGCCTTAAAAATGGCCATGGTATGCATGCAAGGTATCTTGGCAAAATCAAACAAAACAAAAGATCATAGTCCCTCGATGACGCTAGACAAGGTTGCCTAAAAACAAAATGATCTTGGTCCCTCGGAAAAAATGCCAAGATACCTAGCAATATTGCTATCATGGTCATACGATGATCCACACCCGTCCCGTTTAACATCCAAAGATAGGATTGTTTACCAAAGCAATGGTAAAACAACAATGTCAAAGGAATAAAAATGTACAAGAAAGACTTTTGAGTAGGTAGAATGCTTCTAGTTACTTGATCAATTTGCAAAACAATCCTTGCTATTTTCAAACAAACACACACATTTCAAAACATTTCCAAACAACTTTCAAAACATTGAAACATTTTTCAAAAGACAAACATCTTTGTATACATTCTTACGAACGAGAATCATTACAAAGATTGCCTAAACGATGGCCTCTTTTCAAAATACTTTCAAAACCACACAAAAGCACCATTTCAAACAATTGCAAAAGCAAAGCAAGTAACTAAGAGTCCATGGAAAACCATGGATGAAAAGGGTGCTAGCACCTTCCCTTTTCATAATCTACCCCCCGAACTCAAGAAAACATCTCAAAGGTCTTTCCTGTGCTTTTTTACCTTTCCTTTTGGATAAAATAAAAGTCGGTGGTGACTCTTGCTAAACTGAAACTTTGCGACGAAATGCAAAACCTCAAGTCAGTTCTCCCACCGTATCACAGAACTGGCGACTCTACTGGGGACAATTATAAAAGTGGGGTTACCTTAGGGTTTAGATCACCTTTATTTGCTTACAATTGCTTGACTTGTTTGCTTTACACTATGGGTTCTATTGTTTAGGTTTGAATCCTCTACCCAGATTTGGGAAACATTCATAGGTAAATAGCAATTGTGGAAACTGTGCGGGGTATACTGACACGGTCTAAGCAATAGCTATATTATTGCGACATATTTGTGGGTACCAGTAGCCTTTTAGTCAATCAAAGTGAATACAGAGCCGCTTAGTCATATCATGAAGCACTAACGAACTTCTAGAACCTTTACTTGACCAACTTGGCCTTTTAGGATGTAGTGAGATGACCGACTTTGGTGCAGTCTGAAGTTGGTAGATACTCGATACTACACTCATTGAGGGTTAGTTCCTTGGAATATTTCGGTCGTCAGTAAAGAGGCTGAATTGAAACAATGAACAAGGAAACAATCCAGTGATATTGAGCTCCTTAGAACCCGGTTACTATTTACTAGGACAGGTTGAGCCAACTAAACTTCAAGAGGGTACTTACCTATGAAACCCCATGCCAGCCTAAACTAGGAACTTGTGTGATTTTCTTATACATATATACTTGTGCATAACATCATGGACATCATGAAGCATCATATGCATCCACTAACCATTTCAAGGATTTTGGAAATTCATCTTTGTTCTTGTTTTGTAGGTTATGGATTCACTTCGCAGGAAAACTATCCAAGTCAACCTTGTAAGAATTCCTCCACAACTCAAGGAGCTAGCTTTAAGGATTCCTGAGAATTCTCAATTCACCGAGAGGCATGGTCGTCTTCTCAACTTGGTCACTTCCAACACAGAGGAAGACATGATGAAATTTCTTTTCCAGTTCTTTGACCCATTGCATCACTACTTCACATTTCCTGACTACCAGCTTGTGCCCACTTTGGAGGAATTTTCTCAACTCTTGAGGATTCCTATTCTTAATCAACTACCCTTCAAAGGTACGGAAAGAGATCCAAAGCCAGAAGAGATTTCTCAAGCCCTGAACTTGCACTCATCTGATGTCACAACCCATTGGGAAACTAGAAGTGGTGTCAAAGGCTTCTTGGCAAAGTTCTTATTTGAGAAGGCCCAAAGCTGCTGGAATTCTTTGGACTTAAAAGCTTTTGAGGAGATTGTAGCTCTTCTCATCTATGGGATGGTCTTATTCCCAAATCCTGATCAACTCATAAATGTGAGTGCTGTCAAAATCTTCATGGCTCGCAACCCGGTGCCTACTTTGCTTGGAGATATCTTACACTCTTTTCACACTCGAACAATGAGGAAAAGAGGTGTTCTCATGTGTTGCACTCCTCTACTGGAAAGATGGTTTATTTCTCATCTTCCCCAATCATTCTTGAAGAATGAGCAAGGTTTGAGGTGGTCACAACGATTGATGACTCTTACACATTCAGATATTCATTGGTGTTCTCGATCCAAAGAGAATGTCATTATCGTCGACCGTTGTGGAGAATTCCCTAATGTCCCTCTACTTGGCATTAGGGGAGGCATCATCTACAACCCCTGCTTGGCTCTAAGACAGTTTGGTTATGCCCGAAGGGATGGCCCACATGACATGCTAGTTCAAGGTTTGGTTTTCGACTTCGACAACGACAATCAAGGACTCCGACAAAGGTTCATCCGAGCTTGGAGGATGCCAAACAAGGTAGACAGTAAGACCTTGGGACACAAGAATTCCATCCCTCTTGAGCCTTACCTCAAGTGGGTACAAACCCGCGCCCAAAGTCTTATGATGCCTTACCCCTCCATTCTCCCCGTGATTATAGATCCTGTTAATGAAGGAGAGGTTCCATACACCCTCCTACATCCTAACATGCCAACATCACTCAAAGATCTACAAAGGAGTTGGATACAGCTCAAGGGAGAACGCGATACTTTTGAAGCCCAATTCTACGCAAGCGAGAAGAAGGTTTTAGAACTCACTCGGTTACTTCACGAAGAGCAGACTCTCAACACCTACATTGCACCGAAGAGGATGCGCAACGTCTTTTTATCTTAGAATTTCGTACTATTTTTCCCTAGGGGCATTGATGTAAACAAATTCTATTTTATTAATATAACGTTTGTTCCTTTTTGTTTGAAACAAATTTGAATTTTCTAATCCTTGAAAGCATTACATGAATACATATCATTCATCATATGCATAAACAGGTCTTTGCAAGAAGTTTCCTCATCTCTCTGCTGTTTATTTCAGCAAGATGGATCTTGAACAAACGGTTAAAGACTTGCAAGCTCAGAATTCACAATTTCAACAGCTACTCTTGACCTTGGCCAAGGGGCAGGAGGAGCTCAAAGCACTGCTAGAGAAAGAGAAAGAGAAAAAGAAGAAGAAGCGAGCCAGTGTGGCTATCTTGGGCAGAAGGTTTGAAGGTCAAGCCAGAAGGACCTTGGAATTTCCATCAACCTCTGAGGAAGGAGAGAGAAAAGGTAAAGAGACTGCAGTACCATCTGAATCTGAAGCTGAAGAAGAAGAGGAAGAGGACTACTCAGAACAACAATACCCTCCGGCCGATGACAAATACAAAAATCTGGAAGAGCGTCTAGCTGCTATGGAGATACAGAGAGTACCGGGGCTGGACTTTGAAGAGTTAGGGTTGGTATCTGGAATTGTAATCCCTCCTAAGTTTAAGGTGCCACTATTTGCCAAGTACGATGGGGTGTCTTTCCCCAAGATGCACCTGTGATCTTATGTCAGGAAAATTCAACCGCATTCTGCTGACAAAGATTTGTAGGTCCACTTTTTCCAGGACAGTTTGTCGGGAACACAGCTTGAATGGTTCTACCAATTGGAGAGGTCTGAGATCCATAATTGGGAAGATTTGGCAGCCGCCTTCCATAAACAGTATCAATACAACGCCGATTTGGAACCAACCCGTACTCAGCTACAGAGTATGGCAATGGTGTCCAATAAGGGCTTCAAAGACTACGCCCAAAAGTGGAGGATTTAGCCGGAAGGGTGCAACCACCATTATCTGAAAGGGATCTAGTAGACATGTTCTTGGGAACTTTATCAGGCCCGTTCTTTAATCACATGATTGGAAGCTCCTCTGCAGGTTTCACTGAGTTGATCTAACTGCCGAGAGGATAGAAGCCGATATTAGAAGCGGGAAAATTCAGAAAGACGCGTCTACCTCTGCTGCTGCCAAAAAGCCCTTCACTGGAAAGAAGGAAGTGTCTGCTATCTATGCTCAGAGGAATTAGGGAAGAACCGAGTGCCGTTCAACAGTGGGGGCTGTTATGATTCAAAAGTCTGCATCAGACCAACCAGCCGAGAAATGATCAGCCGAGAAATAATCAGCAAAGGGTGGAAAGGACTGTAAGGCAATTCACCAAGATAAACATGACTCCTGCTCAAGTCCTACCACATCTCCTAAAGTTGAATCTAGCAATGCTGAAAGAGACCCCTAAAAATCCTAATACTTCATCTCCACACTACCATCCGAACGCCAGGTGCGCTTACCACTCAGAAAGTCCAGGGCACGACACCAACAACTGTTGGGCGCTGAAGAACAAGATTCAAGATCTGATTGACGCAAAGGAAGTTGAATTTGAAGCCCCTGAAAAACCGAATTTTATTTCTGCTCCAACGCCGAGGCATAGACACAATGTCAGTGCTGTGGAAGAAGATCTGTTTGTTTCTACTGTGGATGAACTGTTAACTCCTCTCCTAACCATCAAGTTGAATTTTTTGAAAGCTGGGGTGTTCCCAGGTTGTGACCAAGATTGTCGTACTTGCCAGTCCTCCTCATTTGACTGCCCTCTATTGAAGAAAGGAATCCAACAACTGATTGATAACCAGGAAATTTTGTTTGAGAAAGCTCTTGTTTCACCCATTCCAGTTCCAGAAGTTTCAATAATAACCATATACGCCAATCCTTCTAGGTTTCCTAAAAAACCCGTTAGGATTAAATCCGCTCCTATGACTACTCCGTTGAAGATAACAATGCCCGGGCCAGCCCCATACAAATCAGATAAAATGGTACCATGGAACTATGTTGGAGAAATCTACTACCATGGTGTCAAACAGATTGAACAGACTACCGAAGACGAGAGCTCTGAAGAAGACAATTCCGACATCAGTAACATTGCTGGCACAAGAAAAATTACTCGTAGTGGAAGAATTTTCTCTCCAGAGATTGTGCCACCAAAGGCAGTCTCTGGACCCGTTCCAAAGATTATAGTTGTACCAGTGATTACACCTGCAAGTGTACCCGCCAACAATGACAATGCTATTCTTATCCCTACTTCCGCTGCTGAGAATAAAGGAAAGAATTTTCAAGAGGAGCTTGTCTTGACAAAGTCTCAATCACTTGTTATTCCTGAGACATCCAAGAGGGAGATGGAATAAATCCTGAGGATCATTAAGAAAAGTGATTATGATGTGGTAGAACAGCTGGGGCAGACCCCCTCCAAAATCTCTATGTTAGCATTGCTGCTTTGCTCTGAGGCCCATGCTAAAGCTTTGGTCAAGTTTTTGAAGACAGCGCACGTGCCGCAAGAGACTTCGGCTGATCAATTCCAAGAGTGTGTGGCCAGTCTGACAGCTGACAATGGCCTGGGTTTCTCCGATGCTGACTTGACCTCCAAAGGGAGAAAACATAACGACGCACTGCATGTCTCACTAGAGTGTAGGGGAACCACCCTAGCTCATGTTTTGGTTGATACTGGATCATCTCTGAACGTTTTTCCAAAGAAAGCCTTGGATAGATTGGATTGTGAGGGGCTGACCCTAAAACCCAGTAACATCATTGTGAGACCATTTGACGGCTCTAAAAGGATGGTCCATAGAGAGGTGGACATCCCGATCAAGGTGGGTACCCAGACGTTCAATTCAACATTCTACGTGATGGACATCCGTCCTTCTTACTCTTGCCAGTTGGGACGCCCCTGGATTCACAATACCGGTGCGGTCACCTCGACTTTGCATCAGATGCTGAAAAAACCTATCAAAGGGAAAATCATAATTGTCCACGGTGAAGAGGAATACATGATTAGTCATCTGAATTCTTTCCGATATGTAGAATTGGATGGCGAATTCATTGAGACCCCTTTCCAACATTTTGAAGAAGTTTCTCAGGAAATAGCAGCGACCAAGGCGGTATCCTCAACTCCTGTGGTAACAAGACCTGTACCTCGAATGTCTTCTCTAAAAGATGCAAGGGCAGTAGTGGAAGAAGGCGGATCCACTATCTGGGGGCAGCTTCCCGACTTTCCTTTCAAATCAGACAAATTCGGCTCAAGGTTCACCTCAGCTGCTCAGAAGGCCATGCGTCGCTCCCGTGCCGGAGGGCCACCTGTGAAGATCAGCCACCAAGGGGTTAATGCACTAGAGGACAGTGAAGAAGATGGCAGCTTGGAAGACTGGATTTTTCCTACTGTTGGAGGAGGACTGTGCAACTGGGAAGCAAAAGACTTTGTTCTGATTACTTTCATACCGCAGTAATTTATCTTTTCCATTTCTGTTGGATCTGTAATAATTCACAAACAATTCGTACTTTTTCAACCTTGTGTCTTACCCGAGGCACAACGGTCCATTTGTAAGGGTCTTTATTTCATTTTCAAATATCATTTTAATGAATCATGGACGCTTTTCATATTTAAAACTTTTGTGCTAATTGTCTTTCTTTTACATTTTGTTGTTTTAAGATGGTTATGCCCTTACACACACCCACACTCACAAATGCAGGTACCCTTCCATTTCGGAACCCATGGGTAACAATACTGCTATAGCCTTCAGTGACTCTGAAGATCTGATCTACCAAGCCGAATACAAAGGTGAGGAAGATTGTGAGGTGCCAGGGGAGTTGGCCAGATTACTTCAACAAGAGGAAAGAGTTATTCTGCCTCACGAGGAGCTGTTGGATACTATCAACTTGGGCACTGATGAATACAAGAAGGAAATCAGAGTGGGTGCCAATCTAGAGTCGAGTGTCAAGGAGCGCCTAATTCAGCTGTTGCATGAATATGTTGAGATCTTTGCCTGGTCATATGAAGACATGTCGGGACTTGATACAGACATTGTGGTACACCGTCTACCCATAAGAGAAGACTGTCCACCAGTTAAACAGAAAGTCTGCCGCATGAGACCTGACATGTTAGAGAAGATCAAAGCATAAGTTATGAAGCAGTTCAATGCTGGGTTTCTGGCTGTTACTTCCTATCCACAATGGGTTGCTAACATTGTTCCCATGCCTAAGAAGGACAACAAGGTCAGAATGTGCGTGGATTATAGAGATTTAAACAGGGCCAGCCCTAAAGATGACTTTCCACTTCCGCACATCGAAATCCTGGTTGACAACACAGCTCAGCACAAAGTATTTTATTTCATGGATGGATTCTCAGGCTATAACCAGATCAAAATGGCACCTGAGGACATGGAGAAAACTACATTTGTTACATAGTAGGGTACGTTCTGCTACAAAATGATGCCATTCGGACTGATGAATGTCGGGGCAACCTATCAACGCGCCATGGTAGCTTTGTTTCATGATATGATACATCATGAGATAGAGGTCTACGTAGATGACATGATAGCTCATTCACAAACTGAAGAAGAACACCTTGATCATTTGCAAAAGCTGTTTGTCAGGTTGAAGGAGTACAAGCTAAGATTAAACCCTAACAAGTGCACATTCGGAGTCCGGTCCGGTAAACTCTTGGGTTTCATTGTCAGCAACAAAGGTATTGAGGTTGATCCTGCCAAAGTCAAAGCTATACAAGAAATGCCTTCTCCTCGCACTGAGAAGGAAGTCAGAGGTTTCTCGGGACGCCTAAACTACATTGCTAGGTTCATTTCTCACCTAACATCTACTTGTGAACCAATCTTCAAGCTGTTGAAGAAAGATCAGGTAGTTAAATGGAATGGTGACTGTCAAATTGCTTTCGATAAAATCAAAGAGTATTTACAAGAGCCTCATGTATTGATGTCGCCTGTCGAAGGAAGACCGCTAATCATGTATCTGACCGTCCTAGAAAACTCAATGGGGTGCGTACTGGGGCAGCATGACGAGTCTGGCTGAAAAGAGCATGCCATTTATTATCTTAGCAAAAAGTTTACCAACTGTGAAACCAGATATTCACTGCTCGAGAAAACTTGTTGCGCTTTGGTATAAGCTGCTCGCCGGCTAAGGCAGTACATGTTGACTCATACCACTTTGCTGATATTTAAGATGGATCCGATAAAATACATCTTCGAGAAGCCTTCTTTGTCTGGAAGGATAGCTAGATGGAAGATGATCCTAAGAGAGTATGACATACAGTACACGACCCAAAAAGCTATAAAGGGGAGTGTGCTAGCTGATCATCTAGCCCATCAAGCTGTAGAAGATTATCAATCTATGAAGTTTGACTTCCCCGACGAAGACATCATGACATTGGACAACATTGAAGATTTCAGACCATATGACAGACCTGAACAAGGATCCCGATGGACTCTGTACTTTGATGGGGCATCCAATGCACTTGGAAACGGTATCGGCGTTGTGCTTATATCTCCAGAGGGTTGCCATACTCCTTTTACAGCCAGACTTTGCTTCAACTGTACGAACAACATGGCAGAGTATGAAGCTTGCATATTTGGACTCAAGGCTGCCTTAGATTTGGGAATCAAATCTTTAATCGTGTTTGGGGACTCAGCTTTGGTCATCAGTCATATTAAAGGAGAGTGGGACACTAAGCATCCAAACCTCATCCCTTACAAAGAACATGTCTTGACATTGTTACCACATTTTGAGCATATTACCTTCGAGCACTTCCCGCGAGAAGAAAATCAGCTAGCAAATGCTCTAGCTACAATGTCATCCATGTTTAAGCTTAATTGGGATAATGAGGATCCCCAGATCACCATTGAACGGATGGACGAACCTGCACACTGTCACGAGATTAATACCGAAGAAGTAGTGGACCAGCCTTGGTTTCACGAAGTGAAAAGGTATCTCGAGGCGCAAGAATACCCTGAAGGAGCTACAGTCAATGACAAAAAGTTCTTAAGGAGATTCTCAGCTAAGTTCTTCCTAAGTAATGGCATCCTGTACAAACGCAATCATGATTCTATTCTGCTCCGTTGTGTGGACAAGATTGAAGCTAAAAGGATCATGGTTGAACTGCATGAAGGTACCTTTGGCACTCACTTTAGAGGGCATACAATGTCTAAGAAGATTCTAAGGGCAGGCTATTACTGGTCTACCATGGAAGCTGACTGCTATCAACACTCTCGTACCTGTCATAAATGTTAAATCTATGCAGACAAGGTACACGTGCCTCCAGTTCCTCAAAATTTCTTAACAACTCCTTGGCCATTCGCTATGTGGGGAATTGACATGATTGGAGAGATCAAGCCTACAGCCTCCAATGGACACCACTTCATTCTAGTGGCTGTTGATTATTTCACAAAGTGGGTCGAAGCAGCTTCCTTCGCATCCGTTACAAAGAATGTTGTTGCCCGCTTCATCAAGCAGAACCCCATTTGCTGGTACGGTATCCCTGAAAGGATCATCACTGATAACGGTACAAACCTTAACAATACTATGATCACCGCTCTATGCGAGCAGTTCCAGATTTAACATCACAATTCATCTCCCTATCGGCCAAAGATGAACGGTGTTATCGAAGCTGCAAACAAAAATATCAAAAAGATCATACAAAAAATAACAATCACCTACAAGGACCGGCATGAGATGCTACCGTTTGCTCTCCATGGGTACCGTACCACGGCACGCACATCAACTGGGGAAACACCCTATTCTTTAGTTTATGGCATGGAGGCTGTTTTACCTATTGAGGTTCAGATCCCCTCTTTGAGAATCATGAAGGTTGCAGGTTTGAGTGAAGACGATTGGATCCAAACCCGACTTGATCAGTTGAATTTAATTGATGAGAAGAGACTTACTGCTGTTTGCCACGGTCAGACGTATCAAAAACGGATGATCAAGGCTTTCAACAAGAAAGTCAGACGATAAGTGTACCAAGTCGGAGATCTTGTAATCAAGCGCATCATCTTGCCACAAAGTGATCCCAGGGGAAAATGGACTCCTACCTACGAAGGACCATTTGTAATCAAGAACATCTTTTCTGGTGGGGCAATGATCTTAACCACCATGGACGACAACGACCTGCCGCACCCTGTGAACGCAGACATAGTCAAAAGATGCTACGCATAAGAGACCCGCTAGGTTGACACACCTAGGCAAAACAAGGGCATCCCGGTGAATCGAAAACCCGAAAGGGCGGTTCAGGCAAAAATTAGGGATAAAACAAAAAATCTGTACACCCGGCAAGTTGAAAACCCGAAAGGGCGACTTAGGCAAAAAAGGGTTTCCTGGTGAATCGAAAACCCGAAAGGGAGATTCAGGCAAAAGTTAGGGAATTAAAGCGTATGACTATGTCTCGTCGGATCACTTTAAGGACAATCTCTTCATAGACAAATCTGGAGCTTCTGATCAATCCAATCATCTTCGGACGAGGCAACGAATGGACAAGATATTCGGAGTTACGAAGGCTATAGCAGAATGGGAACCCCATGGGATTTCTTTTACACATAGCTATCTTTCTTTGTATAAATTTTTCTTATTTTTTATGACACCATCCTCTTACTAGGATGTCTGTCTCCTTTGTACAAAATACTTATTCAAAGTAAATACAAAGATACCTCTTTAAAGTGCAGAAAACTATTTGTCTTTCCTTTTTTTACAGTTGTGTTTTATTTGCAAGAGCGTACAATGATTCATTGATGAACATATGCATTTGAACATAATTACGGTTGACAAATAAACAGGATGGAAAAGAACAACTACTGATAGGTTGAAAGGATAGGAAAAAGTCTTTAGGCTATTACATGAGCAATCCCTATCGTACATCATTTAGACCCTCAGCGGAACTAAAATTTCAAACCTAAAATCCCCATCAGAGTTAAAACTTCAAACTCCCAATCTCCAGCAGAGCCAAAACTTTGAACCACAGATCTCCAGCGGAGCCAAATTTCCAACTATCAATCCCCGGCGGAAATTAACCAGTTTCTCCAAATTCCCCAGCAGAGTCACCAGTTCTGTGATACGGTGGGAGAACTGACTTGAGGTTTTGCGTTTCGTTGCAAATGTTTCGGTTTAGCAAGAGTCGCCACCGACTTTTATTTTATCCAAAAGGAAAGGTAAAAAAGCACAGGAAAGACCTTTGAGATTTTTTCTTGAGTTCGGGGGGTAGATTATGAAAAGGGAAGGTGCTAGCACCCTTTTCATCCATGGTTTTCCATGGGCTCTTAGTTACTTACTTAGATCACTTGCTTTGCTTTTGCAACTGTTTGAAATGGTGCTTTTGTGTGGTTTTGAAAGTATTTTGAAAAGAGGCCATCGTTTAGGCAATCTTTATAATGATTCTCGTTCGTAAGAATGTATACAAAGATTATTGTCACATTTCAAAACATTTCCAAACAACTTTCAAAACATTGAAACATTTTTCAAAAGACAAACATCTTTGTATACATTCTTACGGACGAGAATCATTACAAAGATTTCCTAAACGATGGCCTCTTTTCAAAATACTTTCAAAACCATACAAAAGCACCATTTCAAACAATTGCAAAAGCAAAGCAAGTGATCTAAGCAAGTAACTAAGAGCCCATGGAAAACCATGGATGAAAAGGGTGCTAGCACCTTCCCTTTTCATAATCTACCCCCCGAACTCAAGAAAACATCTCAAAGGTCTTTCCTGTGCTTTTTTACCTTTCCTTTTGGATAAAATAAAAGTCGGTGGAGACTCTTGCTAAACCGAAACATTTGCGACGAAACGCAAAACCTCAAGTCAGTTCTCCCACCGTATCACTCATACCATTCCAACATTCCTGGACACGACACTGACAACTGTTGGGCGTTGAAAAATATGATTCAGGACCTGATTGACGAAGGAATAGTCGAGTTCACGCAAGATGGTCAGATCGAGTTCTTCTATTATCCCCCAAATGTAGAGGATGTCAGGCACACCATCTAAAGTGACAAGTTCAGGCAAAGAAGCTTTTTGTTCATTCGAATTTTCATTTGTAGTTTCTCTAGTTGATTCAAACATTTATCTTTATGTCATACTTTTGATCATACTCATTAATGCATTGAATATGTTTGTCTTGAATTAGTCCATTCATTTTCACTATACTTAAACTATGCTTTTACTTCCTTTGGTGATATTCAACTCTCGATTAAAAGTTATAAGCCTTTAGAGGGAGGATGGTGAAAAAATAATGTAATCTCTACAATATGATTTTGAACAGACCTTGCTGACGATGTACAGACATTGTTTTAAATCCTAAATAGTGGAGTTATAAGGAAGTTAATCCCTAGTCAACCCCTAAGAAGTAGGAGTTTTCTTTTTTGCACAAATTGGAACCCTTAATCATAACCTAGGGCAGGGTAGCTTCTCAGTTAATTTAAATGCGTGCTCAGTCTCAAAACTATTACTTCATACATAGCAAGCGATACCAAAGATATCTTTCCAAATCAAAAGACGGTGTTGGTTCCCCATAGAATAGGCAGTTATTATCTCTCAAGAGAAAAGCCTACTAAGTTAAAACCTATGAAGGAGACTTAAGAGAAAAAACTGGGGCATCCCGCTGACTGTAATCACAAAAGACACAGTGCAGTCAAAAGGTAGGGATAATAAAAGAGGTCGCTACAAATCCTCGACAACAGAAAATGTTACAGAAAATGTTTGCCTTCTCAAATAAGCTTCCAGTACCCGAACCATCACCAAAATATCATTTCAGACTCAATTGGAATCTAAATGCACAATTAACTGAGTATAGGTTTGAAGAACATCACAAAGAACAGGTTAGGAACAAATAAACTTTGAGACTTATCCTTTGTTTCTTAAACCGTGAACCAGGTCACATTACAACCCTTAAAAGTCCTAGCTGAAGCATGGGTTAGTTTGAAAGCACACTGTTACAAAAGGTATCCTGACTCCTGTAAGGTTTACTATAAATCATGAGTTGAATTGATATTCTTACAAAATTCTGTTGTTTGTTAAAAATTCATTTTCAAAACTTCAAATACGAGCATAAATTTTGCATTTATGATACCACTGTTTAACTAATTATTTGACAGCAGAGAAAGTCGCACGACGAATGTCCAATGAACAGAAATCCTCTTAGTAAATAGAATCACTTCAAATGGAAAGACACTTCCAACGACAAACCTTACACAATCAAGTGGCATGACATGTTGTTGTCTAACTCATCGATGGCAGTCAAGTCGAGATTCAAAGAATCTCTCAAACGTGCTGAGTAGCCAGGGGCAAATCTCCATCTTAATCACTGAGGGCATGTTACATTGATCAGGGGTTCCAGCAAAAACCACTTTGAAATTTGAATCTTCGGTATTAGCAAATTTCTTATTTGTGCTAGTAGTATCAGGTGGTGTCAGTATCAGGTCTTTGGATCCTTCCATGAAAGTTCTTAGAAAAATCTTGAGGAAGGTCAAGACTATCAAGGAACTCGATCAATAAACTTCAAAACATCGGGTGCACCAGACTAACCCGAAGGGCAAACAGGCTCCCACATATGAAGGGTCACATACGACCAAGCAAACATTTTTTGGCAGTGCTACAACACTTACCACTATAGACAGTGACAACTCTTGACACCCTATGAAAGCGGACATAGTCGGAAGATACTACGCATGAAAGAGACCCGCTAGGTTGACATGCCTAGGAAAAAGTAAGGGCATCCCGATGAACTAAAAGGTTCGGGAAAAAATTAGGGATATACATACAAAAGATTGTACACTTGGCAAGTTGAAAACCTAAAAAGGTGGCTTGGGCAAAAAAGGGTATCCTGGTGGACAGAAAACCCGAAAGGGCGGTCCAGGAAAAAGTTATGGATTAAAGCGTACGACTATGTCCCATTATCTCATCACTTGTCTATCAGTAAAATACTTATCATTTTGATCAGCTTTCACCAAGGACTCTAGGAGATATGACAAATTTCAAGCTGTCCACAAGTCCCCACAGAGTAATCTTCATAAGATTATCTCCACAAGGATATCCCTGACAGGTCCGAAAGCACCTTCAATCAGAAAGTAAAGCATCTTCTAGCCAATGACATAGTCAAAATCACCAGCAGATCCCCCTAGCGGATAAAAGAGTATGATCTTCTCCTGATGAACGCACCAATACATTACACACATCATGCTAGTTCCAAAACAGATGGAGATTGACAACATTTTATCATCTTCTAAATACATTTCAGATATGGTATAAATGGAGATTCATTCTGGAACTCATTCTAGATTCTCCTCTAGATACAGTTCAGATACGATATATATATATATATATATATATATATATATATATATATATATATATATAGGTTCGTGCTGACACTCATTCTAGATTCTCTTGCAGATACGGTTCAGATACGATCTAGATATAGATTCATTCTGACACTCATTCCAAATTCTCATTCCAGATACAATCTAAATACAGATTCATTCTGACACTCATTTTAGATTCTATTTGTCGATACAATATAGATACAATCTAGATATAGATTCGTTCTAATACTCATACATCTTTTAGATACAATTCAGATACAATCTAAATACATATTCATTCTGAAACTCATTCTAGATTCTCTTTCTGATATAGTACAAATACAATCTAGATACAGATTCATTCTGGCACACATTCTCTTCCTGATACAGTTCATATATGATCCAGATATGGATGTCATTTTGATACTCATTTAATACGTCCTCAGATACAATCAAGGCTCGGATTTATTCTGACATTCCCCAACTGAGTTTGGTCCTCTGAAATTGAAAAAAGAAACCTTGTAAAGTTCTTCTCTTCAACAACTTCAACTTCCCCTGAAGAGTTTGTTTCCCCAGTGAATTCTCTAGAATATTTTCCTCAACAGGGTTTATTTCCCCAACAACCTACAAATCTCCCCAACTTGAGTTTATTCCTCAGTCTACGATAAATCACTGACCATATTTCTCTCCCCAGTAGAGTAGCCATTATCCCATAAAGTTACTGCAAAGCTTGGAATTCGACCAGATACTAGTTAACTTTATCCTCCTCAAATGAGTGAGAAGGTTATCCATCTATTTTATCCTCAGTCAGGGTATATAAGAATCAAATTCCCCATTAGAGCAATGAACAACTAGTGTTCCTAAACTTTACTCCCTAAACAGAAATCAACATCCCCAACAGAGTTTCCTCAAACAGCAAGTAGGAATCCTCAACGGAAGCATTCTAGACAAGGCTGGAGATACACATACTCTTCATCCCCAACAATAGTCAGGGATTTGTTTTATTAAGACAAGGATGCATTTAAACAACATTTCACACTCATACATCATTTGCCAACATCATAACATATGCATATGGAACACATATAGCACATTCTCATTTATTTTGAGAACATCATTACGCAATGTATTTCATACATCATGACATTGCATAAAACTAACTCTTTACCTTTTCAGGAAAGATCAGTCAAGAGAAAAATATCATCAACAATTTTCAACAGTTCTAGATTAATTCCTGAAACAAGACAGGGCAACTATCTATGAACAATAGTTTGTAGATTAATTCCCTAAACAAGACGGGGAAATTATCTCAACAATTCTCAAAATAGGTCAGAGGTTAATTCCTGAAACAAGACGGAGAAACTATCTCAATAGCCGACAGAAAGCAGGTTCCAGATTAATTCCCGAAACAAGCCGGGGTAACTATTTGGATGACGAACTGCAGGCAAGACAAGGCAACTATCTTTGAAAAACAAACAGTTTGAAGATTAATTACCGAAATAGGATGGGATGACTATCTACATGAGGGATTGAAGATTAACTCTCTAAATAGGAAGGGGAAACTATCTTCCTTTCTTTATTGTCAGATAAATGTCAACTCCCGAAATAGGACGAGGTGACTATATTTATCACCAATGGCAC
Organism: Vicia faba; assembly: GCA_948472305.1. Lineage (NCBI taxonomy): Eukaryota > Viridiplantae > Streptophyta > Magnoliopsida > Fabales > Fabaceae > Vicia > Vicia faba. Next base: position 1,422,057,717 of record OX451735.1, read on the forward strand.
GAACTCCCGAGACAAGACGGGGAAACTATCTTTGTCACTAAGTGGTATGAACTCCCGAAACAGGATGGGTTTACCAATAAACTGATTGTAGATAAATTCCTGAAACAAGACGGGGCAACTATCTACATAACAAACATTTCCTTCACAGACCTCTGTTGGTTCAGTTTAAATCGACCAATGATTTATCCCGATTCCGTTCCAGTAGACACTTTCTCTGGTTCAGATAAATCGACCCTAAGATTTATTCTGATTCATATCCAGTTAAACACAATTCAATATATTTGTTGGTTCAGTTTAAATCGACCAATGATTTATCCTGATTTTTTTCCAGTGGACACTTTCTCTGGTTCAGTTAAATCGACCCTAAGATTTATGCTAATTCGTTATCCAGTTAAAGACCATTCAAGACCTCTGATGGTTCAGTTTAAATTGACCAATGATTTATCATGATTCCGTTCTGGTAGACACTTTCTCTGGTTTAGATAAATCGACCCTAAGATTTATTCTGATTCATATGTAGTTAAAGACAATTCAAGATATCTGCTGGTTCATTTTAAATCGACCAATGATTTATCCTGATTTATTTCCGGTAGACACTTTCTATGGTTCAGTTAAATCGATCCTAAGATTTATGCTGATTCATTATCCAGTTAAAGACCATTCAAGACCTCAGCTGGTTTAGTTTAAATCGAACAATGATTTATCCTAATTTGTTTCTGGTAGACAGTTTCTCTGGTTCAGTTAAATCGACCCTAAGATTTATGCTAATTCATTATCCAGTTAAATACCATTCAATATCTCAGCTAGTTCAGTTTAAATCGACCAATGATTTATCATTATTTGTTTCCGGTAGACACTTTCTCTGGTTCAGTTAAATCGATCCTAAGATTTATGCTGATTCGTTATCCAGCTAAAGACCATTTTAGACCTCTTCTGGTTCAGTTTAAATCGACCAATGGTTTATCTTGATTTGTTTCTGGTAGACACTTTCTCTGGTTCAGTTAAATCGACCCTAAGATTTATGTTGATTCGTTGTCTAGTTAAAGACCATTCAAGACCTCTGCTGGTTCAGTTTAAATCGATCAATGATTTATCCTAATTTTTTTTCTGGTAGACACTTTCTCTGGTTCAGTTAAATTGATCCTAAGATTTATGATGATTCGTTATCCAGTTAAAGACCATTTTAGACCTCTGCTGGTTCAGTTTAAATCGGCCAATGATTTATCCTGATTTGTTTCCGGTAGACACTTTCTCTGGTTCAGTTAAATCGACCCTAAGATTTATGCTGATTCGTTATCAAGTTAAAGACCATTTTAGACCTTTGTTGGTTCTGTTTAAATCGACCAATGATTTATCCTGATTTGTTTCCGGTAGATACTTCCTCTGGTCCAGTTAAATCGACCCTAAGATTTATGATGATTCGTTATCCAGTAAAGACCATTTTAGACCTTTCTTGCTCAGATTAAATTGACCAAAAGATTTATTCTGATACTTCTCTCAGTAGATACTTTTTGGCTCAGATTAAATCGACCAAAATATTTATTTTGATACTTCTCTCATTAGACCTTTTCTGGCTCAGATTAAATCGACCAAAAGATTTATTCTGATACTTCTCTTGGTAGACACTTTCTGGCTCAGATTAAATCGACCAAAATATTTATTCTGATGCTTCTCACAGTAGACCTTTTCTGGCTCAGATTAAATTGACCAAAGATTTATTCTGATATTTCTCTTAGTAGACCTTTTCTGGCTCAGATTAAATCGACCAAAGATTTATTCTGATACTTCTCCTAGTTAAAGTTGAGCTTAGGTTTAGTCTAATTTCTATCAATGATTATCCTGGATGGCATCTATAAGCCCATCTTCGACGTCTCCCTGTCACTTCTAGATGAAATTTATAAGCCCATCTCCTACGACTCTCCATCACCTTTGGATGGCATCTATAAGCCCATCTCTGACAATATTCTGTCACTCTCCAAATGGAATTTTTAAGCCCATTCTCGATATAATCAACCAACAATGTTGCTTCTTGCACAAGCGAGTGCAAATTTCTGGGCACTTAAGTGTTCAATCATCTTCTACCTTCAAGTTACGAATGACGAACATGCCAATCTAAATCTTCACGTTTAAGAAGATTGAACGAGGGTAGCTCTTATACCCCAAAATTTGCCCTCCCTTTTCCATTCAAGATATTCTCCTAGGGTTTCTCAAATGATCAAGGTGGCTCAATAATTGATCAGACAAATTCTCCTCCTAAGCATTGGGTCCACGACTAGGGTTTGGTATTTCTCAAGCAAGATTGGGTTTCCAAGGTATCAAGTGGATTCCATGGTGCTTCATATGTATTCAAGAATGCTCATATAAAATATCATGCCTTGTATCACAAGTTCTCTCAGTTAATTTCTTGGATGATCGAAAATCAATTGTATTGACCAAAAGTCAACATTTTCAAGATCAAATTCAAATGATTGTAACTTCTTCATTATTCAATATTTTTGAGTGGTTCTTTTTGTGTATGACTCTCCTTGACGTCATTCCCCAAATTCTCTTTACAAGTCAAGAACTGATTATGTACGGAGGATCATCAAAAATTTGAATACTTTAGAGGTTATTTTGCGAGTCTGACCTAATTTCAAGTAACTGCTGTCTGACTTTCAAAGATCATAACTTCATCAATTTTCAACATATTGAGACGATTATTTTGCACATTGTCATAAGGAATATCGTCTACGAGTCTCCTTTAAGAATTGAAGTCAAATTGCGCTTATAAGGAATGTCATATTGACTTAAAAGGTTTTGGACTTCTAACTTTAACCTGTGGTGCCAATTCCTCGATACCATAAACTTGAATCACTTTCGTAATAAACTTGGACTTAGGTTCATGCATTCTCAAAAACATTTTCTTAATCATGCCTTAATCAATTTAATAATACCTTGACATTTTTGTGAGAAGACTAAAAGTCATTCAATTTCATTCAAACCATTTTTCCACTTTGGCTTTTTACCTTACTATTTTCTCAAAGGATTAGACTCTTGTCAATATTTGTAGTGATGTGAACTACTATACTTCTATGATATGTAGTGAAGTGAGATATTTTCCACTTGGGTGTTGAGCGAAGCTTTGTTGATTTTTTAAAATCCAAGTTATATCCTCCACTTTGATGCAAATTCTCCTTTCTCATAATTATGGGTAGTAAGTATATTTTCCACTCGGATAAGACGATGATGTCTCGTCTCTTAAAATTAACCAACACACTTGTGTTTTAAATTTTTTAAAGGTGAACTACGTGTACCCTGATCCCCTATTGCACGAAAGGTGGTACGTAGGCACTAAAGATTCACAACCGCGACGAGTACAAAAATCATAAAAATGTTTCTTTTCTCATCTCCACCATCTATTTTTATACAACAATTTATAGCCAAAATACAAAGATTTTCAAAGAGGTTCCTGCAGAGTACCATAGATTTTTAGGGTGCTAATACCTTCCCTTTACATAACCAACCCCCGAACTTAGATTCTCTTCCCCTCTTTTGGGTTATTCGCTCATTTCCCATTCCTTTGGAAACAATAAAGCGCAGTGGCAATTTTTATTTTGATTTGTGTGAGTCAAATCAATCTAATGGCTTAGTCTCAACATTTCTACCGCTATAGAAAAAATGGCAACTTCACTGGGGAAAGATTGACCTATTGCTGGTACATCCCTAAGTGGGTTTAGCCTATGTTTGCTTATTTGTATATGTGCTATTATCTGTTGTATCCTATATGTTGTATATATGTTTGTCTGGATTTTTATGGTTTTTAGGGTGCTTGGTGATTTCTCATAAGTCCTATACCTGGACTTGGGAAAACTTAAGATAGGACGGACGGTATAGTCATGTTAACTTTGAGGGAGTAATCCTAAAAAAGGAGACATGAGATCGCCCACTCAGTGGATTCCCCTTTAACTGTAGTGTCGTTTACCGAGTAATCAGGAAGACGTGTTGCTTTCGACCTGGGAGCCTACTGAAACTGAGGACCGTAGAACCTTTAACCCATCTTGTCCTTTTAGGTGTAGTGCAGAAGCTATGACGGAGTAATCCAGAAATAGTTGTCATGCGATATTGTGCTCGGACGAGTTTTTCCTGAGAATATTGCTTATTACCGAGTCAATCGAGAAGTTGGTAATATCCGAAGGAAGGATGTAGACTCTGGAAACCTTTTAGAACCTTGTTCGGCAAGTGATAAACTTTTATATCATACCTCATGGGTATTACCTTCGACCTCATGCTCGTGACGTTAAACATATGAACCATGTTTGTGATCTTGTGTGTGATTGTTGCATCATGCATTCATGCACCCATTATCATCTTCTAAAAACATTTTGTTTCAAGGGACTTAAAAGTTGACTCTTTGTGAATATCTTAGGTAATTTTTTACTATGGATTCTGGAAAAAGAAAGACTAAGAAGTACAATTTCAAAGATCCCAAGATAGATGAGTTGATGAGTCTGATTCCCGAGATCGAGAGTTCTAAAGATTTTCGGAGGAAGTTTGGGTCCATCATTTCTCTTATGAATCTCAGTATGAAGAAGGGTCTTCTCTCGACTTTGGTCCAGTTCTATGATCCGATGTATCAATGCTTTACTTTCCCTGATTATCAAATGATGCCTACGTTAGAGGAGTATTCTTATCTGTTGGGTTTATCTATTACCGATCGTGTTCCTTTTACTGGTTTGGAGAGTGAGCCAAAATCCAATGAGATTGCTGCTTTGATCCATTTGTGGAAGTCTGAGGTTGAAGCCCACATGCCTACTAAAGGAGGGATTAGAGGATTACCCGCTCAGTTCTTATTGGATAAATCTTGCTACTTTTCTAGGATGAAGAGTACGGTTGGTTTCGAGGCTATCTTTTCTCTACTTGCATATGAATTGTTCTTATTTCCCAATGTCGACAAATTTATGGATATCAATGCCATCAGGATCTTTATGATTGGGAACCCAATCCCTACATTATTGGGTGATGCTTATTACTCTATTCATATTTGGGATTCTTATCATGGAAGGATGATCATTTGCTGAACACCTTTGTTGTATCAGTGGTTTATTTCTCACTTTCCTCAATCTGATGCTTTCTAGGATGTCAAGAAGGAACCTTGTTGGGCTCCGAAGATTATGGCCCTCACTCATTCAGATATTGTTTGGTATCATCAGGATTACCATGATGTAGACATTGTCAACGGTTGTGGTAGTTTCCCCAATGTACTTCTTCTTGGTACAAGGGGAGGAATTAACTGCATCCCTGTTCTTGCACAACGACAGCTTGGATATCCGATGAAGAATAAGCCAAATAGTATTCATTTGAGTGGTTTCTTCCTTAAAGAGGGATAATTTAATAAGGAAGCTAAGGAGAAGATTGTAAAGGCTTGGCGTCATATTCACAGGAAGGGTAGGAAGGACTTGGGACCTAGAAGGGCTGTTTCTTTGGAGCCTTATCTTCAGTGGGTACAAGCAAGAGCTATCTAGTTGAAGATGTCGTATTCTCGTGAAGCACCCATGCCTGGTATATTTGTGAAGACTACTCCTCCCCTATTAGATGATTTGGAAGAGCTTCAACTTGCTTTAGTCAAGATACAACAGGAAAAGGAAGCTTGGAAGAATAAGTGTCAGACTCTAGAAGTGTCCTACCGAGGAGACTTGAAGGAGAAAGATGACTTGATTGAGATTCTTAAGAGCCATACTGTAGAGGAGATGGAGAGGCAAGATGATTTATTTTCCTCTAGGGCTCAGTCCAGACTTAGTTTCTCACTTCTCGACTCTAGTGATTGGAAAGAAGTCGCTGATAGGTATACAAAAGAGAATAAGCGGTTGAAGGCTCAGATTGCAAGACTCACGTGAAAGCATCAGTGCTTGGGGTGATCTTCATCAGTTTTGCTTTCTTGGGATATTAGATTTTTATTTTATCTTGTACTTGGGATTATTGAAACTTGTACCAAAGGTTGTAATCCATTTTGAAGTTATTATAATAAAATTTTCAGTATTTCAAATGTGTTAGTACTTTGATATTTGCAAATTGTCTATAAATCTTTGAGTTCTTTGAAATATGAATAATAAAATAAATCATGTGCATTACATATCATGCATCATATTGTACATACTTATTTCATTTTTTTCATAGCCAGGTGTCTTACTGAGCTTCTTTACTTCATATAACAAGTCGTCTTACCGGTACAATACTCGGGCCAATTTTAGAAAGAAGATGGATAATCTAGAACAAGAGAATCGCAAGCTGCATGAAGAAGTTTCTGGTCTGAAGGTCGGTGTTGTACCCCAAAATTTTTCCTCTCATTTTACTCAACACATGCCTATTGAGATCCTCAACTTGCCCCAAGGATGCCCAAGAATTGATCAGACAAATTCTCCTCCCAAGGCAATGAACCCCCGACTAGGGTTTCCATTTTCATCAAGATGTTTGAGCTCCAATGGTCTCCAATGATTCCCATTTTCCTAACATGTCCTGAATATCATCCATGCCAAGTTTCATGCTTTTCACAATAAGTTAGCTCAGACAATTGCTCAAGTATTGAAAAATCAACTTTGCTAGGTCAAAAGTTAACTGTGACCTATATACAGTCAAACTTCAAGATTTTTGGTCAACATCAACATTTTGAAGTGATATACATCATTTGATCAAACGGTGATCATGATTCCTCAAGAAATGCTCCTAATTCATCAAAAGTCAAAAATAACAAATTAGGGTTTCTATAGGAAAAGTCAACCAAAATTTGACCAAGCATAACTTTCTCATAATTTATCAGAAATTTTCCAACCAAAGCTCATTTTGAAGAGAATCCAATTTCATACAACTTCTCTTCAGCCCTCAAGTCCAAGAAAAGCACCATTTGAAATATACAAGTTCATACATTACAGGTCATTTTTAGAAAGTCAATAAAAGCCACTTTTTGCCAAGACCTTTAACATCAAGATAACATCTTCAAAAATAAAATTGATCAAAAGAGGGATTGAAGTAGACCTCTGTGGATTTCAAAAAAGTACAAGATCATTATCATGAGGTAAACATTGAGCAAGTTATGGCTTTCCCAAGTTGGGAAAGTTTAGGAAATTTCAAGAAATATGCATTGGGCAAATTTGAATTTTTAAGGCAATGACTCAAATTCTTGAACTTAAAACATATTTCTAAGACCATAGAGGACTCCTAAAAACATTTTTTCATAGTCTTGACTTTATTTGCATTTTATATTAGTTTTATTTAATTAAAAATCAAATAAATAAAGATTATTACAAATAATATGTTTAAGGCTTGCTTTAATGCATGGAGGGGTCCCAATTTTTGTGTACAGCAAGGCCAAGATGTTTGCACTCATTCAAAATTCAAAAATGGACAAAACCCCATGACTTTGGCCAAGGTTACAAATGGCCATTCATGGCATTCAAGAGCTTGTCCATAGCTGTTACGAACATGGAATTTTCGTGTTCTCTCACCATTCTCTATATAAACAAGCTTTTGGCAAGCATCAAGGAGAGATACATGACCTGGAGAACCCCTGTCCAATTTTTAAAAAAAAACACTAAGTTGTCAAATTCGAATTTCCACTTCCAGCTTGTTTCAGTCCTAAACAAGTATCAAAACACGTTTCTGGAAGTCCCCTGGATCGATTCCAATCATCACCAAGCCTCAAAACAGTCTGAAGCACGTTATCACTACCTCACAGTTTGCATTTTTCTTTTGAATCTGATTTATTTGATTTATGTAATAAAAACACATTTTGATCATGCATTATTGACCACTCTTATATTTGCTAGCTATCTGCATGATTAGATTCGAGTTTTGGTGCAGGAATCAAGTATCACCATTTTTAGGGTTCCAAGCTTAAATTTGGGATTTTTGGAAATAGCCAAAATTGGACCTAACCAAGGGTCTTTGCGTGCTCAAGAGGTTCAGGCCAATTCATCCATGGCCTCACCATAAATTTATCATGCGTATTTTTTCTTGTTTTGATTGACAGGTTCTATAGTGACAGACAAAAAACTGTCACTATAGGTTATAGTCTAAAACGACAGACGAAGGAGGAAGAAGATTAGGTGTCAGTCCCCCACTGGAGGATTCAAGTTAGCGCGCGTTTTGTTTTTTTTCTCAGATAATGTTTGTTTTTTATATATAATATATTAATGTTATTATATGTTTGAATGACCAAGACAACCCAGTTGGTAAGCTAGCGCATGCGTAAAGGAGAGGACCTGGGTTCGAGCCCCAGGTCCAACAGTTTATTTTTTCTAATAATTATTCAACAGATCTAATGCATCTCCTAGCCAAACATCCACCATACGTCCTCAGATCCCACCCTTTGGATAATCTCAAAGCAGATCCAATGCTCCAGAATTGAAGATCCATGGTGCACTCTCTGAAGGCTGATTACGCTGGAATACGTTGGCATTTAGGCCAACACCTTTTGGCCTTGCAAAATTTTCAATTCACACCTCCCAGTTGGCCAAACAATACCAGGTCCATTCATATTTTTTTTGGTCTTTATTTCTTTATTATCATTTTATTTTAATTGTCTTAAATTCATTTTCTTTAATAATTAAAAAAAATCAAAAAATCAATAAATAGAATTAGGTTTTATAATTAAAATTAATTTTCTGAAAAAAAATTTAATTAACTAATTTGATTATTATAACTTGATAATTTTTATTAAATAAAAATTAATTAGATTTAGGTTAAGTTTTCAAATATTTTTTTTAACATAAAAAAAATGACAAAAATATTTTCTCTTTAATTGATAAGTTTTTAGGACTTAGATTTTATTCCCGTCTTAATTTTTTCGCGCGCTTATTTATTTTATTTTACTTTCCAATTAATGTAACTGTTAATGGTTTGTAATAGTTGTGAATTAGGTTTTCATTTACTATTTTTATTTACCACTTTCCCCCAAGTTTGGTTATGTAACCCCCTCCCCAAAGCCTTGTAATAGTTAAGTTTAAGATTCTCACATTTTATTTTTTCGCTACTATTAACTGTTAGATGTATGGATAATAGGATTGTATGCAAAAGATAAATCAAATGTTTAAAACAGTAGAACACCCTAACTGTACAAAGATAAATAAACTGAAATTAAACACTTGCACATGCTCACCCCTAGGGTATCTCCTACTTCGGTTGCCTCGGAAATACGGTCACTATTCTCGAACGTGAGAATTCTTAGTGACTGTCCTCTAATTCAGAGATCGCAAGTCCCTTTTGAAGGTTGCCTCGGTAAAAAAAAAGCGATCTTAGAACTTTAGGGCAGTTACTAAGAGATCTCGCCCTGTTGCCTTAAGTAACCGTAATCGTCCCTTTCGATTGTCCCTTTAAACTCCAACGATGGAGTTACCTACTATTTAATAGTAGGATAACACTGTCTAAAGGAAATAAGAAAACGAACCGTCTTTTTCGAGTAGGTAGAAACTTTTAAGTACTTGCTCAAAACAATCAATTTTTCACACTTACACTTCCAAACACTTTTCAAACAAAGTTTTCAAAAAACGCTTTATCACACTCTTGAGGACTTATATAAGGGTTACCATAAAGTGAAACACCGCACTAAGGAATTTTCAAAACATTTCAAAACACATACAAAAGCAATTTAAAAATGAGAAAGTACCTAAGAGCCCATGGAAAACCATGGATAGAAAGGGTGCTAACACCTTCCCTTTCTATAATCTACCCTCGTACTCAGAAACATCTCGAAAAAGGGTTTTCCTGTTCTTTTTCCCTTTTCCTTTGTTGGATAAAATAAAAGGCGGTGGCGACTCTTGCTTACCGCGACATTTGCGAATGCAAACACAAAACCAGTATTAAACAGTCAGTTCTGCCACCGTATTATAGAACTGGCGACTCTGCTGGGGAAATTATTATAAAAGTGGGGTTTACCTTAGGGTCTAGATCATTTCTAAATTGTTTGCTTGTTTGTTTGCTTGTTTGTTTGCTTTACTTTTAAGGGTATCTGTTTGGGTTGTTTGAATCCTAAACTCGGATCAGGGAATTCCTTTTATATAAGTAGCAATAAACTGTGAGGGAGCTATGTGGGGTATACCGACATGGTTGAAGCAGTAGCTACATTGATGCGATACTTTGGTGTTTACCAGTAGACCTTGAGTAATCAAGGAAAATATGGGGCCGCTGTGTGGTATCATAAAGTGTCAACTGACCTTAGCACCTTAATTGACCAACTTGGATTTTAGGACGTAGTGAGATAGCCGTCTTTGGTGTAAACCCAAAGTAGGTTGATACTCGATGCTACACTTATTGAGGTTTGACTCTTGAGTTTTTTTTGGTGGAAAGTTGTTATACCCCAAAATTTGCCCTCTCATTTTATCAAGATTTCCCTCACAAGACTTCTTGGACTCAAGACAAGATTAGGGTTTACTCAGCTCAAGACATCCCCTTGCACTGATAACCTGAAATTAGGGTTTGAGTTTTCCAAGGATTTTTGGACCATCAATGCTTCATGTGACTTTCATACTTCATGTTGGACTCCTAATATTGCTCATACCAAGTTTCGAGCCTTGAATCACATTTTTGACCAGTCAACTGGTCTATTGACCTAAAAATCAACTGTATTGGGGAAAAAGTCAACCATGGCCAATTTACAGTCAAACCTCATAATTTTTTATCCACATCAGCATTATAGACTCATATGAACCATTTAATCAAGTTTGGACCACAACTCCTCAAGAAATTTGATCAAATCATCAAAAGGGCAAAATGGTCAAAATTAGGGTTTTGACTGAGAAAGGGCAATTTCTGTTTTTAACCTAGCCAATGACCAATTGGGTTCAAGCATGATTTCAAGGATCCAATGGCATCATCTTGACCTAATCATAAGGTTCAAAAGATCTCAAGTACATAGGATTGACAGATGAATTTTCCAGTCAACTGATCAAAAATCAACTATACACTGAAAAGTCAAACTTTGACTTTTTGGTCAAAATCAAGTGCCAAAGGTCACAATTCATAAAAACATGTCAAAATGTGAAACTTGTTGACCAAGAAACCTAAAATTGCAAATTAGGGTTTTAATTTGAAATTTTTCATAACTTAGAAATTTTCTAAGTGTTGAAAATTTCTTATTTTTTCCCAACTTTTCCCAACTTTATCACCATGATGCAATTGGATTCAAAGAAAACTTCCAACATGAGAGTTGTAGTCCTCCATTAAACCTACAACTTTTATTCACAAATTTTTCCCAAAGGATGCTTGGATCTCAAGTTATGATTTTGTGAATAGGGGTCCATAAACTTTTTAACTTAGTGAAATTTTGCCCTAGTTTAGGCAGGTTTTTGACCTAATTTCATGGCAATTATTCACCTAGTTCCAAGAGGTATCTCAAAATTCATTTCAAAGATGGATTGTAGAGAATGTTACAAGCTTTCCAAAATGTCCAAGAACTCTCCCAGATCATTTATGGTTAGGGAGAATCGAAGAAGGGAAAATGGCAATTTATCACTTTTATTCAAGGCATTTTCACAATGGTTCAAGTTGCAAATTTGTCCTAGCATGCTTGTACTTGGTATTACAAGTCCTAATACCTTCTACACTCCATAATTAAATGCAAACTCAATGGATAATGGTCTTGTTTTGACTTTTGAAACATTGCACAATGAATTAATCCAAAAATGGCATAAAGTTTATAATACTACTTTGATAAAGCAAGCCTTTTTGAAACTTTGCATTTCTTGAGCCATGGACCTGATCTTTTGTTGCAAGCAAGATACACAAACATCAGGCAAAGTACACCAACCCTCTACAGTCCACAAGCTAGCCTGTACAGGCCTTTGGCATGGTCATGTCAACTTTCTTCAAAAGCAAGCAAATTTGCAAAAGTCAAGTGAACTGGTCCATCTGATAAAGGCAAGGCTTGGCTTCATTTCAAACCACTTCAGAAACTTATTGCAAGCAGAAAGCACGAATTGCTAACATCCCAAACACTCTCAAACACCAAAATCACAAGTTCCTGCCCAAATAGGGCATCTTCTGCAGAACCTTTTCCAAATCAATATTGGCTCGTGCGTTTTGCTTTGAAACACTTCAAACACTTTACATACATCCTACCTAAGTTGTCCAGGCCTTTGTCTTGCAACTGTGAGCTCAGTTTCACACTTCACCATTTTCATTGTGCAAGGTTGCAGGTTGACTCGTGCAAGGAGTTTCAAGCATCTTCAAGGCAAGCTGATCATTGGAGAAGCTTGAGGGAACTTCAAGGAAGCTCACACAATCTTCAGGCCTCACTCAAAGCCCCCACATTGCCATATCCAAACTCAACTGAACAAGATTTGAACACAGGGCGCGCGCGAAGAAGCAAGGACAGGGATGAAGTTGGTGTTCTGGGCCTGGCGCCTTGGGCCTTTCACTTTCCACACCCCCTTGTTTCCTATTTGCACCCCCCTTTGCATTTTTGATATTTTTCATATTTTCTTTTTATTTTTGTGTTTATTGACTTTATTATTTTTTTCTGAACATTAAAAATCCCAAAAATATTTTCTTAATTTTTGCATTTTTATTTTATTTTATTTATTATTATTTTTTGGCATAAAAATAGTTTATTAGGTTTATAGAATTTATTTTCTTAAATAAACTTGTAAATAATAATAAAATACTTAATATTTTATTTCATATTTTATACACATTAAATATTTATTTTTTCATACATATTTAATTTTTTATATTTGTACATAATATTATTATTATTTTTCTTGAACAAAATGAATAAAATAATAATAGAAAACATATTTTCTTTTAAATCAAAAAAATTAGGGTTTCCCCTTTCAAAAATAACAATATTATTTTTTCTTATTTTTAGGACTTAATTAATTTATTTTTCACATACATAAAATTAATACAAAAAAAACATTTTTGCATACATACATTTAATTGCATATTTAAATAATTGTTTATTTATTTATTGTACAATAAATTCAATTGGGTTGTAATAGTGAATTAGGGTTTTATTTTTTTGCAAATATCCCCATTCAAAAACTTGTATCCCCCCTCCCATAATACTGTTGTAATAGCTTAGCTTTACTTTACGCAATTTATCGCATTATATACATGTTTAGTAAATTAGGGTTTGTATGATAAGACAAAAATCAAAACAAATAGCATGACCTAATACAAAGACAAACAAATGCATGAAAATGACAACACATTTCACACAAGCACCTCTAGGGTTTCGCCCACTTTGTTGCCTTAAAAATGGCCATGGTATGCATGCAAGGTATCTTGACAAAATCAAACAAAACAAAAGATCATAGTCCCTCTGTGATCGGTGGATCTGGAACTGACTGTTTAATGCTGGTTCGCGAAATGTCGCGGAAGCAAGAGTCGCCACCGTCTTTTATTTTCTCCAAATGGAAAGGACAAAAGCACAGAAAAATTACTTAAAGAGATTGCTCTCGGTTCGGGAGGTAGATTATAGAAAGGGAAGGTGTTAGCACCCTTTCTATCCATGGTTATCCATGGGCTCTTAGACACTTGCTCATTTGTGTTTTCAAAATGGTTTGTTTACTTTTCAACTGTGGGTTTTAAAAAAAGTTTCTTTGAAAATTTCAGTTCGACTCTTGTATCGGTCCTCAAGAGTGTTTGAAAAGTTGCTTTCGAAAGCTTTTTGAAAAGGTGTCGGTGTGAAAAGTATTTTTGAATTTGTTTTTGAAATTAGAGCAAGTATCTAGAGTCGTCTACCTACCCTAAGGAATTCGTCTGTGTAAATGTCCTTAAAGTAGTGCCATCCCACCATTGAGAGGTAGGTAGCACCACCGTTGGAGGTGTTCGGGTCAATTCGAAGGTTCGGGACATGGTGATCACCAGAGCAATAGGAAGACACCTTAGAAGCTACCCTCATGCCAGGTTCCCGGATCACGAGGACTTACTAAGACATCCTCTACTCGATGATCACCTTTCGAGGCAAGGCAACCGTGAGGCGTACCCTAGGGGTGGTGTGTGATTTGTGTGTCATGTTCATTTATTTTGTCTTGTTCATGTCATGGGTGATCTACGCTTTTGTTTTTACTTTGTCATTCATTCTTGCATGCATTTATTAACAGTTAAAAAATTGCGAGAAATGTAAAGTTCCTAAGCTATTACAAAGGCGCGGGTCCACATCGCCAAAATTAAAAACCAGGACCCGATTTGACAGAAAATAAAGAAATAAAGTGCGAGAAATAAAATGTCCGAGTTTACAAGGATTTGGGAGAATTACATTAATATTATAAGGAAAAGAAAATAAATGCGCGAATTGGAACTAAAATTGGAAGCGAGGGCGTTGGACCCTTTTTAATGAAATTAAATTATTAAATTAATTAAATAAAAATGAAAAAAGAGAAATTATTTTGATATTTTTTGTATTTTATGGTTTTTTATGGGAATTAAATGAAATTAACTAATTAACCCTAATTCTACAACTTTTATTTATTAAGAAAAACATGTTAAAATTTAAACCTAAAATTAACTTAATTAATTAATGGCAATTTGATTTATGAAAATAAATAATTAATTAATCATGGTGAGAAAAAAGAAAAAGAATAAAAAAGACTCAAAACCCTAATTCTACGCCTTTTTTAATTTTATTAAGAAAATATTTGAATTAAACCTAAATTTAAATCTAATTATTTAGTGAGATTTATTTACAAAAGATAATATTTAAATAAAACATATTTTAATTTTTGTCTTTTCTGATTTTTTTACTATTTTTATATTTTGCGAAAATAAATTAGTTTAAAGAATTAAAGAGAAATCAATTAAAACAAATAAAATAGGAAAATATAAAAAAGAATAAAAAAAGCAAACCATGGGGGGTCTGTCCCCAAATTGGAGGGTTTTGTCCAGCAATCAGGCCCATTAAGCTTTTGGCCTTGTTGACCTTTTGACTAGCGTGTGGCATGTTTGACCAACGAGTATGGTGCTCCTCTGATCAAGGCCAATGGATTAATCTCAGTGGGCGCATGACATAGTTGGATCAGGGGTTGTATGGTGGAACCCTGGAAGCGAACTACACACAAGCATGTTTATAAAAATAATATGGAAAGGGATGGGGGACCTGGGATTCGAACCCAGGTCCCAGGGATTACCACCACTATGCTTTGCCAACTGCTCCAACTGCGCTTTTTGTTTATAATATAACTAACAATTAATATAAGAGAAAATAAGAGTTAGTGGACAATTCAGCGCGAAAATTTAAATAACCCAATCATTGCCTTACACATCAGCGTCTTCTTCCTCGCTTTGCTTTTTCCTGAAACATAACAAAGGTTAGCGGGGGTTTTAAACCCCCTCAAAACATACAGTTTTCAATAATAGCGAATAGCTCGTCTTGGATCAGAAATTAGGCGCGACCATGGCAATCGATTCGTCCAAGTGTCCTGGTTTTGATCAAGGTATTGGGAAGTCCCAATTTTACAGTATATAAGAATACCCAATTCGAAGCTTGAAGAACCCTAGTTGGCATCAATGGTGAAATCTCCAATAGTGCACAAAAACTCAATTAAAGTATGCAGTTAGCTTTAGAATCCATCCATTAGTATGAATCCATAAAAGAAATGCAATGAAAATGCTTGAATATTGAAATACGAATATGCATATTATATGAAAAATTCTGAGTTCTGTATACCGATTCAAGGTGCTATGCACGTGGAAAGCTATCCAGTCAGACTCAGTAATGTCTTAGGAAGGTGATGGAATGAGTTTCTTGCCTTGAAAAGCCTTGCAAATGTGTTTTCAGTTTTGGAATTTCTTGCTAAAAACTCAAACTTTGTTATGGATTTTTGGCGCAGCTGGGAGGTCCTGGATACTAGGGTTTTCATCAGTATATATGTGTGAATGATTAGGGTTGGAAATTTGGTCCAAAGAATCCTTGAATTGATGAGAAAATATTTGATTTTCCATGCCATAATTTTCCAATCTTTTCATGCATATTTGCTACCAAATCATGTTCAATTACCAAGATTTTTTCCAAATCTGATCATGCACGAAATATTGAAGTTATCCTATGCACAAAAAGATTTGATTGACTTGCTTTGATATTTTCCACCTATTTATTTTAATTAAATGAATTTTTAGCCATTAAAAATCCAAATAAATAAATAAAAATGATAAAAAACTTCCCTTTGGGCCAAATGGTCGTGCACATGTTTTGGATGATGGATTTTGGAAGAAAAAGAGGCCCATTAGCATTTTTAAGACTTTTGAAGCAATGTTGACTTTTCAAAATATCCAAAAATTTCCCAACTTCCACAAGGCATAACTAGCTCAATTTTTAAGCTTTGCTCATGTTCTTGGACATTTTGGAAAGGCATTTGAGTCCTCTAACCAATGCCTTTGGTCCCATGTCATTTTGATTTACCAATCTCAAGTTATGGCCTTTGACTTAAAGTCCCTTTTTGTTGACTTTTGAAAATGACCTACAATGTTGAAATTGATAACTTTTTGTGAGAGCATTTCTTGGACTTGAAGTATGAAGAGGAGTTGTAGGAAATTTCTTTCTCTTCAAAATGAGCTTTGGATGGAATTTTTCTGATAATCCATGTGGAAGTTATGCCTTGGTCAAGTTACAGTTGACTTTTTCAACTTTCCAAATATGGAAACTTTTGCATCTTGAGACTTTTTGAGCCAAACTTTGAGAATCATGATCAAGCATTGATCAAATGATATTTGTGGCTTCAAAATGAGATGTTGACCAAAAATTTGAACTTTTGACTGTCAAATGACCATTTTGCCCCTACAATTGACTGTAGTGCAATTAGGGTTTTTGACTGTGCAATTTTGTGCTGTAAGTCTTGAAACTTGGCATGAGGATGCTTGACCATGTTTGTAAGCATGTGGGACTTGATTGGACCCTTGGAAACTTCATTTTCTTTGTCAGAACCAAAACCCCAATTTTTTACTGTTAGGAGGCCCTTGAACTGTGCAACCCTTGGGGAGTTTTTTGAAGCTTTGACTTGGCAAATCTTGAAGAATATGGGAGGGCAAATTTTGGGGTACAACAGTTGCCCCTGTTCAATCTTCTTAAACCTGAGGATGCAGATTGGCTGACGTGCCTTTCGTAATCCGAAGGTGGAAGATGATTGAACACTAGAGTGCCTAGAAATTTGCGCTCACATAGTAGCAGTGTGATGGTGGAATGGGCTTATAGATGCCATTTGGAGATTGATAGATAGGATGATGGGCTTATATATGCCATGCTGAGAGATGATGGATAGGTGGATGGGCTTATAGATGCCATCTGGATGTTGGTCGCGTAAGAGATTCCTTAGCGAGAACTTGCGTACCTGCAAAAGAAAATGATTACCTGACCTGTTACAAGAGCTGGTCTTCAAACTCTTTGTAAGGATGTGTCCTGACTGGTTACAGGAGCTGAATCTGGAGCTTCAAACGGTGATGAATGAACCAGGGATGGTTACTAGCTCAACAGGAACGCTGAGAGAACCTTGGATGATTACTACCTCAACAGTATCGTTGAGCGAATCTTGGGTGACTTCAACCTCAACAGTAACGCTGAGAGAATCTGGGGACGATTACTACCTCAACAGGAACGCTGAGAGAACCTTGGGCGACTTCAACCTCAACAGTAACGCTGAGAGAATCTGGGGACGATTGCTACCTCAATAGTAACGCTGGGAGAATCTGGGGACGATTACTACCTCCGCAGTAACGGGGAGAGAACCATAAGCGACTTCAACCTCAACAGTAATCATTGAGAGAACCTTGGGCGATTTCAACCTCAACAGTAATCATTGAGAGAATCTTGGGGATAATTACTACCTCTGCAGTAACGGGGAGGGAACCATAGGCGACTACAACCTCAACAGTAATCATTGATAGAATCTTGGATATCTTCTACTGAGTCTTTATCAGGAAAATCTGTTAGGGGTCGATTTAGCTGGACTAGAGAAGGCCTTGGACTGGATAAGAAACAGAAAAATCTTAGGGTTGATTTAACTGAACCGGTCTAGGTCTTGAAATCTTCAACTGGATAAGAAACAGGGAGATCTTAGGGTCGATCTGACTGAACCAGAGAGGGCCTTTGACTGGATAAGAAACAGAAAAGTCTTGGGGTCGACTTAACTGAACCGGTCTAGGTCTTGAAATGTCTTCAACTGGATAAGAAACAGGGAGATCTTAGGGTCGATCTGACTGAACCAGAGAAGGCCTTTGACTGGATAAGAAACAGTAAAATCTTAGGAGCGATTAAACTGAACCGGTCTAGGTCTTGAAATGTAGCTTGAGAACTTAACTGGATCTTTCCTGAAAGGTAAAGGTCAGTCATATGCAATGCATGATATGGATCAAGCAATGATGTTCTCAACATAAATGAGATTTGTAAGGTGTAATGCCTATATGCATACTATAATGTATGAAAATGCGATGTTTATGAATGTTTTTGTCTAGGAAAATAAATCCTTGACGGGTGCCGGGAAGTCACATCCGGGGCTGATGTTGGAGAATAGTGCTTTGTTGTTTCCGCTGGGGATGATAGTTGCAAGCATACCGGTAGGAGAAGATAACTCCGTTGGGGAATAAACTTGGCGAATGGATTACTCTGCGGGGAGAAAATTATTCTAACGATCTTGCTGGGGAACAATACTCTGGGGAGAAAAGTACGTTATTCTGCTGTTGAGATGTTGACGGTAACTTCGTTGGGGATACCGTCGTTATGTTGGAAGTGTTAATAGACTCCGCTGGGGATAAGAAGACTCCGTCGAGGACGCTCTTTCTGTGGCTTTTGGCTGAGGATAACCCAGTTATATCCTGGTAGGGAAATAACTCTTTGAATAAAGCCGGGGGACGCGTTCGTGCTCCGCGGGGATAAGCTTCCAGAATCTACTGGGGATAAGCTTACTGCTTGGGGAGATGGATTCCAACTTTCTTGGGGAAGCTGGATTGGATTCTCC
Organism: Vicia faba; assembly: GCA_948472305.1. Taxonomy (NCBI): domain Eukaryota; kingdom Viridiplantae; phylum Streptophyta; class Magnoliopsida; order Fabales; family Fabaceae; genus Vicia; species Vicia faba. The sequence continues at coordinate 1,422,076,634 of OX451735.1, forward strand.
TGGGGAAGTTTTGAGCTGTACCGGGGGATTCCACTGAATGTTTGGTATACCGCCGGGGAACAATCTTTAGGTCAAGACTGCCGGGGATGCTTGTTAAGGATGCTTGTATATTGCTGGGGAATGTTGAGATCTGCGGGAGGATACCCAACTTCCTTAAGATTGACTGTAACTTTGCTTGGGGAGAGTGTACTGACTTGCTGGCTCACTCTCTGGGGATTTAAGATATCTGATTGTGTTGTTCAGCTGAACCTACCTTGGTACCTTGGAGGATAGAACAATTAGATTGCTTAGACAACTCTTTATTGCCCCTGCTTCTAATGTTACCTGTAATTAATCCTTTGTTTTGTATGCAAATATTCATGAGTTAGCAAATTATTGTCAACGCATATATCACAAATTGAACCTTGGACGTTCTTCGCAAAACAAAACAGAAAAGGAAAAACAATTGGCAATTTTAACTGAAAAGTGTATTTTTATTGATTTTGAATTTGCCTGTAAATAGGCGTTTTATATACAAGAGGTTGACGTCCTAGTAAGAGAACGCCGCCGAACAAAAGAGTTTATACAAATTTTGTACAAGAGAAAATAAAACAGCTGTGTGAAATGAATGATCCCACTGGGTTTCAACTTTGTTATCGCCTTTATAACTCCGAGCATCTCATCACTTGATGACCTTAGTTGAAGATGAAGCTGACTGATCGATGCCGTCTGAACTTGAAGTAGATACCGGATTCTGGATGCAAAGTGATCCAATGAGACATAGTATTACGCTTTATCCCTAACTTTTGCCTGGACCGCCCTTTCGGGTTTTCAGTCCACCGGGATAGCCATTTTTGCCCAAGCCGCCTTTTCAGGTTTTCGACTTGCCGGGTGTACAGATTTTTTTTCATTTCATCCCTTTATTTTGCCCGAACCCTTTTGGTTCGCCGGGAAGCCCTAATTTTTGCCTAGGCATGTCAGCCTAGCGGGTCTTTATTCATGCGTAGTATCTTTTTACTATGTCTGCATTGGCGGGGTGAGGAAGGTCGTCACCATCCATGTTGGTTAGAATCATGGCTCCTCCTGAGAACACATGTTTAACCACAAATGGCCCTTCATACGTAGGGTCCATTTGCCCCTTGGATCACTCTAAGGAAGGATGATTCGCTTGATTACTAGATCCCCAACTTGATACTCTTGTGGTCTGACCTTTTTGTTAAATGCCCTGATCATCCGTTTCTGATACGTCTGACCGTGGCAGATAGCAGCAAGTCTCTTTTCATCAATAAGGTTTAACTGATCAAGTCGTGTCTGGATCCAATCATCTTCGTTCAGATTTGCATCCTTCATTATCCGGAGAGAGGGTATTTGCACTTCGATCGGTAAGACTGGCTCCATACCATAAACCAAGGAGAAAGGAGTTGCCCTGGTTGACGTCCTGGCTGAGGTACGGTACCCATGTAGAGCGAACGGTAACATCTCGTGCCAATCTTTATAGGTCACTGTCATCTTCTGCACGATTTTCTTAATGTTCTTATTTGCTGCTTCTACAGCCCCATTCATCTTTGGTCTGTAAGGAGAAGAGTTGTGGTGCTGTATCTTAAACTGCTCGCAGAGCTCAGTGATCATCTTGTTATTGAGATTGGTACCGTTGTCTGTAATAATTCTTTCTGGGACACCGTATCGACAGATCAAATTATGCCGAATGAACCGTGCCACAACAGTCTTGGTTACCGTCGCGTAGGATGCTGCTTCAACCCACTTCGTGAAGTAATCAATCGCCACCAGAATGAAGCGATGCCCGTTGGATGCCGTAGGTTTAATCTCACCGATCATGTCTATGCCCCACATTGCAAACGGCCAAGGCGCAGTCAGAACATTCAAAGGAACTGGAGGAACATGCACCTTGTCTGCGTATATCTGGCATTTGTGGCATGTCCGAGAGTGTTGGTAACAGTCAGCTTCCATGGTGGACCAGAAATACCCTGCCCGGAGGATCTTCTTCGCCATAGTGTGCCCACTGGAATGTGTGCCAAAGGTCCCTTCATGTAGCTCTTCCATGATCCTTTCTGCTTCATTCTTATCCACACAACGCAGTAAGGTCGAATCATGGTTTCGCTTGTACAAGATGCCGTTGCTAAGGAAGAACTTCGCTGCGAACCTCCTCAGAAACTTCTTATCGTTGACAGATGCACCCTCAGGGTATTCCTGAGCTTCTAGATATCTCTTCACCTCATGGTACCAAGGCTTTTCGGTTACCAACTCAGTCTCGAGATCACAACAGTATGCCGGTTCGTCCAGTTTCCAGATGATGATCCGGGGAGCCTCATTATCCCATTTGACCTTGAACATAGAAGACATCGTAGCTAACGCGTCCGCCAACTGATTCTCCTCTCTTGGGAAATGTTCAAAGGTTATCTTCGTGAAGTGGGGGATCAAGGTCAACACACACTCCCTGTAAGGAATAAGGTTCGGATGTTTCGTATCCCACTCTCCTTTGATCTGATTGATTACAAGAGCGGAATCTCCGAAGACACTCAGAAACTTGATCCTTAAGTCGATCACAGCTTGAAGACCCATGATGCATGCCTCATACTCCGCCATGTTGTTGGTACAGTTGAAACATAGTTGGGCAGTGAGTGGAGTATGAGTGCCTTGAGGGGATATGATTACAGCGCCGATACCGTTACCCAAAGCATTGGAGGCTCCGTCAAAGTGCATAGACCATCGGGATCCTTCCTCAGGTCCTTCATCCGGTCCAGGTATTTCACAATCAGTCACTATCATGATGCTCTCGTCTGGAAACTCGAAGTTCATTGACTGATAGTCGTCTACTGCTTGATGTGCCAAGTGGTCTGCCAATACACTTCCTTTGATGGCTTTCTGAGTCGTGTATTGAATGTCGTATTCTGTCAAGATCATCTGCCATCTTGCTATTCTCCCAGACAGAGCAGGCTTTTCAAATATGTACTTTATAGGATCCATCTTTGAGATCAACAAGGTAGTGTGAGTCAGCATATACTGTCTCAGCCGGCGAGCAGCCCATACCAAAGCGCAACAAGTTTTCTCAAGCAGTGAGTATCGGGTCTCACAGTCGGTAAACTTTTTGCTAAGGTAATAAATGGCGTGCTCTTTTCGGCCAGACTCGTCATGCTGCCCCAGCACACACCCCATTGAGTTGTCAAGCACTGTCAGGTATAGTATCAGAGGTCTCCCCTCAACCGGTGGCATAAGGATGGGTGGTTCTTGGAGATACTCCTTGATTCTGTCAAAAGAAGTCTGACATTCATCATTCCAACGTACTACCTGATCTTTCTTCAGCAGCTTGAAGATTGGCTCACAAGTAGCAGTCAGGTGTGAGATGAACCGAGCAATGTAATTCAGGCGTCCTAAAAAGCCTCGGACCTCTTTCTCTGTCTTAGGAATTGGCATCTCTTGAATAGCTTTAACCTTGGCAGGGTCCACTTGAATGCCCTTATCACTTACAATGAAGCCTAGCAACTTCCCAGATCTTACCCCGAAGGTGCACTTGTTCGGGTTCAACCTCAGCTTGTACAACTTCAGACGGTCAAACAATTTCTGCAGATGATCTAGGTGCTCTTCCTCAGTCTGGGACCTTGCGATCATGTCGTCAACATACACTTCTATCTCATGATGGATCATGTCATGAAATAAAGCAACCATGGCATGTTGGTAGGTTGCCCTAGCGTTCTTCAGTCCAAAAGGCACGACCTTGTAGCAGAAAGTGCCTCACTGAGTAACAAAGGTAGTCTTTTCCATGTCTTCAGGTGTCATCTTGATCTGATTGTAACCTGAAAAGCCATCCATGAAAGAGAACATCTTATGTTGAGCTGTATTGTCAACAAGGACATCAATGTGACGTAGGGGGAAGTCATCTTTGGGGCTGGCCCTGTTCAGATCCCTGTAGTCGACACACATTCTGACCTTACCGTCTTTCTTTGGTACCGGTACCACATTAGCAACCCACTGAGGGTAAGAAGTCACTGCAAGGAAACCAGCGTCAAACTGTTTCATAACCTCGGCTTTGATCTTCTCAGACATCTCTGGACGCATACGGAGGACCTTTTGCTTAACCGGAGGGCAGTCTTCCTTAGTAGGCAAGTGATGGACCACAATATCGGTATCCAACCCGGGCATGTCTTCGTAGGACTAGGCAAAGATCTCCATATAATCATGTAGCATCTGAGTCAACCGTTGCTTCACGCTGAGCTCTAGGTTGGCACCAATCTTTACCTCCTTCCTGTCTGCCTCAGTACCCAGATTTATTGTTTCCACAGGCTCTTCGTGTGGTTGAATTGCCCTCTCTTCCTGAAGTAACAGTCTTGCAAGCTCGCCAGGCACTTCGCAATCATCTTCACCTTCGTCTTCGGCTAAGTTGATCGGATTTTCGAAGTCATAAGTGGCAGTAGCAGAGTCGTTATCAGTGAGATCCGGAGTGGATTGAAACCTGTATGAGTGAGTGTGTGTAAATACAGCTGTTTTTGAATATATATAAAGGAAGGAAAGAAAGAAAAGGAGCATAAGATTTGAAATGCGAGAAAACGTCCAAGATCTTTATTTATGATATATGAAATGACAATTTATATGCCCTCACAAATGAAGCCACGGTGCCCCGGGTAAGACACCGAGCCATAGAGTTTTAATTGTTTATTACAAATAACAAAACAAAGAAGTTTATTACTGCGTAACAAAAGTAACAGGAGTATGGTCCTTAGCAATCCAATTGGTCAATCCGCCATCAGTTGTCGGGTAGATCCAGCTATCGAACTCAGCTTCATCCACTTCAATATCCTCCCCAACAGCATTCACCCCTGGGTTGGTAATAAGCACAGGAGGTCTTCTGGTCTTTGCCGTCCGCATAGCTATCTGTCCCTCTGCAGTAAAACCCAGTCCAAATTTGTCAGTTTTCTGTGTAAAGTCGGGAAGCCTGCCCCAGTTAGCACATTCACCTTTCTGAACTACAGCCCGGGCATCCTTCAGGGAAGCCATCTTCAAAGGAACATCCTCTTCGACCGCTGTTTCTGCTGCTGAAATTGGAAGTACCTCCTCGAAATGCTGAAAGGGGGTTTCAATAAACTCCCCGTCCATCTCAATATATCTGAAGGAATTCAAATGGCTCACCATATACTCCTCTTCTCCTTGCACGGTGACGATCTTCCCTCTGACGGGGTACTTGAGCTTCTGGTGCAAGGTAGAGGTCACTGCCCCAGCTTTATGGATCCAAGGTCGACCCAATAGACAAGAATACGATGGACGGATATCCATCACATAGAAAGTAGAGTCGAACACCTGAGAACCCACCCAGATAGGAATGTCAACCTCTCCATGGACCATCCTCTTGGAACCGTCAAAGGCTCGGACGATAATATTGCTAGGTTTTAGTTACAGGCCTTCACAATCCAAACGGTCTAAGGCCTTCTTGGGTAGCACATTCAAGGAAGAACCAGTGTCCACCAACACGTGCACCAGAGTAGTGCCCCTGCATTCAATAGAGACATGCAGAGCATCGTTGTGGTCTCTTCCCTTGGCAGTAAGGTCAGCATCTGAGAAACCCAAGCCATTGTCCGCTGTCAGATTTGCTACGCAATCGGTAAATTGAACGACAAATGTCTCCTGTGGCACATGGGCCGTCTTGAGAAATGAAATTAAGGCCTTAGCATGGGCCTCTGAGCACAGGAGCAAGGAGAGCATGGAGATCTTGGAGGGCGTATGCCCCAGTTGTTCCACAACATTTAAGTCACTCTTCTTTATTATTTTCAGGATTTCCTCCATCTCTTGCTGGGAGGCTTCAGCAGTTATAGGTATTGGTGCCTCCATCCGGGCAGGCTCGTCTTCAATTTCTTTGCCCCGAGCATTGGATGACTCGGCAGCAGGGGAAACAACTTGGTCAGAAACAGGAACAGGTACACTTGTAGGTGTTATAAGGAGGGGTCTTCGAACAGCTGGTGGTGCAATGTCAGGCGAGAAGAGCCTGCCACTGCGGGTAACCTTGGCTGGACCAGTGATATCGCAGATACTGGCGCCAGTGTTGAACTCTTGTTTGATTCCATTCACATACACATCTGCCCCATAGTGCCAGGGGACAACTTTATCAGATACGTAGGGGAGAGGCCCCAGAACAGTAATAACAACAGGTGCGACAGTCATGATTTGGACGGGCTTCCTTGGGAGAGCCTTGATTGGATTATTGAAGATGGTAATAACAGAAACTTCTTCTACCGGAACAAACTGAACAGCGGGCTTCTTGAATAGAATCTCTTTGCTGTCCATTAGGATTTGGATGCCCAACTTCAGCAAAGGACAACCAGATAGGGAAACATCACAGAACAGGCAACCCTCACTGCAACCCGGAAATAAACCGGCCAGCAGTAGGTTCCTCTTGACAATCTTCCAAGGAGTAGCTACATCATCCACAGAAACGGCGTACACATCTTCATCAACAGCATTTACCCCATGCTGAGGCATAGGAGCAGTCACCACATTCGGCCTCTCGGGCGCTTCAAACTGTATCTCCTTTGCATCAATAAGGTCTTGCACCTTATTCCTCAAGGCCCAACAATCATCAGTGGAATGCCCCGGGCTATCGGAGTGATAAGCACAGTGGGCATTTGGATTGTATTTTGGGGAGGCAGTGTTCACAACTTTTGGGGCCTCTCTGACAGTCACTAGGTTGGTGGATAGCAACTGTGGCAAGATCTGCGACAAAGTCATACTCAAACAGGTGAATTCTCTTCTAGGTCTTTCAGCCCTTGGAGGATTGGTTTGCCGAGGAGCGGCAGCAGGTTTAGCAATCATCACCGCATTGACAGATTGGCGGCGCTCAAGTTTCTCTTGTTTTCTGGACCCGTATACAGCACTGGCCTCCTTTTTGAAGGGTTTCTTCTCAGAACTTGAAGATGCCCCTTTTGGAATCTTACCAGACTTCAACCCAGCCTCAATTCTCTCTCCGGTCAGAATAAGATCAGTAAACCCTGCAGATGAGTTACCGATAAGATGGTTGAAAAATGGCCCAGATAGGGTCCCCAGGAACATGTCTACCAACTCCCGATCAGTCAACGAAGGCTGCACCCTGCCAGCCAGATCCCTCCACTTCTGTGCGTACTCTTTAAAACCTTCGCTTGAACCTAGCGACATACCCTGGAGTTGGGTACGTGTAAGGGCAAGGTCGGCATTATATTGATACTGCTTATAGAAAGCAGTAGCCAACTCCTCCCAGTTACGAACCTTGGTCCCATCCAGCTGATGGAACCATTCGAGATGAGTCCCTGAAAGACTCTCCTGGAAGAAGTGGATCCACAAATTCTTGTCCACTGAGTACGGTTGAATCTTCCGCACATACGATCTGAGGTGTAGCTTGGGACAAGACGCCCCGTCATACTTGGTAAAAGATGGTGCTTTGAACTTATGAGGAATGATCACACCAGTAGACAAACCCAAATCTCCGAAATCCAGCCCAGGCACCTGTTGGATCTCCATAGCATTCAATCTGTCTTCCAACTGCTTATATCTGTCTTCTGCAGGAGGATATTGTTCCTCATCAAAATCAGTCTCGTTGTCGGAGACTACCGGACTAGGACCTTTTCCCTCTTGAGGACCACCCTTGCCTATAGAAGAACCAGCCTCTTCATTCTGCAGAGTGTTGCCAAACCTTCGGCCCGAGTTGAAAAGAACAGTTCTTCTCTTCCTCTTCTTCTCCTTCTTCAGGAGCAGAGCCTTCAATTCTTCTTGGCCCTGAGCCAAACCCATGATTAATTCCTGAAATTGCGCATTCTGCGCCTGAAGAGCTTTGATGGACATCTCAGTTGATGATGAGTCAGGATTCATGATGCTGAAATAAACAACGAAGAACGGTAAGCAACCTGAAAAGAAGAAAACCTGCTATGCACATGATGAATGGAATGCATATGATTTATGTTTTCAAAGACAATCGGGAATCAACTTTGTAAACAAAAAGGAACACACTTCATTAGATTCAACTTTGAAACTTAAATTGTTCAACAGGTTGCCCTTAGGCGTTACATGAAAGGGAAATACTGAAAAGGGAAATAAAACTGTAAGAGAACATCCAGAGCTCCCTATTGATCCCATGGTCTCCTCTTCTCAGTACGGATGTAAGCATTCAAAGCTCGTTCATTCTCCAACTGCTTTGTCAGCTTCTGGATCTTTAATTCCTGCTCGTTGAACTTTTCCCGGTAAGAATCCCGTTCTTCTCGCAGTTGTGACCAAGATCTCTTTAGTGTCTCATAATCAGTAGGTATCTGAGGAGGAAGGACAGTTGGAGGAACACCATCTTTGTCAGGATACTCAAGAATGATAGGTCTGACGGCTTCGTATGGCATACCTAACTTCTGAGCACGGATGCGAACCCATTTGTAGTAGGCTTCCATAGGTAAAGAAGTCTTTGGCCCCAACTCTTGTGGGTCAGCTTTATGAACTTTGTCCCAAGCCTTGATGAACCTACGACGCAGCTCGTCACTATCCACTTGAAACTCAAAACTGATATGAGGCACCAACATTTCATGAGGCCCTGCCCTTCTGGCTCTTCCAAACTGACGGAGCGCTAGACATGGATTGTAAGAGATTCCTCCTTGGGTACCAATCAGAGGAACATTAGGATATTCCCCGCATCGATCAATAATAGCTATCTCATCCAAACCTCTGCAAGTCCAAATGATGTCTTTATCGGTGAGAGACATTAACCTATGAGCCCAACCTCTTCCTTCTTGGTTCTTCAGTACGAACTTAGGGAGGTGCGAAATAAACCACCTCACCAACAAAGGGATACAACACCATAGAGTTCCTCGTCTTCGGGTGGTACGAGCATGAAGTTGTTGCAGGATGTCACCCAAGAGAGTGGGCACAGGGTTCTGAGACATAAAGATTCTTATGGCAGTGACGTTGATGAAGTTGTCAGGATTAGGAAACAAGACTAGCCCATAGATTAAGAGAGCTAGGATGTCTTCATATGCCCTAAAGTCCAGGTCATTCCAGAAACTGTTAGCTTTACCAATCAGAAACTTAGCCAAGAAACCCTTCACTCCGCTTCTAGTTACCCAGTTGTCCATTACCTCTTGATGTGTCAAGGGAAGAGCTGCAGCAACATCCTCAAGCCTGAGGGTCTTTTCCCAACCAGTAAAGGGAGTCTGATCCAAGATAGGGATACCAAGCAAATCAGAGAACTCTTCCAGGGTAGGGACCAGCTGGAAGTCTTGAAAGGTGAAGCACTGGTACAGAGGGTCATAGAATTGGGTCAGAACACTCATCAACTGTTGATCCCGCTTTGTAGTGACTAAACTGAGAAGAGAACCATGCCTCTGAATGAAGGAAGTGGTATTTGGAATTCTGCTAACCAACTCTTCAAGCAACTCAGGTGAGTGAACAAAGCTGAACCGGATAGTATTCCTTCGCACAGGCATCATGGTGTCCTACAAAACAGAGCAAAGATGAAACCCTATTGTCTTTGAAATGGTCAGTCCTTATGCAGGATGCATGCAATGCTCATGATGTTATGATGTTATGATAAGGCACACCACAAATAGATACAAGGCAAACATGATAAGGCACACAAGTCACACAAGGCAAGCCCTTAAAGTTTAGGCCAGCATGAGGTCTAGGTACTACCCTCTTTCAGTTTGTTGGTTCATACCTGTCCTATCAAAGTAACCGGGTTCTTAGGGGATCCCAATATCATTGACTACCCTCAATCGGTCATAACTCCAGCATCGCAATCTTTTCTTGCGGCCAGAACCATCACGAGAGTTTAGCCTCAATGGGCATAGCATACTGCTACTGTTCTAATGGCCAAGTTGTGTCATTTAAGGTTCTAAGGTTGTTGGTGCTTAATGACTCCTCAGAAGACCCATATTCTCCTCGTTGCAACACAAGGGATATCGGTACAGACCAAGGTGCCACACCAACGTAGCCACTGTTTCACCCGTGTCAGTCTACGCCGGACAGGTCCCTCACAGCTTATGCTACCTAAACAGGGTATCCCCAGATCCGGGTTAGGATCTATGTAACTCCCATGCAACCCACAAATTTAAAGCAGACAAGTCAATACAATTGAAAACACAGTTATGAACTAACCCTAAGGTACACCTCACTTTAAGTTTTCTCCCCAGCAGAGTCGCCAGTTCTGTGATCGGTGGATCTGGAACTAACTGTTTAACGCTGGTTCGCGAAATGTCGCGGAAGCAAGAGTCGCCACCGTCTTTTATTTTCTCAAAATGGAAAGGACAAAAGCACAGAAAAATTTCTTAAAGAGATTGCTCTCGGTTCGGGAGGTAGATTATAGAAAGGGAAGGTGTTAGCACCCTTTCTATCCATGGTTATCCATGGGCTCTTAGATACTTGCTCATTTGTGTTTTCAAAATGGTTTGTTTGCTTTTCAACTGTGGGTTTTAAAAAAAGTTTCTTTGAAAATTTCAGTTCGACTCTTGTATCGGTCCTCAAGAGTGTTTGAAAAGTTGCTTTCGAAAGCTTTTTGAAAAGGTGTCGGTGTGAAAAGTATTTTTGAATTTGTTTTTGAAATTAGAGCAAGTATCTAGAGTCGTCTACCTACCCTAAGGAATTCGTCTGTGTAAATGTCCTTAAAGTAGTGCCATCCCACCATTGAGAGGTAGGTAGCACCACCGTTGGAGGTGTTCGGGTCAATTCGAAGGTTCAGGACATGGTGATCACCAGAGCAATAGGAAGAAACCTTAGAAGCTACCCTCATGCCAGGTTCCCGGATCATGAGGACTTACTAAGACATCCTCTACTCGACGATCACCTTTCGAGGCAAGGCAACAGTGAGGCGTACCCTAGGGGTGGTGTGTGATTTGTGTGTCATGTTCATTTATTTTGTCTTGTTCATGTCATGGGTGATCTACGCTTTTGTTTTTACTTTGTCATTCATTCTTGCATGCATTTATTAACAGTTAAAAAATTGCGAGAAATGTAAAGTTCCTAAGCTATTACAAAGGCGCGGGTCCACATCGCCAAAATTAAAAACCAGGACCCGATTTGACAGAAAATAAAGAAATAAAGTGCGAGAAATAAAATGTTCGAGTTTACAAGGCTTTGGGAGAATTACATTAATATTATAAGGAGAAGAAAATAAATGCGCGAATTGGAACTAAAATTGGAAGCGAGGGCGTTGGACCCTTTTTAATGAAATTAAATTAAATTATTAAATTAATTAAATAAAAATGAAAAAAGAGAAATTATTTTGAGATTTTTTGTATTTTATGGTTTTTTATGGGAATTAAATGAAATTAACTAATTAACCCTAATTCTACAACTTTTATTTATTAAGAAAAACATGTTAAAATTTAAACCTAAAATTAACTTAATTAATTAATGGCAATTTGATTTATGAAAATAAATAATTAATTAATCATGGTGAGAAAAAAGAAAAAGAATAAAAAAGACTCAAAACCCTAATTATACTCCTTTTTTAATTTTATTAAGAAAATATTTGAATTAAACCTAAATTTAAATCTAATTATTTAGTGAGATTTATTTACAAAAGATAATATTTAAATAAAACATATTTTAATTTTTGTCTTTTCTGATTTTTTTACTATTTTTATATTTTGCGAAAATAAATTAGTTTAAAGAATTAAAGAGAAATCAATTAAAACAAATAAAATAGGAAAATATAAAAAAGAATAAAAAAAGCAAACCATGGGGGGTCTGTCCCCAAATTGGAGGGTTTTGTCCAGCAATCAGGCCCATTAAGCTTTTGGCCTTGTTGACCTTTTGACTAGCGTGTGGCATGTTTGACCAACGAGTATGGTGCTCCTCTGATCAAGGCCAATGGATTAATCTCAGTGGGCGCATGGCATAGTTGGATCAGGGGTTGTATGGAGGAACCCTGGAAGCGAACTACACACAAGCATGTTTATAAAAATAATATGGAAAGGGATGGGGGACCTGGGATTCGAACCCAGGTCCCAGGGATTACCACCACTATGCTTTGCCAACTGCTCTAACTGCGCTTTTTGTTTATAATATAACTAACAATTAATATAAGAGAAAATAAGAGTTAGTGGACAATTCAGCGCGAAAATTTAAATAACCCAATCATTGCCTTACACATCAGCGTCTTCTTCCTCGCTTTGCTTTTTCCTGAAACATAACAAAGGTTAGCGGGGGTTTTAAACCCCCTCAAAACATACAGTTTTCAATAATAGTGAATAGCTCGTCTTGGATCAGAAATTAGGCGCGACCATGGCAATCGATTCGTCCAAGTGTCCTGGTTTTGATCATGGTATTGGGAAGTCCCAATTTTACAGTATATAAGAATACCCAATTCGAAGCTTGAAGAACCCTAGTTGGCATCAATGGTGAAATCTCCAATAGTGCATAAAAACTCAATTAAAGTATGCAGTTAGCTTTAGAATCCATCCATTAGTATGAATCCATAAAAGAAATGCAATGAAAATGCTTGAATATTGAAATACGAATATGCATATTATATGAAAAATTCTGAGTTCTGTATACCGGTTCAAGGTGCTATGCACGTGGAAAGCTATCCAGTCAGACTCAGTAATGTCTTAGGAAGGTGATGGAATGAGTTTCTTGCCTTGAAAAGCCTTGCAAATGTGTTTTCAGTTTTGGAATTTCTTGCTAAAAACTCAAACTTTGTTATGGATTTCTGGAGCAGCTGGGAGGTCCTGGATACTAGGGTTTTCATCAGTATATATGTGTGAATGATTAGGGTTGGAAATTTGGTCCAAAGAATCCTTGAATTGATGAGAAAATATTTGATTTTCCATGCCATAATTTTCCAATCTTTTCATGCATATTTGCTACCAAATCATGTTCAATTACCAAGATTTTTTCCAAATCTGATCATGCACGAAATATTGAAGTTATCCTATGCACAAAAAGATTTGATTGACTTGCTTTGATATTTTCCACCTATTTATTTTAATTAAATGAATTTTTAGCCATTAAAAATCCAAATAAATAAATAAAAATGATAAAAAACTTCCCTTTGGGCCAAATGGTCGTGCACATGTTTTGGATGATGGATTTTGCAAGAAAAAGAGGCCCATTAGCATTTTTAAGACTTTTGAAGCAATGTTGACTTTTCAAAATATCCAAAAATTTCCTAACTTCCACAAGGCATAACTAGCTCAATTTTTAAGCTTTGCTCATGTTCTTGGACATTTTGAAAAGGTCTTTGAGTCCTCTAACCAATTCCTTTGGTCCCATGTCATTTTGATTTACCAATCTCAAGTTATGGCCTTTGACTTAAAGTCCCTTTTTGTTGACTTTTGAAAATGACCTATAATGTTGAAATTAATAACTTTTTGTGAGAGCATTTCTTGGACTTGAAGTATGAAGAGGAGTTGTAGGAAATGTCTTTCTCTTAAAAATAAGCTTTGTATGGAATTTTTCTGATAATCCATGTGGAAGTTATGCCTTGGTCAAGTTACAATTGACTTTTTCAACTGTCCAAATATGGAAACTTTTGCATCTTGAGACTTTTTGAGCCAAACTTTGAGAATCATGATCAAGCATTGATCAAATGATATTTGTGGCTTCAAAATGAGATGTTGACCAAAAATTTGAACTTTTGACTGTCAAATGACCATTTTTCCCCTACAGTTGACTGTAGTGCAATTAGGGTTTTTGACTGTGCAATTTTGTGCTGTAAGTCTTGAAACTTGGCATGAGGATGCTTGACCATGTTTGTAAGCATGTGGGACTTGATTGGACCCTTGGAAACTTCATTTTCTTTGTCAGAACCAAAACCCCAATTTTTTACTGTTAGGAGGCCCTTGAACTGTGCAACCCTTGGGGAGTTTTTTGAAGCTTTGACTTGGCAAATCTTGAAGAATATGGGAGGGCAAATTTTGGGGTACAACACCCTCGATGACGCTATCAAAAAGGTTGCATAAACAAATGATTTTAGTCCCTCAAAACTTGCTAAGATACTTGGAAATATTGCTATCATGGTCATGCGATGACCCACGCCCATCCCGTTTAACATCCAAAGATAGGGTTGTTTACCAATACAATGGTAAAACAACAATGTCAAAGGAATAAAAATGTATAAGAAAGACTTTTGAGTAGGTAGAATGCTTCTAGTTACTTGATCAATTTGCAAAACAATCCTTGCTATTTTCAAACAAACACACACACATTTCAAAACGTTTCCAAACAACTTTCAAAACATTGAAACATTTTTCAAAAGACAAACATCTTTGTATAAATTATTACGAATGAGAATCATTACAAAGATTGCCTAAACGATGGCCTCTTTTAAAAATACTTTCAAAACCACACAAAGCATCATTTCAAACAATTGCAAAAGCAAAGCAAGTGATCTAAACAAGTAACTAAGAGCCCATGGAAAACCATGGATGAAAAGGGTGCTAGCACCTTCCCTTTTCATAATCTACCCCCCGAATTCAAGAAAATATCTCAAAGGTCTTTCCTGTGCTTTTTCATCTTTCCTTTTGGATAAAATAAAAGTTGATGGCGACTCTTGCTAAACCGAAACATTTGCGACAAAACGCAAAACCTCAAGTCAGTTCTCCCACCGTATCACACAAGTCAATTGTCTATCGGAATGAAATTTTGGGGAAAGATCAGTGATATTAAGATCCCTTAGAACCCGGTTACTATATTTAGGACAAGTTGAACCAATCCAACTTCAAGAGGGTTTTACCTTAAAACCCATGCAAGCCTTAAACCTAAGGTCTTTGTGTGATTTGCTTGTGTTTTCTATATCTTCTATATCTGAGCATAATAATGACATCATAACATAGTATATCATACTAACCATTTCAAGGATTCTTAGGGTTTATTTTTGTCTTATTTTGTAGGACATGGCCCTCGCCCGCAGATTCACTATCCAAGTCAGTCTGGTAAAGGTACCTCCTCAGCTTAAGGATTTAGTATCCAGGGTTCTCGAAAGCTCTCCCTTCACTGAAAGACATGGTAGACTTCTTAGCTTGGTCACCTCAAACCCTGATGAAGAAATGTTAAAAGTGCTCTTTCAATTCTTTGACCCTCTACATCACTGCTTCAGTTTTTCAGATTACCAGTTAGTGCCTACTATGGAGGAGTTTTCTCTGTTACTGAGGGTGCCCATCCTTAACAAAGTACCTTTAAATGGTATGGAAAGTGACCATAAACCTGAAGATATTGCTAAAGCTTTGTCCTTACAACGGTCTGACATAGTAGCAAATTGGGAAACCATGAGAGGTGTCAAGGGTTTTTTTGGCTAAGTTCTTGTTTGAGAAAGCTCATCATTTTTGGGATACCCTGGACTTACAAGCTTTTGAAGAGGTGTTAGCCCTTATCATCTATGGGTTGGTACTGTTTCCTAATCTAGACCAGCTCATAGACATGAATGCGGTTAAGGTTTTCCTGTCATGCAATCCGGTACCTACTCTGCTTGGAGATATCCTACATTCTCTGCATACTCGCACTATAAAGTAAAGAGGGACCCTTCTGTGTTGCACTCATCTTTTGGCTAGGTGGTTTATTTTGCACCTACCCCAATCCATCTTGAAGAACGATCAGGGTTTGAGATGGTCTCATAGGCTAATAACTCTTACACATTCAGGTGTTCATTGGTGTCCTCGATCCTTGGAGAATGTTACCATCATTGATGGATGCAGAGAATTCCCTAAAGTCCCTATTTTAGGCATTAGGGGAGGAATCACTTACAATCCTTGTTTGGAACTATGGCAATTTCGATATGCAAGAAGGGATGGTCCTCATGATACGCTTATCCAAGGAATCGCCTTCGACTATGAGAATGATGCTCAGGGTTACCGTAAAAGGTTCATGCGGGCTTGGGGAATGGAGCATAGACTTTATAGCAAGACACTGGGGCACACGAATTCCATCCCTCTTGAGCCTTATCTCAAATGAGTACGAGCCCGTGCTCAAAGTTTTATGATGCCTTACCCCTCCATACTACCTATGATTATGGAACTGGTTGCTGAAGGAGACACACCATATTTTGTTCTTTATCCTGACATGCCAACTGATCATGAGGAGTTACAAAAATCATGGGTTCAACTTAAGGAGGAGCGGGATACGTTTGAAGCTCAATTCTACGCCAACGAGAAGAAAGTCCTGGGACTCACCAGGCTACTTCATGAATAGAGGAATATAAACGCCTACATTGCACCAAAGAGGATGCGCTTATGGGAAACCTAATTTTCTTTTTTGCTTTGAGTTTTATTTTGTTTGATTGTAATCCTAAAGGGCACTCTTTATAATAATTCGAACTTATTAATACAATTAACGTGTGTTTCTTTTTGTTTAAGAAAATTTGAGTCTTTAAGAATCCTTGAAATCATTGCATACGCATATCATCCATGACATTACTTAAACAGGTTTCAAAGTAGGATTCTCATCTTCTCCGCTGTTTATTTCAGCAATAATGGCTTCTGAACAAAGTATTAAGGATCTCCAGGAACAGAATGCCCAATTTCAGCAAATGTTCGTAGCTTTGGCTAAAGGGCCGGAAGATCTAAAGGCCCTTATTCTGAAAGATAAAAAGAAGAAGGCGAAGAAGACCGTTGGTGTCCTGAATTTGGGCAGAAGGTTCAAAGGACCGGTTAAGCGAGTGTTAGAGCTGGCAACTTCCTCCAAAGGGGGGAAAATCAAGAGGAGGAAACAAGAGAGGAAGACTCCAGTCCAAAAGAATTTGATGATGAATCTGACTATGATGAGGAACAATATCCTCCTACTGATGAAAAATACAAATAGCTGGAGGATCGTTTGAATGCAATGGCGGTCAGAAGATACCGTATTTGGATTTTGAAGAGCTGGGTTTGGTCTCTGGGGTTGTCATCCCGCAAAAGTTCAAGGTGCCGGTGTTTGCCAAGTATGATGGGGTTTCTTGTCCCAAGCTTCTTCTCCGTTCTTATGTGAGGAAGATTCAGCCTCACACTTCTGATAGGAACTTATGAGTCCATTTCTTTCAAGATAGTTTGTCCAGGACTCAACTTGAGTGGTTCTATCAGTTGGAGGGAATCAATGTCCGCAACTAGGAAGATCTGGCTGCTGATTTTTGTAAGCAGTATTAATATAACACTGACCTTGCTCCTACCTGTACTCAACTCCAGAGTATGTCTATGGGTGCAAGTGAAGGTTTTAAGGACTATGCTCAGAAGTGGAGAGATTTTGCAAGGAGAGTCAACCTCCTTTGTCTGATAGGGAGTTAGTGGACATGTTTCTTAGTACGCTATCTGGTCCGTTCTTTAATCACTTGATTGGTATCTCCTCAACTGGTTTTACTGAGCTGATATTGACTGGAGAAAGGGTAGAAGTTGGGACCCGAAGTGGCAAGATCCAGAAATACACCTCTTCAAGTACAGTGAAAAAGCCATTCATGGGTAAGAAGGAGGTCAATGCTATTTACAATCCAAGAAGTCAGAATAGAACTGAGAACCGTCCAACAGTATGGGCTGTGATGATACCTAGGCTTGTGGCTACTCAATAATGAAACAATCAGCCAAGGGTAGAAAGACCTCTAAGGCAGTTCACTCGGATCAATATGATGTTGTCTGAGGTTTTACCCCATCTGTTAAAATCTAATTTGGCAACCTTAAGGGAGGCTCCCAATAATCCCAACACCACATCTCCTAGTTACAATCCAAACGCTTGATGTGCTTACCATTCTGAGTGTTTAGGCCATGATACAAACGACTGTTGGGCTCTGAAGAATAAGATACAGGATCTGATCGAAGCAAATGAGATTGAGTTTGATGCTCCTGAGATGCCTAATGTCATAACTGCTCCCATTCCCAAGCACAACCGTGGTGTTAATACCGTTGATACTGATCTATTTGTTACTTCTGTTGATGAAGTTTCTACTCCTCTCATGACTGTCAAGAAGAATTTGTTGTTGGCCGGTTTATTTCTGGGATGTGGTAAAGGTTGCCACATGTGTTTATCTCTACCTTCTGGTTATTATTTGCTGAAGGCAGGTGTTCAATGTTTGATGGATAATAAAGAGATTATGTTCGAAAAGACTCTGGTTCCAACTGTTCTACATGAAGATGTTTCTATCATAACCATTTCCGCCAATCCTTCCAAGGTCTCCTCCAAAAGATTTGTTAGGATTACATCTGCTCCAAGAATTTCTCCATTAATAATCACTTTTCCTGGCCCTGTACCATACTCCTCGGACAAAGTTGTTCCTTGGAATCATGGTGTTGACTTTTATTACCATGGCGTCAAGCAGGATTTGTTAACCATTAAAGACGAAAAAACTGAAGAGGCTGATCCCGATATCAGTAGCATTGTCGGGACCAGCAAAATTACTCGAAGTGGAAGGGTTTTCTCTCCCGAGATCTCCTCGAAGACTGTTTCTAAGCCTGTCGTTATTCCATCTGTTGTTCCGGCTAGTACTCCTACTACTACTCCCATCCTTACTCCAGTTGTTACCGCTGCCGATGAGTCATCTGGGACTCGGGGCAAAGAGGTTGTAGGTGAGCCTGCCCAGACGAAGGCACCTAGAAAAGTTATTTTGGAATCCTCTAAGCAAGAAATGAAGGAGATCTTAAAGATAACTAAGAAGAAAAACTATAATATAGTCGAACAACTGGGGCAGACCCCTTCGAAGATATCAATGTTGGATCTACTATTGTGTTCCGAGGCCCATGCAAAGGCTTTTGTTACATTTCTCAAGACTGCGCATGTGCCGCAAGAAACCTCCACCGACCAATTCGAGGACTGTGTGGCCAGTCTAATTGCTTATAATGGGTTAGGTTTTTCCGATGCTGATTTGACACCCAAGGGGAGAAAGCATAATGATGCTCTGCATGTCTCGATCGAATGCAGGGGCACTACTATGGCCCATGTCCTAGTGGACACTGGATCGTCACTGAATGTTCTTCCCAAGAAGGCTCTTGATAGGCTAGATTGTGAAGGTTTGACCTTAAAGCCCAGTAACATTGTGGTAAGGGCTTTCGACAGTTCAAAAAGAATGGTGCACGGGGAGGTGGACATCCCTGTCAAAGTGGGTTCCCAGACCTTTGAATCCACCTTCTACGTGATGGATATCAGGATATTTTTTTCTTGTTTGTTGGGTCGTCCTTGGATCCATGAAGCTGGAGTCGTTACTTCTACACTGCACCAAATGTTGAAGTATCCAGTGAAGGGAAAGATTGTAACAGTGCATGGTGAAGAGGAGTACATGGTAAGCCATCTGAACTTTTTCAGGTACGTGGAAATGGACGGTGAGTTCATAGAGACCCCTTGTCAAAATTTTGAAGAGGTTCCCCAAACTATGGCATCAACCAAGACTATTACCAATGTGCCAAAGATCACCAGACCTCCCTTAAAGATGGCTTCTCTCAAGGATGCCAGAGCAGTAGTTGAAGAAGGTGGATGTACCATTTGGGGACAACTCCCTGATTTCCCTTACAAAACTGACAAATTTGGGTTTGGATTTACTTTAGGAGCTCAATGGGCTGTTCGATGTGCTCGGGCTGGAGGACCTCCCCTATGCATTAGCAATCATGGGATCAATGCTATAGAAGACAATGACGAGGATTCTAATATTGACAGTTGGATCTACCCTACTACCAACAGTGGACCTAGTAACTGGACGGCTAAAGATTTTGTGCCGATTAATTTTATTCAGCAGTAATTGTCTTGCTTGTTTTTTAGGATTTGTAATAAACAATATAAACTCTATGTCCTTGTGTCTTACCCGAGGCACAATGGTTTATTCGTGAGGGTTATTATATGTCATTATCATATGTCATCAATAAAACATTGGACATTTTTGCATACAAATTTTGCACTCTCTGTTTTTCCTTTCTGCCTTTTACTTTGTCTATACATCTATGCTCTTACACACACTCATGTATCAACTGTAGATCTATATCCACTCTGGATCCCATCGATAACAGTTCTGCTATTGTCAGTTATAACTTCGAAAATTCAATCAACCAAGCCGAGGACGAAGGTGAGGAAGATTGTGAGATACCTGGAGAACTTGCTAGACTGTTACAGCAGGAAGAGAGGGCTATATAGCATCATGAAGAGTCAGTTGAGACAATAAACATGGGCACATAGGTAGACAGAAAATAAGTCAAGATTGGCGCAAATCTGGAGATTAATGTCAAATAGAGGTTGATACAAATGTTGCACGACTATGTCGAGATCTTTGCCTGGTCATATGAAGACATGCAAGGACTAGATACAGATATCGTGGTTTACCAGCTACCAACTAAAGAAGATTGTCCTCCAGTTAAATAGAAGGTTTGTCGCATGCGCCCTGAAATGTCAGAGAAGATTAAAGAAGAAGTTATGAAGAATTTCAACGCTAGGTTCTTAACTGTAATCTCTTACCCCCAATGGGTTGCCAACATAGTGCCGGTACCTAAGAAGGATGGAAAGGTATGTATGTGTGTGGACTACAGAGACTTGAACAGGGAAATCCCCAAGGACGACTTCCCTCTTCCCCACATTGATGTTCTGGTTGACAACACCGCACAACACAAGATCTTTTCCTTCATGGACGGTTTATCTGGGTACAATCAGATCAAGATGGCTCATGAAGACATGGAGAAGACAACCTTTGTCATGCAGTGGGGAACTTTCTGTTACAAGGTGATGCCATTTGGGTTCAAGAATGCTGGGGAAACCTATCAGTGAGCTATGGTAGCTTTGTTCCACGACATGATACATCACGAGATAGAGGTATATGTTGACAACATGATAGCCAGATCTCAAAATGAAGAAGAGCACCTCGATCATCTGCAAAAGCTGTTTGATAGGTTGAAGATGTACAAGTTGAGACTGAATCCGAACAAGTGCACCTTTGGGGTAAGGTCTGGTAAACTCTTAGGTTTCATTGTCAGTGACAAAGGTATTCAAGTAGACCCTGCAAAGGTAAAAGCTATACAAGAGATGCCCACTCCTCGTACTGAGAAGGAAGTTAGGGGTTTCTTGGGACGTTTTACTACATTGCCAGGTTCATTTCACATCTAACTGCTACTTGTGAGCCAATCTTCAAGCTTCTGAAGAAAGATCAAGTGGTAAAGTGGAATGATGAATGTCAAGTTGCCTTTGAAAGAATCAATTATTACCTTCAAGAGCCTCCAACTCTGATGCATCCAGTTGAAGGAAGACCTTTGATAATGTACTTAACAGTATTGGATAATTCAATGGGGTGTGTGTTGGGGAAGCATGACGAGTCTGGTCGAAAAGAACATGCAATATACTACCTTAGCAAAAAGTTTACCGACTGTGAAACACGATATTCACTGCTTGAGAAAACTTGTTGCACTTTGGCATGAGCTGCTCGTCGACCGAGACAGTATATGTTGACCCACACTACTTTGTTGATATCTAAGATGGATCCAATAAAATACATCTTTGAGAAGCCCGATCTATCCGGAAGAATAGCAAGATGGAAAATGATCATAACTGAATACAACATTCAATACACGACCCAGAAAGCAATCAAGGGGAGTGTATTAGCTGATCATTTGGCTCATCAGGCCGTGGATGACTACCAGTCCATGAATTTTGAGTTCCCGGACGAGAATATTATGCTAGTAACTGACTATGAAGAACCTGGACCGGATGAAGGACCTGAAGAAGGATCCCGATGGAATATGGTTTTTAACAGTGTTTCGAACGCACTCAGTAATGGCATTGGTGCTGTAATCATATCTCCTGAAGGTTGTCATACTCCTTTCACTTCCAGACTATGTTTCAACTGTACCAATAACATGGCGGAGTATGAAGCATGCATCACGGGTCTCAAAGATGCTATTGACCTAAGGATCAAGTACTTGAGTGTATTCAGGGATTCAACTTTGGTAATAAGTCAAATCAAAGTCGACTGGGACACGAACACCCGTATCTCATCCCTTACAAAGAGCACATGCTGACATTGCTTCCACACTTTGAAGAGGTCACCTTTGAACATTTCCCACGAGAAGAAAATAAGTTAGCGGACGCGCTATCTACCATGTCCTCTATGTTCAAGGTCAGGTGGGACAACGAGGCTCCTCGAATCACTATTGAGAGATTGGATGAACCAGCGTACTGCTACGAGATTGACACATAAGGAGTAGCATACAAACCTTGGTTCTATGAGGTAAAGAGATATCTCGAGGCTCAAGAGTATCCCGAGGGGGCATCTGTCAATGATAAGAAGTTTCTGAGAACGTTCGCCGTGAAATTCTTCCTCAGTAAAGGAATCCTTTACAAGCGCAACCATGACTCTACTTTACTTTGGTGCATATACAAGAGCGAAGCGGAAAGGATTATGGCAGAATTACATAAAGGTACCTTCGGAACCCATTCGAGTGGATATACCATGGCTAAAAAGATCATATGGGCAGGATACTATTGGTCCATTATGGAAGCAGACTCCTATCAGCATTCACGAACTTGTCACAAATGCCAGATCTATGCTGATAAGGTGCATGTACCTCCGGTTCCTTTGAATGTCTTGACGGCTCATTGGCCCTTTGCAATGTGGGGCATTGACATGATCGAAGAGATTAGACCTACCGCTTCCAATGGGCATCGCTTCATCCTGGTGGCCATTGATTATTTCACGAAGTGGGTCGAAGCTCCCTCTTTTGCTACTGTTACCAAAAACGTTGTGGAGCGATTTATCAAGCATAACCTGATTTGTTGGTACGACGTGCCAGAGAGAATCATCACTGGCAATAGTATAAATCTCAACATGATAATGATCACCGAACTCTATAAACAGTTCAAGATCCAGCACCATAATTCTTCCCCTTACCGGCTGAAGATGAATGGCGCTGTGGAGGCTGCTAACAAGAACATTAAGAAGATCATACAAAAAATGACGGTGACATACAAAGACTGGCATAAGATGTTACCATTTTCTCTTCATGGTACTGCACCTAAGCACATACGTCAACAGGGGCAACACCATATTCTCTGGTATACGGTATGTAGGTTGTCCTACTAATTGAGGTCCAGATCCCTTCTTTGAGGATCATGAAGGATGCGGGTTTATATGAGGACGATTGGATCCAGACTCGACTTGATCAACTGAATCTGATTGATGAGAAAAGGCTCACTACTATTTTTCATGGTCAGATGTACCAAAAATGAATGATCAAGGCTTTCAACAAAAAGGTCAGACGTCAGGTATATCAAGCGGGTGATCTAGTAATCAAGCGCATCATCTTGCCGCAAGGTGATCCCAGGGGCAAATGGACCCCCACATACGAAGGGTCATTTGTAATCAAGAACATATTTTCTGGAGGAGCCATAATGTTAACCACCATGGACGGTGACGACCTTCCCCACCCTGTGAATGCGGACATAGTGAAAAGATATTACGCATGATTAAAGACCCACTAGGTCGACTGGTATGATACGGTGGAAGAACTGACTTGAGGTTTTGTGTTTTGTCGCAAATGTCGCGGTTTAGCAAGAGTTGCCACCGACTTTTATTTTATACAAAAGGAAAGGTAAAAAAGCACAGGAAATACCTTTGAGATGTTTTCTTGAGTTCATGGGGTAGATTATGAAAAGGGAAGGTGCTAGCACCCTTTTCATCCATGGTTTTCCATGGGCTCTTAGTTACTTGCTTAGATCACTTGCTTTGCTTTTGAAATTGTTTGAAATGGTGCTTAGTGTGGTTTTGAAAGTATTTTGAAAAGAGGCCATCGTTTTGGCAATCTTTGTAATGATTCGTGTTCGTAAGAATGTATACAAATATGTATGTCTTTTGAAAAATGTTTCAATGTTTTGAAAGATGTTTGGAAATGTTTGAAATATGTGTGTGTTTTTTTGAAAATAGCAAGAATTGTTTTGAAATGGAGCAAGTAACTTAGAAGCTATCTACCTACTCAAATGTCTTTCCTATGCATTTTTATTCCTTTGACATTGTTGACTTACCATTGATTTGGTAAACAACCCTATCTTTGGATGTTAAACGGGACGGGCGTGGGTCATCATATGACCATGATAGCAATGTTTCCAAGTATCTTAGCATTTTTGAGGGACCAAGATCATTTGTTTAGGCAACCTTTGTATAGCGTCATCGAAGGGATATGATCTTATTTTTGTTTTGTTTTGCCAAGATACTTCGCATGCGTAACATGGCCATTTTAATTTAGGCAACCAAGTGGGTGAAACCCTTAGGATGCTTGTGTGCAATGTGTATCATTTTACATGCTTTTGTTTTGTCTTGTATTAGGTCTTTTCTATTTGTTTGTTATTTGGTCTTGTCATGCAAACCCTAGTTTACTACACATGGTATAAAAAGCGATAAATTGCGTAAATGTAAACTAAACTATTACAACAATTATTATGGGAGGGGAGATACAAGTTTTTGAATGGAGATATTGCACAAAATAAACCCTAAAAATACTATTACAACCCAATTGAATTTTGTGCGAATTAAATAAATATACAAATATTAAAATGCAATGCAAATGTATTTATGCAAAAAAAGTTTTGTATTTGTTTAATGTATGAGAAAATGATTTAATTAAGCCCTAAAAATAAGAGAAAAAATATTATTATTTTTGAAAGGGTGAAACCCTAATTTTCAATTAATCTATATTATTATTTTGTCCATTTTTTTTGTACAAGAAAATAATAAATAATATTATGTACAAATATTAAAAATCAAAATATGTATGAAAATAAATATTTTATGTATATAAATAACATAATAAAAATGTATAGTATTTTTAAGTATATTTATAATTTATTTAAGAATATAAAGTATATTATCCTAACAAACTATTTTTTATGCCAAAAAAATAATTAAAAAAAATAAAATAAAAGTGTGGAAATAAATAAATTATTTTTGGGTATTTTTTATCATTAGAAAAAATAAATGCAAGTAATAAATATAAAAATATGCAAGAAAATGCAAAAATATAAGAAAATAGTCAGAGGGTACAAAAGTAATCCAGGAGGTGCAAAAAGTAAAAACAAAAAGGCCAGGCGTGCCAAAAAGCCCAAGACAAGTCATCCCTGTCCTCTAGCCAAGCTTGCGCGCGCGCGTTTGCCTTCAAACCTGCAACTTGCTCATGCTTGCACAAAAACAAAAACCCATAACATGAAACTTGTGGCATTTAATCTCATGATTCTAACCATATAAAATTTGTAACCTAACTCTCAAAGATCAGGGAGAATTTTAATGGCCCTAATTCGTGACCTAAAAATCTCAGCAACTTCAAGCTTCAAATTCTCTTAGCTCAGTTAATATAAATGAAAAGTATGCATATGCACAACTTCACCATGTTATAGACTACATCTTTTCTTCATAAATCGTGGCTTGAGGATGCCTAAATAGAGAGATAGAGTTTTGAAAAATACCTCCTTCAGCTGGATTTGGATATGACAATGTGGGGACTTTGAGTGAGGCCCGAGGATCTTGTGAGCTTCCTTGAACTTCATTCAAGCTATTCTAATGCCTAGCTTGCTTTGTGGATGGCCAGAAGTCTCTGCACAAGTCAAGTTGCAAGCTTCCAAAGTGAAAATGGCAATGGCTGAAACAGGGGTTACAACAACAATGTAAAGGCTTGGATAGCTTTGATAGGATACATGGAAGGTGTTTGAAGTGTTTAAATAAAAAACACACGAGCCAAAAATGAAATGGCTAAGATTTTGCAAAAGCTGGATGTTTGGGCAGAAAAATGGAGTTTTGGAGTTTTTGAGTGTTTCGGTTGTCTAGAATTCGTGTTCTGAGTTATATCAAGTTTGCATACTTGTATAGAATGGATCCAAAGTCCACTCCTCAACAGATGTGCAAGCTTTTCACCTTTTGCAACTTTTCTTGCATTTGAAGAAAAGTGAGGTGACTAAACTAACAGGCATGTACTTACTTGCTTGAGAGCTGCTGAGAGTTGGTATACATTGCTTGAGACCTGTGGAAATTGTTTGTACCAAAGGAACAGGTCCAAGGCTCAAGGTTGATAAAGTTACAAAAGCTCACTTTATGAAAATGGCATTGTAACATTTATGCTTAAAATGGAAATGTAACTTTGTACAATGCTTCAAAAGTGAAAATAAAGCCTTTAACCTCTGAGTTTGCATTTAATTATGGAGTGTAGAATGAGTTTAGCACCTGTAAATCAAGGTACAAGCATCATGGATCTGATTTGCAACTTGATACTTTGTAAAAATGGCTTGATCAAAAGTGACAAAATGCCAATTTCTCTTCTTCGATTCTCCCTAACCACAAATGATGTTGGAGATTTCTTGGACATTTTGGAAAGCTTGCAATGTTCTCTAAAATACATCTTTGAAAGGAATTTTGAGATACCTCTTGGAAATAGGTAAAAAATGTCCATGAAGTTGGGTCAAAAACCTGCCTAAATTAGGGCAAATTTTCACTAAGTTATTTAGTTTATGGACCTATGTTCACAAATTCATAACTTGAGATCCAAGCATCTTTTGGGAAAAGTTCGTGAAGCAAAGTTGTAGATTTCATGGAGGACTAAAACTTTCATGTTGGAAGTTTTCTTTTAATCAAATTGCATCATGATGAAAAAATGGTGAAAAGTTGGGAAAAAATAAGAAAATTTCCATACTTAAAAAAATTCTAAGTTATGAAAATTTTCAAATTCAAAACCCTAATTTCCAAAATTGGTTTTCTTGGCCAACAAGTTTCATATTTTGACATATCTTGATGAATTATGACCCTTGGCACTTGATTTTTACTAAAAAGTCAAAGTTTGACTTTTTAGTGTACAGTTGACTTTTGATCAGTTGACTGGAAAATTCATTTGTCAATCCAATGAACTTGAGATATTTTGAACCATGTAATTAGGTCAAGATGATTCCATTGAACCCTTGAAATCATGTTTGAACCCAATTGGTCATTGGCTAGGTTAAAAATCAGAAATTCCCCTTTCTCAGTCAAAACCCTAATTTTGACCATTTTGCCCTTTTGATGATTTGATCAAATTTCTTGAGGAGTTGTGATCCAAACTTGATCAAATGGTACATATAAGTATAAATAATTTTTGTGGGTCAAAAATTATGAATTTTGACTGTAAATTAGCCATGGTTGACTTTTTTCCCAATATAGTTGATTTTTAGGTCAACTGTCCAATTGACTAATCAAAAATATGATTCAAGGCTTGAAACTTAACATGAGCAATCTTAGGGGTCCAAGATGGTGTATGAAAGTCACATGAAGCATTGATGGTCCAAAAATCCTTGTGCAAACTTAAACCCTAATTTTAGGTTATCAATGCAAGGGGATGTCTTGAGCTGACCCAAACCCTAATCTTGTCTTGAGTCCAAGAAGTCTTGTGAGGAAAATCTTGATAAATGAGAGGGAAAATTTTGGGGTACAACTGCTGCCCCTGTTCACTCTTCTTGAACCTGAAGAGTTAGATTGGCGAGTTTTGTCGTTCGTGACTCGAAGTTAAAAGATGATTGGACACTAGAGTGCCCATAAATTTGCACTCGACAAAGGTGTAGTTGAGGGAATGGGCTTAAAGATGCCATTTGGAGAGGTGATAGAATCTTGTTGGAGATGGGCTTGTAGATGCCGAGTGAGTTCCAAAACCTTCTTCTCGCTTGTGTAGAATTGGGCTTCGAAAGTATCGCGTTCTCCCTTGAGTTGTATCCAACTCCTTTGTAGATCTTCGAGTGATGTTGGCATGTCAGGATGTAGGATGGTGTATGGAACCTCTCCTTCCTTAACATGCTCTATAATCACTGGGAGAACAGAGGGGTAAGGCATCATAAGACTTTGGGCGCGGGTTCGTACCCACTTGAGGTAAGGCTCAAGAGGGATGGAATTCTTGTGTCCCAGAGTCTTACTGTCTACCTTGTTTGGCATCCTCCAAGATCGGATGAACCTTTGGCGAAGACCTTAATTGTCATTGTCGAAGTCGAAAACCAAGCCTTGAATCAGCATATCATGTGGGCCATCCCTTCGGGCATAACCAAACTGTCTTAGAGTCAAGCATGGGTTATAGGTGATGCCTCCTCTAATGCCAAGTAGAGGGACATTAGGGAATTCCCCACAACGATCGACAATGATAACATTCTCTTTGGATCGAGAACACCGATGAATATCTAAATGTGTAAGAGTCATCAACCATTGTGACCACCTCAAGCCTTGCTCATTCTTCAAGACTGATTGGGGAAGATGAGAAATAAACCATCTTGCCAGGAGAGGAGTGCAACACATGAGAACACCTCTTTTCCTCATTGTACAAATGTGAAAAGAGTGTAAGATATCTCCAAGCAAAGTAGGCACCGGGTTGCGAGACATGAAGATTTTGACAGCACTCACATCTATGAGTTGGTCAGGATTAGGGAACAAGACCATCCCATAGATGAGAAGAGCTACAATCTCCTCAAAAGCTTGTAAGTCCAAGGAGTTCCAACAGCTTTGGGCCTTCTCAAATAAGAACTTTGATAAGAAGCCTTTGACACCACTTCTAGTTTCCCAATGGGTTGTGACATCAGATGAGTGCAAGTGCAGGGCTTGAGCAATCTCTTATGGCTTTGGATCTCTTTCTGTACCGTTGAAAGGTAGTTGATTGAGAATAGGAATCCTCAAGAGTTGAGAAAATTCCTCCAAAGTGGGCACAAGCTGGTAGTCAGGAAATGTGAAGCAGTGATACAAAGGGTCAAAGAACTGGAAGAAAACTTTCATCATGTCTTCCTCTGTGTTGGAAGTGACGAGGTTGAGCAGACGACCATGCCTCCCGGTGAATGGAGAATTCTCAGGAATCCTTGAAGCTAGCTTCTTGAGTTGTGAAGGAATTCTTACAAGGTTGACTTGGATAGTTTTTCTGCGAAGTGAATCCATAACCTACAAAACAAGAACAAAGATGAATTTCCAAAATCCTTGAAATGGTTAGTGGATGCAAATGATGCTCATGATGTCCATGATGTTATGCACAAGTATATATGTACAAGAAAATCACACAAGTTCCTAGTTTAGGCTTGCATGGGGTTTCATAGGTAAGTACCCTCTTGAAGTTTAGTTGGCTCAACCTGTCCTAGAAATAGTAACCGGATTCTAAGGAGCTCAATATCACTGGATTGTTTCCTTGTTCATTGTTTCAATTCAAGCCTCTTAACTGGCGACCGAAATATTCCAAGGAACCAACCCTCAATGAGTGTAGTATCGAGTATCTACCAACTTCGGACTGCACCAAAGCCGATCATCTCACTACATCCTAAAAGGCCAAGATGGTCAAGTAAAGGTTCTAGAAGTTCGTTAGTGCTTCATGACATCACTCAGCGGCCCTGTATTCTCTTTAATTGACTCAAAGGCTACTGGTACCCACAAATATGTCACGCTAACATAGCTATTGCTTAGACCGTGTCAGTATACCCCGCACAGTTTCCACAACATATTGCTATTTACCTATAATGTTTCCCAAATCCGGGTAGAGGATTCAAACCTAAACAATAGAACCAAAGGATAAAGAAAACAAGTCAAACAAGGTAAGCAAATAAAGGTGATCTAAACCCTAAGGTAACCCCACTTTTAGAACAGGTCCCTAGAAGAGTCTCCAGTTCTGTGATATGGTGGGAGAACTGACTTGAGGTTTTGAATTTTGTCGCAAATGTCGCGGTTTAGCAAGAGTCGCCACCGACTTTTATTTCATCCAAAAGGAAAGGTAAAAAAGCACAGGAAAGACCTTTGAGATGTTTTCTTGAGTTCGGTGGGTAGATTATGAAAAGGGAAGGTGCTAGCACCCTTTTCATCCATGGTTTTCCATGGGCTCTTAGTTACTTGCTTAGATCACTTGCTTTGCTTTTGAAATTGTTTTAAATGGGGCTTAGTGTGGTTTTGAAAGTATTTTGAAAAGAGACCATCGTTTTGGCAATCTTTGTAATGATTCTTGTTTGTAAGAATGTATACAAAGATGTTTGTCTTTTGAAAAATGTTTCAATGTTTTGAAAGATGTTTGGAAATGTTTGAAATGTGTGTGTGTTTTTTTGAAAATAGCAAGGATTGTTTTGAAATGGAGCAAGTAACTTAGAAGCTATCTACCTACTCAAATGTCTTTCCTATGCATTTTTATTCCTTTGACATTGTTGACTTACCATTGATTTGGTAAGCAACCCTATCTTTGGATGTTAAACGGGACGGGCATGGGTCATCGTATGACCATGATAGCGATGTTGCCAAGTATCTTAGCATTTTTGAGGGACCAAGATCATTTGTTTAGGCAACCTTTGTATAGCGTCATCGAGGGGCTATGATCTTATTTTTGTTTTATTTTTCCAAGATACTTCGCATGCGTAACATGGCCATTTTAATTTAGGCAATCAAGTGGGTGAAACCCTAAGGGTGCTTGTGTGCAATGTGTGTCATTTTACATGCTTTTGTTTTGTCTTGTATTAGTTCTTTTCTATTTGTTTGTTTTTTGGTCTTGTCATGTAACCCTAGTTTACTACAAATGGTATAAAAAGCGATAAATTGCGTAAATGTAAACTAAACTATTACAACTATTATTATGGGAGGGGGATACAAGTTTTTGAATGGGGATATTGCACAAAATAAACCCTAAAAATACTATTACAACCCAATTGAATTTTGTGCGAATTAAATAAATATACAAATATTAAAATGCAATGCAAATGTATTTATGCAAAAAAAGTTTTGTATTTGTTTAATGTATGAGAAAATGATTTAATTAAGCCCTAAAAATAAGAGAAAAAATATTATTATTTTTGAAAGGGTGGAACCCTAATTTTCAATTAAAATAAAATATATGTTCTATATTATTATTTTATCCATTTTTTTGTACAAGAAAATAATAAATAATATTATGTACAAATATTAAAAATCAAAATATGTATGAAAATAAATATTTTATGTATATAAATAACATAATAAAAATGTATAGTATTTTTAAGTATATTTATAATTTATTTAAGAATATAAAGTATATTATCCTAACAAACTATTTCTTATGCCAAAAAAATAATTAAAAAAAATAAAATAAAAGTGTGGAAATAAATAAATTATTTTTGGGTATTTTTTATCATTAGAAAAAATAAATGCAACTAATAAATATAAAAATATGCAAGAAAATGCAAAAATATAAGAAAATAGTCAACGGGGTGCAAAAGTAATCCAGGAGGTGCAAAAAGTAAAAACAAAAAGGCCAGGCGCGCCAAAATGCCCAAGACAAGTCATCCTTGTCCTCCAGCCAAGCTTGCGCGTGCGTTTGCCTTCAAACCTGCAACTTGCTCATGCTTGCACAAAAACAAAAACCCATAACATGAAACTTGTGGCATTTAATCTCACGATTCTAACCATATAAAATTTGTAACCTAACTCTCAAAGATCAGGGAGAATTTTAATGGCCCTAATTCGTGACCTAAAAATCTCAGCAACTTCAAGCTTCAAATTCTCTTAGCTCAGTTAATATAAATGAAAAGTATGCATATGTACAGCTTCACCATGTTATAGACTACATATTTTCTTCACAAATCGTGGCTTGAGGATGCCTAAATAGAGAGATAGAGTTTTAAAAAATACCTCATTCAGCTGGATTTGGATATGACAATGTGGGGACTTTGAGTGAGGCCCGAGGATCGTGTGACCTTCCTAGAACTTCCTTCAAGCTATTCCAATGCCTAGCTTGCTTTGTGGATGGCCAGAAGTCTCTGCATAAGTCAAGTTGCAAGCTTCCAAAGTGAAAATGGCAATGGCTGAAACAGGGGTTACATCAACAATTTAAAGGCTTGGATAGCTTTGATAGGATACATGGAAGGTGTTTGAAGTGTTGAAACAAAAAAAGGCACGAGCCAAAAATGAAATGGCTAGGATTTTGCAGAAGCTGGATGTTTGGGAAGAAAAATGGAGTTTTGGAATTTTTGAGTGTTTCAGTTGTCAAGCATTCGTGTTCTGAGTTGTAACAAGTTTGTATACTTGTATAGAATGGATCCAAAGTCCACTCCTCAATAGATGTGCAAGCTTTTCACCTCTTGCAACTTTTCTTACATTTAAAGAAAAGTGAGGTGACTAAACTAACAGGCTTGTCCTTGCTTGCTTGAGAGTTGAAGAGAGTTGGTATACATTGCTTGAGACCTGTGGAAATTTTTTGTACCAAAGGAACAGGTCCAAGGCTCAAGGTTGATAAAGTTATAAAAGCTCACTTTATGAAAATGGCATTGTAACCTTTATGCTTAAAATGGAAATGTAACTTTGTACAATGCTTCAAAAGTGAAAATAAAGCCTTTAACCTCTGAGTTTGAATTTAATTATGGAGTGTAAAATGAGTTTAGCACCTGTAAAGCAAGGTACAAGCATCATGGATCTGATTTGCAACTTGATACTTTGTAAAAATGGCTTGATGACAAAATGCCAATTTCTGTTCTTCGATTCTCCCTAACCACAAATGATCTTGGAGAGTTCTTTTACATTATGGAAAGCTTGAAATGTGCTCTACAATCCATATTTGAAATTAATTTTGAGATACCTCTTGTAACTAGGTGAAAAATGTCCATGAAGTTGGGTCAAAAACCTGCCTAAATTAGGGCAAATTTTCACTAAGTTATTTAGTTCATGGACCTATGTTCACAAATTCATAACTTGAGATCCAAGCATCTTTTGGGAAAAGTTTGTGAAGAAAAGTTGTAGATTTCATGGAGGAATACAACTTTCATGTTGGAAGTTTTCTTTGAATCAAATTTCATCATGATGAAAAAATGGTGAAAAGTTGGGAAAAAATAAGAAAATTTCCATACTTAGAAAAATTCTAAGTTATGAAAATTTTCAAATTCAAAACCCTAATTTCCAAAATTGGTTTTCTTGGCCAAAAAGTTTCATATTTTGACATATCTTGATGAATTATGACCCTTGGCACTTGATTTTTACCAAAAAGTCAAAGTTTGACTTTTCAGTGTACAATTGACTTTTGATCAGTTGACTGGAAAATTCATCTGTCAATCTAATGAACTTGAGATCTTTTGAACCATGTAATTAGGTCAAGATGATGCCATTGAACCCTTGAAATCATGTTTGAACCCAATTGGTCATTGGCTAGGTTAAAAATCAGAAATTCCCCTTTCTCAGTCAAAACCCTAATTTTGACCATTTTGCTCTTTTGATGATTTGATCAAATTTCTTGAGGAGTTGTGATCCAAACTTGATAAAATGGTACATATAAGTCTAAAATGTTGTTGTGGATCAAAAATTATGAAGTTTGACTGTAAATTGTCCATGGTTTACTTTTCCCCCAATACAGCTGATTTTTAGGTCAACTGTCCAATTGACTGATCAAAAATATGATTCAAGACTTGAAACTTAACATGAGAAATATTAGGGGTCCAAGATGATGTATGAAAGTCACATGAAGCATTTATGGTCTAAAAATCCTTGTGCAAACTTAAACCCTAATTTTAGGTTATCAGTGCAAGGGGATGTCTTGAGCTGACCCAAACCCTAATCTTGTCTTGAGTCCAAGAAGTCTTGTGAGGAAAATCTTGATAAATGAGAGGGAAAATTTTGGGGTACAACAACTGGCCTAGGCAAAAATAAGGGAACCCCGATGAACCAAAAGGGTTTGGGCAAAAATTAGGGGGGAAAATTTTTTGTACACCCGACAAGTCGAAAACCTGAAAGGGCGGCTTGGGCAAAAAAGGGTATCCCAGTGGACTGAAAACCCGAAAGGGAGGTCCAGGAAAAAATTATGGATTTAAGGCGTATAACAATGTCTCATTGGATCACCTTGTGATCAAACTTCAATATCAGACTATCAAACTCAAGCGGTACCGATCAATCCAGTCAACTTCGGACAAGCAGCGACGAGATGAGACGCTCGAAGGCATAAGAGCAATAGCATAATTGAAACTCAATGGGATCATTATACATATCTGTTTTCTCTTTGTATATAACTTTGTATAAATCCTTCTTGCGACGACATTTTCTTACTAGAATGTCTGTCTCCTTGTATATAAACGCCTTTTATAGGCAAACTTCAAAAATCAATACAAATCAGTTCTTGAAAGTTCAAAACTACTTGTTTTTTATTTTTCTGTTTTGTTTTGTAAAAAACTCCAATGATTATTTGTGGCATATGCATATTGAATATGATTACTATTTGCAAATATTTACATAAAGAACAAAAAAGCAATTGCTAATGGCTTAAGGAACGAAGCAATGTCTGAAAGCCAGTCCTAGTCTCTACAGTTTTTTCCCCAGGAAGGAATTACCTTCTCCAGCAGAATTCTTCCGAAATTTGAAATCCATGATTTCCAGCTGAGTTTATTTTTGTCCCCAACAGTTTATGAAGCCTCATCCCCGCAGAGTAAAATGACCAAAGTTTGACCTCTCATTCCCCACAGAGTTTATTTCTCTGGCAGCAGAAGATCATCCTCAACAGAGTTCCTTTTTCCTAGCTACTGAATATTCCCCAGTATAGTCTCAAACAGAATTCTTTTCTCACTATGGAATATTCCAACAGAAGAATTCTTCTCCCTCAGTGGAACACTCCCCAAATAGAGCATCTTCTCCCCAGTGAAATATTCGCAAGAAGAAGTACTTGTCTCCCCACAGATTCATTCTTAAACAGAAGAAAAAAAGTCCCAGTCGATTATTCTCAAACAGAAAGAGGAAATACTCGTCAAATCATCTCTACTCATCATCCCCAGTGGAAGTAGAAGAACCACTTTTTCTACAACGGTCAGGAATTCAATTTCCAGTACTCTCCAGCAGTAGTCTGTGATTTATTTTCCTAGACTGGGAAGCATCACAATAACATCCCATGTTCATACATCATGGCATGCGCATACACATCACATACAACATAATCTCATTTATTTTGAGAACATCATCACAATGCATTTCATACATCATGACATTGCATATGACTAATTCTTTACCTTTTTCAGGGAAAGGTCAAATCAACAAATACCATTGACTACTTATGTGACCTGGTAGTCTTCTCAAAAGCCACGTATAACCAAGGGTTATCTCAGGATCTTCCTCAGAAAGATGCTCTCATAAGACCTTCTCTAGTTTAGATCGCCAGTAAGATATCTCTGATTTCCATGCCAATTGAAAAAACTGTGAAACCTGGGTTTCAACCAAATAAAAGTATGAGGTGCTGCGAAGCCTGGAATCCGACCAGATAGTATTTCACTTCTCCAAAGACATTGTGAAGCCTGATTTTCGACCAGATAACAACATAAGGTGTTGCGAAGCCTGGAATCCAACCAGATAGTGGTTCACTTCTTCGAGGACATTGTGAAGCTGTGTTTTGACCAAATAACAGTATAAGGTACTACGAAGCTTGGAATCCGACCAGATAGTAGTTCACTTCTTCAAAGACACTGGGAAGCCTGGGTTTCGACCAGATAACAATATAAGGTGTTGTGAAGCCTGGAATCCGACCAGATAGTAGTTCACTTCTTCAAAGACACCGTGAAGCCTGGGTTTCAACCGGATAACAGTTTAAGGTGTTGCGAAGCCTGGAATCTGACCAGATAGTGGTTCACTTCTTCGAGGACACTGTGAAGCCTGGGTTTCGACCAGATAACAATATAAGGTACTGTGAAGCCTGGAATCCGACCAGATGGTAGTCCACTTCTTCAGACACTGTGAAGCTTGGGTTTCGACCAAATAACAATATGAGTTGCTGCGAAGCCTGGAATACGACCAGATAATAGTTAACTTCTTCAGACACTATGAAGCTTGGGTTTCGACCAGATAGCAGTTTATTCTATCAATTACTATGAAGCCCGGACTCGATCAGATAATAGTATACCTCAGATTCAATTTGAAGCCTAGACCCGACTAGATAACAGCTTAATTTATTCAAATTATTGAAGCCTGGATATAACCAGGTAACGGTATGCCTCAGATTCAAGTTGAAGCCTAGACCCGACCAGATAACAACTTAATTTGTTCAAGTCATTAAAGCCTGGATTCTTACCAGATAACAGTTTGAGTTATTGTGAAGCCTGGAGCACGACCAGATAATAGTGTAATCTCATTTCCCCAATAAGTCATTGTGAAGCCTGGAATACGACCAGATAACAGTTAACCTTATCATCCTCAGCAAGTCACTGCAAAGCCTGGATCCTGACCAGATAGCAGTTCACTTTAGTCTCTTCAGTCAAGAGATGTTCCCCAATAGAGTAATGGACAACCAAGGCTCTTAGACTTTATTCCCCTAAGAAACATTTCCCAATAGACTCCTCCTTAGACAGCAGGAGCCGGAATCCCCACAAGGAGAATTCTTATGAAGTCAGCATCTATTTTGGATGGTATCTTTAAGCCCATAACCGACGACTCTCTGTCATACTCCTTGGATGGCATATTTAATCCCATCTCTGACATGGCATCTATAAGTCCATTCCTGATATTACCTACACAATCAGGTATCATTTCAGGCGAGTGCAAATTTCTGGGCACTCTAGTGTTCAATCATCTTCCACCTTCAGATCACGAAAGGCAGACAAGCCAATATATATCTTCAGGTTTAAGAAGATTGAACAGGGGAAACTGTTGTACCCTAAATTTTCCCTCTCATTTTACTAAACACATGCCTATTGAGATCTTCAACTTGCCCCAAGGATGCCCAAGAATTGATCAGACAAATTCTCCTCCTAAGGAAATGAACCCCCAACTAAGGTTTCCATTTTCATCAAGATGTTTGAGCTCCAATGGTCTCTAATGCTTCCCATGGTACTAACATGTCCTCAATATCATCCATGCCAAGTTTCATGCTTTGCTCAATAAGTTTGCTCAGGCAATTGCTCAAGTATTGGAAAATCAACTGTGCTAGGTCAAAAGTCAACTGTGACCTATATACAGTCAAACTTCAAGATTTTTGGTCAACATCAACATTTTGAAGTGATATCCATCATTTTATTAAAGGGTGATCATGATTCCTCAAGAAATGCTCCTAATTCATCAAAAGTCAAAAACAACAAATTAGGGTTTCTATAGGAAAAGTCAACCAAACTTTGACTAAGCATAACGTTCTCATAATTTATCAAAAAGTTTCCAACCAAATCTCATTTTGAAGAGAATCTAATTCCCTACAACTTCTCTTCAACCCTCAAGTCCAAGAAATGCACCATTTGAAAGATACAAGATCATACATTACAGGTCATTTTTAGAAAGTCAATAAAAGCCACTTTTTTCCAAGACCTTTAACATCAAGATAACATCTTCAAAAACAAAATTGATCAAAATAGGGATTGAAGTATACATCTCGGTCTTTCCAAAAATTACAAGATCATCATCATGAGGTAAAAATTGAGCAAGTTATGGTTTGCTTAAGTTGGGAAATTTTGGGAAATTTCAAGAAATATGCATTGGGCAAATTTGAATTTTTAAGGCAATGGCTCAAATTCTTGAACTTCAAACATATTTCTAAGACCTTATAGGACTCTTAAATTTTTTTTTCATAGTCTTGACTTTATTTGCATTTTATATTAATTTTATTTAATTAAAAATCAAATAAATCAAGATTATTACAAATAATATGTTAAAGGCTTGCTTTAATGCATGGAGGGGTCCCAATTTTCGTGTACAGCATGGCCAAGATGTTTGCACTCATTCAAAATTCAAATATGGACAAAATCCGATGACTTTGGCCAAGGTTACAAATGGCCATTCATGGCATTCAAGAGCTTGTCCATAGCTGTTACAAACATGGCATTTTTGTGTTCTCTCACCACTCTCTATATAAACAAGCTTTTGGAAAGCATCAAGGAGAGATACATGACCTGGAGAACCCCTGTCCAATTTGCAAAAAAAAACACTAAGTTGTCAAATTCAAATTCCCACTTCCAGCTTGTTTCAGTCTCAAACAAGTATCAAAACACGTTTCTGGAAGTCCCCTGGATCGATTCCAATCATCACCAAGCCTCAAAACAGTCTGAAGCACGTTATCACTACCTCACGGTTTGCATTTTTCTTTTGAATTTGATTTCTTTGATTTATATAATAAAAACACATTTGATCATGCATTATTGACCACTCTTATATTTGCTAGCTATCTGCATGATTAGATTCGAGTTTTGGTGTAGGAATCGAGTATCACCATTTTTAGGGTTCCAAGCTTAAATTTGGGATTTTTGGAAAAAGCCAAAATTAGACCTATCCAAGGGTCTCTGCGTGCTCAGGAGGTAGAGGCCAATTCATCCATGGCCTCACCATAAATTTATCATGGGTATTTTTGCTTGTTTTGATTTACAGGTGCTATAGTGACAGACAAAAATTGTCACTATAGGTTATAGTCTAAAACGATGGACGGAGGAGGAAGAAGATTAGGTGTCAGTCCCCCACAGGAGCATTCAAATTAGCAC
Source organism: Vicia faba (assembly GCA_948472305.1). Lineage (NCBI taxonomy): Eukaryota > Viridiplantae > Streptophyta > Magnoliopsida > Fabales > Fabaceae > Vicia > Vicia faba. The sequence continues at coordinate 1,422,114,878 of OX451735.1, forward strand.
GTGTTTTGTTTTTTTTCTCAGATAATGTTTGTTTTTTATATATAATATATTAATGTTATTATATGTTTGAATGACCAAGACAACTCAGTTGGTAAGCTAGCGAATGCGTAAAGGAGAGGACCTGGGTTCGAGCCCCAAGTCCAACAGTTTATTTTTTCTAATAATTATTCAACAGATCTAACGCATCTCCTAGCCCAGCATCCACCATACGTCCTCAAATCCCACCCTTTGGATCATCTCAAAGCAGATCCAATGCTCCAGAATTGAAGATCCATGGTGCACTTTCTGAAGGCTGATTATGCTGGAATGCGCTGGCATTTAGGCTAGCACCTTTGGGCCTTGCAAAATATTCAATTCACACCTCCCAGTTGGCCAAACAATACCAGGCCCATTCATCATTTTTTTTGTTTTTATTTCTTTATTATCATTTTATTTTAATTGTCTTAAATTCATTTTCTTTAATAATTAAAAAAATCAAAAAATCATTAAATAGAATTAGGTTTGATAATTAAAATTAATTTTCTGAAGAAAAAAATTAATTAATTAATTTGATTATTATAACTTGATAATTTTTATTAAATAAAAATTAATTAAATTTAGGTTAAGTTTTCAAATATTTTTTTAACATAAAAAAATGACAAAAATATTTTCTATTTAATTAATAAGTTTTTAGGACTTAGATTTTATTCCCGTCTTAATTTTTTCGCGCGCTTATTTATTTTCATTTTAATTTCCAATTAATGTAACTGTTAATGGTTTGTAATAGTTGTGAATTAGGTTTTCATTTACTATTTTTATTTACCACTTTTCCCCAAGTTTGGTTATGTAACCCCTCCTCAAAGTCTTGTAATAGCTAGGTTTAAGATTCTCTCATTTTATTTTTTTGCTACTATTAATTGTTAGATGTATGGATAATAGGATTGTATGCAAAAGATAAATCAAATGTTTAAAACAATAGAACACCCTAACTGTACAAAGATTAATAAACTGAAATCAAACACTTGCACATGCTAACTCCTAGGGTATCTCCCACTTCGGTTGCCTCGGAAATACAATCATTATTCTAGAACGTGAGAATTCTTAGTGACTGTCCTCTAATTTAGAGATCGTAAGTCCCTTTCGAAGGTTGCCTCGGTAAACAAAAATGCGACCTTAGAACTTTAGGACAGTTACTAAGAGATATCGCCCTGTTGCCTTAAGTGACCGTAATCGTCCCTTTAAACTCTAACGATGGAGCTACCTACTCTTTAATAGTAGGATAGCGCTGTCTAAAGGAAATAAGAAAACGAACAGTCTTTTTCGAGTAGGTAGAAACTTTTAAGTACTTGCTCAAAACAATCAATTTTTCACACTTACACTTCCAAACATTTTTCAAACAAAGTTTTCAAAAAACGATTTATCACACTCTTGAGGACTGATACAAGGGTTACCATAAAGTGAAACGCCGCACTAAGGCATTTTCAAGACTTTTCAAAACACACACAAAAGCAATTTAAAAATGAGAAAGTACCTAAGAGCCCATGGAAAACAATGGATAGAAAGGATGCTAACACCTTCCCGTACTCAAAAACATCTCGAAAAAGGTTTTTTCTGTTCTTTTTCCCTTTTCCTTTGTTGGATAAAATAAAAGATGGTGGCGACTCTTACTTACCGCGACATTTGCGAATGCAAATGCAAAACCATTATTAAACAATCAGTTCTGTCACTGTATCACATTCGGTATGGCCAATCTCACTGCTTTGATGGAATCATTGGTGGCTTCTCAGAATCAGGAACCACTTGCTCAACCTCAACACACAATGATTACTTCCAAAGCTCGGATTGTTCCTGTTTCTGCTACTCCAACTGTTGTTATTCAGAATAGTTTACCTCAAGGTTATCCCTGGGGAATTCCAGAGAGCTTTATGCCAAAAGGTTTTAATCAGGATGCTCAATTTTCTCCACTTGCTCAGGCTACTGTCGCTCTTGCACCTCTTGTGGTGCATATTACCCCTGCTGCAAGAAATGAGATTCACTATGTTGCACCTACCTCGATGAATGTTGTACCATTTTCTAATGATAAAGTGTATCGCCCTATTCTTGCACCGAGTGAAAGCTTGGGTTTCTATGATTGGATGGACTATTTTCAGGACCAGTTTGATAAAATGCAGAAAGAGTTGAAGACCCTCAGAGGAAAAGAACTGTTTGGGCAGAATATGAATGATATGTGTTTGGTTCCAAATTATGAAAATACCTGCAAAGTTTAAAGTACCAGAGTTCGAAAAGTACAAGGGAAACACTTACCCCCCGTGCTCATTTAGTGATGTATGTGAGGAGAATGTCTACTCATGCCGATGATCAACGCTTGTTGATTCATTTCTTTCAAGACAGTTTGACTGGTGCAACATTGAAATGGTACATGAGCCTGGACAGTGCCAATATTCATTCTTTTAATGACTTGGGTGAAGCATTTATCGGACAATACAAATACAATATGGACATGGCGCCTGACTGTGATCAACTTAGGGAAATGGTTCAGAAGGACAAGGAGTCATTTAAGGAATATGCACAGAGATGGCGTGAAGTAGCCACCCAAGTGATCCCTCCAATGGAATAAAAAGAGATGACGAAGATTTTTCTGAAGACTCTAGGTACTTTCTATTATGAAAGAATGGTGGCGAGTGCACCCAGTGATTTTACCGAGATGATGGGAATATGCGTCGGTTTGGAAGACGCTGTAAGAGAAGGTCGTCTGACAAGAAGTGAAAATTCTGGCAGTGTGAAGAAACCATCATATGGATTTTCTAAAAAGAAAGAAGGAGATACAAATGTTGTTATTCAAGAGAGAAGGGTTAATCCTCCTAGGAGAAATCATCAGCGTCATCAACATGTTGCCTCGGTAACTCTAGTTGTTAATACAGCCCCGACTACAGTCGCTTATCAAAGACCAGCCCCTCAAGAAAATCAAGAGCAGAATCATAGGAGAGAGCCTTTTGAATCTATCCCCATGAGTTATGAAAATTTACTCCCAGCATTGATCCAGAAAAAGTTAGTCCAGACCAGGCCACCCCCCGCTATACCATCACCTTTTCCTTGGTATTATAAGGCATATCAGACGTGCGCTTTTCAACAGGGTACACCAGGGCATAATATCGAAAAATATTATCCCCTGAAATTGGAGGTACAGAAAATGGTGAGGTCTGGCCTTTTGTCCTTTAAAGACATGAGCTCGAATGTAAAAGATAATCCTCTACCAAAGCATGGATGAGCGAATACTGTCAACATGGTTGCTGTTTGTCCAGGGGACTTCCACATTTATGATATCAACTTGGTCATAGGAGACTTGGTAAAGATGCATGCAGACCATTACGAGTTTAGTTACTACACTCATGACCATGTTGGTTGTGGTATCTGTAGTACTAATATACAAGGTTGCGATAAGATAAAGACTAATTTACAGGAAATGATGGATGAGGGCCTCATCCATATAATCGGGTAGAAGTTGAGAAGAACTCACCTTGATATGGCAGTGAAAATCAAAGAAGATATGTTAAAGTAGATTAATACCGATTTTCTTGTGACATCAGTGTAGCCTCAATGGATTTCCAATATTGTACCTGTACCAAAGAAAGACAGAAAAGTTTGCATGTGCATAGATTATAGAGATCTAAATAAAGTTAGTCTAAAAGATGATTTTCCATTGTGACATATTGATATGTTGGTTGATAGTACAACAAAATTCAAAGTATTCTCGTTCATGGATGGATTTTCCAGATATAATCAAATAAGAATTCCTCTTGAGGACATGGAAAAAACAACGTTTATCACACCCTAGGGAACATTTTGTTACAGAGTGATGCCCTTCAGGTTGAAGAACGCTGGTGTAACATACCAGAGGGTTATGACAACCCTATTTCATGATCTGATGCACAAGGAAACCAAGGTATATGTTAATGACACGATTTCCAAATCACAGACCGAAGAAGGGCATATGGAAGATTTGTTGAAGTTGTTTCAGCATTTGAGGAAGTATCGTCTCCGCTTGAATCCAAACAAATGCACCTTCGGTGTCCGATCAGGGAAATTTCTAGGTTTTATTGTCAGCCAGAAAGGAATTGAAGTTGACCTTGATAAAGTCAAAGAAATTCAAGAAATGCCTACGCCATGGAATGAAAAGCAAGTTAGAGGCTTCCTTGGGCGGTTGAATTACATTTCCAGATTCATTTCTCACATGACTGCAACATGTGAACCAATCTTTAAGTTGTTAAAGAAAGATCAGGGTTGTGTGTGGACGGATGATTGCCAAAAGGGCATTTGAAAGTATAAAATAATATCTACTTGAACCTCCTATGTTGCTCCCTCCTATTGAAGAAAGACCATTGATCATGTATCTGATAGTGTTGGATAATTCTATGGCTGTATTTTGGGACAACAGGATGAAACAAGAAACAAAGAATATTCCATCTACTATCTCAGTAAGAAATTTACTGTCTGTGATTCGCGGTATTCTATGCTGGAAAAGACATGTTGTGCTCTAGCCTGGGCGGAAAAGAGGTTGCGGAAATATATGTTGAATCATACTACTTGGTTGATTTCCAAAATGGATCCAATTAAGTATATATTTGAAAAGCTTTCCCTTACTAGGAGAATTGCTCCTTGGCAGATGTTACTGTCTGAATACAATATTGAATACCGCACCCAGAAGGCTATAAAAAGTAGTGTGCTGGCGGATTATCTTGCTCACCAACCGGTCGATGATCATCAATCTATCAAGTTTGATTTCCCTAATGAGGATGTGATGTTCTTGAAAGCAAAATATTGTGATGAACCTTTGCTTGGGGAAGGTCCTGATCCTGAATCCCGCTGGGGTATGGTATTTGATGAAGCTATGTATGCTTATGGGAAAGGAATTAGTGTTGTAATTATCACTCTTTATGGATCACACATTCCTTTTACCGTAAGGCTGACTTTTGATTGTACCAATAATATGGAGAAATATGAGGCTTGTATCATGGGTCTCGAGGAAGCCATTAATCTCAGAATCATAGTTCTAGATGTGTATGGTGATTCAGCTTTGATAGTTAATTAGATTAAAGGAGAATGGGATACTCGTCACCCTGGCTTGATCCCTTACAAATATTATGCTAGAAGATTACTACCCTTCTTTAGCAAAGTTTAATTTCATCATATTCCCAGAGACGAAAATCAAATGGAGGATGCTTTGGCAACTCTGGATTCTATGTATCAAGTGAATACTTAGAACGATGTGCCTCATATCACGGTGCAACATTTGGATAGACCGGATCATGTGTTTGCAGCAGAGGAAGTGTCAGATGAAAAACCTTGGTATTATGATATCTATATTTTTATCCAGACTCTGGAATACCCGGCTGGTGCGTTGAATAAAGATAGAAAGACATTTAGAAGGTTGGCAGACAGCTTTTTCCTCAATGAAGATATGATATACAAAAGAAATTATGACATGGTCTTGCTCAGATGCGTGGATAGACACAAAGCAGACATGTTAATGCATGAAATCTATGAAGGTTCTTTTGGTATCCATGCCAATGAACATTCGATGGTAAAGAAGATGCTTAGGGCAGGCTATTATTAGCTGACAATGGAATCTGACTATTACAAATTTGCAAAGAAGTTCCATAAATGCCAGATTTATGCTGACAAAATTCATATGCCTCCAGCGCTTCTCAATGTTATTTCACCCCCATGGCCTTTCTCTATGTGGGGTATTAATATGATTGGAATGATTGAACCAAAGGCATCGAATGGACATCACTTTATCTTGGTGGAAATTGACTACTTCACCAAGTGGGTGGAAGCAGCTTCATATGCTAATGTCACTAAACAGGTGGTAGTGCATTTTATCAAGAATAATCTAATATGTCGGTATGGTGTGCCAAGCAGGATTATCACTGACAACGGCTCAAATCTGAATAACAAGATGATTACTGAACTTTGTGAAGAGTTCAAGATTATCCACCACATTTCATCTCCTTACAGCCAAATATGAATGGGGTTGTTGAAGCTGCTAATAAGAACATCAAAAAGATCATCCAGAAAATGGTTGTCACTTATAAATATTGGCATGAGATGCTCCCTTTTGCTTTGGATGGGTATCAAACATTTGTCTGCACTTCAACAAGGGAAACCCCGTTATCTCTTGTGTATGGCATGGAAGCAGTGCTCCCCATTGAGGTTGAGATTCCCTCCTTACGCGAGATAATGGAAACCAAGTTGCCAGAGGCTGAATGGGTCTAGAACAAGTTTAACCAGTTGAATTTGATTTAAGAGAAAAAGAATGACGACCTTGTGTCATGGTTAATTATACCAGAAAATAATGAAGAAATATTTTGACAAGAAGGTCAAGCCTCGTGAATTCAGAGAAGGCGACCTCGTGCTTAGGAAGATCATGTCTTTTAACACTGATTCTAGGGGCAAGTGGACTCCCAATTTTGAAGGCCCGTATGTTGTCAAGAAATCCTACTCTGGCGATGCATTGATTCTTGAAATAATGGATGGCGAGGAGTTCCCACGTCCTCTGAATGCTGATGAAGTCAAGAAATACTTCGCGTTGGAAAAAAACAGCTCGCTAAGATGAAAACCCGAAAGGGAGGCTTAGGCAAAAAGGAGCGTCTCAGTAGGCCAAAAACCCAAAAGGGAAGTCTAGGCATAAATTAGAGACATAAACAGAATAAATGTTCCCAGTAGGTTGAAAACCCGCAAGGGAAATCTAGACAAAAGGTAGGGATTTCCTGGCAAGTAATTGCATCAGACGAGACTTGATCGTTGAAGCAATAATCCTTTTAGATCCTCACCGATCTTCAATCGAAGTCTCTGCTCAGGAATTCAAAGTTGTTAGGGAGAATAGTGGTTATTGTATTTCAATGTATCTTTTCCAAGGAATATTACCATTTTCTAAACTTTGTAGTCATCTATAGATTCTCGCCATTTGCAGACTACCATTCTATTAATAAAGTTTGAGCTTTTATCCAATTCTTTGCAATTCTTATTTTATTCAGCTTACAATGACTTCATTTATTATTGATAGTAATTTTCAAAGCAAACAGATTAAATAACAAAGGTTGTTTTTTCGAAAAGAATTTGCAAATTACTTTTTACTTTAGATTTTGTGACTCAAGGAGAACAAAAATAGTGACTCCAAGGATGGACGGACTCTGAAATTTTGGAAGTCTGAATCCCCCAGGAAGGCTCTCTCAGATCACTTCTGTTAGAATGAGTATGATCTTCTTATGCTTCTCAGATAATTGAAGATAATACCAATGGATGTATGGTGTGGTGTTGGGTTTGTGATCCCATTTTTCCCCAGTCAGGTCTTGGTTCATTTTGATTTCAGGTTTGCATGGTATGAGTTATCTACCCCATATTCCCCAGTAAAGTCTGCGCTCACATGACGAAAGTCTTTTCCCTTTTGCATGCAGATATGAAATCATTTACAAAGCATCGCCCTTTGTAGTGCTAGCATTTTTTGTCGTTGTTTGTTTTCCAGGCAACCATACAAGGGAAATATCTTTTCTAAGAAGTGTTGAAACAGTTGTCGACTTTTTTGGTTTTCTCCCGCCAAGTGCTGAGTTTGATTTAAAATTCCCATAAGTTTTATTTCTGGCTGTAAGGTTTGACTTCTTAAATCCCCAAGAAAAGTCGAGATAACAGGTCTTTCTGAAAATTTCTACCCTCATGAGGTTTCATAATTTCTCACGAGAGAAGTTGGTGCAATCATCACTTTCAGTATTGAAGAATGTATCTTGGTTTCCTCTCGATGACGTGGTGTTTCCCTCCTCAATGATGTCAATATGAGATTCTCAGCTGATGTCTCGACAACGTGGTTTTGATTTCCCCATTGAATTTAGTATTGCAATCTCCAGTAGAAGTACAAACATTGAAGCATTTTCTTTTTCCCATTGAAGTCTGTGTGATATTCTCTGGTGAAGCCTGGAGAAGGATATTATATCCTTGTATCTGCACTAATTTATTTGTTACGATGTAATTGTTTTCAGATTATGTTCCTTCCCAGTAGAGATTCCTCGTGGAAGAATTTTGTTTTAGCCTTCCTTTCAGCTCATTTTATGGAAAGAACATGGTTCCCTCTTGAGTTTATTTCTCATAAGATATTATTCTAGTTGACTGTTTCACTCTGGTTTATTTCTGGTTTGGATGGGTGGTCCCCAACAGTGTTATTATTTTGATTTCTGCAAGTTTCAAGCCTTGGTTCGAGAATGTGCATTTTAGTTTTCACGTGAAGATTCTACCTTCTCAACAGGAATACATTGGCATTCCCCCAAGAAATCATTATTTGCAATTCCTCCTCAAAATAGCAAGTGGCAAGTTCTTTATTTGTGCAACATGTACTTCCCTAATAAGTCTGACAGTTCACAGAGAAGATTTAGATTTGTTACTCCAATGAATGGTAGCCTTGTCATTATGAAAGGTAATTCGTTGTCAAGATTTGTTACTCCAATGAATGGTAGCCTTGTCATTATGGAAGGTAGTTTATTGTTGAGATTTGTTACTCCAATTAATGGTAGCCTTGTCATTATGGAAGGTAGTTTGTTATTGAGATTTGTTACTCTAATAAATGGTAGCCTTGTCATTATGAAAGGTAGTTCATTATCAAGATTTTTTACTCCAATAAATGGTAGCCTTGTCATTATGGAAGGTAGTTTGTTGTTGAGATTTGTTACTCCAATGAATGGTAGCCTTGTCATTATGGAAGGTAGTTTATTATTGAGATTTGTTACTCCAATGAATGGTAGCCTTGTCATTATGGAAGGTAGTTTTTTATTGAGATTCATTACTCCAATGAATGGTAGCCTTATCATTATGGAAGGTAGTTTGTTGTCAAGATTTGTTACTCCAATGAATGGTAGCCTTATCATTATGGAAGGTAGTTCGTTGTTGAGATTTGTTACTCCAATGAATGGTAGCCTTGTCATTATGGAAGGTAGTTTGTTGTTGAGATTCGTTACTCTAATGGATGGGCCTTGTCATTATGGAAGGTAGTTTGTTATTGAGATTTGTTACTCCAATTAATGGTAGCCTTGTCATTATGAAAGGTAGTTTGTTGTTGAGATTTGTTACTCCAATGAATGGTAGCCTTGTCATTATGGAAGGTAGTTTGTTGTTGAGATTCATTACTCCAATGAATGGTAGCCTTATTATTATGGAAGGTAGTTCGTTATTGAGATCTTTTTTCGATGAATGGTAGCCTTGTCATTATGGAAGCTAGTTTGTCATTGAGATTCTATTGCTCTGAAGAAGTTCATTTTTTTCCCGGTCGTGAGTAATGGTGTTGATTATCATTACCACCCTGATATTGGTATTTGCTGGTATTATCTTACCACTTCTTTCCCCAGTGGGTTGATGTTACCTTTTTTGCTATCTCCTTAGTGAGCAAATAGTTTGCAGTCATCTGTCGATCACTTTTATCCTTTACTTTCTCTCCTCAATCTTTGAGTTGATGATGCTTTATCTCCTCTTTGGGCTTTACCCCAATAGAGTCAGGTCTTTGGTTCACCAGTGATTTATTTTCCTGGTTGGGTCTTCCTTTTGATCCTATTTTATTTGATACATCCCCAGTGGGGTCTTGCGTCCTTTTTAGATTTTTTCATTTGCCTTCATAATCATAAGCATTGCATTGCATCTTAAGGCCAAAAATAGGGCTTGTTTTATATTTAAGTATCTTCAATCGCGTCGACACGAAGATTTTTAAACTTCGCATCTTTGGATAGAAGACACTTAAATAAAGGCAGTTGTTGTACCCCAATTTTTGCCCCTAAGATTCCTCTATCATATCATATCAACTCAATCACAACAAGATCACACACTAGGGTTTGACTCTTCTCCTTATCTTTAGCTTTGCCCATGGGGAATCACCAAGCACCTTGATTTTATCTTGTTGTCATCTATGTTTTTATTAACTTTTAACTAATAAATACAATGTATGTTTGCCCTAATTATTGATATCATAGGTGAAAGCACAACACATTCTAGAAAGTTGATCCATAGGTTCATGGGTTTATTTCCATGCCTTCTTCAACAAAGCTTCATTGATATTCAAACTTCATTATTGAATATATTTTGAAGTAATATCATGACAAAGTCTATTATTATTCATCGTGCCTCAAGTTTTCAAAAATAGTTCAAAGGTACAAGGGTTGATTGAAGAAGTTTGACCTAATTGGAAAAGTTCTTGATTCATTGATCATAAGTGCATATTTCCCTCAATTCTCAATATTTGGAAGTGGTTATGGTTGTTATGGTTCCTCATTATCATCCTCAATAACTTCTATTTATATGACAAAAGTATTTGTGCAAGAAAGTTGATCAAAATTGTAAAAGGATTTCTAAGGTATCTTGTTGCTCTAGGAGCTAGGGTTTTGAACTTCAAAGGGGTATATCTTGCTCATCTTTTGGTATTTTTGAGTGATTCCAAAGACATCCTTCTCTTTAAAGGATTATAAACAAATCACTTCAAAAGTTTCAAGGAAATTTTATGTGGAAGGTACCTAATGATGAAGAAAGATTACAAGTCTTCTAGATTAATCATCAAATCCCTTATGTGACTTCAAAAGAGCATAACTTGATCAATTTTTATCTCCTTTATCCCATTATTTTTCCATAATGATCTTAAATATATGGACTTTAACCCTTCTTTTAAGTGTAAAGTGTGAAAATGGATGGAAGATGCCCTAAGGATGCAAAAGATTATAGGTTATTTCATGAATTTTTGCCTACTTCAACAAGTCATAACTCTCTCAATTTTTGGAGTTTTTAAATGGTTCAAGTCTCAAAATTCCATTCAATAGATCTACTTCATTCCATATTTTTTGATAAAAGAAAATTTCAAGTGGAAGGCCATGTTTAGATGCAAGACATTATAAGTCATTTTTGATGAAAAACTTAGAAATTTTCTAAGTATAAAAAGTCAACCTCTTTTTCTCAACTTTGACTCAATATAATTTACAGCTCAATCATCCATTTGATTACATTCTCTACACATTTAAAATCTTGTGATATCATCTTTCTAAAGCTTCAAGAATCATGTACTAAGACTCCTTGAGCAGAGAATGCCATTGATTTGAATTTGGTAACTTGAAACTGAAGTTTCTTCATAAGTCAGAATTTGAGATTCATGTTTTGGCTTCTAAACATCAAATTAGCACGCATTTTTGGTCTAAACATGTTTAAACAACTTGCCAAAATAGATCACACCTTACTCGTTGTGATACGGTGGCAGAACCGACTGTTATACTGGTTTGCATTTTGTAGTCGCAAATGTGCGGTAAGCAAGAGTCGCCATCAAATTTTCTTTTATCCAACAAAGTAAAGGGTGAAAAGAACAGAAAAAGACCTTTTTCGAGATTTTCTGAGTAAGGGGGTAGATTATGGAAAGGGAAGGTTTTAGCAGCCTTTCCATCTGTGGTTTTCCATGGGCTCTTAGGTACTTGCTCATTTTTGAAAATTGCTTTCGTGTTTGTGTTTTGAAAAAGCTTTGTTTGCTTTATTATAACTCTTGTATCAGTCCTCAAGAGTGTGATAAAGCGTTTTTTTGAAAAGGATTTTGAAAGTGTGGTGTAAAAATGAATTAGTTTTGAGCAAGTACTTAGCAGCTACCTACCTACTCGAAAAAGGCGTTATTTTCCTCCTTTCCTTTAGATAGTGTTATTCTACTATTAGTGAGTAGGTAGCCCTATCGTTGGATGTTTGAGGGACTATCCTAAGGGAGGTTACGGTCACTAAGGCAACTGGGCAAGAACTCTTAGTAACTGTCCTAAAGTTCTAAGATCACTTTTTTAACCGAGGCAACAATCGAGAGGGTCATGAGGGACTTGTGATCTCTTGAACTCAAGGACAATCACTAAAAAATTTCACGTTTCGAGAATTGTGACCATTTCGAAGGCAACCGAAGTGGGAGATACCCTAGGGGTGCAAGTGTGCAATAGTGTGCTTTTTTCAGGTATTTTTATCTTGATGTTAGTGATCTAAGATTGATTGGTTAGTTCTTACCATACACGCCTAACTACTAGAAGTTTATATACAGGCATACAATATAGTGCGGAAAGTGAAATCTACGGCTATTACAAGGCTTCGGGGCAGTTACAGTTATATCTGACTGAAATGTAAAGTGCAGAAAGTAAATATCCTAATTAGGCTATTACAAATCGGGAAACAGTTACAGTAAATTGCAAAGTGATAAAACAAAAAATAATAAGCGCGCAGAGATTAAGATGGGAACAAGTTCGAAACCCTAAAAATCTAACTGCTTAATAAAAATATTTTTTGTATTTTATATGAAAAAATTTGAGATTTAAACTAATTTCTAATTAATTTTAAATTAAAAAAAACAAGTTAAAATCAATTAAATTAAATTAATTTGCAAGAATTAATTTTAATTAAAAAAACCTAAATCCATTTTTTGGTGATTTTTTGTTGATTTTATGATTAAAAAAATGAATTTTAAAAAAAACATAAACTAATTAAAAAAGGAAAAAAACAAAGTAAATTAAAAAAAAGAAATGGGCCTGGAGTAAGAAGCAAATTGGGGGGTGTTGACTGAATTTTTTATTAAGGCCTAGATCTGTTGGCCCATTAACCTTGCGTTGGATCTGGTGTTGTTACGTCTAGAAGGTCCACCATGAGCGTTTGGATTTGGAACATTTGATATGGCCTTGATGAGATCCTATAGTATGGAGATAGTAGTGCATGGTGGACATGCTGGGACTTGGAGTACTGGATCTGCATGCACAAATGAGAAAAATAATATGCAGGAGGCAGGGGTCGAACCCCTGACCTCCCACACACATGATGCCTTAACACCCTTCATTCTCACCACTGGAGCATGTTGTTCATTCGTTAATATAACCAAAACAAAACAATATAATATTAAGAAAACATAATTGCTGAGTTGTCAACGCACACCTCTTCAGTGGGCCCATAGAGTTTAAATGAACCAATCAAGGAATGTTGTCCAGCCACACCAATGCAGGGAGGGTCAAACCACCCCTCGCGGTGGTTGACCACCATCGTCTATGGCGCCTTCAAAACCCTAACATGCAAAATAACATGTTTCCGATCCAGAAATTTGACCTACCCCCTCTAAATTATAGGCTGCAATCATGATGGTGGTATTTGTTTGGTCTAAAATTCCTTGTACATGGAGAAACGAAGCTTGCAGTTCACTATGCCCTAGCAATGGCAAATGGATATTTAGCCATCAAAGCTCATCAACGATTGCCCAAAGTTGTTCCTTGCCATCTTGTGATCATGTTAATGGGGTTAGAACAAATTGATACGAGCTATAATTCAAAATACGATAGACAGAAAAATCATGAAAAATATGAGTTATGTATGATGAGTTTTAGAGTGTTATGGCTATGGATGATGATCCATACTTACCCAAGCTTACCTCAGGAATACCAAGGAACGGTTAAAATGTTATGAAACTGGCTACAAAAGTGAATACGAGGATTGCACCACTCTTTGAAATTTTTTTAGAAGTGTTAGGGTTCTTTTAAATGGTAAAATAATGAAAACAAATCAAATCTTGGGATTTTTGTGCACATTTGGAGTCCATGTACAGCTAGCATGATGATCAATTCGTGCAAGACTCGTTAGGGTTGGAAAAGATTGGATTGAAGCTTGTTTTAGAAAGATATCATACATGAATGAAATCAAATCACATTTTCATAATTCTCAAAGATATGATACAATTTTATTGACCTAATTCAGTCTACTATATGTATACAACAATTGCAGATCAAGAGAAAGGGGTTAGCAGTCGTGAAAACACAAAACAAAGTTCCAAAAAAGTGACAAAAAGTGTTGGGTCGTTTTCGCATCTAGAGATCAATTCAGACCATTCCAACGCTGCTAATCACTTCCTGGCTATCTCCTAAAGCCAACAAGATCATTTGCAGCCTTCAAAACATCAAGAATCGTCGCCTAGACACATCACGGTTTGCCTCCCAAACTCAAATTCTATTTCTATGTTTTACGCATGATAAATCCATTATATCCATATATTCTTGTTCATAATCGTGTTTGCAAGCTTTCTGTATCACTTAACTGTACTAACAGTGCAGGAATCCATATTCACCATTACTAGGGTTTAAGATCACGATTTGTGGATTTCTGATACAGGAAAAATTGGGCCATGATTGAGGTACCCTGATACTCGTGAGACCAAGACGAGTTGATTGGTACCATCATAATTAATTTATCATGCTCGTTTGAGATTTTTGATATTTGCAGGGGCTATAGTTACAGCAAATGTCCGTAGGTATAAGTCTTTAACCTAAGATAACGGTTGCAGTGAAAAAGATGATACGTGGCAGCCCATGACCGGCTGATTTGAATTTCACGCGTTTCTTTGGTCATCATGTGCTTTTTGTATTATATTATATTTTGTTTATATATATTAACAAAAGAACAGGTAGCACAAATGGTTGAGAGACGCGCCTTTGATGCACACGTCCTGGGTTCGATCCCAGGCGTATGCATTTTGGTATTTTCCTATTTATTTCAGGCAAATCTAATGATCCACTCCCTCACACGCCTTCCATGCAACCTCAATGCCCATCCACTAGATGCACTGCTGGCCAGATCTAATGCTTCCTGCCTGAATGTCCTTGGTGCTCCTCAAGTCAACGCTTGCACAAGATCCAGCGTGGTTGACTGGGCTTGGAGTTTAATGGGCTTGGAAATTCAATTCCGCACCCCTCTTTCAGCTAGCATACAGGTCCATTTGGTTATTTTTTATTATTTTCTTTAATTTCTTTTCTTGATTTCTTTTCCTTTTTTTAATTAATACAAAAATTATTTTTATTAAATTAAACACAAAAAAGATCTCTTTTTCTTAATAAATATTTTTTGAATTAATTAGTTTAATTAATTTAGGGCAATTTAATCTTCTTTTTATAATGAAAAATAATTAGAATTAGGGTTTTAGATTGTACATAATTTAATTAATTTCCTTTAAAATACATCAAAGATCATTTTTTTTATAAATATCTATTTCTTTAATTAATTAATTTAGTTAGAAAATTAGGTTAATTTAATTTCTTTCATAATTTAAAAACAATTAGAAATTAGGTTTAATTAATTTGCAATTAAACATTTTCTCAAATAAAATCCAAAAAAAAAATCTTTTTCTCTCAAATTAGGGTTTTAGATTATTTCAATCGTCCTCGCATTTAATTTTCCGCGCGCTTGTTAGTTATTTGTCCATTATTTTGTAACTATTCAGGGTCTGTAATAGTTAACCTAGGGTTTTTATTTACTGTTTAAATCCCCGATTTTTGGTTATGTAATTAATCCCCCTCCCCGAAGCCTTGTAATAGCTAAGTTTATTTTCTCGCATTTTTAATTCCCGCGAATATTTAACTGTCTAGATGTATGCTAATAGGATTGTATGAAAAGAATGCTTGAAATTTAAAACGGTAGATCACCTAATGTGCAAAGATAACATTAACTGAAATCAAACACTTGCTGTAATCGGTGGATCTGGAACTGACTGTTTAACGCTGGTTCGCGAAATGTCGCGGAAGCAAGAGTCGCCACCGTCTTTTATTTTCTCCAACATGGACAGGACAAAAGCACAGCAAAATTCCTTATGAGATAGTTTCTCGGTTCGGGAGGTAGATTTATAGAAAGGGAAGGTGTTAGCACCCTTTCTATCCATGGTTATCCATGGGCTCTTAGATACTTGCTCTTATGTTTTCAAAGTGTTTGCTTTTCAAAATGTGCGTGGGTTTGAAAAAGTTTCATTGAAAGATTTCTGAATGACTCTTGTATCAGTCCTCAAGAGTGTTTGAAAAATTGTTTTGAAAGCTTTTTGAAAGTGTCGGTGTGAAAAGAGTTTTGATTTGTTTTTTGAAATAGAGCAAGTATCTATGAGTCATCCACCTACCCTAAGGAATTAGGCTGTGTAAATGTCCTTAAGGTAGTGCCATCCCACCATTGAGAGGTAGGTAGCACCACCGTTGGAGGTGTTCGGGTCAATTCGTTTTTTAGGGACAGTGTGGTCACCGGAGCAACAGTAGGACACCTTAGAAGCTACCCTTATGCCATTGATCCTTTTTAATTCCGAGGCAACCGTTTCGAGGCAACTGGATCATATTATGGACATAAGGACTTACTAAAACGTCATATACTCGACGACCACGTTTCGAAGGCAAGGCAACAGTGAGGCGTACCCTAAGAGTGGTGTGTGAATTTGTGTGTTGTTTTTAGTTTAGCATTTATCTTGTACATGTATCATGGTGATCTACGCTTGTTTTTAATTTAGGCCATACATTCTTTCATGCAAAGTTTAGCAGTTTTAAGAGTGCGAAAATTTAAATGCGGGAAGTAAAGTCCTACGCTATTACAAGGCGCGGGTCTATACATCGCCAAATTAACAAAGACCCGTTTGAATAAAAATGCGGAAAGTAAATAAATTCCTAATTACTATTACATGGCTTGAGCAGTTACATAATATTCACAAAGGAAAATAAAATAACATGCGAAAAGAATAAAAATAGAACGTTCGAGGGTGTTGGACCCTTTTGAAATTAAATTAAATTAAAAGTTAATTAATTATTTAATAAAAGAAAAGAAGTATTTTTTATGGTTTTTGGTATTTATGAGATAAAGAAATTAAAATTAAAAGAAACCCTAATTCTAAGTTATTTTTAATTATTAATGAAAAAATGTTAAAGTTTAACCTAATTTATGCTAATTAATTATTTACATATTTATTTACAAAATCATTTAATACTTAATAATAATAACAATGAGAAAATTATTTATTAAAAAAAAGATAAAAAGGTTAGAAACCCTAATTCTACATATTTTATTTATTTAAGAAAAAGATTTAAATTTTAAAACCTAATTTAACTAAATAATTAATGTACATTTATTTACAAAAAATATTTAATAAGTAAATTAATTAATATATTTTAGTTTCTGATTTTTATATTATGAAAACTAATTATTGGAATTTAAAGAAAACAATTAAAATAATTAAAAGAAAAGAAAAGGAAATTAAAAAAAAAAGAATACAAACAATGGGGGTGTCTGACCCAATTTGGAGGTTTATTGTGAGAAATCTGGCCCAAGAATGCAAGCCCTTTTTGACTTTCAGGGATCACGTGTGGAGCAGTTGACCCAGGCGTATGATGGTCCTCATCCTGTAGCCTTCAGATTGATCATCCTGAATACGTGGTAAGCCAGCATGTGAAGGCGTATGGTGAACCCTGAAGGAGGCGCTGCATATGAATCCATTAGGACAAAAATCATTAAGCGTTTGGGGGGACCTGGGAATCGAACCCAGGTCCCAGTACCTGCAAGCCACCTCAGCTACCAACTGAGCCATTGAGCGCATTTGTAATGTTAATGGAATATAAATAATATAAAAGAAACACACGCTTATGATATTGAACCAACAAAAAGCGCGCCAGATTTCAAACGTCCCAATCATCATAGGCCACGTTCATCTTCTTCCTTATTTTCCCTGTAATTACAAAACAGATAGCGGGGGTTTTAAACCCCCACTAAACACAACCTGCAAAAATAGCGAATAACACATGGTTTAACATAAATTGAGTGCGAGGTCATGAATAGCTTCGTCTTGTTGCAACGAGTTTAATGGCATAGGTTTGGTGGCCTGATTTTTCCATATGGGGAAAGCCCCAATTTCTGAGTCCTGAAACCCTAGAACATGTTAATGGTGAATTCTTATTTAGGCAGCCATACTTCAATTGAATGGTACCATTAGCTTCAGAATGTCATTGTTAGTATAAATCAACAGTTAAAAATCATGAATAATGCATGGAAATTGAAACACGATAATGGATATGTTCATGAAAAGTGAGGCTCTGTTCTACCAATTCTTTGTGCGTGGAGACTGGAAAGGGATTGAAACACGTTCAAGGAAGTCCCAACAAGCGTTTGGAATACTTTTGGAGCTTTGAAACGCCTTGTAACTAGGTTTTCAGTTTTCAATTTTTTAAGGAAATTTTGCAAATTGGTATGCAGCTTGTGTGCAGTATTTCGTGTGTAATGCATTAGGGTTATGTTGTCCCTTTGTACATGAAGCTTTCTAGGTCAAAAACCAAGCCCATATTCCATTGAATCAATGTTTTGAATATTTGATTTTCCATATCTTTTTTTCAATCTTTTCCATGTCAATCATTGCCAATTGTGGAAGATATTGCCTTGTTAATTGATGCACGAGATATTTAGCTCATAATGAGTGAATTTGCGGCACAAAAAGATTTGATAAGTGTTATTTGAGGTCAATGGGTCGTGCATAGCCTTTGGGTAATGATTCATGGAAGAATTTGTGGCCCAATAGCAATTTTGAGGCTTTTGAAGCAAAGTTGACTTTTCAAAATTCCCAAAAATTTCCCAACTTCTACAAGGCATATCTTGCTCAATTTTGAAGCTATGATCATGTTCTTGGACATTTTGGAAAGGTCTTGAAATCCTCTAACCAATGTCTTTGGTCCCATGTCATTTTGATTTACCAATCTCAAGTTATGGTCTTTGTCTTAAAGTGCCTTTTTGTTGACTTTTGAAAATGACCTATAATGTTGAAATTGATAACTTTTTGTGAGAGAATTTCTTGGACTTGAAGTGTGAAGATGAGTTGTAGGAAATGTCATTCTATTCAAAATGAGCTTTGGATGGGATTTTTCTGATAAACCATGTGGAAGTTATGCCTTGGTCAATTTGCAGTTGACTTTTTCAACTGTCCAAAAATAGAAACTTTTGCATCTTGAGACTTTTTGAGCCATGCTTGTGAAATCATGATCAAGAATTGATCAAATGATGTTTGTGGCTTCAAAATAAGATGTTGACCAAATTTTTTGACTTTTGACTGTCAAATGACCATTTTGCCCCTGCAGTTGACTGTGAAGCATTTAGGGTTTTTGACTGTGCAGTTTGATGCTGTGAGTCTTGAGACTTGACATATTGATGCTTGACAATGTTTATAGGCATGTGGGACTTGATTGGACCCTTGGAGACCTCAATTTCTTTGCAAGAACCAAAATCCTAATTTTGACTGTGTTAGGAGGCAATTGGACTGTACAACCCTTGAGAGATTTTGAAGCTTGATCTTGGCAAATCTTGAAGAATATGGGAGGGCAAATTTTGGGGTACAACAGTTGCCCCTGTTCAATCTTCTTAGACCGGAGGATGTAGATTGGCTGGCGTGCCTTTCGTAATCCGAAGGTGGAAGATGATTGAACACTAGAGTGCCCAGAAATTTGCACTCACATAGTAGAGTGTTAGCAGTATGATGCAGGGAATGGGCTTACAGATGCCATTTGGAGAGATGATGGATAGGAGGATGGGCTTATAGATGCCATCTGGAAGTGTGACAGTACCTTGTCGGAAATGGTCTTATAGATGCCATTTGGAGACTGTTGGTATGTGGATGGGCTTATAGATGCCATCTAAGTGTCGATCGCGTAAGAGTTTCCTTAGCGAGAACTTGTGTACCTGAGAAAGAAAAATAATTACCTGGCCTGTTACAGGAGTTGATCTTCAACTCTTTATATAGATGTGCCCTGGCCGGATACATGAATCGAATCTTTGAACTCTTTAGATGTGCCCTGGCAAGATACAGGAATCGAGTCTGGAATTAGTCGTCAATAGATACACCCTGGCAAGATACAGGAATCGGATCTTCGAACTCTTCAGACGTGCCCTGGCAAGATACACGAATCGAGTCTGGTAATGTTAGTCGTCAACAGATACACCCTGGTGAGATATAGGAATCGGATCCTCAAACTCTTCAGACGTGCCCTGGCAAGATACAGGAATCGAGTCTGGTAATGTTAGTCGTCAACAGATACACCCTGGCAAGATACAGGAATCAGATCCTCAAACTCTTCAGACGTGCCCTAGCAAGATACAGGAATCGAGTCTGGTAATGTTAGTCGTCAACAGATACACCCTGGCAAGATACAGGAATCGGATCTTCGAACTCTTCAGACGTGCCCTGGCAAGATACAGGAATCGAGTCTGGTAATGTTAGTCGTCAACAGATACACCCTGGCAAGATACAGGAATCAGATCCTCAAACTCTTCAGACGTGCCCTGGCCGGATACAGGAATCGAGTCTGGTAATGTTAGTCGTCAACAGATACACCCTGGCAAGATACTGGAATCGGATCCTCAAACTCTTCAGACGTGCCCTGGAAAGATACAGGAATCGAGTCTGGTAATGTTAGTCGTCAACAGATACACCCTGGCGAGATACAGGAATCGGATCTTCGGACTCTTCAGACGTGCCCTGGCAGGATACAGGAATCGAGTCTGGAATTAGTCGTCAACAGATACACCCTGGCAAGATACAGGAATCGGACCTTTAGTTGTGACCGTTGATAGCAATTATCTTTGTATTAACCTTTGTCCTGAAAAGACAAAATGTTAGTTGTGTGTAATGTCATGATGTATGACATGCGTGATGTTCTTAGAATAAATGAGATTGTATGTTCATGATGCGTATATGCATGCTATAATGTATGAAGATGTGTTTATGAATTGTATTTTCGTCTAGGAAAATAAATCCTTGACGGATGCCGGGAAATTAATTCCTGGGCTGATGTTTGAAGAACAAAGTTCTTCGTTTCCGCTGGGGATGATGGTCGCAAGAATACCGGTAGGGGAAGATGACTCCGTTGAGGAATAAACTTGGCGAATAGATTGCTCTGCGGGGAATGAACTCTGTGGGGAAAGAGAGGTATTTTGCTGAGATGTTGATAACTCCGCTGGGGATACCATTGATGAGTTTCGTTGAAGGAATTGATGAACTCCGCAGGGGGATATGAAGACTCTGTCGGGGGCGATCTTTCCGTGGTTATTGGCTGAGGATAACCCAGTTATATCCTGGTGGGGAAATAACCTTTGGAATAAAGTCGGGGGAGCGTTCGTGCTCTGCAGAGGATAAGCCTTCCAGAAACTACTGGGGATAAGCTTCCTGTTGGGGAGATGGATTCCACTCTCCTGGGGAAACTTTTGAACTGTAATGGGGAAGTGGCTCCACTGGGGTGTCTGGTATTCCACCGGGGAATAATCTTATATTGAGACTGCCGGGGATGCTTGCTTAAGAACATCTGTATACTTCGCTGGGGAATATTGAGATCTTCCGGGGATATCCAACTTCCTTAAGGCTGGAAGTAGACTAACTCTGCTTGGGGAGAGCGTTGCTGACTTGCTGGAGATACTGTGCCTTTTGGGGCTGATTGGAGACCATCTCTGCTTGGAGGAGAGTATCACTGAATCTTGTCTTACTCTGGGGGGAGTGAAGGTATCTTGGTCATGTTCTTCAGCTGAACTTACCTTGGTACCTCGGCGGAAAGAGCGACTAGATCGCTTAGACAACTCTTATTGCCCCAGTTTCTGTGGGAGAAGGTACCTGTGGAGGAGCTTGATAACCGCCGATTGACAAATCTTCTTCTGGTAGGCCAATGACGAGATGACGGGACATAGTCGTACGCTTTGATCCCTAATTTTTGCCTGGACCGCCCTTTCGGGTTTTCAGTCCACCGGGATACCCATTTTTGCCCAAGCCGCCTTTCCAGGTTTTCGACTTGCCGGGTGTACAAATTTTTTTCATTTTCTTCCCTTATTTTTGCCCGAACCCTTTTGGTTCGCCGAGAAGCCCTTATTTTTGCCTAGGCCAGTGGACCTAGCGGGTCTTTGATTATGCGTAGTATTTTTTCGACTATGTCCATGCTCTCGGGATGTAGGGAGGTGCCACTGTTGGTAGTATTGCCATGCTACCAGAAGATCTTTGTTTGATCATACAAGATTCGTCGCGGGAATTCACGTCCAATGCCCCAGTTGATTCAGATGGAGATCTGCCCCTGGCTATTTGGCATTTTTGAGAGATTCTCTGAATCTTGACTGGACTGCCCCAGATGACGGACAATGATCACGTCTGCCCCTTGGTTGGAAGTGCTTTTGTTCACTAGATATTCTTCGTGCGAATTTCTTTGCTGTTCAAACAAATAGTCATATGCAAGCAATGTTATATTAAAAATGCAAAGCTTATGTCTGTCTTGAAGTTTTTTGAAAATGCCTTTTTTTTCTTCATAAAAACAAGTTAATTTTTTGTAAAATGTGATGTCAACCCGTTATTTTACCGCAAGCCTTAAGGAGTCAGGATACCTTTCGTAACAGTATGTTTTCGAATAACCCATGCTTCAGCTAGGACTTTTAAGGGTTGTAACGTGGCCTGGTTCACGGTTTAAGAAACAAAGGATAAAGGCTCAAATTTTATTTGTACCCACCCGCTCTTCGTGATGTTCTTCAAACCTAAACTCAGCTGATCGCGCGTTAGACCTTGTTTGAGTCTTTGCTTTGATATACCAGCGATGGTTCGGATATTGACAGTATATTTTGAATAGGCAGTCATTTCCTTTTTTGTTGAGGGTTTGTATGACCTCTTTCTTTTTTGATTTTATGATCCCTATTTTTTGCCTGAACTGTTTCTTTTGCGATTACAGTCAGCGGGATGCCCCAGTTTTGTAAGTCTCCTTCATAGGTTTTGACTTATTGGGCTTTTATTTTTGGGAAATTATGACTGCCTATCTTTTATGATTATTCGGAACCATCATTGTCTTTTGTTTCAGAAGGACTTCTTTTGATGTCGTTCGTTGTGCACCCGGATCAGCTGAGAAGACTACCCTGCCCCAGGTTATGATTAAGGGTTTTAATTTTTTTGTAAAAAAGAAAAAACTCCTACTTCTTTGGCTCAAAGGGGTTGACGAGGGATTATCTTCCTTATGACTCCACTGTTTAGGATTTGAAACAATGCCTGTACCTCATCAGCGGGGTCTATTCAAAAGCATATTGTAAATGTCGTGGTATCGTTTTCGTCATCCTCCCTCAATAGGCTTAGAGTTATTAATCGAGAGTTTGAACATCACAAAAATGAAAGCAGTTTGAATATAGCGAATGCGAATATATTGATTCAAAACAGACATATGCGATGCATTGATAAAGTAATAAAGTTTGCTATGACAATAATTGTTTGTATAAGCAAAGAAAAATACAACTTGAACATTCCAATGAACAAAAGGTCTTCTCGTCTAGGGATAGTAGAAGAACTCGACCTAACCATCTGGGGTGAATTCTACTGCTCCTCCATCAATCAGGTCCTGGATCTTGTTCTTCAGAGACCAGCAGTCGTTTGTGGCATGCCCCGGGCTGTCAGAATGATAAGCGCATCGGGCGTTGGGGTTGTACCTTGAAGGTGTCTTGTTGGGATTCTTAGGAGGGTCCCTTAGTGTGATCAAATTCAATCTCAACAGGCGTTGTAAGGCTTGAAACAGCGACATGTTGAGCTGGGTGAACTGCCTTTTAGGCTTGTCTGGCTTGCTCTGATCAGCCTGTTGTTCTCGACGAGGTCGTTGTTGGACCTGTGAAGTAGTAGCAGCTTGGAGAGGTCTATTCATCAAACCAAACCTTTGACTTCTTGGGGGCTGATGACCGGTTTGGTCTCCAACCCTAACTGCTTGCTTCATATTGTCTTGCTGAAGCTGGTGAGGTTGATGCTGAATTTGTGACCCTGAAGCAAGTTGAGGAGCTTTTCCCTTGTCTTCTTGTCTCAAAGGGAATTTAATGATGACTGGCTCTTCAACCTTAGATGTTTGCCCCAGTTGGTTATCCTGAAGCAGTTGGTTGACGAGAACCCTGAGCTCTTCTTGTCTTTGAGCTAAGTCTTGAATGAGAGTCATCTGCCCCAGCATCTGGGTTCTCATTGTATCCACCTCAGCTTGCAGATGTTTCAGTCGTTCATCCTTACTGTCTTCTGGACTGTTCCTGACCAAAGTCCCCGTGAGGAGTGTTCTCAGCTCTTCCTGCCCCTTGGATAGATTTAGGAGGATCTCCCCGAACTGAGTCTCTTGAGCATGAAGATCCTGGTTGTCTTGTTGGGAAGCCATTGCTGAAATAAACAGCGGAGAAGGTAAGTGACCTATAACAAGGGTACCTGTTATGCAATGATATGTATGATATATGTATGCAATGTTTTCAAGGATCTCGTGGGGTAAACAAGAAAATTTTTTAGAATTTGAATTCCGTAGCTTGATTGAAGGAACTTCGTGTTGTTGGGAATCCTTCTTCAAGAGTCAAGGCTCACCATATCGAGTGGGTCATAGCCCCTGACTCGAGTTGTCATGTTTTGATCTCTGGACAACTTGGCTAGAGGAAAATAAATCCCCTTTGCCCCTTGCTAGACATTGGTTCATCATGACCTGCATCACAAGCCCTTGAGATCCTTGAAATGGGTTAGTCCTTATGCAGGATGTATGCAATGGTATGATGTTATGCTATGCATGGAGTGATGTAAGTAGGCCCCATTATGAGCCCAGATTAAGGACTGTAAACAAAACCTGCAAGAAACTTGTGTGTCAGATAACAAGTATGCAAGTAGTCAAGTTTGAAGGCACACAAGTCACACAAGAGAGCCCTTAGAGTTTAGGCCAGCATGAGGTCTAGGTACTACCCTCTTTCAGTTTCGTTGGTTAAGACCTGTCCTAGAAAATAGTAACTGGGTTCTAGAGGATCTCAATATCATCGATTACCCTCGATCGGTCATAACTCCAGCATCGCAATCTTTTCTTGCGGCCAGAACCATCGCGAGAGTTTAGCCTCAATGAGTGTAGCATACTGCTACTGTTCTATGGCCAAGTTGGGTCAATTTAGGGTTCTAAGGTCGGTTGGTGCTTAATGACTCCTCAGAAGACCCATATTCTCCTTGTTGCAACACAAGGGATATCGGTACAGACCAAGGTGTCACACCAACGTAGCCACTGCTTCACCCGTGTCGGTCTACGCCGGACAGGTCCCTCACAGCTTATGCTACCTAAAAGGGTATCCCCAGATCCGGGTTAGGATCTATGAAACTCCAAGACAATGCCCACAATAATAAAGCAAACAAAACAAAGCAATTTAAAACACAAGTATGATCTATCCTAAGGTACACCTCACTTTAAGTGTCCCCAGTAGAGTCGCCAGTTCTGTGATCGGTGGATCTGTAACTGACTGTTTAACGCTGGTTCGCGAAATGTCGCGGAAGCAAGAGTCGCCACCGTCTTTTATTTTCTCCAACATGGACAGGACAAAAGCACATCAAAATTCCTTATGAGATAGTTTCTCGGTTCGGGAGGTAGATTTATAGAAAGGGAAGGTGTTAGCACCCTTTCTATCCATGGTTATCCATGGGCTCTTAGATACTTGCTCTTATGTTTTCAAAGTGTTTGCTTTTCAAAATGTGCGTGGGTTTGAAAAAGTTTCATTGAAAGATTTCTGAATGACTCTTGTATCAGTCCTCAAGAGTGTTTGAAAAATTGTTTTGAAAGCTTTTTGAAAGTGTCGGTGTGAAAAGAGTTTTGATTTGTTTTTTGAAATAGAGCAAGTATCTATGAGTCATCCACCTTCCCTAAGGAATTAGGCTGTGTAAATGTCCTTAAGGTAGTGCCATCCCACCATTGAGAGGTAGGTAGCACCACCGTTGGAGGTGTTCGAGTCAATTCATTTTTTAGGGACAGTGTGGTCACCGGAGCAACAGTAGGACACCTTAGAAGCTACCCTTATGCCATTGATCTTTTTTAATTCCGAGGCAACTGGATCATGTTATGGACATAAGGACTTACTAAAACATCATATACTCGACGACCACGTTTCGAAGGCAAGGCAACAGTGAGGCGTACCCTAAGAGTGGTGTGTGAATTTGTGTGTTGTTTTCAGTTTAGCATTTATCTTGTACATGTATCATGGTGATCTACGCTTGTTTTTAATTTAGGCCATACATTCTTTCATGCAAAGTTTAGCAGTTTTAAGAGTGCGGAAATTTAAATGCGGGAAGTAAAGTCCTACGCTATTACAAGGCGCGGGTCTATACATCGCCAAATTAACAAAGACCCGTTTGAATAAAAATGCGGAAAGTAAATAAATTCCTAATTACTATTACATGGCTTGAGCAGTTACATAATATTCACAAAGGAAAATAAAATAACATGCGAAAAGAATAAAAATAGAACGTTCGAGGGTGTTGGACCCTTTTGAAATTAAATTAAATTAAAAGTTAATTAATTATTTAATAAAAGAAAAGAAGTATTTTTTATGGTTTTTGGTATTTATGAGATAAAGAAATTAAAATTAAAAGAAACCCTAATTCTAAGTTATTTTTAATTATTAATGAAAAAATGTTAAAGTTTAACCTAATTTATGCTAATTAATTATTTACATATTTATTTACAAAATCATTTAATACTTAATAATAATAACAATGAGAAAATTATTTATTAAAAAAAAGATAAAAAGGTTAGAAACCCTAATTCTACATATTTTATTTATTTAAGAAAAAGATTTAAATTTTAAAACCTAATTTAACTAAATAATTAATGTACATTTATTTACAAAAAATATTTAATAAGTAAATTAATTAATATATTTTAGTTTCTGATTTTTATATTATGAAAACTAATTATTGGAATTTAAAGAAAACAATTAAAATAATTAAAAGAAAAGAAAAGGAAATTAAAAAAAAAGAATACAAACAATGGGGGTGTCTGACCCAATTTGGAGGTTTATTGTGAGAAATCTGGCCCAAGAATGCAAGCCCTTTTTGACTTTCAGGGATCACGTGTGGAGCAGTTGACCCAGGCGTATGATGGTCCTCATCCTGTAGCCTTCAGATTGATCATCCTGAATACGTGGTAAGCCAGCATGTGAAGGCGTATGGTGAACCCTGAAGGAGGCGCTGCATATGAATCCATTAGGACAAAAATCATTAAGCGTTTGGGGGGACCTGGGAATCGAACCCAGGTCCCAGTACCTGCAAGCCACCTCAGCTACCAACTGAGCCATTGAGCGCATTTGTAATGTTAATGGAATATAAATAATATAAAAGAAACACACGCTTATGATATTGAACCAACAAAAAGCGCGCCAGATTTCAAACGTCCCAATCATCATAGGCCACGTTCATCTTCTTCCTTATTTTCCCTGTAATTACAAAACAGATAGCGGGGGTTTTAAACCCCCACTAAACACAACCTGCAAAAATAGCGAATAACACATGGTTTAACATAAATTGAGTGCGAGGTCATGAATAGCTTCGTCTTGTTGCAACGAGTTTAATGGCATAGGTTTGGTGGCCTGATTTTTCCATATGGGGAAAGCCCCAATTTCTGAGTCCTGAAACCCTAGAACATGTTAATGGTGAATTCTTATTTAGGCAGCCATACTTCAATTGAATGGTACCATTAGCTTCAGAATGTCATTGTTAGTATAAATCAACAGTTAAAAATCATGAATAATGCATGGAAATTGAAACACGATAATGGATATGTTCATGAAAAGTGAGGCTCTGTTCTACCAATTCTTTGTGCGTGGAGACTGGAAAGGGATTGAAACACGTTCAAGAAAGTCCCAGCAAGCATTTGGAATACTTTTGGAGCTTTGAAACGCCTTGTAACTAGGTTTTCAGTTTTCAATTTTTTAAGGAAATTTTGCAAATTGGTATGCAGCTTGTGTGCAGTATTTCGTGTGTAATGCATTAGGGTTATGTTGTCCCTTTGTACATGAAGCTTTCTAGGTCAAAAACCAAGCCCGTAGTCCATTGAATCAATGTTTTGAATATTTGATTTTCCATATCTTTTTTTCAATCTTTTCCATGCCAATCATTGCCAATTGTGGAAGATATTTCCTTGTTAATTGATGCACGAGATATTTAGCTCATAATGAGTGAATTTGCTGCACAAAAAGATTTGATAAGTGTTATTTGATATTTTTTTCATATTTAAAACTAATTAAATGAATTAATAATAATAAAAATTCAAATAATTAATCAAAAATAAGAAAATAAATCCCTTTGAGGTCAATGGGTCGTGCATAGCCTTTGGGTAATGATTCATAGAAGAATTTGTGGCCCAATAGCAATTTTGAGGATTTTGAAGCAAAGTTGACTTTTCAAAATTCCCAAAAATTTCCCAACTTCTACAAGGCATATCTTGCTCAATTTTGAAGCTATGATCATGTTCTTGGACATTTTGGAAAGGTCTTGAAATCCTCTAACCAATGTCTTTGGTCCCATGTCATTTTGATTTACCAATCTCAAGTTATGGTCTTTGTCTTAAAGTGCCTTTTTGTTGACTTTTGAAAATGACCTATAATATTGAAATTGATAAATTTTTGTGAGAGCATTTATTGGACTTGAAGTGTGAAGATGAGTTGTAGGAAATGTCATTCTCTTCAAAATGAGCTTTGGATGGGACTTTTCTGATAAACCATGTGGAAGTTATGCCTTGGTCAATTTGCAGTTGACTTTTTCAACTGTCCAAAAGTAGAAACTTTTGCATCTTGAGACTTTTTGAGCCATGCTTGTGAAATCATGATCAAGAATTGATCAAATGATGTTTGTGGCTTCAAAATAAGATGTTGACCAAAAATTTTGACTTTTGATTGTCAAATGACCATTTTGCCCCTGCAGTTGACTGTGAAGCATTTAGGGTTTTTGACTGTGCAGTTTGATGCTGTAAGTCTTGAGACTTGACATATGGATGCTTGACAATGTTTATAGGTATGTGGGACTTGATTGGACCCTTGGAGACCTCAATTTCTTTGCAAGAACCAAAACCCTAATTTTGACTGTGTTAGGAGGCAATTGGACTGTACAACCCTTGAGAGATTTTGAAGCTTGATCTTGGCAAATCTTGAAGAATATGGGAGGGCAAATTTTGGGGTACAACACTTGCACATACTCAC
Organism: Vicia faba; assembly: GCA_948472305.1. Taxonomy (NCBI): domain Eukaryota; kingdom Viridiplantae; phylum Streptophyta; class Magnoliopsida; order Fabales; family Fabaceae; genus Vicia; species Vicia faba. The sequence goes on from OX451735.1 coordinate 1,422,143,660, forward strand.
TTCTAGGGTTTGCCTCACTACGGTTGCCTTCGGTAAACAGTCATTAAGCATAGGAGATTTTAGTGGTCGCCCTCTAGTCTAAAAGATCAAAATGTTGCCTCAGAAATGTTGCCTCAGAAATGTTTCCTCGGAAAGATCTTAAGACTCTAGGTTTACTACTAAAGTTTTCTAACTATTGCTTTAGTGATTGTACTCGTCCCTTTCGAATGTCCCTTACAACTCCAACGACGGTGCTACCTACTCCATAATAGTAGGATATCACTGTCTAAAGGAAATAGAACGAACAATCTTTTTTCGAGTAGGTAGAATCTTAAGCACTTTCTCAATAAAAACTTTTCGCACAAACACCTTTCAAAACCAATTTTCAAAACAACTTCGTCACATCCTTGAGGACTGATACAAGGGTTATCATGAAGTAAAACATTTTCAAGACAAGCACACACAAGCAATTTGAAAAATGAGCAAGTACCTAAGAGCCCATGGAAAACCATGGATAGAAAGGGGGCTAACACCTTTCCTTTCTATAATCTACCCCTCGTACTCAGAATATCTCGAAAAAAGGTTTTTCTGTTCTTTTTCCTTTTCCATGATTAGATGAAATAAAATTCGGTGGCGACTCTAACTTACTGCGACATTTTGCAAACAAAAAACGCAAAACGCAAACCAGTATTAACAGTCGGTTCTGCCACCGTAGCACACAAATCCTGACCAACTCATAGATGTGAACGCTGTCAAAATCTTCATGTCCTGCAACCCAGTGCCTACATTTCTATGGGACATCCTACACTCTTTTCACACTCGCACTATGAGGAAATGATGTGTCCTTATGTGTTTTAATCCTCTCTTGGCAAGATGGTTTATTTCGCATCTTCCCTAATCTGTATTAAGGAACGAGCAAGGTTCAAGGTGGTCACAAAGGTTGATGACGCTTTAACATTCAGACATTCATTAGTGCTCCCGATCCATAGATAATGTTACTATTGTTGACCGTTATGGACAGTTCCCCAATGTCCCCTTACTTGGCATTATGGGAGGTATCACCTATAACCCCTGTTTAGCTTTAAGATAATTTGGTTACGCCTGAAGGGATGGCCCGCATGAGATGCTGATTCAAGGTTTGGTATTTGACTATGACAACGATGATCAAGGTCTTCACCAGAGATTTATCTGAGCTTGGAGGATGTTGAACAAGGTAGATAGAAAGGCTTTGGGGCATAAAAATTCCATCCCTCTTGAGCCTTACCTCAAATGGGTATGAACTCGTGCTCAGAGTCTCATGATGCCTTACCCCTCCATTCTCTCGGTAATCATTGAGCCAGTCATGGAAGGAGATGTTCCATATACTATCCTATATCCTGACATGCCCACCTCTCTTGAAGACCTACAAAGGGATTGGATACAACTCAAGGGGGAGCGAGATACTTTCGAATCCCAATTCTACGTAAGCAAGAAGAAGGTTTTGGAACTCACTAGGATACTTCATGAGGAGCAGACTCTGAATGCCTATATTGCACCAAAGAGGATGCATACTACCTTTTTATCTTAGATTTTTTGTATTTGTTTTGCCCAAGAAGGCATTGATGTACTCGAGCGTTAATCTATTAATATAACGTGTGTTTCCTTTTTGTCTAAAACAAATTTGATTGGAACTCACTTTATTGTGCTGATAATTTCGCTGCTGATTTGGCACAGGATTAGAAATCATAACAGCCCCTACCGCCGGCCGACGTTCAGTTTTGTTTTGATTCCTATGGTCATATGTAGCACTGACCTCCTTTTTTCCAACAAAGGGTTTCTTCACCATACTCGAGGATGCATCTCTTTGAATTTTGCCATTTTTTATACCGGCCTCAACCCGCTCACCAGTCATAATTAATTCGGTAAACCCAGATGAGGAACTCCCAATCAGGTGATTGAAAAAAGGTCCTGACAAGGTGCCTAGGAACATATCTACTAATTCTCTGTCGGATAGAGGGGGTTGGACCCTGCCTGCGAGATCCCTCCATTTTTGAGCATAGGTTTTGAAACCTTCATCTGTTCCCATAGACATGCTTTGTAACTGTGTCCTAGTCGGAGCCAAATCAGCATTATACTGATATTTTTTTGTAGAAAACAGTGGCCAACTCTTCCCAATTGTGAACGTTGGTCCCTTCTAATTGGTAGAACCAATCCAACGGTGTCCCAGATAAACTCTCCTGGAAGAAATGCACCCATAGATTCTTGTCAGTCGTGTGGGGTTGAATCTTTCTGACATATGACCTTAGATGTAGCTTCGGGCAAGAGACACCATCGTACTTAGCGAAAGTTGAGACTTTGAATTTCTGTGGGATGACAACCCCCGAGATGAGTCCTAATTCTTCAAAATCCAAACTGGGTACCCTCTGAATTTCCATAGCATTCAAACGATCCTCTAGCTGTTTGTATTTATCATCAACAGGAGCATATTGTTCCTCAGAGTAATCAGGCTCTTCCTCTTCTTCGGATGCTGGGTCGTTTTTCACTTGCTAGGTTTGATTATCTCATTCGCCTGATGATGTTGCAAATTCCAAAGTTCGCCTGGTTTGTCCTTTAAAACTTCTTCCCATGATTACAACACCAGTTGGTTTCTTCGTTTTCTTCTTCTTCTCTTTGGCCAGCAGAGTCTTCAACTCCTCTTGTCCTTTTGTCAGAGCCATGAGCATTTGTTGAAATTGGGCATTCTGCGCCTAAAGATATTTCATAGTCTGTTCAACATCCATCTCACTGAAATAAACAGTAGAAGGATAAGGCGACCTGTTATGAGAAACCTGTATGATGTTATGATGAATGAAGATGCAATATGCGAATAATTTCAAGGAAATTTAGAGATTTAAACTTGTTCAAACCAAAAAAGGAACACATGTCATATTAAATAAAACCAAGTTTGAATACATCATGTCTCCTTGGGCTTACAAAGAAAGAAACAAAATACAGCAAAAACTCCTAAGACAAAAAGACCGAACATATCCTCTTTGGAGCAATGTAGGTATTCAGGTTTTTCTCTTCATGAAGCAGTTTGGTGAGCTCTAGAACCTTCTTCTCACTGGCGTAGTATTGGGTTTCAAAGGTGTCTCGTTCTTCCTTCAACTGAACCCAAGCTTTCTGCAGGTCTTCGAGAGAGGTAGGCATGTCAGGATGAAGAACAGTGTATGGGACGTCTCCTTCAATAATAGGCTCAATGATGACAGGAAGGATGGAAGGGTAAGGCATCAAGAGACTCTGGGCACGAGCCCGTACCCACTTAAGGTAAGGCTCGAGAGGGATAAAGTTTTTATGTCCCAAAGTCCTACTGTCCACCTTGTTCACCATTCCCCAAGCACGTGTAAACCTTTGGCGGTAACCTTGGTCTTCTTTGTCGTAGTCGAACACAAGACCTCGGATGAGCATCTCATGAGGGTCGTCCCTTCAAGCATACCCAAACTGCCGAAGAGCTAAGCATGGGTTGTAGGTGATACCTCCCCTAATGCCAAGTAGAGGTACATTAGGGAACTCCCCACAGTGGTCAATGATAGAGATATCTTCCAAGGATCTTGAGCACCAACGGATATCAGAGTGGGTGAGAGACATCATCCTTTGAGACCAAGTCGATCTTTGCTCGTTCTTCAATGCTTACTGAGGCAGGTGTGAAGTGAACCACTTAGCGAGTAGGGGGATACAATACAAAAGGGTACCTCTTTTCTTCATGGTGCGGGTATGAAGGAAATGCAAGATGTCTCCTAGTAAGGTAGGTATAGGATTGCGAGAGAGAAAGACTTTGATGGCATTAACGTCTATGAATTGGTACGAATTGGGAAACATAACCAAACCATAAATGAGGAGAGCTAGAACATCTTCTAAAGCTTGGAAATCCATGTCATTCCAGAATGAACGAGCTTTTTCCAATAGAAACTTAGCTAGAAAGCCTTTAACCCCACTTCTTATCTCCCAATTGGATATGACGTCGGCCCTCTTCACATGTAAAGCTTCGACGATGACTTCAACTTTTGGAATCCCTTCTAGACCGGTGAACGGTATCTGATTAAGCACGGGCACCCCTAAGAGTAGAGAAAACTCTTCTAGTGTAGGTACATACCGATAGTCCGGGAAAGTGAAACAATGATGTACGGGATCAAAGAATTGGAATAGTACACACATCATCTCTTCTTGGAAGTTGGATGTAGCCAAACTGAGGAGTCGACCATATTTCTTGGTAAAAGGAGAATCCCCGGGCACTCTTGAGGCTAGCTCTTGAAGTTGAGGATGTGCTTTTACAAAGCTGATTCGGATGGTGTTTCTTCAGAGAGAATTCATGTCCTACAAAATAAAAACAAAGATAAATTTCTAAATCCTTGAAATGGTTAGTGAGTATGCATATGATTTTGATGATGTTTATGATGTTTATGTACAAGTAAATATATACACACATAACAAATAAGTCCCTATGTTTTAGGCTTGCATGAGTTTTATAGGTAAATACCCTCTTGAAGTCTAGTTGGCTCAACCTGTCCTAGAAATAATGATCGGGTTCTAAAGGATCTCAATATCACCGACCTTTCTCTTAGGCATTGTCTCAGCATAACAATCTTTTCTTGCGTCCGAGATATCCCAAAAGTCTAGCCTCAATGAGTGTAGTATCGAGTATCAACCAATTTTCAGCTTTACAACAAAACCGGCTACCTCACTACGTCCTAATGGCCAAGTTTGTTCAATTAGGGTTCTAAGGTCAATTAGTGCTTCATGACGCCACTCAGCGGCCCCGTATTCTCATCGATTCACCACGAGGGATATCAGTACCCACAAATGCGTCACACTAACATAACCATTGTTTCAACCATATCAGTCTACGCCGTACAGTCTCCACAATCTATTGCTATTTACCTAAAAAGGTGTCCCATATCCGGGTGGAGGATCAAAGCAAACCCAATACGAAGAACTAAATATAAAGCACACAAATCAAATAATGAAAGCGAGTAAAGGCGATCTAACCCTAAGGTAACCCCACTTTTTATTAAATCCCCAGCAGAGTCGCTAGTTCTGTGATACAGTGGGAGAACTGACTTGATGTTTTACGTTTAGATCGCATTTGTGCGGATAGCAAGAGTCGCCACCGACTTTTCTTTTATCCAAAAGGAAAGGTAAAAAAAGCACAGGAAAGACCTTTCGAGACTATTTCTCGGGTTCGAGGGGTAGATTATGAAAAGGGAAGGTATTAGCACCCTTTTCATCCATGGTTTTCCATGGGCTCTTAGTTACTCGTTTATATCACTTGCTTTTATTTGACAATGTGCTTATGGTGTGGGCTTTGAAAGTATTTTTTAAAAAATATCTCTTTGTAATGGTTCTCGTTTCTATAAGAACGCGTACAAAGTTTTGTTTCAAAAAGTGGTTCAAAGATGTGTTTGTGGATTGTGTTTCAGAAAGTGCTTTGAAAAGATGTTTTGCAATAGTTCTCGTCTCTATAATAACGTATACAAAATGTTTCGTCTTTTGAAAATGTTTTGAAATGAAAGTGTAGGTGTAAAAATGTTTTTGTCGTGAGCAAGCGAGTAACTAGGAGTAAATCTACCTACTCGAAAGGTTTTTAATTGTTCTTTTCTTCCTCCTTTTGATGTTGCTATCTTACCATTAATTTGGTAAGAAGCCCCATCGTTGGATGTGAAGGGACAGGCGCGGGTCAATTTTACAGTCATCGAGAGCAACTTATGAGACGCTTTAGCAATTTTTCGTAAGGGACTAGATCGTTTTATCGAAGGCAATGTCGAGGGTCATCGAGGGACTAAGATCTTTTTATCGAAGGGTCATTACTAAAGTTTCCCATATCGAGGGATATGACTGTGTTTCCGAGGTAACGAGCGAGGCTACCCTAGAGGTGCGCGTGTGAAAAAGTGTGTTTGTTTCATGTTATTTTGTTCTTTGATTAAGTTATCTAGCGATTGATTTTTGAATCTTACCATGCACGCCTAATTACTATACAGTATAAGGAAAACAGTAAATTGCAGAAATTAAAATTCTACGCTATTACAGAAATTTCGGGACTGGGGGTACAATTTTTAGAAATGGGGATGAGTCGAACGCGATTAACCAGTTCAAATAACAAACAATACAGCCAAATCGAATTTGAAATAAATATAATAGTCTTAGGGCAAATAATTAACAAAGTGTGGAAATAATATTCTAAGTATTCGGTTTATAACATTTGGAAAGAAAAGAAAATTTAAAAGAAAATAAAGTCAATTGTATATACATCTTTTTGTTTGATATCTTATATTTGTGAGAGTATGTATATAATAAAAAAAACTATCATATATACCTTTTGAATTTTATTATATGTAAATTAATATTTTTATCTAAAAAAAAGTTTATTAAAGAAAAAGAAGTTGATAAAAATTAATCACAAAGTCTAAACCAAACTAATTATGAAAATTGTATGTTTTAAGTTTAATTTGAAATTTTTTAGAATTAAAACTAAATATAAAATAAATAAAAAATAGAAAAAAATAAGATTGAAAGAATTAAGCAAAACAGAAATGCCCACAAGAGGAGTCAAACTCAGGCCATTTGGGTTATCAAAGATGCACCTTGCCAACTGAACTACGCTACTTGTTTGTAATTCACATGGCTTAACTGATAAATGATAGGAAAATGGTAACATGATTAGGCCAAAAGGCCCAAAAGGCCTGACCCGGTTGGGAAATAATTAGGAAAAAATATGCAACCCTAAGTAGAACAAGAGGGCGTTGCCACCGGTTTAGCTTGGGAAGAGGTAATTTTTTTAATTTTCAATAAGCACTCAAATATACTTCTTCCATTTTCGATAACAAAAAAACTGTATCTTCTGCCCTTCCCTAAACCCTGTTCATCTTCTACTCCCACCGCCGATGATTCTTCTCTTTCTATGCTAAAATCGAATACTCCTTCTATCAAGCCAAACTTTCTTGGTGCCTTTGTCAAGATCATTGAGACGACAAAGAGAAACATAAATATCATGTTTACCAAAATCAATCGGAAAATCATTAAAGATTTTTGTTGAGAATAAGATAATAATTAGAAGGAAATTTCGATTCCCAAACAAAATCAGCAGAACAAGCAACGTTAAAAGCTCGATTCAGTGTCGCAAGTTGACAGATCTGAGGAGGATCCATGTAACCGATGATGGAAGCGACACAACTCTATGATAAATCAATGAGAGTGGGACCAGAAGAAGAAGATATGAAGAGAAATTGAGTTGGGAAGATAGAAAGAAAAGGTACGGTTCGTCTGTACATTTGTTATTTTTTTTCGTTTTTAGTTATATAACAAAAAAAACTCTCTTTTGTCTTGATTAAACAGTGGCGGAGAAAAAGAAAAAAAAACATGAAGCAGTTTTGAGGAAAAGCAAAATGGCAACGAGCTTCTGAGATCGGGAAACAAAACTTACAGTATCGGAGCTTTTGCAAACGATCTCTTTATACTGCTACCTCCATATTCTTTCTTGTTTCTCGTTCGTCTTTGCCATTGGCGTTTGTTTGACAGGGAAGTCTCTTTTATGAACTTTATCTCTTTAATTTCTGAAGGGGTTGGAAGGGGAAATGATGAAAAATTTCTGGGGTTTATGTCTGCTTTGTGATGCTGCTGTGTTCTTTTTGTGATCTTTGGTTTCTCTCTATTTTTTTGTATGTATTCTTGTTGTTATTTTTGAATAATTAATTTGTTCTCTTCCCCTCTCTTTCTCCGAATTGCCTCTGTTATGTGCCTCTTGTATTCGTCTGAAAAACAAACTTTTTTTGGGGGGGGGGGGGGGGGAAAGGCAATTGGTTTTGAACATATTTGTTATGCTAATTTGCTCCTTTTTTGTTGCAGTTTTGACTTGGACTATATATGTGCAATTTTGGCTGTATGTTACAGTTGTTTTTTTGACAGATTTTGGCCTCTTATGGACAGCCTATGGAGGGCTACAATGCAGTCTATTTTTACATCACTTTGGCCTCTTGTAATTGTCCTTTTTTTTACTGTGATGTAAACTATTTTTTTGCAGCATTTGAGACTATGATGAATTATTAATTTGACTTGTATTTCTCCTCATTTTATCCTCTGTGAACCAATTAAAGATTGTGATTTGCAATAGACCAAACACGGACAAAACGTTGCCCCCTTATTTCTAATTCTTCTTACCAATCCCTAATGATGAAAATGTAGAGAATTCTTTAAAATTTTCTATTCTTGTTCCAACATGAATTTTTGCTAACTAATTCTCTCCTTTTGTTTACATGTATGAGCAAATTGGATGATAGGGAGAATTGACGAAGAGTGACTTGAAACGCTTGAAGAAAGCTTGATGATAAAGAAATTCCTTTGTAGTTTAGTACATTGTTAGGAATTTTGTAACATTGTGAATTTGTGATTTGAATTTTGAGGTTTAGAAACTTGTAAAGTGTATACCAATTCACTTGTAATTAAACAATGAAACTTTGGTGCAATCTTGCGTACTTGATTCATCTTGAATTTGTTTCTACAAAACTTGAATATTCCTTTTTGATACAATTTAAATTATGAGCATAATTTGGATTCTCCTTTGTGGTCTATAAACTTAAAATTCCTCTTGAGAAAAGAATGATACTTGAATCCTTGAAACATGCCTTGAATAATGCTTTGTGTTTTCCTGTAGGATTGAATCATGAATTCTTGAAAACTTGAAATGGATGTCTTGAATTTGGAATTGGAATTGATGTTGCACTTGTAATTGATTTGAAAGAAAGATTGAAAATTTGAATGAAGATGAAGATGAATGAAGTTGATGAATTCCTTGAATTCAAAATAATTCACATGAATAAAATTTTTTTTAGTATATCAAAATTGCGCCATGAGCATATTGATCCTTTTGAATATCCTGAAACAAATTCACGTGAATGAATTATGCCTCACATGCTGGAATTGGGCCGAGGTCAAAAGAATTATTTGAACGGATCCTCGAATCTTCTTCATTAAAATCCATATCTTCAATTCATAGTAACTTGAAATACGAGCCAAAATTATGGATCTTGCCTTTAAGAATCTTGATCAAAATCCCATTTCGATCCAATAATCATTATCATCCAAATGCAAATGATTTGAAGTACGAATAAAAAACTACCCATGGACTTTCAAACTCAAACTCTTATTTCAATGAATTATCTCAACATAATGATCAACATCTAGAAATAACATTCTACAGTCAAGAAATTCCTATAAAACTTCAATAAATTTCATGGTCTTCCAAGCGCATTTTGACTTTGATCGTTGAAGTAATCTCATAGACAATGCTATTTGTGATACTTTGCAAAAAGAATCACTTCATAATATTGAAAGTTGAAGAAGTTATGAGCCTCGAAAATTGGACAAGAGTTTCTTGTGATTAGGTCAAATTTGCAAAATGACCTCTAAAGTATTCAAATTTTCTGATGATCTTTCGCACATAATCAACTCTTGAATTGTGAAGATAAATTGGAGATGACGTCAAGGAGAGTCATACGCAAAAGAAATGCCCAAAAATATCGAATAACGAAGAAGTTACAGTCGCTTGAACTTGATCTTGCAAAAGGTCATCTTTTGGGTTAATGGAGTCATTTTCAGTCGTTTGAACCACTGACTAAGCAAACTTGTGACGCGAGATTCGAAACTCGACATAAACATCCTTGAGGAGACATGAAGATATACGAAGACTATCTGAAGCCTTGAAGAATAAATTTTCTTTGAGAAACATCAAAACCCTAACTATTGATTTACTACCTCGGAAGAGAGTATGTCTGGTCAATTTCTGAGCCAAATTAGGTGTCTGAGAAACCCTAGGGTAGCATCTTGAGTGAAAAATGAGAGGGAAAATTTTGGTGTACAACAGTTGCCCCTGTTCAATCTTCTTAAACTTGAAAAGCGAGATTGACGTGTTTGTCGTTCACGGCTTGAAAGTAGAAGGTGATTGAATACTAGAGTGCCCATAAATTTGCACTTGATGATGCGCTGGTTGATTGTGTAAGGAATGGGCTTAAAGATGCCATCTGGAGAAATGATGGAGATTTATTAGAGATGGGCTTATAAATGCCATCCAAAGGTGATTGTTGACGGGAAGTTTGAAATCAGTCTTTTTTTAAACAGAAAATAAATCAGAATAAACCGTTGATAGATTTATCTGAAACAGTAAAAATCTGGAAACGAATCAGAATAAACCGTCGAGAGATTTATCTGAATCAGTGAAATAATCTGGAGACGAATCAGAATAAACTATTGAGAGATTTATCTGAACCAGTGAAATAATCTGGAGACGAATCAGAATAAACCGTTGAGAGATTTATCTGAACCAGTGAAATAATCTGGAGACGAATCAGAATAAACCGTTGAGAGATTTATCTGAACCAGTGAAATAATCTGGAGACGAATTAGAATAAACCGTTGAGATATTTATCTGAAGCAGTGAAATAATCTGGAGACGAATCGGAATAAACCGTTGAGAGATTTATCTGAACTAGTGAAATAATCTGGAGATGAATCCGAATAAACCGTTGAGAGATTTATCTGAACCACTGAAATAATCTGGAGACGAATCAGAATAAACCATTGAGAGATTTATCTGAACCAGTGAAATAATCTGGAGACGAATCAGAATAAACCGTTGAGAGATTTATCTGAACCGGTGAAATAATCTGGAGACGAATCAGAATAAACCGTTGAAAGATTTATCTGAACCAGTGAAATAATCTGGAGACGAATTAGAATAAATCGTTGAGAGATTTATCTGAACCAGTGAAATAATCTGGAGATGAATCAGAATAAACCGTTGAGAGATTTATCTGAACCAGTGAAATAATCTGGAGACGAATCAGAATAAACCATTGAGAGATTTATCTGAACCAGTGAAATAATCTGGAGACGAATCAGAATAAACCGTTGAGAGATTTATCTGAACCAGTGAAATAATCTGGAGACGAATCAGAATAAATCGTTGAGAGATTTATCTGAACCAGTGAAATAATCTGGAGACGAATAAGAATAAACCGTTGAGAGATTTATCTGAACCAGTGAAAATCTGGAAGAAATATTTTGTTATGTGGATAGTCGACCAATCTTTTCTTGTTGAGAATCTTTGTCTGTTAGAAATTTGTTGATAATAAATGTCTGTGATACGGTGGGAGAACTGACTTGAGGTTTGCGTTTGTATTCGCACTTGTTCGGTTTAGCAAGAGTCGCCACCGAATTTTTATTTTATCCTAAAGGAAAGGTTAAAAAGCACAGGAAAAACCTTTTGAGATGTTTCGTGGGTTCGGGGGGTAGATTATGAAAAGGGAAGGTATTAGCACCCTTTTCATCCATGGTTACCCATGGGCTCTTAGTTACTTGGTTTAGATCACTTGCCTTTGATTTTCAATTGCTTGAAATTGTGGTGTGTGTGTGTTTTGAAAATGTTTTGAAAAAGACGCCTTGTCTAGGCAACCGTTGTAACAATTCTTTACTCGAATGTTTTACAAAGGTGTGTATCTTTTCAAAAAGATATTTCAAATGTTTTTGGAAGTTTGTTTTGAAAGTGTTTGTGGAGTGGGTTTTGAAAAGTAGGCAAGTGTGTTTTGCAAGTTGGATCAAGTAACTAAGAGTTGTCTACCCCTAAATTTACTCAAAGGTTTTTCTCATCTTTTAACCCTTTTAACAATTTTGTTCCACCATTGTATTTGGTGGACAATCTTGCGTTAGGATGTTAACGGGACAGGCGCGGGTCATCGTATGGACCATGAATGCAATGGTGCCAAGTATCTTTGGCAATTTTGCTTGAATGGACTATGATCATTTGATTAGGCAACTTTCGAAAGCGTCATCGAGGGACTATGATCATTTTGATTTGTTTTGTTTTGCCAAAGAAACTCAACGTGCAAGCATGGCCCATTTTGGAAGGCAACAAGCGGGATTACCCTAGGGGTGCAAGTGTGATTGGTGTATTGATTTCATGCATTTATCTTTGTGTTTAGGTTATCTAGCGTTTGATTTTATTTACATACAAACCCTAGGTGTAACCATGGTATATTTGAAAACGATAAATTGCGAGAATTTAAAGTCTACGCTATTACAAATAAGTATCCGGGAGTGGGGGTACAAATATTTACAAATGGGGATGAGACTTAATAGGAGAGTAGTGTCCAAATATTTACAACCAAATCGAATCAATCGCAATGTAAAATATAATGTATAGCAATGTATAAGAATAAAGCAATGTAAATGTGTCAATGTATTTGTGTAAGTGTATGAGATTTATTTACAAGTGGTAAAAATGTATTATTAAGTATTGTTTATTTATTTTGTATTCTTATCTTGTTTTGTATTTTGGTAAATATGTATAAGTAAAAGATTTTAATAAAAGAAAAGAAAATGTTTAAGAATTCTATCTTATGTATTAATGTTTTATGTTAGTATTTTTTATGTACAAATAAAAGTTTCAAAGAAAAGCAAAATGTTTTAGGTTCAAAGAAAATTATTATTTGTATTTTAGTTTCTATACAAGAAATCATTAAATTCCAAATTTTATTCCTACGTATTTTTTAATTATACTAACTAAAAAGTAGTTAAAAAAGTTTTATATAAAAAGTTTAAAGTATTATTTTATTTACAAATGAACAATTTATGTTATAAAGAAAATAAGATAGTGTTAGTATAAAAAAGTAGAAAAGAAATAAAAATGGGGAGGAGTTAAATGGGCTTGGTGTGAACTTGCTTGGCCCAAACAAATGATCAGAATAAAAAGGAAAAAAAGGGGGTGCGCTTGTTTTACTGGTGGGCTTAAGGCTTGAATGGGGAACCGGCCCAACCGGTTTGAGACATTTTCTTAGGGTTTCGTTGGATTTGTTTCATTTGGGGTTAGGGTTTCAGAGCTTAAGAGCGGCACCGTTTCTCCATTGCTTCCTTCGCCTTCATCCTTTGAGCCAAAGCCTCTGAGTTTCTCTTCGTCCCCGCTTCCAGGTGCGCCGCCTCCTCCTCTTCCCCTTCATGATCGCGCAGGCGTTGGCCAAGAGGTAACGGTTATGTCCTTTCCATCTTTAGGGTTTTAAGTTCGCGCATGCTTTTAACGTTTCCTTGTTTTGATTTTTACATCGTTATCAATTTCTATTTCTATGAGGTTTTGAAGAAAAAGGGGAAAGAAACTATACCTTTAGAGATGGAGACGGAGGAGGACGGTGGCATCCTAGGGCGGCCGGAGGCGAGGAGATATGATGCGTTGGCTCTGTGGAAACCTGGTACCTTTATCTTTGCTTTTATGGTTTGATGATGAAACGCCTGAAAACCTTTTACCTATTTGTTTCTTTTCCTCTTCTGCTTCTTTGGACGCTTGCCTCTTTGTTCTGAGACCCTTGATTCATGTTACTCGATGATGAACTTCTTTAGTTCTAAGGGTTTGAGTGCTTGCCTGCTTGAGATTGAACACTTCTTTTCCTCTTCTTGATTGCTGGCTTCTGTATGATAATGCTTGAATTGCCTTGTATGCTTGATATGCCTTTGAATATTGTTGAACCCTATGATGAAATTATTCTGAGGGTGTTGGATGTTTGGATAACTTTGGTTGGAATTTTAGGCTTTGGTTGGAAAGGCTTTTTCTGGTTTGAAGGGTTTCAAGGTTTATGCAGGTTGATGGTTTTGAATACAGGTTGGTTTGTTATTTCTGTTATGGCTTTTGTTTGTTTATCAGTTTGGTACAGGCTTGTATGGTTTTAGGCTTTTTTTGTGCAGGCTAGGCTTTGGCTTGCTATTTGTATATTTGTTCTTTAAGCTTGTTTGTAAGCTTGAACACAGGTTATAGGCTTGAAGCTTTGAGGCTTGGCTTCTGGTTTCAGGTTGATGCCTGTATGCTTCTGGTTTAGCTTGCTTTGATGCAGGTTAGGCTTGCTGTTTGGGACTTATGCAGGCTGGAGGCAACTCTGGTTTTGAAAGGTTTAAGGCTTATGTTTTTGGTTTGCCTGAAACAGGTTAAAGGCTTGGGGCTTGATGCATTAGCAGGTTAAAGGTTGGAAGCAGGTTAAAGGCTTATGTAGTTTGTTTGGAAAAAAACTGGTTTATACTTATGCAGGATGAGGCTTTGCTGTTTGTAGTTCTTTCACAGTTTTGAGGGCTCTATCTTTTTTGTGATATTTCTGCCCCCTCTCTACTGTGTTGTGGTATGTTTGTTTTATATATTTTTGTCTTCAAGCCTAAGCCTGCTGTAAGCCCTTTTTCCCTCTCTCTTTTTCTCTCTCTCTCTACAGTTTAAAAAGCATTTAATATTGCTTAGAACTGTACTATGCTGAAAAAGCAACTGGCCTAGGAAAATGATGATTTGAACCTTGCTTGCATTAGTCTCTTTCTCTGCATACTTTCCATATTTCCTGCACATTGTTGACAGCTTTTTGTGCTTGTTGATATCTTGATATCCTTCTATATCTTTGGACATTTTTTGACAGCTTTTGGCTTAGTTTGAAATTGTGATTCAATTTGCCTTTTTGATTTGGTTAGGCAGTCCAGTTTGGACTTTATACTTGTACATGCTGTTTGGAATTTTTGAAATGGGCAATTTGTTTGACAATGCAGTATGTTTGCTTTTGTGCATTTCACATTTTTGCAAGATAATTTTCTATCCCTCTTTGTGAACCAAGAGAAATCTTGTGATTTGCAGAGAGGGCAAACTGATTCCGGCCAGTTACTTTTAATGATGAGTCCATTTTTTCTGTCTGCTTTTAATTTTATCTGCCTTTGACTTTTTCTTTTTCTTTGTTTTGCAGATAAAAATCAATGGAGCGAAAGAGGAGTAGCAGTAGAAGATGAAGATTTAGGAAATTTTAGGATGCAATTTTATTTTCTTTTTAATCATTGTAACATTATTATTGTAAATACTTGTAAATAATTACTGTATTTAAATAACAATTGTACAAATAATTAAAAATAAATAAAAGTCTTTTTATTGATATTCCTTTTAATCATTCTTCAAATGTTTATTTAATTATTTATAATTTTTAAATTGTAATAAATGGAAATAAATCCCAATTATTCTAACTTAGAATAAATAAATAATCAATAAACGTTCGGCGTTCTGAATAATCGAAGCATTGCACAGCTAAACAACAAACGTCCACATGTCCTTTTTTCACTGATTAAATCCAAACACTGCAAATTCTCAATCAACAGCCTCAGTCCATATCTCAGAGTAAATTGAAAAGCACTGATAGAATTAATTCTTTCTGAGAATGCGCGCACAAACCCTAGTTCTTGACTAAACGCCAAAGAAGCGTTCGCCTGATCAAAACCTGAGCCAAAATCAACCAAACCCTAATAATTTGTTTGAACTGTTCCAGAGCCATGAAAAAAACCCTAAATTGGATAGACTGATAAGAAAAAGTCTGTTTGACTGATTCTTACGCCATTCTGAAAAAATCAGGAAAAGCCCGAAGCTGTGATTTCTTGTGGAAAAATAGGTGGGCAAATTTTGGGGTACAACAGTTGCCCCTGTTCAATCTTCTTGAACCTGAAGAGTTAGATTGGCAAGTTTGCCTTTCGCGACTCGAGGGTAAAAGGAGATTGGACACTAGAGTACCCAAAAAATTTGCACTCGGTGATGTGATTGTAGAGGGAATGGGCTTACATATGCCATTTGGTGATGGGCTTAAAGATGCCATCTAGGGATGTGACAGAATCTTGTCGGGGGATGGGCTTAGAGATGCCATCTGGAAGTTGCTGGTAGGAGGATGGGCTTAGAGATTCCATCTGGAAATTTTTGGAGGAGGATGGGCTTATAGATGCCATCTGAAGGTGATTGTTGAACTGTATGTCATGGACGAGTATTAGAAAGGTATCCATGTTTTGGAACATCTCTGAACCGGGGGTCTGAACAAGCAATAGATTGACATCCATGTTTGGAGAATCCGTAAACTGTTTTCAGGAGTTGAAGTTTGAATAAGCAATAGATCAGCATCCATGGTTGGGAAGCGTCCGTAAACTGTTTTCAAAAGTTGAGAAGAATTTGAATAAGCGATAGGTTGACATCCATTACTGGAGAACCCGTGAACTGTTTTCAGAGGTCTTGAAAGTTGAATAAGCAATAGAGCAGCATCCATGTTGGGAAGCGTTCGTAAACTGTTTTCAAAAGTCTGGAAAGAATCTGAATAAGCGATAGGTTGACATCCGTTACTGGAGAACCCGTGAACTGTTTTCAGAAGTCTTGAGTCTGAACAAGCGATAGGTTAACATCCGTTACTGGAGAACCCGTGAACTGTTTTCAGAAGTTGAGAAGAATTGAGAAGGAACCGGTGTAGGGTTCTCGGAAGATGATGATCTTTGTCTGTTGACTGATCTTTCCTGAAAAGGTAAAGAGTTAGTTGTATGCAATGTCATGATGCATGATGCAATGTATGTTATATCAATGTTTATGATATGAATGTGATGAATGTGCATGTAAGCTGATGAGCTGTCTTGCTGAGGATAGATGAATCCTGGATGGCTGGAGACAAAGAATCTTGACTGCTGCTGGGGTAAATAATTCCTTGGCTGCTGCTGGGGAGGGCAAGAATCTTTTGATCATTGAGGATAAGAAGTCCTGGGACCACTGTCGGGGAATCCGGAGCTTGGGTCATATGCCAATTTACTGGGGAGTTCCTGTCTTGAGGAGATCTTCACTAGGGAATATTCGAATATTCTGTGAGGAACTGAGAATGAGAGTCTTCACTCTGCTTGGAGATTGATAGTTAGAAGTTTTAGCTCCGCTGGGGATTGACAGTTTTGGCTCCACTGGGGATTTTGAAACTTGACTCTGAGGGGAGTTAGCTTCTGGAAGGCTCTCTGGCTGGGGAAGTCGAGAATCTTTTGATCGTTGTAGGTATTTGAAAAGGTTGGTTGATGAGATACTGTCCTGGCTTATTTCAGGTGTTGGTCTTCAATCTCTTCATGTAGATAATTTACTGGCTTGTTTCAGGTGTTGATCCACAATCAGTCGTCCACAGATATTTTCCTGGCTTGCTACAGGTATTAATCTGGAACTTAAGAAAGGTTGGTCAAGGAGATACTGTCCTGGCTTGTTTCAGGTGTTGATCTCTGACCTGAGAAAGAAAGATAGTTTTCCTGGCTTGTTTCAAGTATTGATCTTCAATCTCTTCATGTAGATAATTTCCTGGCTTGTTACAGGTGTTAATCCACAATCAGTCATCCACAGATATTTTGCTGGCTTGCTACAAGTGTTGATCTGGAACTTAAGAAAGGTTGGTCAAGGAGATATTGTCCTGGCTTGTTTCAGGTGTTGATCTCTGACCTGAGAAAGAAAGATGGTTCCCTGGCTTGTTTCAGGTATTGATCTTCAATTTCTTCATGTAGATAATTTCCTGGCTTGTTACAGGTGTTAATCCACAATCAGTCGTCCACAGATATTTTCCTGGCTTGCTACAGGTGTTAATCCGGAACTTAAGAAATGTTGGTCGATGAGATACTGTCCTGGCTTGTTTCAGGTGTTGATCTCTGACCTGAGAAAGAAAGATAGTTTCCTGGCTTGTTTCAGGTATTGATCTTCAATCTCTTCATGTAGATAATTTCTTGGCTTGTTACAGGTGTTAATCCACAATCAGTCGTCCACAAATATTTTCCTGGCTTGCTACAGGTGTTGATCTGGAACTTAAGAAATGTTGGTCGAGGAGATACTGTCCTGGCTTGTTTCAGGTGTTGATCTCTGACCTGAGAAAGAAAGATAGTTTCCTGGCTTGTTTCAGGTATTGATCTTCAATCTCTTCATGTAGATAATTTCCTGGCTTGTTACAGGTGTTAATCCACAATCAGTCGTCCACAGATATTTTCCTGGCTTGCTACAGGTATTAATCTGGAACTTAAGAAATGTTGGTCGAGGAGATACTGTCCTGGCTTGTTTCAGGTGTTGATCTCTGACCTGAGAAAGAAAGATAGTTTCCTGGCTTGTTTCAGGTATTGATCTTCAATCTCTTCATGTAGATAATTTCCTGGCTTGTTACAGGTGTTAATCCACAATCAGTCGTCCACAGATATTTTCCTGGCTTGCTACAGGTATTAATCTGGAACTTAAGAAATACTCCACTTTGAGAATGAGAACCTTCATTCTGTCGGGAGTCAGAAATTGGGAGTATACCAATCTTCTG
Source organism: Vicia faba (assembly GCA_948472305.1). NCBI lineage: Eukaryota > Viridiplantae > Streptophyta > Magnoliopsida > Fabales > Fabaceae > Vicia > Vicia faba. The sequence goes on from OX451735.1 coordinate 1,422,161,764, forward strand.
AGTTGATGAGAATCTTCATGCTGTTAACGATCAGAAACTGGGAGTATACCAATCTTCTGAGGCCTTAAGGATGAGAGTCTTCACTCTTGAGTGAAACAGATTTTTCAGTTGTCTGTTATCTTGTTGGTGGTTGTAATTTCCAGAAGGTGATGAAGGAATTGTTGGACACTTTTGACATTCGAATGCCCCAAGTGATGATGAAGGAGTCTTGAATCAGATTACTCTGCGAATTGAGAGATTTCTTGAAATCTTGACTGGACTGCCCCAGGTTAACTGAACTTTGAAAGATCTGTTGAAACCTTGACTGGACTGCCCCAGGTTAACTGAATGGTGACATGTCATGCCCCTTGTTGATAGGAGATTTTTCGTTGGAAGTGTCAACCTTTTGAAGTGTTTTTTGTTCACTGAGAGAGTTTTCGTTCCTCCAAACATTCGCTGTATGAATTTCTTCGCTGTCAAACAAATAGCCAAATGCAAACAGTGATATTCAAGCAATGCAAAGTTTATGTTTGTCTTGAAGTTTTGAAAAATGCGTTTTTTAGCAGAAAACTTTTCATAAGACAAAATCAACACAAGATTTTAGAGCAAAGCCTTACAGGAGTCAGGATACCTTTTGAAACAGTATGCTTTCGAACTAACCCAAGCTTCAATTAGGACTTTTGAAGGGTTGTAACATGGCCTGGTTCATGGTTTAAGAAACAAAGGATAAAGGCTCAAAGTATATTTGTACCCACCCGCTCTTCGTGATGTTCTTCAATCCTAAGCTCAGTTAATTGTGCGTCGCACTCTATTCGAGTTTGGAACGACCTTTTGGGTGATGGTTCACCAGTTGAATTTTGGAAGACAGTCATCATCTCCTTTTTCTTTTTCAACATTTTTCATGTTGTTGAGGATTTGTAATGACCTCGTTCTTTTGATTTTGATTTGTTATCCCTAACTTTTGCCTGACTGTCTCTGTTTTCGAGATCACAGTCAGCGGGATGCCCCATCTTTCTTAAGCCTCCTTTATAGGTTTTGGCTCAGTGGGCTTTTCTCTTTTTGAGAGATTGACTGCCTATGTGATAGGGACCATCACAGTCTTTTGATTCCAAGGGAATGCTTTTCTTTTTTTGATGTCATTCGTTGTATTACGAACTGAGAGTTTGTGACTTTGATGTGCTTTTTTTTTTTGAATTAACTGAGAGACTACCCTGCCCCAGGTTTAAATCAAAGGTTTCAATTTGTTTAGAACAGAAAACTCCTACTTCTTTGGCTCGAAGGGGTTGACTAGGTATTATCTTCCTTATAACTCCAGTGTTTGGGAATTGAAAGGAATGCCTGTACATCATCAGCAAGGTCTGTTCAAAAGCATACTGTGTGAGATTATGGTATTGTTTCGTCATCCTCCCTCTAAAGGCTTGTAGCTTTTTATCAAGAGTTAAATATCATAAAGAAAGCATAAGAGTAGTGAAAACGAATGGATGAATTCAAGACAAACATATGCAATGCATTAATGAAACATAGTTTGACATTAATAGATAATTGTTTGAATAACAAAGAGATTACAACTTGGAAATCAAAGAAACAAAGACGCTCTCAATGATTCGGCATAGGAGCAGTGATCATGCTGGAGTCTCTGGAGGGTCAAACTTGATCTCCTCGGCATCAATCATGTCTTGGACCTTATTCTTCAGAGCCCAACAGTTGTTTGTGTCATGCCCCGGGCTATCACAATGATAAGCACATCTTGCATCCGGGTTGTAATTGGGAGAAGAAGTCTTAGGGTCCGAATGAGGAACCTTTAATGTAATCATCCCTTTCTTCAACATGTGTTGTAGCGCCTGAGCTAATGACATGTTGATCTTGGTATATTGTCTTTTAGGCGCGTCTGGCCTTCGTTGATTTCCCTTTGGCTGTTGTCGGCGTGACGTAGAACCAGAGATCAGGACTGCCCCTGCATGTTGGTCACGGCGTCTCTTCTGACTGTTCACAGCATTGGACTCTTTCTTTCCGTTGTAGGGAATTATCTGAGTATCCGAGGGTGTAGTTCCTGGGATTTTTCCACTTTTGATGCCAGCTTCGACCCTTTCGCCGGTCAGTATCAGCTCGGTGAACCCGGCTGAGGAGCTTCCGATTAAGTGATTGAAGAAAGGCCCTGTCAAAGTTCCCATGAAGATGTCAATCAACTCCCTATCAGTTAAAGGAGGTTGCACCCTACCAGCCAAATCTCTCCACCTTTGAGCATATCCTTTGAAGCTCTCGTCAGAACCCATGGTCATGTTCTGCAATTGCACACGAGTTGGTGCGAGATCAGCATTGTACTGATATTGTTTGTAGAAAGCCCTAGCTAAATCCTCCCAGGTGTGGATGCGAGAACTCTCCAATTGATAGAACCACTCAAGTTGAGCCCTACCAGACTTTCTTGGAAGAAATGGATCCAAAGCTTTGGATCAGTTGCGTATGGTTGAATCTTGCGGACATAAGACTTCAGATGCATCTTAGGGTAAGAAACTCCATCGTACAGAGCAAAGGTAGGGACTTTGAACTTTGGCGGAATGATCAATCCAGGAACTAAACCCAAGTCTCCTAAATCCAGGCCAGGTATTTGTTGGACCTCCATGGCATTGAGGCGATCCTCCAACTGTTTGTACTTGTCATCAGCGGGAGGATATTGCTCCTCGGAGTAGTCAGCTTCATCAATCTCCAAAATTTGGTCTTCTTCAAGACTGATCCCCTTGTCTTTGAGAAGGAGAGCCTTCAGATCTTCTTGCCCTTTACCCATAGCCAGAAGCATTTGTTGGAATTGAGCGTTTTGAGCTTGGAGATCTTTCACCGTTTGTTCCATATCCATCTTACTGAAATAAACAGTAGGAAGAATAAGGAAACCTAAAAAGGAGAAACCTGCTATGCAATGATATGTATGATATATATGCAATGTTTTCAAGGATCTCTTGGGGTAAACACAAGAGAATGTTAGAGATTGAACTTTGATCTTTGATTGGAGAACTTTGCGCCGGTGGATGTCTTTCCACGAGAATCAAGCTCACCATGTCAAGTGGGTCATAGCCCCTGATTCAAGTTGTTGCACTTGATCTTTGATGGCATTTGTTTAGAGGAGAAACCTCTTGCCCTTTGGTAGACGTCTGGTTCAACGTAACCCTGCATCAAAAGAACCCTCGAGATCCTTGAAATGGTTATTGAAAAATGCTATGGTATGATGTCATGATGTTATGTACATGCATACAAAAGCAAGTAAGTGTATATACAGGTAATCATATTCACACAAAGAAAACAAGTCCTGAGTTTAGGCTTGCATGAGGTTTGTAGGTAAGTACCCTCTTGAAGTTAGTTGGCTCATCCTGTCCTAGAAATAGAAACCGGGTTCTAAGGAGCTCAATATCACTGGATTGTTTTCTGTGTTCATTGTTTTGGTTTAGCCACTTAACTGGCGACCAAAATATTCCAAGAAAACAACCCTCAATGAGTGTAGTATCGATTATCTACCAACTTCGGACTGCACCAAAGTCGGTCATCTCACTACCCCTAAAAAGGCTAGGATGGTCAAGTAAGGTTCTAAGAGTTCGTTAGTGCTTCACGACATCACTCAGCGGCCCCGTACTCTCCTTGATTGAACTCAAGGGTTACCGGTACTCACAAATATGTCACACTAACATAGCTTACTGCTTCAACCATGTCGGTATACCCCGCACAGTTCCCTCACAGTTTTATTGCTATTTACCTAAAAAGGTGCCCCCAAATCCGAGTGTAGGATTTACAACAAACCCAAACAAGGACCAAAAAAGTAAAGCAATCAAGGCAATCAAAGCAAGTATGTAAAGGTTATCTAAACCCTAAGGTAACCCCACTTTTGAATGAATCCCCAGCAGAGTCGCCAGTTCTGTGATACGGTGGGAGAACTGACTTGAGGTTTGTGTTTGTATTCGCACTTGTTCGGTTTAGCAAGAGTCGCCACCGACTTTTTATTTTATCCTAAAGGAAAGGTTAAAAAGCACAGGAAAAACCTTTTGAGATGTTTCGTGGGTTCGGGGGGTAGATTATGAAAAGGGAAGGTATTAGCACCCTTTTCATCCATGGTTATCCATGCGCTCTTAGTTACTTGGTTTAGATCACTTGCCTTTGATTTTCAATTGCTTGAAATTGTGGTGTGTGTGTGTGTTTTGAAAATGTTTTGAAAAAGACGCCTTGTTTAGGCAACCGTTGTAACAATTCTTTACTCGAATGTTTTACAAAGGTGTGTATCTTTTCGAAAAGATATTTCAAATGTTTTTGGAAGTTTGTTTTGAAAGTGTTTGTGGAGTGGGTTTTGAAAAGTAGGCAAGTGTGTTTTGCAAGTTGGATCAAGTAACTAAGAGTTGTCTACCCCTAAATTTACTCAAAGGTTTTTCTCATCTTTTAACCCTTTTAACAATTTTGTTCCACCATTGTATTTGGTGGACAATCTTGCGTTAGGATGTTAACGGGACAGGCGCGGGTCATAGTATGGACCATGAATGCAATGGTGCCAATTATCTTTGGCAATTTTGCTTGAAGGGACTATGATCATTTGATTAGGCAACTTTCGAAAGCGTCATCGAGGGACTATGATCATTTTGATTTGTTTTGTTTTGCCAAAGAAACTCAACGTGCAAGCATGGCCCATTTTGGAAGGCAACAAGCGGGATTACCCTAGGGGTGCAAGTGTGATTGGTGTATTGATTTCATGCATTTATCTTTGTGTTTAGGTTATCTAGCGTTTGATTTTATTTACATATAAACCCTAGGTGTAACCATGGTATATTTGAAAACGATAAATTGCGATAATTTAAAGTCTACGCTATTACAAATAAGTATCCGGGAGTGGGGGTACAAATATTTACAAATGGGGATGAGACTTAATAGGAGAGTAGTGTCCAAATATTTACAACCAAATCGAATCAATCGCAATGTAAAATATAATGTATAGCAATGTATAAGAATAAAGCAATGTAAATGTGTCAATGTATTTGTGTAAGTGTATGAGATTTATTTACAAGTGGTAAAAATGTATTATTAAGTATTGTTTATTTATTTTGTATTCTTATCTTGTTTTGTATTTTGGTAAATATGTATAAGTAAAAGATTTTAATAAAAGAAAAGAAAATGTTTAAGAATTCTATCTTATGTATTAATGTTTTATGTTAGTATTTTTTATGTACAAATAAAAGTTTCAAAGAAAAGCAAAATGTTTTAGGTTCAAAGAAAATTATTATTTGTATTTTAGTTTCTATACAAGAAATCATTAAATTCCAAATTTTATTCCTACGTATTTTTTAATTATACTAACTAAAAAGTAGTTAAGAAAGTTTTATATAAAAAGTTTAAAGTATTATTTTATTTACAAATGAACAATTTATGTTATAAAGAAAATAAGATAGTGTTAGTATAAAAAAGTATAAAATAAATAAAAATGGGGAGGAGTTAAATGGGCTTGGTGTGAACTTGCTTGGCCCAAACAAATGATCAGAATAAAAAGGAAAAAAAGGGGGTGCGCTTGTTTTACTGGTGGGCTTAAGGCTTGAATGGGGAACCGGCCCAACCGGTTTGAGACATTTTCTTAGGGTTTCGTTGGATTTGTTTCATTTGGGGTTAGGGTTTCAGAACTTAAGAGCGGCGCCGTTTCTCCATTGCTTCCTTCGCCTTCATCCTTTGAGCCAAAGCCTCTGAGTTTCTCTCCGTCCCCGCTGCCAGGTGCGCCGCCTCCTCCTCTTCCCCTTCATGATCGTGCAGGCGTTGGCCAAGAGGTAACGGTTATGTCCTTTCCATCTTTAGGGTTTTAAGTTCGCGCATGCTTTTAACGTTTTCTTGTTTTGATTTTTACATCGTTATCAATTTCTGTTTCTATGAGGTTTTGAAGAAAAAGGGGAAAGAAACTATACCTTTGGAGATGGAGACGGAGGAGGACGGTGGCGTCCTAGGGCGGCCGGAGGCGAGGAGATATGATGCGCTGGCTCTGTGGAAACCTGGTACCTTTATCTTTGCTTTTATGGTTTGATGATGAAACGCCTGAAAACCTTTTACCTATTTGTTTCTTTTCCTCTTCTGCTTCTTTGGACGCTTGCCTCTTTGCTCTGAGACCCTTGATTCGTGTTACTCGATGATGAACTTCTTTAGTTCTGAGGGTTTGAGTGCTTGCCTGCTTGAGATTGAACACTTCTTTTCCTCTTCTTGATTGCTGGCTTCTGTATGATAATGCTTGAATTGCCTTGTATGCTTGATATGCCTTTGAATATTGTTGAACCCTATGATGAAATTATTCTGAGGGTGTTGGATGTTTGGATAGCTTTGGTTGGAATTTTAGGCTTTGGTTGGAAAGGCTTTTTATGGTTTGAAGGGTTTCAAGGTTTATGCAGGTTGATGGTTTTGAATACAGGTTGGTTTGTTATTTCTGTTATGGCTTTTGTTTGTTTATCAGTTTGGTACAGGCTTGTATGGTTTTAGGCTTTTTTTTGTGCAGGCTAGGCTTTGGCTTTCTATTTGTATATTTGTTCTTTAAGCTTGTTTGTAAGCTTGAACACAGGTTATAGGCTTGAAGCTTTGAGGCTTGGCTTCTGGTTTCAGGTTGATGCATGTATGCTTCTGGTTTAGCTTGCTTTGATGCAGGTTAGGCTTGCTGTTTGGGACTTATGCAGGCTGGAGGCAACTCTGGTTTTGAAAGGTTTAAGGCTTATGTTTTTGGTTTGCCTGAAACAGGTTAAAGGCTTGGGGCTTGATGCATTAGCAGGTTAAAGGTTGGAAGCAGGTTAAAGGCTTATGTAGTTTGTTTGGAAAAAAACTGGTTTATACTTATGCAGGATGAGGCTTTGCTGTTTGTAGTTCTTTCACAGTTTTGAGGGCTCTATCTTTTTTGTGATATTTCTGCCCCCTCTCTACTGTGTTGTGGTATGTTTGTTTTATATATTTTTGTCTTCAAGCCTAAGCCTGCTGTAAGCCCTTTTTCCCTCTCTCTTTTTCTCTCTCTCTCTACAGTTTAAAAAGCATTTAATATTGCTTAGAACTGTACTATGCTGAAAAAGCAACTGGCCTAGGAAAATGATGATTTGAACCTTGCTTGCATTAGTCTCTTTCTCTGCATACTTTCCATATTTCCTGCACATTGTTGACAGCTTTTTGTGCTTGTTGATATCTTGATATCCTTCTATATCTTTGGACAGTTTTTGACAGCTTTTGGCTTAGTTTGAAATTGTGATTCAATTTGCCTTTTTGATTTGGTTAGGCAGTCCAGTTTGGACTTTATACTTGTACATGCTGTTTGGAATTTTTGAAATGGGCAATTTGTTTGACAATGCAGTATGTTTGCTTTTGTGCATTTCACATTTTTGCAAGATAATTTTCTATCCCTCTTTGTGAACCAAGAGAAATCTTGTGATTTGCAGAGAGGGCAAACTGATTCCGGCCAGTTACTTTTAATGATGAGTCCATTTTTTCTGTCTGCTTTTAATTTTATCTGCCTTTGACTTTTTCTTTTTCTTTGTTTTGCAGATAAAAATCAATGGAGCGAAAGAGGAGTAGCAGTAGAAGATGAAGATTTAGGAAATTTTAGGATGCAATTTTATTTTCTTTTTAATCATTGTAACATTATTATTGTAAATAATTACTGTATTTAAATAACAATTGTACAAATAATTAAAAATAAATAAAAGTCTTTTTATTGATATTCCTTTTAATCATTCTTCAGATGTTTATTTAATTATTTATAATTCTTAAATTGTAATAAATGGAAATAAATCCCAATTATTCTAACTTAGAATAAATAAATAATCAATAAACGTCCGGCGTTCCGAATAATCGAAGCATTGCACAGCTAAACAACAAACGCCCACATGTCCTTTTTTCCCTGATTAAATCCAAACACTGCAAATTCTCAATCAACAGCCTCATTCCATATCTCAGAGTAAATTGAAAAGCACTGATAGAATTAATTCTTTCTGAGAATGCGCGCACAAACCCTAGTTCTTGACTAAACGCCAAAGAAGCGTTCGCCTGATCAAAACCTGAGCCAAAATCAACCAAACCCTAATAATTTGTTTGAACTGTTCCAGAGCCATGAAAAAAACCCTAAATTGGATAGATTGATAAGAAAAAGTCTGTTTGACTGATTCTTACGCCATTCTGAAAAAATCAGGAAAAGCCCGAAGCTGTGATTTCTTGTGGAAAAATAGGAGGGCAAATTTTGGGGTACAACACTGTCTAATGACTCTTTCCTGCAAAAAGGTGAAGAGTTAATTGTATGCAATGCTATGATGTATGCGATGCATGGTGTGATGTTTTCCTCTCAAAATGAATGAGATTGCACTGTATGTACTTTAGTTGTCAATGTTATGACGTATGGATGCAAATGTATGGAATTAAAGATTGTTTGTGCCATAGCGTTGCTGGAAGCGGGGAAAATAAATCCCTTCTAAAGCACTGATGGGTGAGTTTCCAAATGTAAACTCTATTGTAGAAGGGAACAGCCAGACACTGCTTGTAGACTTCGTGAAATTCTGCTGGGGAAATCTGAGAAGCTGGGCAACTTACCGGGGAACCTCTGGAGCGGTAGTTGGAAGTTCTGCTTTGTCAGGAATATGAGAAAGCTTGATACTGATAGGCTGCATACTGGGGATATGTTAGCGATTCTGTGGTAGGATGTATTCGCTTCCGCTCTTATTGGAAAAGGTTCCTGCGGGGATCTTATGGAATGGCTTATAGATATTATCCTATTTATCAAAGTTATTAGTAATTGTCTTTCCATTTTTTTTGTTTATTTGTAACAGTAATCATGTTCAAATGCATATGCTCAAAAATAAATCATTAGACATTTTTGTAAACAAGACACAACAACAAAGAAAAAACAGATGGTTTTGCACTTTCAAAAGGGATATCTTTGTATTAACTTGAATAAGTATTTTTTGTACAATGAGACGAGCATTCTAGCGAGAGAATTTCGTCATAAAAAAAAATTGATACAAAGAAAAGATAGCTATGTGAAATAATCCCATGGGGTTCCCATTCTGCTATAGTCTTCATGTCTCTGAATGTCTTATCCACTTGCCTCCTCGGCGAAGTCGATTAGATTTATTTAGAGCCATTTGAGTTGATTGGTCGATGCTGAAGATTGTCTGCAAGATGATCCAACGGGACATAGTCATACACTTCAATCCCTAACTTTTGCCTGGACCGTCCTCTCAGGTTTTCAGTCCAACGGGATACCCTTTTTTGCCCAAGCCGCCCTTTCGGGTTTTCGACTTGCTGGGTGTACAGATTTTTTATTTTCATCCCTTATTTTTTCCCAAACCCTTTTGGTTCGTCGAGAAGCCCTCATTTTTGCCTAGGCTAGTCAACCTAGTGGGTCTTTGATCATGCGTAGTATCTTTTAACTATGTCCGTATTTACAGGGTGCGAGAGGTCGTCGCCATCCATAGTAGTCAAGATCATTGCTCCACCAGAGAAAATGCTTTTGATTAAAAACGGCCCTTCATATGTAGGGGTCCATTTGCCTCTGGGATCACCTTGTGGAAAAATGATACGCTTGATTACCAAGTCACCGACCCGATATACCTGACATTTGACCTTTTTATTAAAATCTTTGATCATGCGTTTTTGGTACATCTGACCATGACAGATAGCTGTAAGCCTTTTCTCATCAATCAAGTTTAGTTGGTCAAACCGAGTCTGGATCCAATCTTCTTCATTCAAACCAGCATCCTTCATGATTCTTAGAGAGGGGATCTGGACCTCAATAGGCAAGAAAGCCTCCATGCCGTATACCAGAGAATAGGGTGTTGCCCCAGTTGATGTGCGAGTTATGGTACGATACCTGTGGAGAGCGAATGGTAGCATATCATGCCAGTCTTTGTATGTGATTGTCATTTTCTGTATGATCTTCTTAATGTTTTTGTTAGCAGCTTCTACAGCACCATTCATCTTTGGCCGGTAAGAGGAAGAATTGTGATGATGAATCTTGAATTGCTCGCACAAGGCGGTGATCAGTGTTGTTTAGATTCGTACCATTATCAGTGAGGATTCTCTCTGGGATGCCATACCGATAGATGAGATTCTATTTGATGAACCGAGCGACCACATTCTTTGTAACGGAGGCGAAGGAAGCTACCTCAACCCACTTTGTAAAATAGTCGATGGCCACTAAGATGAAGAGGTGTCCATTGGAGGTTGTTGGCTTGATTTCGCCAATCATATTGATTCCCCACATAGCAAAGGGCCAAGGAGCCATCAAGACGTTCAGAGGAACCGGAGGTACGTGCACTTTATCCGCATAAATCTGACACTCATGGCAAGTCCGAGAGTATTGGTAGCAATCTGCCTCCATGGTAGACCAATAATAGCCTGCCCATAGGATTTTCTTTGCCATTGTATGCCCATTGGAATGGGTACCAAAAGTGCCTTCGTGTAATTCGACCATGATCCTTTCAGCCTCAGCCTTGTCTATACACCGAAGCAATACAGAGTCATGACTGCATTTGTACAAAATGCTGTTACTAAGGAAGAATTTAGCCGAGAACCTTCTTAGGAACTTCTTGTCATTCACCGAAGCTCCTTCGGGGTATTCCTGGGACTCGAGATACCTTTTAACTTCATGGAACCAAGGTTGATCCACTACTTCTTCAGTACCGATCTCGTGACAATAAGCTGGTTCATCCATCCGCTCAATGGTGATTTGAGGAGCCTCATTATCCCAATTAAGTTTAAACATAGATGACATTGTAGCTAATGCGTCTGCTAGCTGATTTTCTTCTCGCGGGAAATGCTCGAAGGTAATCTTCTCGAAATGCGGCAGCAATGTCAACACATGTTCTTTATAAGGGATAAGGTTGGGGTGTTTGGTGTCCCATTCCCCTTTGACTTGACTAATGACCAAAGTTGAATCTCCAAATACATCCAAGTATTTGATCCCCAAGTCTATAGCAGCTTTGAGACCGAAGATGCATGCTTCGTATTCTACCATGTTGTTTGTAGAGTTGAAGCAAAGTCTGGCAGTGAAGGGAGTATGACATCCTTATGGAGATATGAGTACGACACCAATACCATTGCCAAGTGCGTTGGATGCCCCAGCAAAGAACAGGGTCCATCGGGATCCTCGTTCAGGTTCGTCATATGGCTTGATTTCTTCACAGTTGTCTAATGTCATGATGTCTTCATCCGGGAACTCGAACTTCATGGCCTAATAGTCTTCCACATCTTGGTGAGCGAGGTGGTCAGCCAATACACTACCCTTTATAGCTTTCTAGGTAGTATACTGTAAGTCATATTCTGTCAAGATCATCTGCCATCTTGCTATTCTCCCAGAAAGAGCGGGCTTCTCGAAGATGTACTTTATCGGATCCATTTTAGATATCAACAGAGTAGTATGGGTCAACATATACTGTCTCATCCAGCGATCAGCCCATGCCACAGCGCAGCAAGTTTTCTCGAGCAGTGAATATCTTGTTTCACAGTCGGTAAACTTTTTGCTCAGGTAATAAATAGCATGCTCTTTTCGGCCAGACTCGTCATGCTGCCCCAACACACACCCCATTGAGTTTTCTAAAACAGTCATATATAAGATCAATGGCCTTCCCTCGACAGGTGGCAACAACACAAGAGGCTCTTGCAGGTATTCTTTGATTTTTTCAAAAGCAACTTGGCATTCATCATTCCATTTGACTACTTGATCTTTCTTCAAGAGTTTGAAGATTGGCTCACAAGTAGCTGTCAGGTGAGAAATAAACCTGGCTATGTAATTCAGACGTCCCAAGAATCCTCTGACTTCTTTCTCAGTACGAGGAGACGGCATTTCTTGTATCGCTTTAACCTTGGCAGGATCAACCTCGATACCCTTGTTGCTGACGACAAAACCTAAGAGTTTACCAGACCGTACTCCGAATGTGTATTTGTTTGGATTCAATATCAACTTGTACTTCTTCAACCTCTCAAACAGCTTCTGTAAGTGATCAAGGTGCTCTTCTTCCGTCTGCGATCTAGCTATCATATCGTCTATGTAGACCTCTATCTCATGATGTATCATGTCATGAAATAAAGCTACCATGGCGCGTTGATAAGTTTCCCCAGCATTCTTTAGTCCGAATGGCATAACCTTATAGCAGAAAGTGCCCCACTGTGTAACAAAGGTCGTTTTCTCCATATCCTCAGGCGCCATTTTGATTTGGTTGTAGCCCGAGAAACCGTCCATGAAGGAAAACACTTTGTGTTGCGCCGTGTTGTCAACTAGGATGTCAATATGAGGGAGTGGGAAATCATCTTTGGGGCTTGCCCTATTCAAATCTCTGTAATCCACACACATTCGGACTTTACCGTCTTTCTTGGGTACAAGAACAACATTGGCCACCCATTGGGGATAAGAGGTGACAGCCAAAAATCTGGCATTGAATTGCTTCATGACTTCTGCTTTGATCTTTTCAGACATATCGGGCCTCATGTGGCGAACCTTTTGCTTTACTGGAGGACAATCTTCCTTTGTAGGCAGACGATGTACCACAATGTCTGCATCAAGTCCCGACATGTCTTCATACGACTAGGTAAAGATCTCAACATAGTCGTGTAATAACTGAATCAGGCGCTCCTTGACACTGGGTTCCAGATTGGCACCCACTTTGACCTCCTTCTTTTCTTCCTCAGTTCCCAAGTTAACTGTTTCGACCGGCTCTTCATGCGACTGAATGGTCCTTTCTTCCTGTTGCAACAACCTGGCAAACTCCCCTGGCACTTCAAAATCTTCCTCACCTTCGTCGTCGGCTTGGTAGATCGGATTTTCAAAGTCACAATTGGCCATAGCAGAACTGTTACCCATGGGATTCTGAGTGGATTTGGATCTGCATTTTTAATAAGTGTGTGTGTGTAACAGCATAGCTACCTTTGAAAGAAATAAAATGTAAGAAAGAAAAAACAAAGAAAACAAAATTTGATGCAAAAACGTCCATGATTCATTAATGACATATGAGAATGAAGTGACAACCCTCACAAATGGACCTTTGTGCCTCGGGTAAGACACAAGGTTTTAAAATGTCTGAATTATTTAAATATTACAAGCCTGAAAATATTAAAAGACAATTACTCTTGAATAAAAGTAATATGAATGAAATCTTTGGCCTCCCAATTGTTGAGCCCTCCGCCGATGGTTGGAAAAATCCATTCGTCCATGTCACAACTGCCATCACTGTCTTCTATTGCATTGACTCCTTGATTGTTGATACGCAGAAGTGGTCCCCCAGCGCGAGAACGTCGAACAACTCTTTGGGCCTCTGAAGTGAACCCCAACCCGAATTTGTCGGACTTGTAGGGAATATCCAGAAGCTGACCCCAGATAGTACATCCTCCTTCTTTAACTACTGCTCGAGCGTCTTTCAACGAGTCCATCTTTAGTGGAGGTATGGTAATCTTCGGGACTTTTGGAGTAGACTTGGTTGTCGCGACCGTTGTTGGAACCTCCTCAAAGTTCTGACAGGGAGTCTATATGAATTCACCATCCATTTCAACATACCTGAAAGAGTTCAGATGGCTAACCATGTACTCCTCCTCTCCGTGAACTGTAACAATCTTCCCTCTGATCGGGTATTTTATCATTTGGTGTAGGGTGGAAGTGACGGCACCAGTACCTTGGATCCAGGGTCGACCCAATAGACAAGATTATGAAGGGCGGATGTCCATCACATAGAAAATTGAGTCAAAAGTACGAGTCCCAATTTTTATGGGGATATTAACTTCTCCGTGTACTGTCCTTTTGGAACCATCAAAGGCCCTCACTATGATGTTGCTAGGTTTCAAGATGAGCCCCTCACAATCCAGTCGGTCGAGAGCATTTTTGGGCAATACATTCAATGATGAACCGGTATCCACCAAAACATGGGCAAGTGTGGTGCCCCTGCATTCAATGGAAATATGTAAGGCATCGTTGTGCTTCCTTCCCTTAGAGGTTAAATCAGCATTGGAAAAGCCCAATCCGTTATCAGTAGTTAGACTGGCCACACAATTTTCAAATTGGTTAATGGAGGTCTCTTGGGGCACGTGAGCAGTCTTAAGAAACTTTACCAAGGCCTTGGCGTGAGTTTCAAAACACAAAACTAAGGACAACAATGATATCTTCGAGGGGGTCTTCCCCAATTGTTCTACAATGTTGTAGTCACTTTTCTTGATTATCTTCATGATTTCTTCTATTTCTTTTCTAGAAGCTTCAAGGATGACTTCGGGATGTTCTCTTACTTGGGCAGGCTCAACCAAAGCCTCTTTGCCCCTTGAATTGGTAACAGGGATAACAGTAGGAGTATCACTGGGGGTGTCGTTAGGAGTGGCAGTAGTAATGATCACAAGAGTAGCAACGATCTTTGGAGAAATCTCAGGTGAGAAGACTATTCCACTTCTTGTTATTTTGCTGGTTCTAGTGATGTTACCGATATCGGGATCAATATTTCTCGCAACTTCATTCTTGACAGCCAATTGGTCTTGCTTGACGCCATAGTAATAAATGTCAGCCTCATAACTCCAGGGAACAACTTTATCCGAGGAGTATGGTATTGGTCTTGGCATAATGATGATTAAGGGTGTAGATCTGGGAGTGGATGTAATCCTGACGGGTCTTTTGGTGGAAACCCTGGGAGGATTATCGGAAATGGTGATTATTGAAACATCTTGATAAGAACTCTTGATAAGAGGTAGCTTTTCAAATAGGATTTCTTTTCTAGTCATCAGGCGCTGGACGCCTATCTTTAGTAACAAACAGTCGTTCGGTAGAGACTTGCATAAGTGACAATCTTCATCGCAGCCTGGGAACAGGCCGGCTTGTATTAGATTTTGTTTAATGGTCAACAGAGGAGTAACAAAGTCATTCACAGAGGAAACAAAATGATCATCGTCAATGTCGTTGATGCCTTGGCCATGTCTAGGCATTGGCGCTGTTATTACATTAGGCGTTTCTGGGGGCTCAAACTTGATCTCTTTCGCATCGATAAGGTCACGCGCCTTATTCTTTAAGGCCCAACAGTCATTTGTATCGTGCCCCGGGCTTTCAGAATGATAGGAACATCAGGCGTTCGAGTTGTAGCAAGGAGAAGCAGTATTGGGATTCTTGGGAGCTTCCTTTAAAGATTCCAGATTGGTCTTGAGAAGGTGTGGCAAAACTTGAGACATGGTCATGTTAATCTGGGTAAATCGTCTCATGGGCGCTTCTGGTTTGCGTTGATAATTTCACTGCTGATTTGGCACAGGATTAGAAATCATAACAGCCCCTACCGCCGGGCGACGTTCAGTTTTGTTTTGATTCCTATGGTCATATGCAGCACTGACCTCCTTTTTTCCAACAAAGGGTTTCTTCACCATACTCGAGGATGCATATCTTTGAATTTTGCTATTTTTTATACCGGCCTCAACCTGCTCACCAGTCATAATTAATTCGGTAAACCCAGATGAGGAACTCCCAATCAGGTGATTGAAAAAAGGTCCTGACAAGGTGCCTAGGAACATATCTACTAATTCTCTGTCGGATAGAGGGGGTTGGACCCTGCCTGCGAGATCCCTCTATTTTTGAGCATAGGTTTTGAAACCTTCATCTATTCCCATAGACATGCTTTGTAATTGTGTCCTAGTCGGAGCCAAATCAGCATTATACTGATATTGTTTGTAGAAAGAGGTGGCCAACTCTTCCCAGTTGCGAATGTTGGTCCCTTCCAATTGGTAGAACCAATCCAACTACGTCCCAGATAAACTCTCTTGGAAGAAATGCACCCACAGATTCTTGTCAGCCGTGTGGGGTTAAATCTTTCTGACATATGACCTTAGATGTAGCTTCGGGCAAGAGACACCATCGTACTTAGCGAAAGTTAAGACTTTGAATTTCTGTGGGATGACAACCCCCAAGATGAGTCCTAATTCTTGAAAATCCAAACCGGGTACCCTCTGAATTTCCATAGCATTCAAACGATCCTCTAGCTGTTTGTATTTATCATCAACAGGAGCATATTGTTCCTCAGAGTAATCAGGCTCTTCCTCTTCTTCGGATGCTGGGTCGTTGTTCACTTCCTAGGTTTGATTATCTCCTTCGCCTGATGATGTTGCAAATTCCAAAGTTCGCCTGGTTTGTCCTTTAAACCTTCTTCCCATGATTACAACACCAGTTGGTTTCTTCGTTTTCTTCTTCTTCTCTTTGGCCAGCAGAGTCTTCAACTCCTCTTGTCCTTTTGTCAGAGCCATGAGCATTTGTTGAAATTGGGCATTCTGCGCCTGAAGATCTTTCACAGTTTGTTCAACATCCATCTCACTGAAATAAACAGTAGAAGGATAAGGCGACCTGTTATGAGAAACCTGTATGATGTTATGATGAATGAAGATGCAATATGCGAATGATTTCAACGAAATTTAGAGATTTAAACTTGTTCAAACCAAAAAAGGAACACACGTCATATTAAATAAAACCAAGTTTGAATACATCATGTCTCCTTGGGCTTACAAAGAAAGAAACAAAATACAGCAAAAACTCCTAAGACAAAAAGACCGAACGTATCCTCTTTGGAGCAATGTAGGTATTCAGGTTTTTCTCTTCATGAAGAAGTTTGGTGAGCTCTAGAACCTTCTTCTCACTGGCGTAGTACTGGGTTTCAAAGGTGTCTCGTTCTTCCTTCAATTGAACCCAAGCTTTCTGCAGGTCTTCGAGAGAGGTAGGCATGTCAGGATGAAGAACGGTGTATGGGATGTCTCCTTCAATAATAGGCTCAATGATGACAGGAAGGATGGAAGGGTAAGGCATCAAGAGACTCTAGGCACGAGCCCGTACCCACTTAAGGTAAGGCTCGAGAGGGATAGAGTTTTTATGTCCCAAAGTCCTACTGTCCACCTTGTTCACCATTCCCCAAGCACGTGTAAACCTCTGGCGGTAACCTTGGTCTTCTTTGTCGTAGTCGAACACCAGACCTCGGATTAGCATCTCATGAAGGTCATCCCTTCGGGCATACCCAAACTGTCGAAGAGCTAAGCATGGGTTGTAGGTGATACCTCCCCTAATGCCAAGCAGAGGTACATTAAGGAACTCCCCATAGCGATCAATGATAGAGATATCTTCCAAGGATCTTGAGCACCAACGAATATCAGAGTGGGTGAGAGACATCATCCTTTGAGACCAAGTCGATCTTTGCTCATTCTTCAATGCTGACTGAGGCAGGTGTGAAGTGAACCACTTAGCGAGTAGGGGGATACAACACAAAAGGGTACCTCTTTTCTTCATGGTGCAGGTATGAAGGCAATGCAAGATGTCTCCTAGTAAGGTAGGTATAGGATTGCGAGAGAGAAAGACTTTGATGGCATTAACGTCTATGAATTGGTCCAAATTGGGGGGAAAAAACAAACCATAAATGAGGAGAGCTAGCACGTCTTTGAAAGCTTGGAAATCCATGTCATCCCAGAATGAACGAGCTTTTTCCAATAGAAACTTAGCTAGAAAGCCTTTAACCCCACTTCTTGTCTCCCAATTGGATATGACGTCGGCCCTCTTCACATGTAAAGCTTCGGCGATGAATTCAGGTTTTGGAATCCCTTCTAGACCGGTGAACGGTATTTGATTAAGCATTGGCACCCCTAAGAGTAGAGAGAACTCTTCTAGTGTAGGTACCAACCGATAGTCTGGGAAAGTGAAACAATGATGTACGGGATCAAAGAATTGGAATAGTACATACATCATCTCTTCTTGTAAGTTGGATGTAGCCAAACTGAGGAGTCGACCATATTTCTTGGTAAAAGGAGAATCCCCAGGCACTCTTGAGGCTAGCTCTTGAAGTTGAGGATGTGCTTTTACAAAGCTGATTCGGATGGTGTTTCTTCAGAGAGAATTCATGTCCTACAAAACAAAAACAAAGATA
The DNA here is from genome assembly GCA_948472305.1 of Vicia faba. Classification (NCBI taxonomy): domain Eukaryota; kingdom Viridiplantae; phylum Streptophyta; class Magnoliopsida; order Fabales; family Fabaceae; genus Vicia; species Vicia faba. The sequence continues at coordinate 1,422,179,616 of OX451735.1, forward strand.
AATTTCTAAATCCTTGAAATGGTTAGTGAGTATGCATATGATGTTGATGATGTTTATGATGTTTATATACAAGTAAATATATACACACACAACAAACAAGTCCCTATGTTTTAGGCTTGCATGAGTTTTGTAGGTAAGTACCCTCTTGAAGTCTAGTTGGCTCAACCTGTCCTAGAAATAATGATCGGGTTCTAAAGGATCTCAATATCACCGACCTTTCTCTTAGGTATTGTCTTAGCACAACAATCTTTTCTTGCGGCTGAGATATCCCAAAAGTCTAGCCTCAATGAGTGTAGTATCGAGTATCAACCAATTTTCAGCTTTACACCAAAACCGGCTACCTCACTACGTCCTAATGGCCAAGTTTGTTCAATTAGGGTTCTAAGGTCAATTAGTGCTTCATGACGCCACTCAGCGGCCCCGTATTCTCCTCGATTCACCACGAGGGATACCGGTACCCACAAATGCGTCACACTAACATAGCCATTGTTTCAACCATATCGGTCTACGCCATACAGTCTCCACAATCTATTGTTATTTACCTAAAAAGGTGTCCCATATCCGGGTGGAGGATCAAAGCAAACCCAATACGAAGAATTAAATATAAATCATACAAATCAAATAATAAAAGCGAGTAAAGGTGATCTAACCCTAAGGTAACACCACTTTTTATTAAATCCCCAGCAGAGTCGCCAGTTCTATGATACAGTGGGAGAACTGACTTGATGTTTTGCGTTTCGATCGCATTTGTGCGGATAGCAAGAGTCGCCACCGACTTTTCTTTTATCCAAAAGGAAAGGTAAAAAAAGCACAGGAAAGACCTTTCGATACTATTTCTCGGGTTTGGGGGGTAGATTATGAAAAGGGAAGGTATTAGCACCCTTTTCATCCATGGTTTTCCATGGGCTCTTAGTTACTTGTTTAGATCACTTGCTTTTATTTGACAATGTGCTTGTGGTGTGGGCTTTGAAAGTATTTTTTGAAAAAAATCTCTTTGTAATGGTTCTCGTTTCTATAAGAACGCGTACAAAGTTTTGTTTCGAAAAGTGGTTCAAAGATGTGTTTGTGGATTGTGTTTCAGAAAGTGCTTTGAAAAGATGTTTTGCAATAGTTCTCGTCTCTATAAAAACGTATACAAAATGTTTCATCTTTTGAAAATGTTTTGAAATGAAAGTGTAGGTGTAAAAATGTTTTTGTCGTGAGTAAGCGAGTAACTAGGAGAGAATCTACCTACTCGAAAGGTTTTCAATTGTTCTTTTCTTCCTCCTTTTAATGTTTCTATCTTACCATTAATTTGGTAAGAAGCCCCATCGTTGGATGTGAAGGGACAGGCACGGGTCAATTTTACAGTCATCGAAAGCAACTTATGAGACGCTTTAGCAATTTTTCGTAAGGGACTAGATCGTTTTATCGAAGGCAATGTCGAGGGTCATCGAGGGACTAAGATCTTTTTATCGAAGGGTCATTACTAAAGTGTCCCATATCGAGGGACATGACTGTGTTTCCGAGGTAATGAGCGAGGCTACCCTAGAGGTGCGCGTGTGAAAAAGTGTGTTTGTTTCAAGTTATTTTGTTCTTTGATTAAGTTATCTAGCGATTGATTTTTGAATCTTGCCATGCACGCCTAATTACTATACAATATAAGGAAAACAGTAAATTGCAGAAATTAAAATTCTACGCTATTACAGAAATTTCGGGAATGGGGGTACAATTTTTACAAATGGGGATGAGTCGAACGCGATTAACCAGTCCAAATAACAAACAATACAACCAAATCGAATTTGAAATAAATATAATAGTCTTAGGGCAAATTATTAACAAAGTATGGAAATAAAATTCTAAGTATTCGATTTATAACACTTGGAAAGAAAAGAAAATTTAAAAGAAAATAAAGTCAATTGTATATGCATCTTTTTGTTTGATATCTTATATTTGTGAGAGTATGTATATAATAAAAAAAACTATCTTATATACCTTTTGAATTTTATTATATGTAAATTAATAATTTTATCTAAAAAAAAGTTTATTAAAGAGAAAGAAGTTGATAAAAATTAATCACAAAGTCTAAACCAAACTAATTATGAAAATTGTATGTTTTAAGTTTAATTTGAAATTTTTTAGAATTAAAACTAAATATATAATAAAAAAAAATTAGAGAAAAATAAGATTGAAAGAATTAAGCAAAACAGAAATGCCCACAGGAGGAGTCGAACTCAGACCATTTGGGTTATTAAAGATGCACCTTGCCAACTGAACTACGCTACTTGTTTGTAATTCACATGGCTTAACTGATAAATAATAGGAAAACGGTAGCATGATTGGGCTAAAAGGCCCAAAAGGCCTGACCCGGTTGGGAAATAATTAGGGAAAAAATATGCAACCCTAAGTAGAACAAGATGGCGCTGCCACCGGTTTAGCTTGGGAAGAGGTAATTTTTTTAATTTTCAATAAGCACTCAAATATACTTCTTCCATTTTCGATAACAAAAAAATTGTATCTTCTTCCCTTCCCTAAACCCTGTTCATCTTCTACTCCCACCGCCGATGATTCTTCTCTTTCTCTGCTAAAATCAAATACTCTTTCTATCAAGCCAAACTTTCTTGGTGCCTTTGTCAAGATCATTGAGGCGACAAAGAGAAACGTAAATATCATGTTTACCCAAATCAATCGGAAAATGATTAAAGATTTTTGTTGAGAATAAGATAATAATTAGAAGGAAATTTCGATTCCCAAACAAAATCAGCAGAACAAGCAACGTTAAAAGCTCGATTCAGTGTCGCAAGTTGACAGATCTGAGGAGGATCCATGTAATCGATGATGGAAGCGACACAAATCTCTGATAAATCAATGAGAGTGGGACCAGAAGAAGCAGATATGAAGAGAAATTGAGTTGGGAAGATAGAAAGAAAAGGCACGGTTCGTCTGTACATTTGTTATTTTTTTTCGTTTTTAGTTATATAACAAAAAAAACTCTCTTTTGTCTTGATTAAACAGTGGCGGAGAAAAAGAAAAAAAAACATGAAGCAGTTTTGAGGCAAAGCAAAATGGCAACGAGCTTATGAGATCGGGAAACAAAACTTACAGTATTGGAGCTTTTGCAAACGATCTCTTTATACTTCTACCTCCGTCCGCTTTCTTGTTCCTCGCTCGTCTTTGCTGTTGGTGTTTGTTTGACAGGGAAGTCTCTTTTATGAACTTTCTCTGTTTAATTTCTGAAGGGGTTGGAAGGGGAAATGATGAAAATTTTCTGGGGTTTATGTCTTCTTTGTGATGCTGTTGTGTTCTTTTTGTGATCTTTGGTTTCTCTCTATTTTTTTTGTATGTATTCTTGTTGTTATTTTTGAATAATGAATTTGTTCTCTTCCCCTCTCTTTCTCCGAATTTCCATGTGACTTTCATACACCATCTTGGACCCCTAAGATTGCTCATACCAAGTTTCAAGCCTTGAATCACATTTTTGCCCAGTCAATTGGACAGTTGACCTAAAAATCAACTGTATTGGGGGAAAAGTCAACCATGGCCAATTTACAGTCAAACCTCATAATTTTTTATCCACATCAACATTATAGACTCATATGAACCATTTGATCAAGTTTGGACCACAACTCCTTAAGAAATTTGATCAGATCATCAAAAGGGCAAAATGGTCAAAATTAGGGTTTTGACTGAGAAAGGGAAATTTCTGATTTTTAACCTAGCCAATGACCAATTGGGTTTAATCATGATTTCAAGGACTCAATAACATCATCTTGACCTAATCACATAGTTCAAAAGATCTCAAATGCATAGGATTGACAGATGAATTTTGCAGTCAGTTGATCAAAAATCAATTGTACAGTGAAAAATCAAACTTTGACTTTTTGGTCAAAATCAAGTGCCAAGGGTCATAATTAATCAAGATATGTCAAAATATGAAACTTGTTGATCAAGAAAACCAATTTTGAAAATTAGGGTTTTAATTTGAAATTTTTCATAACTTAGAATTTTTCTAAGTTATGGAAATTTCTTATTTTTTCCCAACTTTCCACAACTTTTTCACCATGATGCAATTGGATTCAAAGAAAACTTCCAACATGAAAGTTATAGTCCTCCATGAAATCTACAACTTTTATTCACAAAGTTTTCCCAAAAGATGCTTGGATCTCAAGTTATGGTTTTGTGAATAAGGGTCCATAAACTTTTTAACTTAGTGAAATTTTGCCCTAGTTTAGGCAGATTTTTGACCTAACTTCATGGAAACTTTTCACCTAGTTCCGAGAGGAATCTCAAAATTCATTTCAAATATGGAATGTAGATCATGTTACAATATTTCCAAAATGTCCAAGAACTCTCCAAGATAATTTATGATTAGGGAGAATCGAAGAAGGGAAAATGGCAATTTATCACTTTTGTTCAAGGCATTTTCACAATGGTTCAAGTTGCAAATCTGCCCTAGCATGCTTGTACTTGGAATTACAGGTCCTAATCCTTTATACAATCCATAATTGAATGCTAATTCAGTGGAAAATGGCTTTATTTTGATCTTTGGAGCATTGTACAATGAATTAATCCAAAAATGGCATAAAGTTCACAATACTACTTTGATAAAGCAAACTTTTTACAACTTTGCTATCCTTGAGCATTGAACCTGTTTCTTTGTCACAAGCAAGGTCCATAGTTATCAGGCAAAGCATACCAACTCCTTTCAGCCCTAGAACTAGCAAGTACAGCACCTTGGGCATTGTCACTTCAACTTTTCTTCAAAAGCAAGAAACTTGCAAAAGTCAATATAACTTGTCCATCTGATAAAGGCAAGGCTGAGCATCATCTGAAACCACTTCAGAACTTTGTAACAAGCCTAAGCACGAATCCATAGCATCCCAAACACTCTCAAACACTAAAATCACATTTTTCTGCCCAAACAGGGCATCATCTGCAGAACCCTTGCCAAATCAATATTGGCTCGTGCGTTTCTCATTTTAAGACTTCAAACATATTACATACATTCTACCTAAATTGTCCAGGCCCTTGTCTTGCAACTGTGTGCCATGTTTCAAGCTTCACCATTTTCATTTTGCAAGGTTGCAGGTTGACTCGTGCAAGGAGTTTTAGCCATCTACAAGACGAGCTAAGCATTGGAAAAGGTTGAGGGAACTTCAAGGAAGCTCACACGATCTTCAGGCCTCACTCAAAGTTCCCACATTGCCATATCCAAACTCAGCTGAACAAGGTATTTTTCAAATATCTATCTCCTTATTTAGGCATCCTTAAGCTTAGGTTTGTGAATCAAAGATGTAGTCCTTAACTTGCTTAAGCTGTACATATGCATAGTTTTTATTTATATTAACTGAGTAGTGAGAATTTGAAGCTTGAAGTTCATGAAAAAACTAGGTCAAAAATTAGGGCCATTAAAATTCTCTATGTCCTTTGAGAGTTATGTCACAAAATGGATATGGTTGGAATCGTGATTAAAAATGCTATAAGTTTCATGTTGTAAGTTTTTGCTTTTGTGCAAGTATGTGAGAGTTTGCAGATTTGAAAAACGTGCGCAGAAGGGGACGCTGGAGGACAAGGACGAAGCTGTCATGGGCCTGGCGCGCTTGGGCCTTGCATTTCTGACTTTTCACACCCCCACTGTTTCCTATTTGCACCCCCTTGGCCTATTTTTTTTTATCTTTTTGCATATTTTTCATTTCTTTTATATTTTTTTACTTTAATATTTTTTTCTGAACATTAAAAATCACAAAAATATTTTCTAAATTTTTTGCAGTTTTTATTTTATTTTAATTTTTTTTTTCATATATAAAATAATTTTATTTTAATAAATGGAAATCATTTTCTTAAAATAATTTGTAAATAATAAAAGAATACTATCCATTTTTATTTTTATTATTTCACAGATAAAATAATTATTCTCATACATATTTTAATTTTTAATATTTGTAAATATTTTTATTTATTTATTTCTTGTACATAAAAGAATAAAATAAATGATATTAAATCAAAAAATTAGGGTTTCCCATTTCAAAAATAATATTATTATTTTTTCTTATTTTTAGGACTTAGATAATTTTATTTTTCTCATACATAAAACAATTACAAAACATTTTTGCATTTACATTTTTATTGCATATTTAAATAATTGTCTATTATTTATTGTACAATAAATTCAATTGGGTTGTAATAGTAAATTAGGGTTTTATTTTGTGCAAATATCCCCATTCAAAAACTTGTATCCCCCCTCCCATAATATTGTTGTAATAGTTTAGATTTACTTTACGCAATTTATCGCATTATATACATGTTTAGTAATTTAGGGTTTGTATGATAAGACAAAAATCAAAACAAATAGCATGACCTAATGCAAGACAAACAAAATGCATGAAAATGACAACACATTGCACACAAGCACCTCTAGGGTTTCACCCACTTTGTTGCCTTAAAATGGAGATGGTATGCATGCTAGGTATCTTGGCAAAACAAAACAAAACAAAAGATCATAGTCCCTCGATGACGCTATCAAAAGGTTGCCTAAACAAATGATCTTAGTCCCTCAAAATGCTAAAGATACTTGGCACCATCGCTATCATGGTCATACGATGACCCACGCCCGTCCTGTTTAACATCCAAAGATAGGGTTATCTACCAAAACAATGGTAGGTCAACAATGTCAAAGGAATAAAAATGTATAAGAAAGAATTTTGAGTAGGTAGATAGCTTCTAGTTACTTGATCAAATTGCAAACAATCCTTGCTATTTTCAAACAAACACACACACATTTCAAAACATTTCCAAACAATTCTCAAAACATTGAAACATTTTTCGAAAGACAAACATCTTTGTATACATTCTTACGAACGAGAATCATTACAAAGATTTCCCAAAACAAGTGGCCTCTTTTCAAAATACTTTCAAAACCACACAAAGCACCATTTCAAACAATTGGAAAAGCAAAGCAAGTGATCTAAACAAGTAACTAAGAGCCCATGGAAAACCATGGATGAAAAGGGTTCTAGCACCTTCCCTTTTCATAATCTACCCCCCGAACTCAAAAAAATATCTCAAAGGTCTTTCCTGTGCTTTTTGACCTTTCCTTTTGGATAAAATAAAAGTCGGTGGCGACTCTTGCTAAACTGAAACATTTGCACGAAACGCGAAACCTCAAGTCAGTTCTCCCACCGTATCACAGAACTGGCGACTCTACTGGGGAAATGTTATAAAAGTGGGGTTACCTTAGGGTTTAGATCACCTTTATTTGCTTACCATGTATGCCTTGTTTGCTTTACACTTTGGTTCTATTGTTTGGGTTTGAATCCTCTACCCGGATTTGGGAAACATTCATAGGTAAATAGCAATACGTTGTGGAAACTGTGTGGGGTATACCGACACGGTCTAAGCAATAGCTATGTTAGTGTGACATATTTGTGGGTACCGGTAGCCTTTGAGTCAATCAAAGAGAATACGGGGACGTTGAGTGATGTCATGAAGCACTAACGAACTTTTAGAACCTTTACTTGACTAACTTGTCCTTTTAGGATGTAGTGAGATGACCGACTTTGGTCATTCAGGGTTGGTTCCTTGGAATATTTCGGTCGCCAGTAAAGAGGCTAAATTGAAACAATGAACAAGGAAACAATCCAGTGATATTGAGCTCCTTAGAACCCGGTTACTATTTCTAGGACAGGTTGAGCCATTTAAACTTCAAGAGGGTACTTACCTATGAAACCCCATGCAAGCCTAAACTAGGAACTTGTGTGACTTGCTTGTACATATATACTTGTGCATAACATCATGGACATCATGAAGCATCATATGCATCCACTAACCATTTCAAGGATTTTGGATTTTCATCTTTGTTCCTGTTTTGTAGGTTATGGATTCACTTCGCAGGAAAACTATCCAAGTCAACCTTGTAAGAATTCCTCCGCAACTCAAGGAGCTAGCTTCAAGGATTCCTGAGAATTCTACATTCACTGAGAGGCATGATCGTCTTCTCAAATTAGTCACTTCCAACACATAGGAAGACATGATAAAAGTTCTTTTCTAGTTCTTTGACCCTTTACATCACTGCTTCATATTTCCTGACTACCAGCTTGTACCCACTTTGGAGGAATTTTCTCAACTCTTGAGGATTCCTATTCTCAATTAACTACCCTTCAACGGTACGGAAAGAGATCCAAAGCCAGAAGATATTGCTCAAGCCCTGCACTTGCACTCCTCTGATGTCACAACACATTGGGAAACTAGAAGTGGTGTCAAAGGCTTCTTGGCAAAGTTCTTGTTTGAGAAGGCCCAAAGCTGCTGGAATTCTTTGGACTTACAAGCTTTTGAGGAGATTGTAGCTCTTCTCATCTATGGGATAGTCTTGTTCCCTAACCCTGATCAACTCATAGATGTGAGTACTGTCAAAATCTTCATGGCTCGCAACCCGGTTCCTACATTGCTTGGAGATATCTTACACTCTTTTCACACTCGAACAATGAGGAAAAGAGGTGTACTCATGTGTTGCACTCCTCTACTGGCAAGATGGTTTATTTCTCATCTTCCCCAATCAGTTTTGAAGAATGAGCAAGGTTTGGGGTAGTCACAATGATTGATGACTCTTACACATTCAGACATTCATTGGTGTTCTCGATCCAAAGACAATGTTATCATCGTCGACCATTGTGGGGAATTCCCTAATGTCCCTCTACTTGGCATTAGGGGAGGCATCACCTACAACCTCTGCTTGGCTCTGAGACAGTTTGGTTATGCCCAAAGGGATGGCCCGCATGACATACTGATTCCAGACTTGGCTTTTGACTTCGATAACAACGATCAAGGACTTCGACAAAGGTTCATCCGAGCTTGGAGGATGCCAAACAAGGTAGACAGTAAGACTCTAGGACACAAGAATTCCATCCCTCTTGAGCCTTACCTCAAGTGGGTACGAACCCGCACCCAAAGTCTTATGATGCCTTACCCCTCCATTCTCCCTGTGATTATAGAGCCTGTTAAGGAAGGAGAGGTTCCATACACCCTCCTACATCCTGACATGCCAACATCATTCGAAGATTTGCAAAGGAGTTGGATACAGCTCAAGGGAGAACGCGATACTTTTGAAGCCCAATTCTACGCCAATGAGAAGAAGGTTTTGGAACTCACTCGTCAACTTCACAAAGAGCAGACTCTCAACACCTACATTACACTAAAGAGGATGCACAACGTATTTTTATCTTAGAATTTTGTACTATTTTTCCCTAGGGGCATTGATGTAAACAAATTCTATTTTATTAATATAACAATTATTCCTTTTTGTTTAACATAAATTTGAATTTTTCTGAATCCTTGAATGCATTACATGAATACATATCATTCATCATATGCATGAACAGGTCTTCACACCAAGTTTCCTCATCTCTCTGTTGTTTATTTCAGCAAAATGGATATTGAATAAACGGTCAAAGACTTGCAAGCTCAGAATTCACAATTTCAACAACTACTCTTGACCTTGGCTAAGGGGAAGGAGGAGCTCAAAACTCTGCTAGATAAAGAGAAAGAGAAAAAGAAGAAGAAGCGAGCCGGTGTGGCTATCCTGGGCAGAAGGTTTAAAGGTCAAGCCAGACGGACTTTGGATTTTCCATCTACCTCTGAGGAAGGAGAGAGAAAGGGTAAAGAGACTGCAGTGCCATCTGAATTTGAAGCTGAAGAAGAGGAAGATGAGGACTACTCAGAATAATAATACCCTCCGGCCGATGACAAATACAAAAACTTGGAAGAGCGTCTAGCTGCTATGGAGATACAGAGAGTGCCTGGGTTGGACTTTGAAGAGTTAGGGTTTGTATCTGGAATTGTAATCCCTCCTAAGTTTAAAGTACCTCTATTTGCCAAGTATGATAGGTTGTCTTGTCCCAAGATGCACCTACGATCTTATGTCAGGAAAACTCAACCACATTCTTCTGACAAAGACCTGTGGGTCCATTTTTTCCAGGACAGTTTGTCAGGGACGCAGCTGGATTGGTTTTACCAGCTGGAGAGGTCTGATGTGCATAATTGGGAAGACTTAGCGGTCGCATTCTATAAACAGTATCAATACAATGACGACTTGGCACCAACCCATACTCAGCTACAGAGTATGGCCATGGTGTCCAACGAGGGCTTCAAAGACTACGCCCAAATATGGAGGGATTTAGCCGGAAGGGTGCAACCACCGTTATCTAAAAGAGTGCTAGTGGACATGTTCTTGGGGACTCTATCAGGTCCTTTCTTTAATCACCTGATTGGAAGCTCCTCTGCAGGTTTCACTGAGTTGATTCTAACTGGCGAGAGGATAGAAGCCGATATTATAAGCGAGAAAATTCAGAAAGATGTGTCTACCTATGCTGCTGCCAAAAAGCCCTTCACTGGAAAGAAGGAGGTGTCTACTGTCTATGCTCAGAGGAATCAGGGAAGAACCGAACGACGACCAATTGTGGGGGCCGTTATGATTCAGAAGTCTGCATCAGACCAACCAAGAAACAATCAGCTGAGAAATGATCAGCCGAGGAATAACCAGCAAAGGGTGGAAAGGCCTGTAAGGCAATTCACCAAGATAAACATGACCCCTTCTCAAGTCTTACCACATCTCCTGAATTTGAATCTGGCCATGCTGAAAGAGGCCCCTAAAAATCCTAATACTTCATCTCCACACTACCATCTGAATGCCAGGTGTGCTTACCACTCAGAAAGTCCAGGGCACGACACCAATAACCGTTGGGCTCTAAAAAACAAGATTCAAGATCTGATTGACGCAAAGGAAGTTGAATTTAAAGCTCCTAAAAAGCCGAATGTTATCTCCGCTCCAATGCCTAGGCATGGACATAATGCCAGTGCTGTGGAAGAAGATCTGTTTGTTTCTACTGTTGATGAACTATTAACTCCTCTCCTAACCATCAAGTTGAATTTGCTGAAAGCTAGGGTGTTCCCAGGTTGTGACCAAGATTGCCATGCTTTCCTATCCTCCCCATTTGACTGTCCTATGTTGAAGAAAGGAATCCAACAATTGATTGATAACAATGAAATTTTGTTTGAGAAAGCTCCTGTCTCACCCATTCCAGTTCCAGAAGTTTCAATAATAACCATATACGCCAATCCTTCCAGGGTTCCTAAAAAACCTGTTAGGATTACATCCGCTCCTATGACTACTCCGTTGAAGATAAAAATGCATGGGCCTGCCCCATACAAATCAGATAAAATGGTACCATGGAACTATGGTGGAGAAATCTACTATCATGGTATCAAACAGATTGAAGAGACTGCCGATGAAGAGAGTTATGAAGAAGACAATTCCGATATCAGTAACATTGCTGGAACAAGCAAAATTACTCGTAGTGGAAGAATTTTCTCTCCAGAGATTGCGCCACCAAAGGCAGTCTCTGGACCCATTCCAAAGATTATAGTTGTACCAGTGATTACACCTGCAAGTGTACCCGCCAACAATGACAATACAATTCCTATCCCTACTTCCGCTGCTAAGAATAAAGGAAAGAATGTTCAAGAGGAGCTTGTCTTGACGAAGGCTCAGTCACTAGATATTCCTGAGGCATCCAAGAAAGAGATGGAAGAGATTCTGAGGATCATTAAGAAAAGTGATTATGATGTTGTTGAACAACTGGGGCAGACCCCTTCCAAAATCTCTATGTTAGCCCTACTGATGTGCTCTGAGGCACATGCTAAAGCTTTGGTCAAGTTCCTGAAGACAGCGCACGTGCCGCAAGAGACTTCGACTGATCAATTCCAGGAGTGTGTATCCAGTCTAACAGCTGACAATGGCCTGGGTTTCTCCGATGCCGACTTGACCTCCAAAGGGAGAAAACATAACGACGCACTGCACGTGTCGGTGGAGTGTAGGGGGACCACCCTAGCTCATGTTTTGGTTGATACTGGATCATCTCTAAATGTATTGCCAAAGAAAGCATTGGATAGATTGGATTGTGAAGGCCTAACCCTGAAGCCCAGTAACATCATTGTGAGAGCATTCGACGGCTCTAAAAGAATGGTTCATGGAGAGGTGGACATCCCTATCAAGGTGGGTACCCAGACGTTCAATTCAACATTTTATGTGATGGACATCCATCCTTCCTACTCTTGCCTATTGGGACGTCCTTGGATTCACAACGCCGGTGCGGTCACCTCGACCTTGCATCAGATGCTGAAGTACCTTGTCTAAGGGAAAATCGTAATTGTCCATAGTAAAGAGGAATATATGATTAGTCATCTGAATTCCTTCTGTTATGTGGAGTTAGATGGCGAATTCATAGAGACCCCTTTCCAACACTTTGAAGAGGTTTCTCAGGAAATAGCAGCGACCAAGGCGGTGTCCTCAACTCCAGTGATCACAAGACCTGTACCTCGGATGTCTTCGCTAAAAGATGCAAGGGCAGTAGTGGAAGAAAGTGGATCCACTATCTGGGGGCAGCTTCCCGACTTTCCTTTCAAATCAGACAAATTTGGCCTGGGATTCACCTCGACTACTCAGAAGGCCGTGCGCCGTTCCCGTGCCGGAGGGCCACCTGTGAAGATCATCCACCAAGGGGTTAATGCACTAGAGGACAATGAAGAAGAGGGTAGCTTGGAAGACTGGATTTTTCCTACTGTTGGCGAAGGACTATGCAACTGGGAAGCAAAAGACTTTGTTCCGATTACTTTCATACGGCAGTAATTTATCTTTTCCATTTTTGTTGGATTTGTAATAATTCACAAACAATTCGTACTTTTTCAACCTTGTGTCTTACCCGAGGCAAATAGGTCCATTTGTAAGGGTTATTATTTCATTTTCATATGTCATTTTAATGAATCATGGACGCTTTTCATATTTAAAACTTTTGTGCTCATTGTCTTTCTTTTACATTTTGTTGTTTCAAGATGGCTATGCCCTTACACACACCCACACTCACAAATGCAGGTACCCTTCCACTCTGGAACCCATGGGTAACGATACTGCTATAGCCTTCAGTAACTCTGAAGATCTAGTCTACCAAGCTGAATACGAAGGTGAGGAAGATTGTGAGGTGCCAGGGGAATTGGCTAGACTTCTACACCAAGAGGAAAGAGTAATTTTGCCTCATGAAGAGCTGTTAGACACAATCAACTTGGGTACAGAGGAAGATAAGAAGGAAATCAGAGTGGGTGCCAACCTAGAGCCGAGTGTCAAGGAGCGCTTAATTCAGTTATTAAATGATTATGTTGAGATCTTCGCCTGGTCATACGAAGACATGTCGGGACTCGATACAAACATTATGGTACACCGTCTACCCACAAGAGAAGATTGTCCACCAGTTAAACATAAAGTCCGCCGCATGAGACCCGACATGTCAGAAAAGATCAAAGTCGAAGTTATGAAGCAGTTCAATGCTGAATTTCTTGTTGTTACTTCCTATCCACAATGGGTTGCTAACATTGTGCTCGTGCCTAAGAAGGACGGCAAAGTGAGAATGTGCATGGATTATAGAGATTTAAACAGGGCCAGCCCTAAAGATGACTTTCCACTTCCGCACATCAACATCCTGGTTGACAACACAGCTCAGCACAAAGTATTTTCTTTCATGGACGGATTCTCAGGCTATAACCAGATCAAAATGGCACCCGAGGACATGGAGAAAACTAATTTTGTTACACAGTGGGGTACGTTCTGCTATAAAGTGATGCCATTCGGACTGAAGAATGCCGGGGCAACCTATCAACGTGCCATGGTAGCTTTGTTTCATGATATGATATATCATGAGATAGAGGTATATGTAGATGACATGATAGCCCGATCACAAACGGAAGAAGAACACCTTGATCACTTGCAAAAGTTGTTTGTCAGGTTGAAGGAGTACAAGCTAAGATTAAACCCTAACAAGCGCACATTTGGAGTCCGGTCCAGTAAACTCTTGGGTTTCATAGTCAGCAACAAAGGCATCGAGGTTGATCCTGCCAAAGTCAAAGCTATACAAGAAAGGCCTACTCCTCGCATTGAGAAGGAGGTCATAGGTTTCTTGGGACGCCTAAACTACATTGCTAGGTTCATTTCTCACCTAACATCTACTTGTGAACCAATCTTCAAGTTGTTGAAGAAAGATCAGGTAGTTAAATGGAACAATGACTGTCAAGTTGCTTTCGATAAAATTAAGGAGTGTTTTCTAGAACCTCCTATCTTGATGCCACCCGTCGAAGGAAGACCGCTAATCATGTATCTGACTGTCCTAGAGAATTCAATGGGGTACGTACTGGGGCAGCATGACGAGTTGGCCGAAAAGAGCATGCCATTTATTACCTTAGCAAAAATTTTACCGACTGTGAAACCAGATATTCACTGCTCGAGAAAACTTGTTGCGCTTTGGTATAGGCTGCTCGCCGGCTAAGGCAGTATATGTTGACTCATACCACTTTGCTGATATCTAAGATGGATCTGATAAAGTACATCTTTGAGAAGCTTGCTTTGTCCGGAAGAATAGCTAGATGGCAGATGATCCTGACGGAATACGATATATAGTACACGACCCAAAAAGCTATAAAGGGGAGTGTGCTAGCTGACCATCTGGCTCATCAAGCTGTCGAAGATTACCAATCCATGAGGTTCGACTTCCCCGACGAAGACATTATGACATTGGACAACGTTGAAGATTTCATACCATATGACGGACTTGAGCAAGGATCCTGATGGACTCTGTACTTTGATGGGGCCTCCAATGCACTTGGAAACGGTATCAGCGCGGTACTCATCTCCCTAAAAGGTTGCCATACTCCTTTCACAGTCATACTTTGCTTTAACTGTACGAACAACATGGAAGAGTATGAAGCTTGCATCTTTGGACTCAAGGCTGCCATAGACTTGGGAATCAAATCTTTGATTGTGTTTGGGGACTCAGCTTTGGTCATCAGTCGGATTAAAGGAGAGTGGGATACTAAACACCTAAACCTCATCCCTTACAAAGAACATGTCTTGACATTGCTACCACATTTCGAGCAGATTACCTTCGAGCACTTCCCGCGAGAAGAAAATCAGCTAGCAGATGCTCTAGCTACAATGTCATCAACGTTTAAACTTAACTGGGATAATGAGGCTCCCCAGATCACCATTGAATGGATGGACGAACCTGCATACTGTCACGAGATTAATACCAAAGAAGTAGTGGACCAGCCATGGTTTCATGAAGTCAAAAGGTATCTCGAGGCTCAGGAATACCCTGAAGGAGCTACAGTCAATGACAAAAAGTTCTTAAGGAGATTCTCAGCTAAGTTCTTCCTAAGTAATAGCATCCTGTACAGGCGCAATCATGATTCTGTTCTGCTCCGTTGTGTGGACAAAGCTGAAGCTGAAAAGATCATGACCGAATTGCATGAAGGTACCTTCGGCACTCACTCTAGCGGACATACGATGGCTAAGAAGATTCTAAGGGCAGGC
This sequence comes from Vicia faba, assembly GCA_948472305.1. NCBI lineage: Eukaryota > Viridiplantae > Streptophyta > Magnoliopsida > Fabales > Fabaceae > Vicia > Vicia faba. The sequence continues at coordinate 1,422,195,001 of OX451735.1, forward strand.
TATTACTGGTCTACCATGGAAGCTGACTGCTATCAACACTCCTGAACTTGTCATAAATGTCAAATCTATGCAGACAAGGTACACGTGCCCCCTGTTCCTCTAAATGTCTTAACAGCTCCTTGGTCATTCGCTATGTGGGGAATCGACATGATTGGAGAGATCAAGCCTACAACCTCCAACAGACACCGTTTCATTTTGGTGGCCATTGACTACTTCATAAAATGGGTCGAAGCAGCCTCCTTCGCATCTGTTACTAAGAATTTTGTTGCCCGCTTCATCAAACAGAATCTCATTTGGTGGTACAGTATCCCCGAAAGGATCATCACTGATAACGGTACGAACCTTAACAATACTATGATTACCGCTTTGTGCGAGCAGTTCAAAATTCAACATCACAATTCATCTCCCTACCGGCCAAAGATGAATGGTACAGTCGAAGCTGCTAACAAAAATATCAAGAAGATCATATAAAAGATGACAGTCACCTACAAGGACTGGCATGAGATGCTACCATTTGCTCTCCACGGGTATCGTACCACGACTCGTACATCAACTGGGGCAACACCCTATTCTTTGGTATACGGCATGGAGGCTGTTTTACCTATTGAGGTTCAGATTCCCTCCTTGAGAATCGTGAAAAATGTTGGTTTGAGTGAAGACGATTGGATTCAGACCCGGCTTGATCAACTTAACTTGATTGATGAAAAGAGACTTACTGCTGTTTGCCACGGTCAGACATATCAGAAACGGATGATCAAGGCTTTCAACAAGAAAGTCAGACGCCAAACATATCAAGTCGGAGATCTTGTAATCAAGCGCATCATCTTGCCGCAAAGTGATCCCAGGGGCAAATGGACTCCTACTTACGAAGGACCATTTGTAATCAAGAAAATCTTTTCTGGTGGGGCAATGATCTTAACCACCATGGACGGTGACGACCTGCCGCACCCTGGGAACGTAAACATAGTCAAAAGATACTACGCATAAATGACCTGCTAGGTTGACACACCTAGGCAAAAAAAAGGGCATCCCGGTGAATCGAAAACCCGAAAGGGCGGTTCAGGCAAAAATTAGGGATACAAAAAAAAATTTGTACACCCGGCAAGTTGAAAACCCGAAAGGGCGACTTTGGCAAAAAAAGGGTTTCCCGGTGGACCGAAAACCCGAAAGGGCGGTCCAGGAAAAAGTTAGGGAATTAAAGCGTATGACTATGTCTCGTCGGATCACTTTAAGGACAATCTCTTCCCTAACAAACCTGGAGCTTCTGACCAATCCAATCATCTTCGGACGAAGCAACGAATGGATAAGATATTCAGAGTTACGAAGGCTATAGCGGAGTGGTAACCCCATGGGATTTTTTACACATAGCTATCTTTCTTTGTATAAATTTTTTCTCATTTTTATGACACCATCCTCTTACTAGGATGTCTGTCTCCTCTGTACAAAATACTTATTCAAAGTAAATACAAAGATACCTCTTTAAAGTGCAGAAAACTATTTGCCTTTTTCTTTTTACATTTGTTTTATTTGCAAAAACGTCCAATGATTCATTAGTGAACATATGCATTTGAACATAATTACTATTTACAAATAAACAGGATTGAAAAAGAACAATTATTGACGGGTTGAAAGGATAGGAAAACGTCTTTAGGCTATTCCATGAGCAATCCTTACAATACATCACCTAGGTCCCCAGCGGAGCTAAAATTTCAAACCCTTAATCCCCATCAGAGTTAAAACTTCAAACTCCTAATCTTTAGCGGAGCCAAAACTTTGAACCATGGATCCCCAGCGGAGCTGAAACCTTCTTCCCCATTCGAGTCAAAATTTCCAACTATTTATCCCCAGCGGAAACCATCCAAATTCCCCAGCAATTTATCTTGAAATTTGAGAATCAATCGGATAACAGTTAAACTTTTGTCTCTCTCCAACCTGGGATAATTCCCCAATAGAGTGGCATACAACCCAAACTCCTGGACTTACTCCCCAACAGTAAGCCTTCTTCCCCCACAGAGTTTCATTATTCCCCAGTGAGGTCGCCAAAATGAAGATTCTCATTCTTAATTCCCCGCAGAAGTCATCAGAGTTTTCTCTATTTCCCAGCAGAACAGAGATTACCTTTGTGAAATCCCCAGTAGACGTCAACAAAGTTCTCTGGATTTCCTAAGCAGATTTCTCAAGCAGTTTGGCATTACTCTCACAACAGAATTTTTGTCAATACTCCAACTTCAAGACATGAAGGATCTTTATATCCCCACGGGAGTTGTCAAGGATTTTAATGTCCAGCAGTCAAGGATTTATTTTCCCCAGCAGTAGTCAAGAGTTTTGATCCCCAACTGTCAAGGATTTATTTTCCTCCGCAATACATCTAATCAGCTTACATGCGTATACATTACATTTATATATCATAAACATTGATAAAACACATTTATTGCATCATACATTTCATGCAACATAACTTTGTGTTTCAGCTAACATTTTACCCTTTTCAGGATAAGATTAACAGCTATCATTAACAATATTCAAAGATTTCAGATATAGTAAAGATACACTCCAGACACGGAAGTCATTCTATTACTCATTCAGAATTCAAGGTCAAGATACAGTTCGGATACGCTCCAGACACGGAAGCCATTATGTCACTTATTCAGATCTCTTATTCAGATTCTAGTCCAGATACGCTCCAGACACGGTTGCCATTCTGTCACTTATTCTGACTTTTTCCCCAACTCAAAGACGCTCCAGACACGAATGTCATTCTGTCGCTTATTCATATTTCAGCTCAGATACAATACAGATACACTCCAGACACGAAAGTCATTCTGTTATTCATTCAGTTTCAAGTATAGTTACAGCTCGGATACGCTCCAGACACGGACTCCATTCCATTGCTCATACAGACTCAGTCTCCAGATACAGCTCAGATACGTTCCAGATACGGATACCATTCTGATGTTCATTCTCCTGATTTACAACAAACATTCTTGGATGGAATCTACAATCCCATCTCTAGAAAGATTCTATCACCTCTCTGAATGGCATCTTTAAGCCCATTCCCTCAATTACACTTTGGCGAGTGCAAATTTACGGGCACTCTAGTGTCCAATCATCTTTTACCTTCGAGTAACGAACGACAAAAATCGCCAATCTAACTCTTCAGGTTCAAGAAGATTGAACAGGGGCAGCTGTTGTACCCCAAAATTTTCCCTCTCATTTTATCAAGATTTCCCCTCACAAGACTTCTTGGACTCAAGACCAGATTAGGGTTTTCTCAGCTCAAGACATCTCCTTGCACTGATGACCTGAAATTTGGTTTTGAGTTTGCACAAGGATTTTTGGACCATCAATGCTTCATGTGACTTTCATACACCATCTTGGACCCCTAATATTGCTCATACCAAGTTTCAAGCCTTGAATCACATTTTTGCCCAGTCAATTGGACAGTTGACCTAAAAATCAACTGTATTAGAGGAAACTCAACCATGGCCAATTTATAGTCAAACCTCATAATTTTTTATCCACATCAACATTATAGACTCATATGAACCATTTGATCAAGTTTGGACCATAACTCCTTAAGAAATTTGATCAGATCATCAAAAGGGCAAAATGGTCAAAATTAGGGTTTTGACTGAGAAAGGGCAATTTCTGATTTTTAACCTAGCCAATGACCAATTGGGTTCAAGCTTGATTTCAAGGACTCAATATCATCATCTTTACCTAATCACATAGTTCAAAAGATCTCAAATGCATAGGATTGACAGATGAATTTTGCAGTCAACTGATCAAAAATCAATTGTACACTGAAAAGTCAAACTTTGACTTTTTGGTCAAAATCAAGTGCCAAGGGTCATAATTCATCAAGATATGTCAAAATATGAAACTTGTTGATCAAGAAAACCAATTTTGAAAATTAGGGTTTTAATTTGAAATTTTTCATAACTTCGAATTTTTCTAAGTTATGGAAATTTCTTATTTTTTCCCAACTTTCCAAAACTTTTTCACCATGATGCAATTGGATTCAAAGAAAACTTACAACATGAAAGTTGTATTCCTCCATGAAATATACAACTTTGATTCACAAAGTTTTCCCAAGAGATGCTTGGATATCAAGTTATGATTTTGTGAATAAGGGTCCATAAACTTTTTAACTTAGTGAAATTTTGCCCTAGTTTAGGCAGATTTTTGACCTAACTTCATGGCAACTTTTCACCTAGTTCCAAGAGGAATCTCAAAATGAATTTCAGAGATGGATTGTAGAGCATGTTACAAGCTTTCCAAAATGTCCAATAACTCTCCAAGATCATTTAAGGTTAGGGAGAATCGAAGAAGGGAAAATGGCAATTTATCACTTTTGTTCAAGGCATTTTCACAATGGTTCAAGTTGAAAATATGCCCTAGCATGCTTGTACTTGGCATTACAAGTCCTAATATTTTCTACACTCCATAATTTAATTCTAATTCAATGGACAATGGCTTTATTTTGATCTTTGGAGCATTATACAATGAATTAATCCAAAAATGGCATAAAGTTCACAATACTACTTTGATAAAGCAAGCTTTTTACAACTTTGCTATCCTTGAGCATTGAACCTGTTTCTTTGTCACAAGCAAGGTCCATAGTTATCAGGCAAATCATACCAACTCCTTTCAGCCCTAGAACTAGCAAGTACAGCACCTTGGGCATTGTCACTTCAACTTTTCTTCAAAAGCAAGAAACTTGCAAAAGTCAATACAACTTGTCCATCTGATAAAGGCAAGGCTGAGCATTATTTGAAACCACTTTAGAACTTTGTAACAAGCCTAACCACGAATCCATAGCATCCTAAACACTCTCAAACACCAAAATCACATTTTCCCGCCAAAACAGGGCATCATCTGCAGAACCCTTGCCAAATCAATATTGGCTCGTGCGTTTCTCATTTTAAGACTTCAAACATATTACATACATTCTACCTAAGTTGTCCAGGCCCTTGTCTTGCAACTGTGTGCCCTGTTTCAAGCTTCACCATTTTCATTTTGCAGGGTTTCAAGTTGACTCGTGCAAGGAGTTTTAGCCATCTACAAGACCAGCTAAGCATTGGAAAAGGTTGAGGGAACTTCAAGGAAGCTCACACGATCTTCAGGCCTCACTCAAAGTTCCCACATTGCCATATCCAAACTCAGCTGAACAAGGTATTTTTCAAATCTCAATCTCCTTATTTAGGCATCCTTAAGCTTAGGTTTGTGAAGCAAAGATGTAGTCCTTAACTTGCTTAAGCTGTACATATGCATAGTTTTTATTTATATTAACTGAGTAGTGAGAATTTGAAGCTTGAAGTTCATGAAAAAACTAGGTCAGAAATTAGGGCCATTAAAATTCTCTCTGTCCTTTGAGAGTTAGGTCACAAAATGGATATGGTTGGAATCGTGATTAAAAATGCTATAAGTTTCATGTTGTAAGTTTTTGCTTTTGTGCTAGTATGTGAGAGTTTGCAGATTTGAAAAACGCACGCAGAAGGGGACGCTGGAGGACAGGGACGAAGCTGTCCTGGGCCTGGCGCGCTTGGGCCTTGCATTTCTGACTTTTCACACCCCCCTGTTTCCTATTTGCACCCCCTTGGCCTATTTTTTATCTTTTTGCATATTTTTCATTTCTTTTATATTTTTTTACTTTAATATTTTTTCTGAACATTAAAAATCACAAAAATATTTTCTAAATTTTTTGCAGTTTTTATTTTATTTTAATTATTTTTTTTCATATATAAAATAGTTTTATTTTAATAAATGGAAATCATTTTCTTAAAATAATTTGTAAATAATAAAAGAATACTATCCATTTTTTTTAATTATTTCACAGATAAAATAATTATTCTCATACATGTTTTAATTTTAATATTTGTAAATATTTTTATTTATTTCTTGTACATAAATGAATAAAACAAATGATATAGAATATATTTTCTATTAAATCAAAAAATTAGGGTTTCCCCTTTCAAAAATAATATTATTATTTTTTCTTATTTTTAGGACTTAGATAATTTTATTTTTCTCATACATAAAACAATTACAAAACATTTTTGCATTTACATTTTTATTGCATATTTAAATAATTGTCTATTATTTATTGTATAATAAATTCAATTGGGTTGTAATAGTGAATTAGGGTTTTATTTTGTGCAAATATCCCTATTCAAAAACTTGTATCCCCCTCCCGTAATATTGTTGTAATAGTTTAGATTTACTTTACGCAATTTATCGCATTATATACATGTTTAGTAATTTAGGGTTTGTATGATAAGACAAAAATCAAAACAAATAGCATGACCTAATGCAAGACAAACAAAATGCATGAAAATGAAAACACATTTCACACAAGCACCTCTAGGGTTTCACCCACTTTGTTGCCTTAAAAATGGCCATGGTATGCATGCTAGGTATCTTGGCAAAATAAAAGATCATAGTCCCTCGATGACGCTATCAAAAGGTTGCCTAAACAAATGATCTTAGTCCCTCAATATGCTAAAGATACTTGGCACCATTGCTATCATGGTCATACGATGACCCACGCCCGTCCCGTTTAACATCCAAAGATAGGGTTATCTACCAAAACAATGGTAGGTCAATAATGTCAAAGGAATAAAAATGTACAAGAAAGACTTTTGAGTAGGTAGATAGCTTCTAGTTACTTGATCAAATTGCAAACAATCCTTACTATTTTTAAACAAACAAACACATATTTCAAAACATTTCCAAACAATTCGCAAAACATTGAAACATTTTTCGAAAGACAAACATCTTTGTATACATTCTTACGAACGAGAATCATTACAAAGATTTCCCAAAACAAGTGGCCTCTTTTCAAAATACTTTCAAAACCATACAAAGCACCATTTCAAACAATTGGAAAAGCAAAGCAAGTGATCTAAACAAGTAACTAAGAGCCCATGGAAAACCATGGATGAAAAGGGTGCTAGCACCTTCCCTTTTCATAATCTACCCCCCGAACTCAAGAAAACATCTCAAAGGTCTTTCATGTGCTTCTTGACCTTTCCTTTTGGATAAAATAAAAGTCGGTGGCGACTCTTGCTAAACCGAAACATTTGCGAAAAAACACAAAACCTCAAGTCAGTTCTCCCACCGTATCACAGTATACAAAATGTTTCGTCTTTTGGAAATGTTTTGAAATGAAAGTGTAGGTGTAAAAATGTTTTTGTCGTGAGCAAGCGAGTAACAAGGAGTGAATCTACCTACTCGAAAGGTTTTCAATTTTTCTTTTCTTCCTCCTTTTAATGTTGCTATCTTACCATTAATTTGGTAAGAATCCCCATCGTTGGATGTGAAGGGACAGGCGCGGGTCAATTTTACAGTCATCGAAAGCAACTTATGAGACGCTTTAGCAATTTTTCGTAAGGGACTAGATCGTTTTATTGAAGGCAACGTCGAGGGTCATCGAGGGACTACGATCTTTTTATCGAAGGGTCATTACTAAAGCGTCCCATATTCGAGGGACATGACTGTGTTTCCGAGGTAACGAGCGAGGCTACCCTAGAGGTGCGCGTGTGAAAAAGTGTATTTGTTTCAAGTTATTTTGTTCTTTGATTAAGTTATCTAGCGATTGATTTTTGAATCTTGCCATGCACGCCTAATTACTATACAATATAAGGAAAATAGTAAATTGCAGAAATTAAAATTCTACGCTATTACAGAAATTTCGGGAATGGGGGTACAATTTTTACAAATGGGGATGAGTCGAATGCGATTAATCAGTCCAAATAACAAACAATACAGCCAAATCGAATTTGAAATAAATATAATAGTCTTAGGACAAATAATTAACAAAGTATGGAAATAAAATTCTAAGTATTCGTTTTATAACATTTGGAAAGAAAAGAAAATTTAAAAGAAAATAAAGTCAATTGTATATGCATCTTTTTGTTTGATATCTTATATTTGTGAGAGTATGTATATAATAATAAAAACTATCTTATATACCTTTTGAATTGTATTATATGTAAATTAATAATTTTATCTAAAAAAAAGTTTATTAAATAAAAAGAAGTTGATAAAAATTAATCACAAAGTCTAAACCAAACTAATTATGAAAATTGTATGTTTTAAGTTTAATTTGAAATTTTTTAGAATTAAAACTAAATATAAATAAAAAAAATTAGAGAAAAATAAGATTGAAAGAATTAAGCAAAACAGAAATGCCCACAGGAGGAGTCGAACTCAGGCCATTTGGGTTATCAAAGATGCACCTTGCCAACTGAACTACGCTACTTGTTTGTAATTCACATGGCTTAACTGATAAATGATAGGAAAACGGTAGCATGATTGGGCCAAAAGGCCCAAAAGGCCTGACCTGGTTGGGAAATAATTAGGGGGAAAATATGCAACCCTAAGTAGAACAAGAGGGTGTCGCCACCGGTTTAGCTTGGGAAGAGGTTTTTTTTATTTTCAATAAGCACTCAAATATACTTCTTCCATTTTCGATAACAAAAAAAAAACTGTATCTTCTGCCCTTCCCTAAACCCTGTTCATCTTCTACTCCCACCGTCGATGATTCTTCTCTTTCTCTGCTAAAATCGAATACTCCTTCTATCAAGCCAAACTTTCTTGGTGCCTTTGTCAAGATCATTGAGGCGACAAAGAGAAACGTAAATATCATGTTTACCCAAATAATCGGAAAATGATTAAAGATTTTTGTTGAGAATAAGATGATAATTAGAAGGAAATTTCAATTCCCAAACAAAATCAGCAGAACAAGCAACGTTAAAAGCTCGATTCAATGTCACAAGTTGACAAATCTGAGGAGGATCCATGTAACCGATGATGGAAGCGACACAACTCTCTGATAAATCAATCAGAGTGGGACCAGAAGAAGCAGATATGAAGAGAAATTAAGTTGGGAAGATAGAAATAAAAGGTACGGTTCGTCTGAACATTTGTTATTTTTTTTCGTTTTTAGTTATATAACAAAAAAACTCTCTTTTGTCTTGATTAAACAGTGGCGGAGAGAGAAAAAATGAAGCAGTTTTGAGGCAAAGCAAAATGGCAACGAGCTTATAAGGTCGGGAAACAAAACTTACAGTATCGGAGCTTTTGCAAGCGATCTCTTTATACTGCTACCTTCGTCCGCTTTCTTGTTCCTCGCTCGTCTTTGTTGTCGGCGTTTGTTTGACAGGGAAGTCTTTTTTATGAACTTTCTCTCTTTAATTTCTGAAGGGGTTGGAAGGGGAAATGATGAAATTTTTCTGGGGTTTATGTCTGCTTTGTGATGCTACTGTGTTCTTTTTGTGATCTTTGGTTTCTCTATATTTTTTTGTATGTATTCTTGCTGTTATTTTTTAATAATGAATTTGTTCTCTTCCCCTCTCTTTCTCCGAATTGCCTCGGTTATGTGCCTATTGTATTCGTCTGAAAAACAAACTTTTTTGGGGGAAAAGGCAATTGGTTTTGAACATATTTGTTATGCTGCTTTGCTCCTTTTTTGTTGCAGTTTTGACTTGGCCTATATATGTGCAATTTTGGCTGTATGTTGCAGTTGTTTTTTTGACAGATTTTGGCCTCTTATGGACAGCCTATGGAGGGTTGCAATGCAATCTATTTTGATAGCACTTTGGCCTCTTGTAATTGTCCTTTTTTTTACTATGATGTAAACTATTTTTTTGCAGCATTTGAGACTATGATGAATTATTAATTTGACTTGTATTTCTCCTCATTTTGTCCTCTGTGAACCAATTAAAGATTGTGATTTGCAATGGACCAAACACAGACAAAACGTTGCCCCCTTATTTTTGATTCTTCTTACCAATCCCTAATGATGAAAATGTAGAGAATTCTTTGAAATTTTCTATTCTTGTTCCAACATGAATTTTTGCTAACTAATTCTCTCCTTTTGTTTACATGTACGAGCAAATTGGACGATAGGGAGAATTGACGAAGAGTGACTTGAAACGCTTGAAGAAAGCTTGACGATGAAGAAATTCCTTTGTAGTTTAGTAAATTGTTAGGAATTTTGTAACATTGTGAATTTGTTATTTGAATTTTGAGGTTTAGAAACTTGTAAAGTGTATACCAATTCACTTGTAATTAAACAATGAAACTTTGGTGCAATCTTGCGTACTCGATTCATCTTGAATTTACAAAACTTGAATATTCCTTTTTTATACAATTTAAATTATGAGCATAATTTGGATTCTCCTTTGTGGTCTATAAACTTAAAATGCCTCTTGAGAAAATAATGATACTTGAATCCTTGAAACATGCCTTGAATAATGCTTTGTGTTTTCCTGTAGGATTGAATCATGAATTCTTGAAAACTTGAAATGGATGTCTTGAATTTGGAATTGGAATTGATGTTTCACTTGTAATTGATTTGAAAGAAAGATTGAAAATTCGAATGAAGATGAAGATGAATGAAGTTGATGAATTCCTTGAATTCAAAATAATTCACATGAATGAATTTTTTTTTAGTATATCAAAATTGCGCCATAAGCATATTGATCCTTTTGAATATCCTGAAACAAATTCACGTGAATGAATTATGCCTCACATGCTGGAATTGGGCCGAGGTCAAAAGAATTATTTGAACGGATCCTCGAATCTTCTTCATTAAAATCCATATCTTCAATTCATAGTAACTTGAAATACGAGCCAAAATTATGGATCTTGCCTTTAAGAATTTTGATCAAAATCCCATTTCGATCCAATAATCATTATCATCCAAACGCAAACTATTTGAAGTACGAATAACAAACTACCCATGGACTTTCAAACTCAAACTCTTGTTTCAATGAATTATCTCAACATAATGATCAACATCTAGAAATAACATTCTACAGTCAAGAAATTCCTATAAAATTTCAATAAATTTCATGGTCTTCCAAGCGCATTTTTACTTTGATCGTTGAAGTAATATCATAGACAATGCTATTCGTGATACTTTGCAAAAAGAATCACTTCATAATATTGAGCAAATATTTAGTGAAAAATGGGAGAGCAAATTTTGGGGTACAACAATATGTTTGTTACTTCAGTTGATGAACTTATGACCCCACTACTAACTATCAAAATGAACTTATTGAATGCCATTTGTTGTACCCCAAAATTTTCCCTCTCATATTTCTCAAAACATTGCAAGGAAAATCTCCAAGTGGCTCAAGATTGCTCAAGAGTTGGACATTCAAGCTATCTCCTAAGGAAATCAACCCTAAACTAGGGTTTTGTATTGTATCAAGATCCTTGAGTACAAATGACCTCAAGTTCTTCCCAATGTCCTAATATGTTCTCAATGTCATCCATGTCAAATTTCAAGCCTTGCAGAGGAAGTTTGCTCAGTCAATTGCTCAAGGGGTCCAAAAATCGACTGTGCTAGGTCAAAAGTCAACTGTGACCCAAATACAATCAAACTTCAAGATTTTTTTGTCAACATTCTCATTTTGAAAGATATTTCATCATTTGATCAAGGGTTGATCATGATTCATCAAGGATTGCTCAAAATTCATCAAGATTCAAAAGTTGCTAAATTAGGGTTTTGCAGGAAAAGTCAACTCAACTTTGACCAAGCATAATTTTCTCATACTTTATGGTAAATGACCCATCCAAAGCTCATTTTGAATAGGATGCAATTCCCTACAATCCATCTTCATACCCCAAGATCAGAAAATGCACTCACAAGAAGTTATAAATTTGGACATTATAGGTCATTTTTGAAAGTCAACAAAAACACCTTTTTTGTCAAAACTTATAACTTGAGAATGGAATGTCAAAATGAGATGAGACAAACATGGTTGGTTAGAGTACATCTCAAGATTTCTAAAAAGTCCAAGAACACTTCCAAAAGTTCAAAATTGAATAAGTTATGCATTGTTGAAGTTGGGCATTTTTGCAAAAATTGCCAAAAGTCAATTATCCCCAAAACATCAAATTTTGTCAAATGGGCCCATTATTTTCCACTTGATTTGAGCTTGAATCATTGTCCACGTGTCCTATCTTCAGCCATGTGTCCATTTATCATTTTTATTATTTGATTTAATTTTTTATTGAATTATTTCATTTTAAATCAAATTAAATCAAATAAAATCCCAAACTTTGATTACATGAGATTTTTTTACTATTTTCAGGATTGGATTCTCATCAATATCATCATCAAATTCGTATCACACAAGATCATGTGTAAAAAGATGGTTTTTTGACAAATTTGGCAAGTTTTCAAAAGTGAATCAAATCAAATATGGGTGCATTGATTTAGAGAGATTGGATTCATGATTCTTGACCTAATGCATTCCATGATACATATAGAAGCCAAAGGACACGAAATAGAGGTTAGAGGCTGCAAGAACAATCAAGACAAAACTTGGAAAAGTGGTGAAAAAGTTGGAATTCGAAATCATAGCAAGAGGGGTTTTTAGAAGCCAAGAAGCATCCCAATCAACTCCTGGAGGTCCATTGAGTTGAAACCGATCAAAAGCAAGCTCCTATACACGCTCAAACACGCTGTAAGTATCACGTTTCTTGGCCTGTATTCGAAATCATAGCTCTCTATTCTTGCATCATTCTGGCAAATCATTAATATATTTGTGATTCTCATGAGATTTCAAAGCTTTTGGCAATACTTAATTTGATTTATATGGATTGTAACCTCATAACAGCATGGCTAGGGTTACGTTTTGGATTTTAGGGATTTGTGTTTCAGGTGAAATTGATTCTCGTGATAGGCATGGTTGCACTCAGGAGAGGGAGACGAACCTAACCATGTCTTTGAAGGTCGTTTTTATGGTCTGGAGTTGATTTTTGGATCGACCTGCGCATTTTGCTGCGGATCCAAATCTGCAGGAAATATTACAGTAGCTGGAGGTAGGGGACGATGGCGTGTCACCTCCCCAGTGGCCAATTCAAACCATGGCGCGCTTAATTTTGTTGTGCTGGCATATTAGTTTGTTTTCTCTTATTATTATTATTTTGTATATAATTAACAAATAGAACACAATAACCAAGTGGTAAGCGTGTTTGCCAATGACCAACAGGACCTGGGTTCGAATCCCAGGTCCCCCATGCGCTTTGTTATTTTTCTTCTTCATATAATCAGGTACAGATCCAAGCGTGAAGCCTATTATACATCCTCAAGCATCTGATGGCCAGATGGCCATAGGCCAAATCTGGTGGCCTGAAGCTGATGGTCTACCATAGACCCAGTCAACATGCGCGCAGGGAATCTCAGAAGTCAAACGAGGCCAGATTCAAATGGGCCATATAATTGCTATTCTGACCCCCAAAACAGGCCCATACCCTTTCTCTCTTTCTATTTTTGTATTTTTTTATTTGTTTACTTGATTTAATTATTTTTATTATTTTCTAACCAATCAAATTTTTTTCTTTTACAAAATTAAAACCAAAAAAAAAACATTTTCTTTATCAAATTAAATTTTAGTATTTTATTTTTTATTAACAAATCTATTAATTAATTTAGGCCATTAATTAGAAATAACTTTAATACATTTTTGTAAATAATTAAAAATAATTAGACTTAATTAGGTTTTTACTAACATTGATTAATTTTATTTTCTTTCTTTAAATACCAAAAATCCAAAAATAATTTATTTTCATTAATTAATTTATTTATTTATTAATTTAATAATTAACTTAGATAATTTCTTTCTTAATTCAAAAACAAACAAAAAAAATCTTTTCTTTAAATAACAAAGGGTCAAAACCCTACTCGCACTCGATTTAATTTTCCGCACGCGATCTATTTATTCAATATTGTACTTGTTCCCGGAATGTAATAGATAATTAGGACCATTTAATTATTCTTATCGCTTTATTTATTTTTTCGCATTTAAATTTCAAAGGGTTGCTTTTGGCGATGTAAATACCCGACGCCTTGTAATTTAATTTCCGCAATTTATTTTCCGCAACTTATAATTGTTAGATGTTTGATAATAGGTATGCATGACAAGATTGAATGTTTCAACCTAAAATCAACATAGATCACCATTAACATGTACAAAGACAAAAATAAACTGAAAACGACACACCCGCACATGCGCACTCTTAGGGTACACCCTACTTGGTTGCCTTCGTACGCGGTCATCGAGTATAGGTTATTTTCGAGGTCGCCCTCTTGTCCAAAGATCACATTTTCCTCGAAACGGTTGCCTCGGATATAGTTGCCTCAAACAAATGATCTAAGACATTAGGGTTACCGCTAAGGCGTCCTAACATTGCTTTGGTGACCGTAAGTCCCTAATTCGAATTGACCCTTAAACTCCAACGACGTTGCTACCTACTCATCAATAGTGGGATAGCATTGTCTAAAGGAAGATAGCATAGAATGATTCTTTTTTTGAGTAGGTAGATGGTTCTTAGATACTTGCTCTTTCAAAAACAAAAAACTCTTCACACTTACACTTTTTGAACAAAGTTTTCAAAAACACTTCATACGCTCTTGAGGACAGAAGCTAGAGTTAAATCTAAGTTTAAAATTAAATTCTTCTTTCAAACCCACAAGCACAAAGAAAGCAACATTTTAAAACAATATGAGCAAGTACCTAAGAGCCCGCGGATAACCACGAATAGAAAGGGTGCTAACACCTTCCCTTTCTATAAACTACCCCCCGAACCCGAAAAATATCTCGAAAAAGGAATTTTTTTGTGCTTTTTTCCTTTCCTTGTTGGATAAAATAAAAGTCGATGGCGACTCTTGCTTACCGCGACATTTTGTGAAAACAAACGCAAAACGCAAACCAGCATTCCAAAAAACAGTCAGTTCTTTCCACCGTATCACAGAACTGGCGACTCTGCTGGGGACGCTTAATAAGTGGGGTATACCTTAGGAATAGTTCCTAACCCGGATCTGGGGGATACCCTTTAGGTAAGTAGCAATAAACGCTTATATTTGTGGGCTTGTATCGGAGTTACTATAGATCCTAACCCGGATCTGGGGGATACCCTTTAGGTAAGTAGCAATAAACTGTGAGGGAACTGTACGGTGTAGACCAATACGGTTGAAGCAGTAGCTACGTTGGTGTGGCGCTTTAGTATGTAATGATATCCCTTGTGGCGCAACGAGGAGAATATGGGTCTGCTAAGGGGTCATTAAGCACCAACTGACCTTAGAACCTTTAAATTGACCAACTTGGCCATAGAACAGTAGCAGTATGCTACACTCATTGAGACTAAACTCTCGCGATGATTCCGGCTGCAAGAAAAGGTTGCTAAACTGGAATTATGATCGATCGAGGGTAGTCAGTGATATTGAGATCCTCTAGAACCCGGTTACTATTTTTAGGATGGGTTTAAACCAACTGAACTGAAAGAGGGTAGTACCTAAGCTCCTTGCCAGCCTGAAATCTAAGGGCTCTCTATGTGACTTGTGTGCCTTTACCATGTTTGCTATTTGTGGATACTTGTGGTGTGCTTTCTATCATGACATCATGACATCATAACATTGCATATATCTTGCATTGGACTAACCTATTTCAAAGACAGGAGGGATTCATCTTTGTTCTGTTTTGTAGGTCATGGAACCTATGCGTAGGAACACCATCCGGATCAACTTTGTCCAGGTTCCCACTATGCTTAAAGAGTTGGTTACAAAGATGTCAGATACTACTTCCTTTATCAGAAGACATGGGTATCTTCTTGGTTTGGTCACCTCCAAATTGGACGAACAGATGATGAGTTTCCTAGTCCAGTTCTTTGATCCACTGTACCATTACTTTACTTTTCAGGACTACCAGTTGGTCCCTACCTTGGAAGAGTTATCTGATCTGCTCGGTATATCTATTCTGGAGCAGACCCCGTTTACAGGTTGGGAGAAGATCCTTAGGCCAGAAGAGATTGCTTCAGCCCTTCATATGACAAAGGCTGAGGTAATGGCTAATTGGGAAACTCGTAGTGGATCAAAGGGCTTTTTGACTAAGTTCTTGGTTGGTAAGGCTAATCATTTCTGGGATAGTCTAGACTTCCAGGAATTCGAAGATATTCTGGCTCTTCTGATATATGGCTTGGTACTGTTTCCTAACTCTGACTCCTTTGTTGATGTGAATACAGTAAAAATCTTCATCTCTGGTAATCCTGTACCCACTCTCTTGGGTGACATTCTTCATCAGCTTTATGCTCGTACTGCTCGGAAGCGGGGAACCTTGATGTGCTGTGCTCTGTTATTGGCGAGGTGGTTTATTTCTCACCTCCACAAATCTGTTCTGAAGAACAAGGAAGGCATGGGCTGGGCTTATAGGGTTATGTCTCTCTCTCACAATGACATCATTTGGACTATCAAGGGTATGGACGAGGTGGCTATTATTGATCGATATGGGGAATACCCCAATGTTCCACTGATAGGAACCAATGGAGGAATTACTTACAATCCATGCTTGGCCTTACGTCAGTTTGGACGAGCCAGAAGGGAAGGACCTCATGAGCTGCTAATGCCTAGTATAATCTTTGATTTCCAAGGGGATAGTGACGAGCAACGCCGCAGATTCATAAGGGCTTGGTGTGATCGGTGGATCTGGAACTGACTGTTTAACGCTGGTTCGCGAAATGTCACGGAAGCAAGAGTCGCCACCGTCTTTTATTTTCTCCAACATGGACAGGACAAAAACACAGCAAAATTCCTTATGAGATAGTTTCTCGGTTCGGGAGGTAGATTTATAAAAAGGGAAGGTGTTAGCACCCTTTCTATCCATGGTTATCCATGGGCTCTTAGATACTTGCTCATTGTGTTTTCAAAAGTGTTTGCTTTTCAATTGTGAGTGGGTTTGAAAAAGTTTCGTTTAAAGATTCCAGATCGACTCTTGTATCAGTCCTCAAGAGTGTTTGAAAAATTGTTTTGAAAGCTTTTTGAAAGTGTCGGTGTGAAAAGAGTTTTGTTGGTTTTTGAAATAGAGCAAGTATCTACGAGTCATCTACATACCCTAAGGAATTAGGCTGTGTAAATGTCCTTAAGGTAGTGCCATCCCACCATTGAGAGATAGGTAGCACCACCGTTGGAGGTGTTCGGGTCAATTCGTTTGTAGGGACAGTGTGGTCACCAGAGCAACAGTAGGATACCTTAGAAGCTACCCTTATGCCATTGATCCTTTTTAATTCGAGGCAACTTTTCCGAGGCAACTTGTTTTGAGGCATATGGATCAACGGACATAAGGACTTACTAAGACGTCCTATACTCGACGACCACGTTTCGAAGGCAAGGCAACAGTGAGGCGTACCCTAAGAGTGGTGTGTGAACTTGTGTGTTACTTCCATGTTAATATTTGTCTTTTATCATGCATTTGTGGTGATCTACGCTTGTTTTTAATTTAGGTCATACATTCTTTCATGCAATTATAATTTAAAAGTGCGGAAATTTAAATGCGGAAAGTAAAATCCTACGCTATTACAAGGCGCGGGTCTATACATCGCCAAATTAACAAAGACCCATTTTTAATAAAAATGCGGAAAGTAAAATAAATTCATAATTACTATTACATGGCTTGAACAGTTACATGATATTGAAAAAAAAATAAGAATAAATGCGCGAAAGAGTTAAAATTGCACATTCGAGGGCGTTGGACCCTTTAAAGAAATTAAATGAAATTAAAAAGTTAATTAATTATTTAATAAAAGGAAAGAAATGTTTTTTAGGTTTTTGGTATTTAATGAAATAAGAAAATTAAAATTGAAGAGAAACCCTAATTCTAAGTTGTTTTTAATTATTAATGAAAAAGATTAAAGTTTAACCTAATTTACTAAATATTTAATGTACATGTTTATTTACAAAAATATTTAATAATTAATAATAATAATAATGAGAAAATTAATGATGGAAAGTTAAAAACCCTAATTTCTACATATTTTAATTTGTTAAGAAAAAGATTTAAGTTTTAAAACCTATTTTAACTAAACTAATTATTTAACATTTATTTACAAAATAAACTAATAGAAATAAAATATAATTAAACATATTTTAATTTTTCTGTATTTTTTATTGTGACGTTTATTTTATGGTGAAAAGAAATAATTAAAACATTAAAAGAATTAGAAAAGAAAATCAAATAAAAATTAAAAATGTGCAAACCATGGGGGGTATTCAGACCCAAAGGGAGGTGAATTGGAGCATTTTTGGCCCATTGAACAAGAAGCCTGTTTGACTTTCCAGCGCGTGTGCATGAGCGTTGACTGAGGTACATGGTGGAATTCACGTTATGGCCATTGGATTGATCATCAGATATACCTGGCAAGCCTAAGCGTTGGGATGCATGGTGAGCCCTGGGACGTGCACTGCATGGAAACATGTTGGGAAGAAAAATATGAAATATGAGAGGGGACCTGGGAATCGAACCCAGGTCCCAGCGTTTACCAAGTGAGTGCTTTTCCAGTTGAGTTGTTTGCGCGCTTTGTTAATATTATGGAATACAAATAATATATATGAAAACCAATCATTATGCTGAGACAATCAAAAAACGCGCCAACGTTCAAATCATCCAACCACGTTCATACACGCGTGCATCTTCTTCCTTTTGTACCTGTAATACAAGCAATTAGCGGGGGTTTTAAACCCCCACAAAAACATATGCCAGAAAATAGCGATTAGCACATAGATAAACATAAAAGGGGCGCGAGGTAATCAAATGATTCGTCTTCATGTCACGAATTCAATGGTACCAGTTTGAGGATCCAATTTTGCCATATGTGTAAACCCCTAAATCAAAGCTTCTGAAACCCTAGAGAACATTAATGGCAACTCTTGATACAGGCATTGTTAGGACAATTAAATGGTACCGTTAGCTTCAGAATATCAATATTAGTATAAATCAATAGTTAAAACTCATGAATAATGCATGTAAATTGAAGCACGATTAGGGACAAGTTCAAGAAAAGTGTGATGTCGTTCTACCAATTCCTTGAGTATGGAGGCGTGTTCTTGATTGCAACACGTTCCTAGCAATGTCAGGAAGACAATGGAAGGCTTGTTGTGCTTTGAAACGAGCTCTAGGTATGAAATCAGTTTTCAACTTTTTGCCAAAAATTTGCAATTTTGTTCTTGGTTTTCTGCGCAGCTTTTTTGTCCATGAGCATTAGGTCAACTTGTGCATATGTAGATGAAGCAAATTAGGTTAAAAAACCAAGCCCAAAGTCCATGTATTGATGATTCCAATCTTTGATTTTTTCACATCTTTTTTCAATCTTTTCCATGCCAATCATTGCCAAATTTGGATGATTTTGTCCCTTTTGATTGATGCACGAGATCTCTTACATGTGAGGAGGATATTTGCTGCATAAAAAGATTTAAAACCATTGATTTAGTATTTTTCTTATATTTAAATTTAATTAAATGAATTAATGATAATAAAAATTCAAATAATTAATTAAAAATGAGAAAATAACTCCCTTTGAGCTCAGTGGGTCGTGCATAGCCTTTGGGTAATGATTCATGGAAGAAATTGAGGCCCATTAGCATTTTTTAAGCCTTTTGTGCAAAGTTGACTTTTCAAAATTCCCCAAAATTTCCCAACTTCTCCAATGCATAGCTTGCTCAATTTTTAAGCTATGAACATGTTTTGGGACATTTTGGAAAGGTCTTGAAGTCCTCTAACCAATTCCTTTGGTCCCATGTCATTTTGATTTACCAATCTCAAGTTATGGTCTTTGACTTAAAGTGCCTTTTTGTTGACTTTTGAAAATGACCTATAATGTTGAAATTGATAACTTTTTGTGAGAGCATTTCTTGGATTTGAAGTGTGAATATGAGTTGTAGGAAATGTCATCCTCTTCAAAATGAGCTTTGGATGGAAGTTTTATGATAAACCATGAAGAAGTTATGCCTTGGTCAATTTGCAGTTGACTTTTTCAACTGTCCAAAAATAGAAACTTTTGCATCTTGAGACTTTTTGAGCCATGCTTGTGAAATCATGATCAAGAATTGATAAAATGATGTTTGTGGCTTCAAAATAAGATGTTGACCAAAAATTTTGACTTTTGACTGTCAAATGACCATTTTGCCCCTGCAGTTGACTGTGAGGCATTTAGGGTTTTTGACTGTGCAATTTGATGCTGTGAGTCTTGAAACTTGGCATAAGGATGCTTGACAATGTATATAGGCATGTGGGACTTGTTTGGACCCTTGAAAACTTCAATTTCTTTGCAAGAACCAAAACCCTAATTTTGACTGTGTTAGGAGGCTATTGGACTGTGCAACCTTTAGGAGATTTTTGAACCTTGATCTTGGCCATCCTTGAAGAATATGGGAGGGCAAATTTTGGGGTACAACACTTGGGATAGAGTACACAGATCTGATCCACACGAGCTGGGTGCGAAGACTTCTCTACCAATGGAACCATATCTCCGATGGGTTCGCATACGTGCCCAAAAGCTGGGAATGCCCTATGAAGCCGTCTTGCCTATTATTGTTGAAATTGCTGATGAGGAAGGGGTTCCTCCTACTATCTTACACCCTTACATGCCTACTGACATTGGGGCATTGAAGAGGTCATGGATGCAGCTGAGAGAAGAACGGGATACTTACCGAGAAAAGTATCACGAGCAAGAGCGAAAGATCCAGAAGTTGACAAGGCAGTTGGAGAGGGAGCAGATCATCAACGACTATGTCAGCACTAAAGGCAAACGACCATGGGAGCGCTGATGTCCTTTGATTATTTCCCGTTTTTATTTACTTTTCAGTATTTCCTTTCTTGTAACGCCTTAAGGGAAATTTGTGGAACAATTGAATTTCAAGTTTATCTAATAAAAGTGTGTTTCATGTTTGGTTTACGAATTTGAATCTCTCGATGTCTTTGAAATCGTAGCATATGCATTTCATTCCATGCACCTCATAACAGGTACCCTTATAGATTTTTCTCATCTTCTTCGCTGTTTATTTCAGCATCATATCTTCTGAACCATCAACTGAACAAGCAATCAAGGATCTGCAGGCTCAAAACGCCCAATTCCAAGAGTTGTATATGAATTTGGCTAAGGGTCAGCAAGATCTGGAGGCCCTTATCTTGAAAGAGAAGAAGAAAAAGAAGAAGAAGAAGAAGAAGAAGAAGACGGTCCTGTTTAACATGGGCCACAGGTTTGGAAACAGGCTACGAGATGAATTTGATTTGACCACCTCATCTAGAGGGAAAGATAGTCAGGAAGAAATGAGGGCTCCTAGCCCTGTGGTTTCAGACAACGAGACGGACTTCGACGAAGACCAGTATCCTCCGACTGAGGATAGATACAAGCAACTGGAAGATCGTTTGAGTGCGATGGAAGTTCAGAAGGTGCCTGGTCTGGACTTTGGTGATCTGGGTCTGTCATCTGGGGTGGTGATTCCCCACAAGTTCAAAGCACCAGCCTTTGCTAAGTACGACGGAGTTTCTTGTCCGAAACTGCACCTTCGTTCGTATGTTAGGAAGAATCATCCGTACACCGCTGATAAGAACCTATGGATCCACTTCTTTCAAGACAGTCTCTCAGGGACTCAGCTTGAATGGTTTTACCAGCTAGAAGGATCCAATATCCGTAGTTGGGAAGATTTGGCTGTTGCTTTCTACAAGCAGTACCAATACAATGCCGACCTCGCTCCCACGCGTACCCAACTCCAGGGTATGTCAATGGGTGCGGGCGAAGGTTTCAAAGATTATGCTCAGAAGTGGAGGGACCTCGCTGGAAGAGTACAACCACCCTTGGTTGATAGGGAGTTAGTTGATATGTTTCTAGGGACCTTGTTTGGTCCGTATTTCAACCATCTGATTGGAAGTTCTTCGTCCGGGTTTACGGAGCTGATTATGACCGGGGAAAGGATTGAGGTTGGTATTAAGTCTGGTAAAATACAGAAGGGTGCTTCATCAGGCACCGAGAAGAAACCTTTTAAGAAGGAGTCCAATGTTTTTTACAGTTCGAAAAGCCAGAATAGACCTGAACACCGCCAAGCTGTTAATGCGGTTGTTATTTCAAGACCTGCTGGTGCTCCTCAGCACAACAATCAGCCAAAGGCCAAGAGACCGCGAAGGCAATTCACTCAGCTTAACATGACTATATCTCATTTCTTCCACAGTTATTGAAAACCAATCTAGTGATTCCAAGGGAGGCCCCAAAGAATCCCAACACTACATCACCAAAGTATAACCCTAATGCCCGCTGTGCTTTTCACTCTGATAGCCCGGGGCATGATAAGGATGACTGTTGGGTCTTGAAGAACAAGGTACAGGACTTGATTGATGCCAAGGAGATCGAGTTCGGAGCACCGGAAAAGCCTAAATAAGATGTGGGAGTGAATGTTATCGGGGATGATGATGATGAAGAGTTTGACATTGACAACTGGATTTACCCAACTGCCGACGGTGGACTAAGCAACTGGACAGCGAAGGATTCTATGTCTGTTTCAGTTATCACCCAGTAATGAGACTTTTTGTTTTGAATTTGTAATAAACAATTTTAAACTTTATGGCCTGGTGTCTTACCCAGGGCACTGTGGCTTCATTTGTGAGGGCTTTATATGTGTCATCTACATATATCATTAATAAAAGCATTGGACGTTTTTTGCATTTCAAATTTTGCGCTCCTTGTTTTTATTTTATTACATATTGCAAAACAGTTATTTTACACACACTCACATATACAGGTATATATCCACTCCGGATCTCACTGGTAACGACTCTGCTACTGCCAGTTATGACTTCGAAAGTCTGATCAACTTAGTTAAAGACGAAGGTGAAGATGATTGCGAAGTGCCTGGTGAACTTGCTAGACTGTTACTTCAGGAAGAGAGGGTTACTCAGCCGCATGAAGAGCTTGTGGAATCAGTAAATCTGGGTACAGAAGTGGACAAGAAAGAGGTCAAGATCGGGGCAAATCTGGAGCTTAGTGTGAAGCAACGGTTGATTCAGATGTTGCGTGACTATGTTGAGATCTTTGCCTGGTCTTATGAAGATATGCCTGGGTTGGATACCGATATTGTAGTTCACTGATTGCCTACCAAGGAAGACTGTCCTCCAGTGAAACAGAAAGTCCGTCGAATGCGCCCGGATATGTCTGAGAAAATCAAGGCTGAAGTGATGAAACAGTTTGACGCCGGTTTTCTAGCAGTCACTTCTTACCCGCAGTGGGTGGCCAATGTGGTTCCTATGCCGAAGAAGGATGGTAAGGTTCGAACGTGTGTTGACTATAGGGATATGAACAGGGCAAGTCCCAAGGATGATTTCCCTCTGCCTCATATCGACGTTCTGGTTGACAATGTTAGAACAAAGTTTGAATCTACTACCCTAAGTTTAAGTTTTGATGATAACAAAATGCAAAGATATATTAATTGTATGATTCATGTAAGACAAATATGCTACCTAAAGAATTACATTCTGTTTTGCAGAAACTCTGATGGACATCAGCAAGATAACATCATCATCACCATCAGAAGATGAGATATCAACATCAGAAGATGTTATATCAGATGCCAGAATCAGAAGATCAACATGTGCTTACGCTGAAGCTTGATGAACAGATCTGCGCATAACAATCTGAACTTTGATCAAGACAACACTTCATCAGCACCTAAGCAGCGTCAGAATAAGCCAAAGCCAGAACACGCTTAAGTGGCAACGGTACTGTGCATTCAAGACTATTTATTATCAACGGCATTATTCCAGACAAAGATCTACTTAATATGGAAAGAATGTTATTGGAATTGAAACGGAATTACTGACTCCAACGTACCATTTTCCAATGCTATATAAACAAGTCAGTGAAGATTGAATTGGCTAATGCTCTACAACTCTCTACACGCCTAAAAGCTATTCATCATCTTCCTCACTCTCAGTTTGCTAAAGCTCTCAAATTCTTTACTCAATTATTTTAGCACTCTAGTTCTCATAAGCTTAACGTGTGTAGTATCACAGTTGTGATAAACAGTTTTTGTAGAAAACATTCACACACCTAGATTTCAATTCTTTGTAAGAAAGTATTTCCTTGAGAAACTGGTTTGTGGTTTGACTCAAGAAGGCTTTAGCAGTTGTTAAAGCAGTTGTAATATTCAGTTGAATATAGTGGATTAAGACCTCGTTGGAGAGAGGAGAAATCACCTTGATGGGTGGACTGGAGTAGTTTGAGATCAAACGAACCAGGATAAAAATATTGTGTTGACTGCAATTGATTTCAAGTTTTTACAATTCAACCCCCCTTCTTGTGTTTTTCACTTCTTCAATTGGCATCAGAGCGCCTGGTTCTGAGCTAAAACACTTAACTGTGTCAGTACAAGATCCAGCGTCAGAAAAACACAATGGCAGGAACTTATGAACACAACAGCAATGACAACAATGAAGACAGAGACAGATTCAGCGGCAAACCTTCAGTCTTTGATGGAGAAAATTTTGATTACTGGAAAGACAGAATTGAAAGCTTCTTTCTGGCACATGATGCTGATCTGTGGGACATGGTGACAGATGGATACACGCACCCAGTGAATGCAAGCGGTCAGAAGATTGACAGGAAAGCAATGTCTGATCAACAAAAGCGTGACTTCAAAAATCATCACAAGGCCATAACCATTCTTCTCAGCGCCATCTCTTACACTGAATATGAAAAGATCTCTAACAGAGACACAGCAAAGAACATGTTTGACTCACTCAGAATGACGCATGAAGGCAACATTCAGGTCAAAGAAACTAAAGCTCTTGCGCTCATTCAGAAGTATGAGGCATTCAAAATGGAAGAAATTGAATCCATTGAAACAATGTTCTCAAGATTCCAAATTCTGGTGGCTGGTCTCAAGGTTCTGGACAAAGGATACTCTACTGCTGATCATGTTAAGAAGATCATCAGAAGCTTTCCAAAGCAGTGGAGGCTAATGGTTACAGCGCTGAAGCTAGCTAAAGATCTCAACAAAATTTCTCTGGAGGAACTTATCAGCTCCCTCAGAAGTCATGAGATAGAGCTAGAAGCTGATGAACCTCAGAAGCAAGGTAAGCCTTTAGCATTAAAATCTAACAAGACGAACTTTCCCTCCTCTCCAGAAGAGTGAACCAACTATGGAAGCAGAGGCAAAGGAAGTTCAGGAATCCCAGAAGATCTGATCAGAATGAGTCCTCTTCCAGATACAGAAGGTCAGATTCTTA
Source organism: Vicia faba (assembly GCA_948472305.1). Classification (NCBI taxonomy): domain Eukaryota; kingdom Viridiplantae; phylum Streptophyta; class Magnoliopsida; order Fabales; family Fabaceae; genus Vicia; species Vicia faba. The sequence goes on from OX451735.1 coordinate 1,422,220,062, forward strand.
CTCTGGATACAGAAGATCTGAAGGCTCCTCAGGAAGCAGAAAGCCAAACACCAAGGACATCATCTGCTATGAATGCAATGAGCAAGGACACTACAAGAGTGACTTCCCAAAGCTTCAAAGGGAAAAGCCCAAAAAGAAGTTTTGAAGAGAAAAGAAGAAAAGTCTCATGGCTACATGGGATGACTCTGACTCGTCTGAAGCTGACTCAGAATCAGATGATGAGAGAGCAAACATAGCTCTCATGGCCAACATTTCAGAAGACAGTGAAGCTTATGAATCAGACTCAGAATCAGACATTGAAGAGGTATTTCCTGACTTTGCAATTAATTTTACTAAGGCTGAACTTGCTGAAAGCCTTAACAAAATTCTGGAAAGGTACCAGCAGATTAGAGTTAAATTCAGAAACCTGAAAAGGAATCTTGAATCTGACTCTGATAAAACTGAGAGTCTTAAATTGGAAAATTCTGAGCTGAAAAATAAAATTTCAAAGTTAGAAAATGTTTTACAAAACGCTCAGAAGGGCGCTGATGAGATCATCAAGGTGTATGATCATAGCTTTCAGAAGTTCCTTGCTAAAAGCGTAGATAGAAGCAAAATGGCTTCAATGATCTATGGAGTTAGCAGAAACGGCAGAAAGGGAATAGGATACCAAGGTAAGGTTCCTACACCAAAGAATGCCATGGATTTAACTATTAAACACACTCCTCTGAACTCACATTTTGTGTATGGTCACACACATGATATTAAATATACTAGTAGTAAGTATTCTGTGAAACCAAAATTCAAACAGAGTTTTGGTAAATCTAACAAATCAGGACCCAAGAAAATCTGGGTACCTAAGGATAAAATAATACATGTTGCAGATATCTTTAGCAGCAAATCAGAAACACCAGTCATGGTACCTGGACTCTGGCTGCTCGCGACACATGACGGGAAGAAGGCATATGTTCCAAAGCCTGGAACTTAAGCCTGGAGGCCACGTTGGCTTTGGAGGCAATCAGAGGGGAAAGATCATTGGCTCTGGAACTATAGGTAATGGAAATCTTCCCTATATAAATAATGTTCTGCTAGTAGATGGATTAATGCATAATTTTTTATCCATAAGTCAATTAAGTGATAACGGTTATGATATAATCTTTAATCAAAAATCATGTAAAGCTGTTAGTCAGAAAGATAGGACTATCCTATTTAATGGAAAGAGGAAAAACAACATTTATAAAATCAAACTTTCTAAACTGAAAAGTCAGAATGTGAAGTGTCTTCTGTCTGTTAACAATGAGCAATGGATCTGGCACAGAAGATTGGGGCATGTTAGTATGAGAAGAATATCTCAGATTAACAAACTCAATCTGGTCAGAGGACTTCCTAATCTGAAGTTCAATTCAGATGCTCTGTGTGAAGCATGTCAGAAAGGCAAGTTTGCAAAACCTTCTTTCAAATCTAAAAATGTTGTTTCTACCTCTAAGCCATTAGAACTTCTGCACATTGACTTATTTGGACCAGTTAAAAGTGCTTCAGTCAGTGGCAAGAAGTATGGGTTAGTAATCGTAGATGACTATAGCAGATGGACATGGGTAAAGTTCTTAAGACACAAGGACGAGTCACACTCTGTGTTTGTCACCTTTTGTAACCAAGTTCAGAATGAAAAGGATCTTAGAATCGTTAAAGTCAGAAGTGATCATGGTGGAGAGTTTGAAAACAAAGATTTTGAGTCATTCTTTAATGACAGAGGCATTCTGCATGATTTCTCTTGTCCTAGAACTCCCCAACAAAATGGAGTTGTAGAACGAAAGAACAGAACATTGCAAGAAATGGCCAGAACCATGATCAATGAGACAAACGTTGCTAAGATCTTCTGGGCAGAGGCAATAAACACAGCGTGCTACATTCAGAATAGAATCTCAATAAGACCTATTCTGGAAAAGACTCCATATGAATTGTGGAAGAACAGAAAGCCCAACATTTCATATTTTCATCCATTTGGATGTACTTGTTTTATGTTAAATAAAAAAAAAATTTGAACAAGTTTGACTCTAAAGCACGGAAGTGTATTATGTTAGGATACTCTGAACGCTCAAGAGGGTATAGAGTATACAATACAGAAACACAGATTGTGGAAGAATCAATCAGTGTTCGTTTTGATGATAAGCTTGACTATGAAAAGTCAAAGCAGAATGAAGTTTTTGCAGGTATGGAAGTTGAATTTACAGGTTCTGAAGACAAGCCATCAGAAGCTCTCAACAAAGACACTCCTTCAACATCTGAAAGAAGCACTGCAAGCAATCCAGCAACAGCTGCTGATCAACCTCATAAAAGACTACCCAGAAGCAGCTTGGATCACCCAGAAGAAACTATCTTAGGAAGAAAGGAAGATCCAATCAGAACAAGAGCCAGCTTCAGAAACTCTGAAGAATCCCTCATGGGACTTGTGTCTTTGATTGAACCTTCTTCTATTGATGAAGCACATCTAGACAACGACTGGATTCTAGCAATGCAAGAAGAGCTGAATCAATTCACCAGAAATGACGTATGGGATCTTGTTCCCAGACCAAAAGGATTCAACGTCATTGGAACAAGATGGGTGTTCAGAAATAAGCTGAACGAACAAGGTGAAGTTATCAGAAACAAAGCACGACTGGTAGCACAAGGTTATAGTCAGCAAGAGGGGATAGACTATACATAAACCTTTGCCCCATTCGCCAGGTTAGAATCTATCAGACTTTTAATTTCGTTTGCTGCTAATAAAGGCATCACTCTGTATCAGATGGATGTCAAGAGTGCATTCTTAAATGGCTATATAGAAGAAGAGGTTTATATGCACCAACCCCTTGGTTTTGAAAGTACAAAAAATCCAGAATATGTTTTCAAGCTAAAGAAGTCACTATATGGTCTGAAACAAGCTCCCAGAGCTTGGTATGAAAGACTAAGTAACTTTCTGTTAGAAAAAGAATTCACCAGAGGGAAGGTGGACACTACCTTATTCTGTAAGTCAGTTAATAATGACATCTTAGTTTGCCAAATTTATGTTGATGATATTATTTTTGGATCTACTAATCCTTATCTTGGAAGAAAATTTGCTAAGTGTATGCAGGCAGAATTTGAGATGAGCCTCATGGGAGAACTGAAATTCTTTCTGGGAATTCAGATCAATCAAAATCCAGAGGGAACTTACATTCATCAGAGCAAATATGTCAGAGAACTTCTGAAGAAATTTGACCTCTCAGAATGTAAGTCATCAAAAATTCCAATGCATCCCACGTGCATTCTGGAAAGAGAAGAGGTAAGCAAAAAGGTAGAACAGAAGGTCTACAGAGGTATGATTGGTTCTCTCCTTTATCTGACGGCTTCAAGGCCTGATATCTTATTCAGCGTATGTATTTGTGCTAGATTCCAATCAGATCCTAGAGAATCTCACTTAACAGCTGTTAAGCGAATTTTCAAGTATCTGAAAGGTACTACTAATCTGGATTTATTTTATAGAAAATCTAGTGATTACAGCTTAGTAGGCTATTGCGATGCTGACTTTTCTGGAGACAGAGAAGAGCGTAAAAGTACTTCTGGAAGCTGCCAGTTTCTGGGAGAAAATCTGATCTCTTGGTCCAGCAAAAGGCAATCCACAATTGCGCTATCAACAGTAGAAGTTGAGTACATAGCAGCAGCAGGATGTAGCACACAAATGCTCTGGATGAAAAGTCAGCTTGAAGACTTCCATATTTTTGAGAGTAACATCCCTATACTCTGTGACAATACCTCTGCCATTTGCTTAAGTAAAAATCCTATTTTGCATTCTAGGGCTAATCATATAGAAATAAAACATCACTTCATTAGGGACTATATTCAGAAAGGAATTTTGAACTTAAAATTTATTGATACAGACCATCAATGGGCTGATATCTTCACTAAACCTCTTTCTGAAGATAGGTTCAACTTCATTCTGAAACATCTCAGCATGAAGCTCTGCCCAGAGTGAAAATGTTTTAATTTCATATATTAACCTTCAGAATGTGTTTTCTTTTTACTGTGAACTTCTGATCAATCTCCTTTCAGAAAGATAGACATGCAGATTGTATCAGATTCTATTCTTAAAGATCTGAGCATTTCAGCTCAAGGATAGACGTGCTGCTCACTAAATCAAACAAGTGTCATCCAATCATCAGCAAATCTCTGAAGCAAAACGCGTGCATGCTTCTGAGAAGGCAAAACGCTGATTGGGTGCATTGAGACACATGTCTGGTAACCGTTCCAAATATCTTTCTCAAATCCCCCAAAATCAGTAAGCATTAAATGCACGTAATCATGAGTTAAACTGTAATCATGAATTAATTCTCTTTCTTAAAACCGTTTATGTTTTCAAAACACATTTTGAAATCTATTTAAGCACATTAACATCATTCATTAAACTTTTACCGTTTCTTACAATCATCCAAAATATTTTCTGCATTATTCTTGTGTGTTCATCTCTTTTCAAAGAAAACCCTTTTTCAAGATTTTCTCACAGAAACCCTAAGTGTGAACATGGCAACCTCTAGCACTGTTTCTGCAGGTTCTCAAAAGGAGGCTTCATCTGAACAATACCAAATTCCCTTCAGAACTCTACTTACACCAGTGAAGAACTTGGAAGTGTTGTCTGAACTGATTGTTGATTTCACCAGTCTGAAAGAAAATGGATTCGGTTTGACAGAAGAAATTAGGGCACAAGGATGGGAGAGATACTTTGATAGGTTGGTGGGTCCAACGTTCCCAGTATTGGTCAAGGAATTTTGGATTCATGCGTCCTCATCAACACATCAAGTTACTTCCTATATAATGGGAAAGAAGATTGTGATCACTGAGGATCACATTGCTAGACTAATTGGATACAACGGTGGTGGCATCCGCTGTATCGACATGGCAGAAAGATGCTCAGATGCTGCTGTCATTGCAAGGGAGATTTTCACCCATGGGGTTCCCAGCAGCAAAATCAGAGACTTAAAGGATCAGCACAGAATATGGGCGAAGATTATTCTGGGGTGCTTCAATCACAGGAAGCCCACAAGCTCTCCTGATTATATAAATATAGATCAGCAGTTTGTGATCTATTTTATTAATCAGAAGGTAAATATTAACTTGGCGCATCTTCTGTTTAATCACCTCAGGACCAGCGTCAAGGAGACAAGAGAAGAAGAAAGGACAAAAAGGGACTGGATACCCTTTGGCAGGTTAATATCAGATATTCTGACTGAGAATAGGCTGATAGAACACCTTACAGAAGCACAGGAATTAAGTTCTATTGAACCTACTGTTGGCAAGCCTCTGAACGCCAAGAATCTAAAGAAAATGAAACTGATAGAGAATATCAGAAAGGAGCCCAGCGTCACTCCTCTGGCTGACATCACCAGCAGAAGAGTCCCTCTGGACGATTTTCCAATATTTTCTGAGATTGACTCTAAACCAGTCATTGTTCTCATATACTTGAACGCTTGTAAGGCTGATGGCACAGATCCCACTCTGAACATTAAAGATCTACACCAGCAAAATCCAGAAGTTACTGTGAAGAAGACGAAGAAAAGAAAGGCTACTTCATAAGGACCATCCCAGCAGACCCCTAAGAAGAGAGGTAATCTATCTGCTGTTAATGTTTTAAATTCTTCTGCTATTCCAACATCAATCCCAACCCCAGCTACATATGAACTCCCCATTCCCATACCAACCATTGATGACACCGAACCAGAGGCTGACCCTTCTGAGTCACTAACTCTCAGGAGATCCCGCACCAAAAATCCAAAACCCACAACATCAACAGAATCAGAACTTGACAAAGTTCTTTCTGAAATTGATCAACGTTCTTCCGCTCCCCTCTCAGAAAATCCAAACACTCAACCAGAAACTCCTCACTCACCACAACCAGCAACCACACTATCTCCAATACCAGAACAACCAGAAATTCCACCTCCTTCTCCACAACCAGAAATTCCTCCTCCCTCTCCACAACCAGAACTTCATCCACTTTCACCTCAACCATCACCTCCACAACCTGAGTTTCAACACTCTGAAACTCCATCACCTGAACCTCAAACCCCTGAACCTCATTCTCCTCAATCCTCTGAACCACAACCCTTGGCAATTCAGCTGCCTTGTGGTACAACTGTAAACATACCCCAGCTACCATCCTCACCAGAAACTACCCCTCAAAATACTCCAAACAGTCCAATTATCATTTCTGATTCTCCCACTCCATCTCCCAAACAAAATACAGAAGACCACAGCAGGACCTTCATTGATTTAACAATCCTTGACCGTCTTGCTGATCTTAAAAATAAAATAGCCATTCCAAAACCCAAACAGCTAGATGTTGGCTCTGGCATTTTGAATTTTGAAATAGGCTTGCAGAATTGGATTGCTTCTCTAAAGCAGGTTTGTCCTGGAATGATTGATCCTGCTGCCTCGGACCAACTCTGGACACGTTTTAGAATGTGGGTACACGCCGAAGCTCTCAAGCTGCAAGACATCAATTATGAACAAGCCCAGTAGAACTTCAGCAAGCTGCTGAAGGAAGCTGAAAGTCAGCTGCTGAAGGAGGAAGTGCTACTTCTGGATAGTGAGCCATGGTCTGAGAAGCGTCCAGCTTCAAAAGCTCAGCCAGCAGAAGATCAAACAATTCAAGCTGAAGAGGATAGTCAAGCAGAAGATGTTGCAGAAAGCTCTCAGAAGCATCCTGTTTCTGATGTCTCTCAAGCTGCTTTGGACAGGCAGACTCTTGAAGAGCTGAAGCAGAATGATATTCGTCTGCAGCAAAGAATGGATGAGAATGATCAGAAGATGAAGGAAAGGATGGATGTACAAGATAGCAAGATTGATAGAGTAGTCATCATGGTGCACAAGCAGAATGAAACTGCTGATCAGATTAAGACAATGCTAGAGACTCTGTTCACACGCTTTCCACCCCAACCTTAGATTTTCATTTTTTTAATGTTTTCATCGTTTTCTTTCCATGTTTTATGTACTCTCTTCTAAGCTTTGAATTAAATATAACCGTTTTTCTACTCTGATCGTTTTAGCTTATTTTACTTACACTTTTTGATTGCTGACAAAAAGGGGGAGAACAAGAATGATATTTTTCAATAACGGACTACTGAGACAAAAAGTCTCAAACATTCTAACACTCTGATATACTTGAATGTTTTCTGTTTTGCATAAGCCTACAGGTACAAGAAGTTAATCATCTCTGATACACTGAAGCTATGATGTTCTGATGTTCAAAGAAAGTCAATAAAGATCTGATCCTGAAGGACTCAAGGAATTAAAAAGGGAAGTAATAAACTCAGGGGGAGTTTTTCTGATTTCTGATCATAACTCTGATAGTTGTTTTCTTATCCCCTTAAGCTCTGATACCTTTTATTCCTCCTTATCTTTGATACTATTTATTTCTGATACAATTTATTAATTGGTTATATCTGATACTGTTCTCGCTAATTTTCATTTGAAAAAATCTAGTTTTTGTCATCATCAAAAAGGGAGAGATTGTTAGAACAAAGTTTGAATCTACTACCCTAAGTTTAAGTTTTGATGATAACAAAATGTAAAGATATATTAATTGTATGATTCATGTAAGACAAATATGCTACCTAAAGAATTACATTCTGTTTTGCAGAAACTCTGATGGACATCAGCAAGAGAACATCATCATCAGCATCAGAAGATGAGATATCAACATCAGCATCAGAAGATGTTATATCAGATGCCAGAATCAGAAGATCAACATGTGCTTACGCTGAAGCTTGATGAACAGATCTGCGCGTAACAATCTGAACTCTGATCAAGACAACACTTCATCAGCACCTAAGCAGCGTCAGAATAAGCCAAAGCCAGAACACGCTTAAGTGGCAACGGTGTTGTGCATTCAAGACTATTTATTATCAACGGCATTATTCCAGACAAAGATCTGCTTAATATGGAAAGAATGTTATTGGCATTGAAAAGTAATTACTGACTCCAACGTACCATTTTCCAATGCTATATAAACAAGTCAGTGAAGATTGAATTGGCTAATGCTCTACAACTCTCTACACGCCTAAAAGCTATTCATCATCTTCCTCACTCTCAGTTTGCTAAAGCTCTCAAATTCTTTACTCAATTATTTTAGCACTCTAGTTCTCATAAGCTTAACGTGTGTAGTATCACAGTTGTGATAAACAGTTTTTGTAGAAAACATTCACACACCTAGATTTCAATTCTTTGTAAGAAAGTATTTCCTTGAGAAACCGGTTTGTGGTTTGACTCAAGAAGGCTTTAGCAGTTGTTAAAGCAGTTGTAATATTTAGTTGAATATAGTGGATTAAGACCTCGTTGGAGAGAGGCGAAATCACCTTGACGGGTGGACTGGAGTAGTTTGAGATCAAATGAACCAGGATAAAAATATTGTGTTGACTGAAATTGATTTCAAGTTTTTACAATTCAACCCCCCTTCTTGTGTTTTTCACTTCTTCAGACAACACCGCACAGCATAAGGTATTCTCCTTTATGGATGGTTTCTCCAGTTATAATCAGATTAAAATGGCTCCCGGAGACATGGAGAAGACAACCTTTGTTACTCAATGGGGTACCTTTTGCTACAAGGTCATGCCTTTTAGATTGAAGAATGTTGGGGCAACGTATCAGCGCGCCATGGTCGCCTTGTTCCATGACATGATCCATCATGAGATTGAGGTATACGTCGACGACATGATTGCAAGATCTCGGACTGAAGAAGAGCATCTTGACCACCTTCAGAAGTTATTTGACAGGTTGAAATTGTACAAGCTGAGGTTAAACCCGAACAAGTGCACCTTCAGGGTGAGATCTGGTAAGCTGCTGGGTTTCGTGGTAAGCGATAAAGCTATTCAAGTGGATCCTACAAAGGTGAAAGCTATATAGGAAATGCCAGTTCCCCAAACAGAAAAAGAAGTTAGAGGCTTTTTGGGACGTCTGAACTACATTTCCCGATTCATCTCGCACCTGACTGCTACTTGTGAACCAATCTTCAAGTTACTGAAGAAAGATCAAGTGGTACGTTCGAAAGGATTAAAGAGTATCTCCAAGAGCCACCCATTCTGATGCCTCCAGTTGAAGGGAGACCTTTGATCTTATACTTGACAGTACTCGACAACTCAATGGGGTGTGTATTGGGGCAGCATGACAAGTCTGGCTGAAAAGAGCATGCTATTTATTACCTTAACAAAAAGTTTATCGACTGCGAGACCCGATACTCGTTGCTTGAGAAAACTTGTTGCGCTTTGGCATGGGCTGCTCACCGGCTGAGACAGTATATGCTGACTCACACTACTTTATTGATATCAAAGATGGATCCAATCAAGTATATCTTTGAAAAGCCTGCCTTGTCCGGAAGAATAGCAAGATGTCAGATGATCTTAACTGAGTATGACATCCAGTATACGACCCAAAATGCAATCAAGGGAAGTGTGTTGGCAGATCATCTGGCACATCAGGCAGTGGATGATTACCAGTCTATGAACTTTGAATTTCCGGATGAGAGTATCATGATAGTGACTGATTGTGAGACACCTGGACCGGATGAAGGACCTGAGGAAGGATCCTGATGGTCTATGTACTTTGATGGAGCTTCGAACGCTTTGGGTAATGGCATTGGCACCGTGATCATATCTCCTAAAGGCTCTCATACTCCGTTCACCGCCCGACTATGTTTCAACTGCACCAACAATATGGCGGAGTATGAAGCGTGCATCATGGGTCTTCAAGCTGCTATTGACCTAAGGATTAACTTTCTAAGTCTTTTCGGAGATTCCGCTCTCGTGATCAGTCAGATCAAAGGCGAGTGGGATATGAAACACCCAAATCTTATTCCTTACAAGGAGTATGTGTTGACATTGCTTCCACACTTTGAGGAGATAACCTTTGAACACTTCCCTAGAGATGAGAATCAGTTGACAGACGCGTTAGCTACAATGTCTTCTATGTTCAAGGTCAATTGGGACAACGAAGCTCACTGGATTATCATTGAAAGATTGGACGAACCTGCATATTGCTGTGACATTGAGACTGAAGAGGTAGCAGATAAACCCTGGTTTCATGAGGTGAAAAGGTATCTTAAGGCTCTGGAATACCCTGAGGGTGCATCTGTTAATGATAAGAAGTTTCTGAGGAGGTTCGCGGCGAAGTTCTTCATCAGCAATGGCATCCTTTACAAGCGTAACCATGATTCGACCCTACTGCGATGTGTGGATAAGAAAGAAGCAGAAAGGATCATGAAAGAGTTACATGAAGGTACTTTCGGAACTCATTCCAGTGGACACACAATGGCAAAGAAAATCCTACGGGCAGGATATTTTTGGTCCACAATGGAAGCTGACTGTTATCAGCATTCTCGGACATGTCACAAGTGCCAGGTCTATGTTGATAAGCTGCACATACCTCTAGTTCCTCTGAACGTCTTGACAACTCATTGGCCTTTTACAATGTGGGGCATCGATATGATTGGCGAGATCAGACCTACAGCGTCCAACGGGCATCGTTTCATCCTGGTAGTTATCGATTACTTTACGAAGTGGGTTGAAGCAGCTTCCTTTGCTACTATAACCAAGAACGTCGTGGCACGGTTTATTCGGCATAATCTGATCTGTTGATACGGTGTACCAGAGAGGATCATTACAGACAATGGTACCAATCTCAACAACAAGATGATCACTGAGCTCTGCAAGCAGTTCAAGATACAACATCACAACTATTCTCCCTACCGTCCGAAGATGAATGAGGTTTAGAAGCGGCTAATAAGAACATTAAGAAGAGTGTGCAGAAGATGACAGTAACATACAAAGACTGGCACGAGATGTTACCATTTGCTCTTCATGGGTACCGTACCTCAGCACGGACGTCAACAGGGGTAACACCCTATTCCTTGGTCTATGGCATGGAGGCAGTCTTGCCCATTGAAGTTTAGATACCCTCTCTTCGGATTATGAAGGATGCAGGTTTGAGCGAAGATGACTGGATTCAGACCCGGCTTGATCAACTAAACTTAATCGACGAAAAGATACTCGCTGCTATTTATCATGGTCAGACGTACCAAAAACGGATGATCAAGGCATTTAACAAGAAAGTAAAACGACAAGAGTATCAAGTTGGGGACCTGGTTATCAAGCACATTATCTTACCTCAAGGTGATCCCAGGGGCAAATAGACCCCTACTTATGAAGGGCCATTTGTGGTTAAGAACATTTTCTCAAGCGGAGCTATGATTCTAACCACCATGGATGGTGATGACCTTCCTCACCCCGTCAATGCAGACATAGTGAAAAAATACTACGCATGATCAAAGACCCGCAAGGTCGACTGGCCTATGCAAAAATAAGGGCTTCCCGACGAACCAAAAGGGTTCGGGCAAAAATAAGGGATGAAAATGAAAAAAACTATACACCTGGAAAGTTCAAAACTTGAAAAGGCGGCTTGGGCAAAAAAGGGTATCCCGGTGGACTGAAAACCCGAAAGGGCAGTCCAGGCAAAAATTAGGGATTAAAGTGTAACATTATGTCTCGTTGGATCACCTTGCAACCAGACTTCGGTATCGACTATCAAGCTCGGGCGGAACCAATCAATCTAATCTACCTTCAACCAAGTAGCAAAGTGATGAGATGCTCGAGGACATAAAGGCAATAGCAGAGTTGGAACCCAGTGGGATCATTCACATAGATGTTTTGTTTTATTTTCACAAATTGTATAAACTATATTTGTTCGGCGGCATTCTCTTACTAGGACGTCAGCCTCTTGTACAAAAACGCCTATTTACAGGCCAAACTTCAAAATCAATACAATTCATTTTCAAAGAAATTTCAAACTGTTTTTCCTTTATCTGTTTTGTTTTGCAAAGAACGTCCAATGTTCATTTTTGATATATGCACTTGACATTAATTGCCGCTCATAAATATTTGCATGCGAAACAAAAATATGATTACTGGTAATATCAGAAACAGGGGCAAATAAGAATTGTCCAAACTGTACAGTTATTCTATCCACCAGGTACGAAGGTATATTCAGCTAAAGAATATGGCCAAAGTACATTCACTCCCTACAGAGTAAGACAGTAATGATAGCTCTCTCCAGCTGAGACTTGCAATTGTGAATAAATCGGTAATATTCTCCCCAAGCAGAGTTTATCTATCATCAACACTAAAAGGGCTTAATATCCCCGGAAGTCTTAATATTCCCCAACGGAGTATAAGAATATTCCCCGGCAGAATGCAAGATATCCCCAGTGGAGTTAAAATTTTCCCAGCGCAGTCTGAAAAAGCTTCCCCAATGGAGTTGAAGAATCATCCCCAGTAGACTCCGGAAATTCGTCCCCGGTGCAGTATAAAAATGAATATCACCAGCCGAGTTCAGAGGAAGATTTCCCCCAGCAAAGCTCAGAGGATTGTCCCCACAAGAGTCTAACAGGTTATCCCCAGTGAGGTCGCAACTGAAAGATCATCCCCAACGGAGTTCTTTCCTTTCACAAACAGGAATTCAATCCCCAACAGGATTCAATATCACCAGCAACGGTAATTCGTCCCCAACGGAACTTATTGGTTGAATCCTCAGCAGAGCATCGCTTCCCCGCAGAGTAATCTCCTCATCAGTATATCCCCCAACGGAGTTATCCTCTCCTGCAAATCTATTCTCACAATCATCTTTGTTTGTCATCCCCAGCGGAAATGAAGAATTCAACTCTTCTCTCCAGCAACTATCTGGGATTTATTTTCCCCAGCTAAAACATTACATCTCCATACATCATGACACATGCATATACGCATCATACAACATAATCTCATTTATTTTGAGAACATCATTGCTTGATCCATATCATGCATTGCATATGACTGACCTTTACCTTTCAGGAAGGATGCAGTTAAGTTCTTAGCTCAGTCGAAGACCTGACCGGTTCTTAAATCTCAACTGAATTATCCTCGGTTGAATTTCAGATAAGGTTCTCAATCTCGACAATTTTCCTCCGTCATAGTGTGGACGAGTTCTACAATCTCAACGGTATACTACGTTGAAGACCAGACAGTTCCTAGATCTTGATGAAGATGTTTCCTCTGTCATAGTGTGGACGAGTTCTACAATCTCAACGGTATACTACGTTGAAGACCAGACAGTTCCTATATCTTGATGAAGATGTTTCCTCCGTCATAGGGTGGACGAGTTCTACAATCTCAACGGTATACTACGTTGAAGACCAGACAGTTCCTAGATCTTGATGAAGATGTTTTCCTCCTTCATAGTGTGGACGAGTTCTACAATCTCAACGGTATACTACGTTGAACACCAGACAGTTCCTAGATCTTGATGAAGATGTTTTCCTCCGTCATAGTATGGACGAGTTCAATAATCTCAACGGTACACTACGTTGAAGACCAGACAGTTCCTACATCTTAATGAAGATGTTTCCCCCAGTTGAATCACGGACAAGCTCTTAAAACTCAGCAAAGATGTTCTCTCAGCTGAGGTACAGGCAAGTTCCTAAATCTCAATAAAAGTTAGACTTCCCCAGCGGAATCTTCTACAACAACAGGTATGCACGTTCTCTCTAAGGAATATCTTATGCGATCGACGCTCCTACAGATGGCATCTGTAATCCCATCCTCCTACCAACAATCTCCAAATGGCATATGTAATCCTATTCCCGACATCACAAGGCTGATACCACTTCATGCGAGTGCAAATTTCTGGGCACTCTAGTATTCAATCATCTTCCACCTTCGGATCATGAAAGGCACGAAAGCCAATCTACACCCTCAGGTTCAAGAAGATTGAACAGGGGAAGCTGTTGTACCCCAAAATTTTCCCTCTCATATTTCTCAAAACATTGCAAGGAAAATCTCTAAGTGGCTCAAGATTGCTCAAGAGTTGGACAGTCAAGCTATCTCCTAAGGCAGTCAACCCCAAATTAGGGTTTTGTATTGCATCAAGATCCTTGAGTCCAAATGACCTCAAGTCCTCCCCAATGTCCTAATATGTTCTCAAGGTCATCCATGTCAAATTTCAAGCCTTGCAGAGAAAGTTTGCTCAGTCAATTGCTCAAGGGGTCCAAAAATCGACTCTATTATGGCAAAAGTCAACTGTGACCCAAATACAATCAAACATCAAGATTTTTTGTCAACATTATCATTTTGAAATATATTTCATCATTTTATCAAGGGTTGATCATGATTCGTCAAGGATTTCTCAAAATTCATCAAGATTCAAAAGTTGCTAAATTAGGGTTTTGTAGGAAAAGTCAACTCAACTTTGACCAGGCATAACTTTCTCATACTTTATGATAAGTGACCCATCCAAAGCTCATTTTGAAGAGGATGAAATTCCCTACAATCCATCTTCATACCCCAAGATCAGAAAATGCACTCACAAAAAGTTATAAATTTGGACATTATAGGTCATTTTTGAAAGTCAACAAAAACACCTTTTTTGTCAAAACTTATAACTTGAGCATGGAATGTCAAAATGAGATGAGACCAAAAGGGTTGGTAATAGGACATATCAAGCTTTCTAAAAAGTCCAAGAAAACTTCCTAAAGTTCAAAATTGAAGAAGTTATGCATTGTTGAAGTTGGGCATTTTTGCAAAAATTGCCAAAAGTCAACTATCCCCAAAACTTCAAATTTTGTCAAATGGGCTCATTCTTTTCCACTTGATTTGAGCTTGCATCATTTTCCACGTGTCCTAGCTTCAACCATGTGTCCATTTATCATTTTTATTATTTGATTTGATTTTTTATTGAATTATTTCATTTTAAATCAAATTAAATCAAATTAAATCCCAAACTTTGATTACATGAGATTTTCTTGCTATTTTCAGGATTGGATTCTCATCAATATCATCATCAAATTCGTATCACACAAGATCATGTGCAAAAAGATGGTTTTTTGACAAATTTGGCAAGTTTTCAAAAGTGAATCAAATCAAATATGGGTGCATTGATTTAGAGAGATTGGATTCATGATTCTTGACCTAATGCATTCCATGATACATATAGAAGTCAAAGGACACAAGATAGAGGTTTGAGGCTGCAAGAACAATCAAGACAAAACTTGGAAAAGTGGTGAAAAAGTTGGAATTCGAAATCATAGCAAGAGGGGTTTTCAGAAGCCAAGAAGCATCCCAATCAACTCCTGGAGGTCCACTGAGTTGAAATCGATCAAAAGCAAGCTCCTATACACGCTCAAACACGCTGTAAGTATCACATTTCTTGGCCCTGTATTCGAAATCATAGCTCCCTATTCTTGCATCATTCAGGCAAATCATTAATATATTTGTCATTCTCATGAGATTTCAAAGCTTTTGGCAATACTTAACTTGATTTATATGGACTGTAACCTCATAACAGCATGGCTAGGGTTACGTTTTAGATTTTAGGGATTTGTGTTTCAGGTGAAATTGATTCTCGTGATAGGCATGGTTGCACTCAGGAGAGGGAGACGAACCTAACCATGTCTTTGAAGGTCGTTTTTAAGGCCTGGAGTTGATTTTTGGATTGACCTGCGCATTTTGCTGCGGATCCAAATCCGCAGGAAATATTACAGTGGCTGGAGGTAGGTGTGATACGGTGGGAGAACTGACTATGGTTTTGCATTTGTTTTCGCAAATGTTTCGGTTGAGCAAGAGTCGCCACCGACTTTTTATTTTATCCTAAGGAAAGGTTTAAAAAGCACAGCAAAAACCTTTGAGATATTTTCTTGGGTTCGGGGAGTAGATTATAGAAAGGGAAGGTATTAGCACCCTTTCTATCCATGGTTATCCATGGGCTCTTAGGTACTTGCTTAGATTAACTTGCCTTGGTTTTCAATTGTTTGAAATGGTGCTTTGTGCATGGTTTTGAAAATGTTTTGAAAAAGATGCCTTGTCTAGGCTACCCTTGTAACAATTCTTTACTCGAATGTTTTACAAAAGGTGTTTGTCTTTTTGAAAAGATGTTTCAAGGTTTTTGAAAGTTGTTTTGAAAGTGTGGTTTAAAAAATAGGCAAGTGTTTTTGTTTTGCAAGTTGACAAGTACTTAAGAGCTATCTACCCTAAAGTTCTCAAAGATTATTGCTATGTTTTAACCCTTTTACCAATTTTGTTCCACCGTTGCATTTGGTGGACAATCTTGTGTTAGGATGTGAAAGGGACGGGCGCGGGTCATCGTTTAGACCATAATTGCAATGGTGCCAAGTATCTTTGGGCAATTTTCCTTTAAGGGACTTGATCATTTTTTAGGCAACTTTCGAAAGCGTCATCGAGGGACTATGATCATTTGAATTGTTTTGTTTTGCCCAAAGAGACCTAACATGCAATATGGCCCATTATTGAAGGCAACAAGTGGAATACCCTATGGGTGCAAGTGTGTTTAGTGTTGTCCATTTTCATGCTTGATTATCTTGAAATTAGGTCAAACTATTTTTGTTATTTTTGATTCGCATACAAACCCTAATTCTAACATGGTATATTTAGAAAGCATTAAAGTGCGAAAAATAAAGTTTCTAAATTATTACAATACAATATATGGGGAGGGGGGTACAAATGTTCAAATGGGGGTATTTTGACAAGGAATTTAAACCTAGACTATTACATCAAATTGAATTATACAAATTAATTAATATACAATAATTAAATAAAAAGGGAATAAATATGCAAGATGCAAAAATGTTTTTTTATATGTATGAAAAAAAAGTGTTTTTTATATGTCAAATAAACAAAATAAAAAGTATTATTTTTTGGAGTTTTTATGTATTTAGGGCAAAACCCTAATTTTATAAATAAAATGTATTTATTATTTAATATATACAATGTTTATTAGTTATGTACAAAAATAAAATAAAATGAAGTATATTTATTAAAAGGGTATTTTTTAATGTTAAATATTAATAAAAAATAAAATGTATATATTTTGTATTTTTGACCTAAACATACTAATATATATGTAAATATTTATATTATATGATAAATGTATTAAATATATACAAAATAATAATGTTTAGTATTTATAAAAAAAGATATATTTTATATAAAATATTTTCAGAAGATAAAATAAAATAAAAATGGAAAATAAAATATGTTTGCATTATTTTTTAGTATTTTGAATAAAAGTATATCTATATATTTATTTATGTACAAATACTTATTTAAACAAATAAATGCCTAATAAATTCAAAAATGGTGTGAAAAATATTTTTTATATTTTTAATATTATGAGAGAAAATAAATAAATCAGAACAAAAAAGAAAAAGTCAAAAAGTCAAAAAATCATGAAAATAAGCATAATGGGCCAAAGAGGTGTAAAAGTAAAAATAGGGTGCAAATAAGAAAAGATAGAACAAGCCCAGCCCAAAGGATCTTCTTCAACCTCTGGCCAGAAACTTTGTCAAAAACGCGCGCTTGTACACTGATTCAAACATCTGGATTCCTGGACTTTTAGCACAAACTTACAACATAAGAAATGTTAAGCATCAAGCCACGATTCTGGACATGTAAAGAACTCATCCTAACTCTCAGAAATGAGAGAGAATTTCTCCATTCCCAAATCTTAACCTAACTTTTTATCAATGTTCAGACCTCAAATTCTCATAGCACAGGCAAAATAAATGGAAAGTAAAGACATGTATAGTTTCAGGGACATGAGCATGACATTTTTCATTCACAAACTTAGAGCTAATGATGCCTACATTGAGAGATAGAAGTTCATGAGTATAACTGTTCAGTTGGAATCGTGTCTGCCAATGGAGGAGCTTTCAGGGCAAGATGATGGTTTGTACAGCTTGCTTGAAGTGTGAGGATGCTATTCCAATACTTGGTATGCTTTGAAACCTTCTATATCAAGCTGCAGAAGTCAACCTGCAAGAGGAAGAAATGAAAATGGCCAAACTGATTAGAGGAGTTACATTCTACTTCTAATGCTTTGGATAGTTTGGATTGATGGTAAGGAAAGTGTTTGAACTGGTTTTGGCCAAGATGCACGATGGGAATGAACTATGTCACTCAAACTGCAGGGATGCCCTGTTTTTGTGCAGTTCAATGGTGATTCTGTGAATGGAGAGGTATTGGAGGTGATAGGCTTGTGTTCTAGCTCAGAATGGATGTTTAGAATATGTTTGACAAGTTTGCTTAAGCCTGTGTTAGCTGAGATGAGAGTTGTGTTATGTTATGCTAGCTTTCTTCAACTTTAAGCAACAAATGTCCACTTGAGTTTTTAGACTGATAGAGGCCCCCCTAATGTGCTGCAAACCTTGGCCTTGATCAGTGTAATTAGTCTAATAACTTGTGCCTCAGAGATTTTCTTTGTACCTTCTTGATTTACAAATTGACATAAAGCACTCCTTTTCAAAAATGGCAAAAATGTTTTATCCAAAAATGACTTAAACTTCCATGTAATGCTTAAACACATAAAACAAGGCCTTGGCACAATGAGTTAGCATTAAATTATTGAGTGCAAATGGGATATAGGACCTGTAATCAAGGAATGCAAGCTGATTTCAAAATGGCCTAGATGTATGAACATGTAACTTGGCCATAAACAACGTGAATTTTTCCCAACTTGCCAAATTCGATTCTCCCTAACCATGAGGTTGTTTGATGAGTTCTTGGACATTTTGGAAAGCTTGGAATGTGTAATACAATCCATCTTTGAAATGAAAATTGAAATTCCAAGTGGAAGTATGTGAAAAATGGTCTTGAAGTTAGGTAAAAACCTTGCCTAAAATAGGTCAAATTTTCTCTAAGTTAAGAATGGTTTGGTACCCTTGTTCCAAAAATTGTAACTTGAGCTACAAGCTTCTTTTGGGAAAACTTTGTGAATCAAATTTGTAGATTTTGCAATAGGCTACAACTTTCATGTTTTGACTTTTTCTTGAATCCAAATGAATCTTGGTGAGAAAGTGGGGCAAAGTTAGGGAAAAATTAGGGTTTTTCATAACTTAGAAAAATTCTAAGTTATGAAAAATCTTCATTTCAAACCCTAATTTGCAATTCTTGATTTCTTGATGAACAAGTTTCATGATTTGGCATGTTTTGATGAAAAATGAATCTTGACATTTGATTTTGACCAAAAAGTCAAAGTTTGACTTTTCAGTATACAGTCAAAATTGATCAATTGACTGGGAAATTCAACTGTCAATCTTGTGCATTTGGGATCTTTTGAACTTGTTGAGCATGTCAAGACAATTCCAAGGGGTCCTTGAGTCCATATGTGAGCTTGGCTTGCCATTGGCTAGGTCAAACAGTCAAAAATTGCCTTTGTGCAGTCAAACCCCTAAAAATGACCATTTTGCCCTTTTGGTGATCTGATCAAATTTCTTGTGGAATTGTGATCCAAACTTGATCAAATGGTCCATGTGAGTTCATAATGTTGATGTGGATCAATTTTCATGAGGTTTGACTATCAATTGACCACAGTTGACTTTTTCCCCAATACAGTTGATTTCTAGGTTAACTGTCCAATTGACTGGGCAAAATTTGGAATCAAGACTTGAAACTTGGTATGGATAAACTTGGGAGTCTAACATGAAGCATGAAAGTCATCTTAGGCATTTTAGGTCAAAACAACTTTGTGCAAACACAAACCCTAATTTGGGTCAACAGTGCAAGGAGAAGTCTTGAGAAGAGGAAACCCCAACTGGATTTTGAGCTCCAAGGGCCTTGTGATGAGAAAATGTTGAGAAAAAGGGAGGGAAAATTTTGGGGTACAACAGTTGCCCCTGTTCAATCTTCTTGAATCTGAAGAGTTAGATTGGCAAGTTTGCCTTTCGCGATTCGAGGGTAAAAGGAGATTGGACACTAGAGTGCCCTGAAATTTGCACTCGTCAAAGCAATGGATGCGGGAATGGGCTTAGAGATGCCATTTGGAGATGGGCTTAACGATGCCATCGGGAGGAGTGACAGAAACTTATCGGGGATGGGCTTAAAGATGCCATCTGGAATGAGTATCAGCAAGGTGCCCATGTTTAGGATCATCTCTGAACTGGGGTCTGAATAAGCAATAGATTGACATTCGTATCTGGAGGCATCCGTAAACTGTTTTCAAAAGTTGAGAAGAGTCTGAACAATCGATAGATTAACATCCGTTGTTGGGAAGAATCCATAAACTATTTTCAGAAGTCTTGAGAAGAAACTGAACAAGCGATAGGTTAACATCCGTTACTTGGAGAACCCGTGAACTGTGTTCAGAAATCTTGAAGTTGAATAAGCAAGAGAGCAGCATCCGTTGTTGGGAAGCGTCCGTACTGTTTTCAAAAGTTGCATCTGAACAAGCGATAGATTAACATCCGTTGTTGGGAAGAATCCATAAACTGTTTTCAGAAGTCTTGAGAAGAAACTGAACAAGCGATAGGTTAACATCCGTTAATTGGAGAACCCGTGAACTGTTTTCAGAAATCTTGAAGTTGAATAAGAAATAGAGCAGCATCCGTTGTTGGGAAGCGTCCGTAAACTGTTTTCAAAAGTTGCATCTGAACAAGCGATAGATTAACATCCGTTGTTGGGAAGAATCCATAAACTGTTTTCAGAAGTCTTGAGAAGAAACTGAACAAGCGATAGGTTAACATCCGTTACTTGGAGAACCCGCGAACTGTTTTCAGAAGTCTTGAAGTTGAATAAGCAATAGAGCAGCATCCGTTGTTGGGAAGCGTCCATAAACTATTTTCAAAAGTTGCATCTGAACAAGCGATAGATTAACATCCGTTGTTGGGAAGAATCCATAAACTGTTTTCAGAAGTCTTGAGAAGAAACTGAACAAGCGATAGGTTAACATCCGTTACTTGGAGAACCCGTGAACTGTTTTCAGAAGTCTTAAAGTTGAATAAGCAATAGAGCAGCATCCGTTGTTGGGAAGCGTCCGTAAACTGTTTTCAAAAGTTGCATCTGAACAAGCGATAGATTAACATCCGTTGTTGGGAAGAATCCATAAACTGTTTTCAGAAGTCTTGAAAAGAAACTGAACAAGCGATAGGTTAACATCCATTACTTGGAGAACCCGTGAACTGTTTTCAGAAATCTTGAAGTTGAGGAGGAACCGGTGTAGGGTTTCCTAATGATGAGCTCGTATAAAACTGCATCTGGATGAATCCGGAATAAGCATCAGAATGTTGCCATGTCTAGGTCACATCTGAACTATTTCTAGAAAGAGTCTCAGAAGATAATGATTTTTGTCTGTTGATTGATCTTATCTAAAAAGGTAAAGAGTTAGTTGTATGCAATGTCATGATGCATGATACGATGTATGTTATATGAATGTAAATGAATGCGCATGTAAGCTGGAGAGCTGTCTTGCGGAGGATAGATGAATCCGAGATGGCTGAAGATAAAAGCATCTTGACTGCTGCCGGGAAGAATAATTCATGGTTGTTGCTGGGGAATAAGGAGCTTGGGTTGTATACCAATCTTCTGGGGAATTTCTGTCTTGAGGAGATCTTCACTGGAGAATTTTCGAATACAATGAGGAACTGACAACTGAAAGTCTTCAGATTTGCTTGGGGAATACCAGACCTTCAATCGTCGAGGGGCCTTAGAACCACTTGCGGGGACTTGGAATTTCCTTGGTGAATTGTAGGGTAAGAGAATTTCTGATGATTTCTACTGGGGATTTTAGAACCTGGAAGACTCATGCTGGGGAAGTATGATTGAGAATCTTCAGTCTAGTGAGAAGCATCTCTGTGGGGAGAAGGTTCACTAGTCTAGCTTCGCTGGGGATCGATAGCCTGAAGTTTTAGCTCTGCTGGGGATACTGAAACTTAATTCTGAGGGGAATTGAGTTCTGGAGGATTCTCTGGCTGGGGAAATCGGTTTTGAGAGAGCTTTTATTGATGAGGACCCTGAAGTCTGACTCTGTTTAGGGAATTAAGTTTTGAAAGAGGAATGGGGATTTCAAATCTGCTCGGGACTTCTTTTGAAAGGGTGTCAAGATATCCAACCGCACCTTTAACCTATCAGTAATCCTCTTTCTTGATTCACAAGGAAATGATTATGTTCAAATGCATATGCCTATTTAACAAAACATTGGACGTTTCTCAAAATAAAACAATTAGTGCAAGAGAAAAGAAAAAGGAAACGACATAAATTTCTGGGAAAAGTATTTGTATTAACTTTCTATGAGTATATTTGTACAAAGGAGACAATCATCCTAGTAAGAGGATTTTGTCGTAAATATTGAAAGATTTATATAAAAGAAAGATGGCTATGTGAAATAATTCCATGGGATTCCATTCCGTTATAGCCTTCACAACTCTAAATATCTGTCCATTCAATGCTTCGTCTGCCGATGACTGGATTAATCAGAAGCCTGGAACTGGTTGATGAAGAGATTGTCTTTGAAGTGATCCGACGAGACATAGTCATACGCTTTAATTCCCTAACTTTTGCCTGAATCGCCCTTTCGGGTTTTCGATCCACCGGGAAACCCCTTTTTACCCAAGCCGCCCTTTCGGGTTTTCAACTTGCCGGGTGTACAGATTTTTTTTGTTTTTATCCCTAATTTTTGCCTGAACCGCCCTTTCGAGTTTTCGGTTCACCGGGATGCCCATTTTTGCCCAAGCCGCCCTTTCGGGTTTTCGACTTGTCGGGTTATTCTATGCGTAGTATCTTTTGACTATGTCTGCATTCGCAGGGTGCGGCAAATCGTCACCGTCCATGGTGGTCAGAATCATTGCACCACCAGAAAATATGCTCTTGATCACAAATGGTCATTCGTACATAGGAGTCCATTTGCCCCTGGGATCACTTTGCGGCAAGATAATCCGCTTGATTACGAGATCTCCGACTTGATACACTTGACGTCTGACTTTCTTATTGAAGGCCTTGATCATCCGTTTTTGATACGTCTGACCATGGCATATAGCAGTGAGTCGCTTCTCGTCGATCAAATTGAGTTGATCAAGTCGGGTCTGAATCCAATCATCTTCATTCAAACCTGTGTCCTTCATAATCCTTAGAGAAGGAATCTGAACCTCCATAGGCAGGACAGCTTCCATGCCATATACCAAAGAAAATGGGGTTGCCCCGGTTGAAGTACGTGCCGTCGTGCGGTATCCATGTAGAGCAAACGGTAACATCTCATGCCAGTCTTTATAAGTGACTGTCATTTTCTGAATGATCTTCTTAATGTTTTTGTTCGCAGCTTCAACAGCACCGTTCATCTTCGGCCGATAGGGAGATGAATTGTGATGATAAATCTTGAACTGTTCGCACAATGCGGTGATCATCGTGTTATTCAGATTTGTACCGTTGTCTGTGATGATCCTGTCTGGAACACCATACTGGCATATGAGATTTTGCTTGATGAAGCGGGCAACCACATTTTTAGTAACAGAGGCGAAGGAAGCTGCTTCGACCCATTTGGTGAAATAGTCAATGGCAACTAGGATGAAGCGATGTCCGTTGGAAGCCGTGGGCTTGATCTCTCCAATCATGTCAATGCCCCACATTATAAATGGCCAAGGAGCAGTCGGAACATTGAGAGGAACCGGAGGGATATGAACTTTGTCAGCGTAGACTTGACATTTGTGGCAAGTACGGGAATGTTGATGGCAGTCAGCTTCCATGGTAGACCAGTAATAGCCTGCCCTTAGGATCTTCTTAGCCATTGTATGCCCACTCAAGTGAGTGCCAAACGTGCCGCTGTGTATCTCAGTCATGATCAACTCTGCTTCAGCTTTGTCTACGCATCGGAGTAACACACAATCATGGCTTCGTTTGTAAAGGATGTCGTTGCTCAGGAAGAATTTGGCAGCAAATTTCCTTAAAAACTTCTTGTCATTTACAGAAGCTCCTTCGGGATAATCTCTAGTCTGGAGATACCTTTTGATTTCATGGAACCAGGGTTGTTCCACGACTTCTTTGGTATTAATCTCGTGACAATGTGCAGGTTCATCCATTCGCTCGATGGTGATTTGCGGAGCCTCATTATCCCAGTTGAGTTTAAACATGGAGGACATTGTAGCTAGAGCATCTGCTAGCTGATTCTCTTCTCGCGGGAAATGCTCGAAGGTAATTTGCTCGAAATGAGGCAACAATGTCAAGACATGTTCTCTGTATGGGATAAGATTAGGATTCTTGGTATCACACTCTCCTTTGATTTGACTGATAACCAAAGCCGAGTCCCCAAATACGATCAAAGATTTGATCCCGAAGTCTATAGCAGCCTTGAGACCAAAGATGCAAGCTTCATACTCAGCCATGTTGTTTGTGCAGTTGAAGCAAAGTCGGGCCGTGAAAGGTGTGTGACAACCTTCCGGGGAAATGAGTACCGCACCGATACCGTTTCCAAGTGCATTTGAAGCACCATCAAAGTACAGGATCCATCGGGATCCCTTTTCGGGTCCGTCATATGGTCCGTTACCTTCAATGTTGTCCAAATTCATGATGTCCTCGTCTGGGAAGTCAAATCTCATGGGTCGATAATCTTCGATAGCTTGATGAGCCAGATGGTCAGCTAGTACACTCCCTTTTATAGCATTTTGGGTGGTGTACTGGATGTCATACTCAGTTAGGATCATTTGCCATCTAGCTATCCTTCCAGATAAGGCGAGCTTTTCGAAGATATACTTGATAGGATCCATTTTGGAAATCAACAGGGTAGTATGAGTCAACATATACTGCCTTAGTCGGCGAGCAGCCCATACCAAAGCGCAGCAAGTTTTCTCGAGCAGTGAGTAGCGAGTCTCACAGTCGGTAAACTTTTTTCTAAGGTAATAAATAGCATGCTCTTTTCGACCAGACTCGTCATGCTGGCCCAAAACACACCCCATTGAGTTATCCAAGACGGTCAGATACATGATCAATGGTCTTCCTTCGACAGGTGGCATCAGAATAGGAGGTTCTAGCAAATACTCCTTGATCTTATCAAAAGCAGCTTGGCAATCGTCGTTCCATTCGACTACCTGATCTTTCTTCAAGAGTTTGAAAATTGGCTCACAGGTAGAAGTCAGATGAGAGATGAATCTGGCAATATAGTTCAAGCGCCCCAAGAATCCTCTAACCTCCTTCTCAGTACGGGGAGCAGGCATCTCTTGTATTGCTTTCACTTTTGCTGGATCGACTTCAATGCCTTTGTTGCTTACAATGAATCCTAGAAGTTTACCAGACCTAACTCCAAAAGTGAACTTACTTGGATTCAGCCTGAGTTTGTATTCTTTCAACCTGGCAAACAGCTTTTCTAGATGTTCAAGGTGCTCCTCCTCTGTTTGCGACCGAGCTATCATATCGTCTACGTAAACTTCAATCTCATGATGTATCATATCATGAAATAAAGCTACCATGGCGCGTTGATAAGTTGCCCCTGCGTTCTTCAACCCGAACGGCATCACCTTGTAACAGAAAGTGCCCCATTGTGTGACAAAAGTTGTTTTCTCCATATCCTCGGGGGCCATTTTGATTTGATTGTAGCCCGAGAATCCATCCATGAAGGAAAACACTTTGTGCTGAGCTGTATTGTCGATTAAAATGTCAATGTGTGGAAGTGGAAAATCATCTTTGGGGCTGGCCCTATTCAAATCCCGGTAGTCCACACACATCCTGACTTTGCCATCTTTTTTAGGTACTGGCACGATGTTAGCAACCCATTGAGGATAGGATGTAACAGCCAGAAAACCAGCGTCGAATTGCTTCATCACTTCTGCTTTGATCTTTTCAGACATGTCAGGCCTCATTCGGCGGACTTTTTTCTTGATCGGTGGACAATCCTCTCTTGTGGGGAGACAGTGAACCACGATGTCTGTGTCTAAACCCGACATGTCTTCATAAGACCAGGCGAAGATTTCAACATACTCATTTAACAACTGTATCAGGCGCTCCTTGACACTTGGTTCTTGATTGGCACCCACTTGCACCTCCTTCCGGTCTTCCTCGGTTCCTAAGTTGACAGTCTCCAACAACTCTTCATGAGGTAAGATGGCCCTTTCCTCTTGCTGTAGAAGTCTGGCTAGTTCCCCTGGTACTTCATAACCTTCGTCATCTTCATACTCGGCTTGATTGACCAGATCTTCAGAGTTACTGAAGGATGTAGCAGAATAGTCACCCATGGAATCCAGAGTGGATGGGTACCTGCATTTGTGGGTGTGGGTGTGTGTAAGGGATAGCCATCCTTAAACAAAAATGCAAAAGGAAAGAAAATGAACACAGCAGTTTATCAAATGAAAAACGTCCAATGAAACATTAAACATGGCATATGGATATGAAAATAATCAAAACCCTTACAAATGGACCTACATGCCCCGGGCAAGGCATGAGGTAAAAAGATAGTGTACGGATTGTTCGAAAATAAATATTACAGACCAATAGGAAATGTTTGACAGATAAATTACTGATGAATAAAAGTGATGGGGACAAAGTCTTTTGCCTCCCAGTTGCATAATCCTCCTTTGATAGTTGGGTAAATCCACTCTTCGATGTTGCTCTCTTTGTCTTCATCCTCCAAAGCGTTGATTCCGTAGGGAGAAATTTTGATTGGCGCTCTTTCAATCTTCGAACGGCGCATAGCTTTCTGGCCCGCGGCAGTGAACCCTAATCCAAATTTGTCTGTTTTATGTGGAATATCAGGCAACTGCCCCCATGCTGAATTCTTCCCCTCCTTTATTGTGGCCTTTGCATCTTCCAGAGATGCCATCCTGGCCATCTGCTTTGGTACTTCAGCTACCAACTTTGCTACTGTTATCTCAGGAGGGACCTCTTCGAAATGCTGGAAAGGCGTCTCAATGAACTCACCCTCTACCTCCACATACCGGAAGGAGTTCAGGTGGCTGATCATATACTCCTCTTCGCCATGGACGGTTATGATCTTCCCCTTGACAGGGTACTTCAACATTTGATGCAAGGAAGAGGTGACTGCCCCGGCATTATGTATCCAAGGCCTACCCAACAAGCAAGAGTATGACGGACGAATGTCCATCACATAGAAAGTAGATTTAAACACCTCAGTGCCTACCTTGATGGGAATATCAACCTCCCCATGGACCATCCTCTTCGAACCATCGAAAGCTCTGACAACAATATCACTCGGTTTCAACTCTAACCCTTCACAATCTAGCCGGTCCAAAGCTTTCTTAGGCAGTACATTCAGCGAAGAACCAGTGTCGACCAAGACATGTGCGAGAGTAGTTCCTCGGTACTCGACTGAAATGTGCAAAGCATCATTGTGGTTTCTACCTTTAGGAGTTAGGTCGGCATCAGAGAAACCTAATCCATTGTCTGCAGTAAGGCTGGCCACGCAATTTTGGAATTGGTCTGCAGAGGTTTCCTGGGGCACATGGGCTGCCTTCAGGAATTTTATCAAAGCTTTGGCATGCGCTTCTGAGCAAAGTAGCAGTGCCAACATGGAGATCTTTGAGGGGGTTTGCCCCAGTTGTTCTACCACATCATAATCACTCCTTTTGATTATTTTCAAGATCTCTTCCATTTATTTCTTGGAGGTTTCCGGGATGACCAAGGGTTGAGCCCTCGTCCTGACGAGCTCATCTTAGGTTCCCTTACCTTTATCAGCAGCGGTAGGAGGGACAATACTAGGAACAACAACTTCTTCAATCAATGGGGTTCTGGCGGAGAGTTTTATTGGTGCAGGAATAACCTTGTCAGCAGATGAGGGTCCAAAGATTGCTCTTGGAGGGGCAATCTCTGGAGAAAATATTCTCCCGCTCCGGGTGATTTTGCTTGTGCCCGCAATGTTTCCAATGTTGGCTTCTTCTTCATCCGAACTTTCTTCAGTTATTTCGATTTGTTTAATACCATGGTAGTAGACGTCACCGCTGTAGTTCCATGGTATTGACTTCTCAGAAATATAGGGGACAGGCCCTTGCATTGTTATCTTCAAAGGAACAGACTTCGTAACTGGTGTAATCTTAACAGGCTTTTTGACGGCCTTGGAAAGATTGGCGTGGATGGTTATAATTGAGACATCTTCAGTGTGGATTGGAATAGCATAAACTTTTTCAAACAAAATTTGTCGACTGTCCATTAGGCCTTGGATGCCTTTCTTCAGTAATGGACAATCAAATGGCAGAGAGTAACAGCAGTAACAATCTTCTTTACATCCCGGGAAAATCCAGGCCTTTAACAGATTCAACTTGATGGTTAGCAACGGAGTTATCAGATCATTGACATCAGCAACATACAAATCTTCTTCAATGACATTGACATTTCGGCCG
This sequence comes from Vicia faba, assembly GCA_948472305.1. NCBI lineage: Eukaryota > Viridiplantae > Streptophyta > Magnoliopsida > Fabales > Fabaceae > Vicia > Vicia faba. Next base: position 1,422,248,191 of record OX451735.1, read on the forward strand.
TGCTTCGGCATTGGAGCAGATATCACGTTCGGCTTCTCTGGAGCGTCGAACTCCACCTCCTTCGCCTCTATCAAGTCTTGGATTTTATGCTTGAGTGCTCAACAATCATTGGTGTCGTGCCCGACACTGTCAGAATGGTAGGCACATTTAGCATTAGGATGATAAGGCGGAGAGGACGTATTCACATTTTTTGGTGCCTCTTTGATAGTGGCGAGATTCAACTTTAACAGATGGGGAAGCACTTGCGCTGGCGTCATATTAATGCGGGTGAACTGCCGTTGTGGCCGTTCCACCCGTTGTTGATTTGATCTAGACTGGTTATAGCGAGGCTGCTCACTTGAAGGGTTTTGGATCATTACGGCCCCCACGGTTGGCCGGCGTTCAGTCTTCCCTGCTCTTCTCTGGGAGTATACAACAGTCGTTTCCTTCTTGAAAGGCTTCTTCTCAACACTTGCAGCGGCACCCTTTTGAATCTTCCCTGACTTGATGCCAGCTTCTATTCTCTCGCCTGTTAAGATTAAATCGGTAAACCCCGCGGAAGAGTTACCAATTAGATGGTTGAAAATGGACCAGACAGGGTCCCTAGAAACATGTCAACAAGTTCACGGTCGGTTAAAGGAGGCTGCACCCTGCCAGCCAAATCCCTCCATTTTTGTGCATATTCTTTGAATCCTTCGCCTGTTCCCAGTGACATACCCTGAAGTTGGGTACGTGTGGGAGCAAGGTCAGAATTATACTGATATTGTTTGTAAAAGGCGGTGGCCAAGTCTTCCCAGTTTCGGACGCTGGTTCCCTCTAGCTGATAGAACCACTCCAGTTGAGCCCCAGAAAGGCTGTCTTGAAAGAAATGGATCCAAAGGTTCTTATCTTCCGTATAAGGTTGGATCTTCCTTACGTAGGACCTGAGATGCATTTTTGGACAGGACAGCCCGTCATACCTCACAAAAACTGGTACTTTGAACTTTGGGGGAATCACAATCCCGGCAACTAAACCCAAGTCTTCGAAATCCAAACCCGGCACCCTCTGTAGCTCCATGGCTGCCAACCTGTCTTCTAAACCTTTGTATTTATCATCAGCCAGAGGGTATTGTTGATCAGAATAGTCTTCATCCTCTTCAGCCTCCTCTTCTTCCATATCGGACTCGGAAGGTACCGCAGCCGCACCCCCTTTACTGGTTCCCTCCTCAGAAGTAGGAGGAAATTCAAGCACTCTTCTAGCCTCTCCTTCAAATCTTCTCCCTAAAGTAGCCACCCCGAGTCTCTTTTTCTTCTTTTTCATTGGGTCTTTATTCCCCAGCAAGGTCTTTAGATCCTCCTAACCCTTAGCCAAGGTTATCAGGAGTTGCTGAAACTGTGCATTTTGAGCCTGTAGGTCCTTGACTGTTTGCTCGAGATCCATCCTACTGAAATAAACAGCAGACAGATAAGGAAACCTGGCGTGAGACCTGCTTATGCACATGATGAATGGTATGCTTATGTATGCAATGCATTCAAGGATTTAGAATATTCAAACTTGTTGCAGACAAAAAAGAACGCACGTCATATTAATAAGAAGAAATTTGTTAGTACATAAATGCCCCATGGGCCAAATATTACAAAAACAACTTCTCAAGGTAAAAAGACATTGTGCATCCTCTTTGGTGCGATGTAGGTGTTGAGGGTCTCTTCCTCATGGAGTCGGCGGGTAAGCTTTAGAACCTTCTTCTCACTGGCGTAGAAGCTAGCTTCAAAAGTGTTCCGTTCCTCCTTGAGCTGAATCCAACTCTTCTGCATTTCCTCCCACGATGTAGGCATGTCAAGATATAGGATGGTGTAGGGAACCTCTCCTTCGTTAACAGGCTCTTTAATCACAGGAAGCACATGAGGATAAGGCATCATTAGACTCTGGGCTCGGGCTCGTACCCACTTGAGATAAGGCTCAAGAGGGATGGAGTTCTTGTGCCCCAGTGTCTTGCTATCAACCTTGTTGGGCATCCTCCAAGCTCTGATGAACCTTTGGCGAAGTCCTTGTGCATCATTGTCGAAGTCAAAAACTAGGTCAGGAATCAACATGTCGTGAGGGCCATCCCTCCGTGCATATCCAAATTGCCTCAAAGCTAGGCAAGGGTTGTAGGTGATACCTCCTCTGATTCCAAGTAAAGGAACATTAGGGAACTCTCCACAACGATCGATGATGATGACATTTTCTCTGGACCGAGAACACCAATGTACATCAGAGTGAGTAAGAGTCATCAACCGTTGGGACCACCTTGAGCCTTGGTCATTCTTCAAGACAGATTGTGGAAGGTGCGAAATAAACCACCTTGCAAGGAGAGGAGTACAGCACATGAGAACACCCCTCTTTCTCATTGTTCGTGTGTAAAATGAGTGAAGAATGTCCCCAAGCAATGTTGGTATTGGGTTTCTGGACAAGAAGATTTTGACGGCATTGACATCTACCAGCTGGTCAGGATTTGGGAACAAGACCAACCCATAGATAAGGAGTGCCACAATTTCTTCAAAGGCTTGTAGGTCCAATGAATTCCAACATTCTTGTGCCTTCTCAAACAAGAATTTTGCTAAGAATCCTTTGACGCCGCTTCTGGTTTCCCAATGCCCCTTGATGTCAGAAGGCTGTAGATGTAATGCTCGAGCAACATCTTCAGGCTTCGGTTCCTTTTTCGTACCGTTGTAGGGTAGTTGATTAAGGATAAGAATTCTCAGGAGTTGAGAAAACTCCTCCAAAGTGGGCACCAACTGGTAGTCGGGGAAAGTGAAACAGTGATGGAGAGGGTCAAAGAACTGGAATAGCACTTTCATCATGTCTTCTTCAATGTTGGTGTTGACTAAGCTGAGCAGTCTACCATGTCTTTCACTGAAGGATGAGCTTTCCGGAATTCTTGAGGTGAGCTCCTTGAGTTGAGGAGGGATTCTCACAAGGTTGACTTGGATGGTTTTTCTTCGAAGAATTTCCATGACCTACAAAACAAGAACAAAGATGAAGATCTAAACCCTTGAAATGGTTAGTGAATGCATATGATGCTTTATGATGTTTATGATGTATGCACAAAACATATGTACAAGCAATTCACACCAAACCCTAGTTTCAGGCTTGCATGAGGTTTCATAGGTAAGTACCCTCTTGAGTGTAGTTGGCTTAAAAACCTGTCCTATAAATAGTAACCGGGTTCTAAGGAGCTCAATATCATTGGATTGTTTTCATCGTTCATGGTTTTGGTTTAGCCACTTAACTAGCGACCAAAATATTCCAAGAAACCAACCCTCAATGAGTGTAGTATCGAGTATCTACCAACTTCGGACTGCACCAAAGCCGGTCATCTCACTACCCCTAATAAAAGGCCAAGATGGTCAAGTAAGGTTCTAGGTCATTAGTGCTTAGTGACATCACTCAGCGGCCCCGTACTCTCCTTGATTGAACTCAAGGGTTACCGGTACTCACAAATATGTCGCACTAATATAGCTATTTCTTCGACCGTGTCGGTATACCCCGCACAGTTTCCACAACGTATTTCTATCTATGAATGTTTCCCAAAATTTGGGTGTAGGATTGCAAACCCAAACAAAAGAGCCAAGATATAAAGCAATCAAAACAAACAATTAGTCATGCAAGAGGGTGATCTAAGCCCTAAGGTTACTCCACTTTTAAATAAGTCCCCAGCAGAGTCGCCAGTTCTGTGATACGGTGGGAGAACTGACTATGGTTTTGCGTTTGTTTTCGCAAATGTTTCGGTTGAGCAAGAGTCGCCACCGACTTTTTATTTTATCCTAAGGAAAGGTTTAAAAAGCACAGCAAAAACCTTTGAGATATTTTCTTGGGTTCGGGGAGTAGATTATAGAAAGGGAAGGTATTAGCACCCTTTCTATCCATGGTTATCCATGGGCTCTTAGGTACTTGCTTAGATCAACTTGCCTTGGTTTTCAATTGTTTGAAATGGTGCTTTGTGCGTGGTTTTGAAAATGTTTTGAAAAAGATGCCTTGTCTAGGCTACCCTTGTAACAATTCTTTACTCGAATGTTTTACAAAAGGTGTTTGTCTTTTTGAAAATATGTTTCAAGGTTTTTGAAAGTTGTTTTGAAAGTGTGGTTTAAAAAATAGGCAAGTGTTTTTGTTTTGCAAGTTGACAAGTACTTAAGAGCTATATACCCTAAAGTTCTCAAAGATTATTGCTATGTTTTAACCCTTTTACCAATTTTGTTCCACCATTGCATTTGGTGGACAATCTTGTGTTAGGATGTGAAAGGGACGGGCGCGGGTCATCGTTTAGACCATAATTGCAATGGTGCCAAGTATCTTTGGGCAATTTTCCTTTAAGGGACTTGATCATTTTTTAGGCAACTTTCGAAAGCGTCATCGAGGGACTATGATCATTTGAATTGTTTTGTTTTGCCCAAAGAGACCTAACATGCAATATGGCCCATTATTGAAGGCAACAAGTGGAATACCCTAGGGGTGCAAGTGTGTTTAGTGTTGTCCATTTTCATGCTTGATTATCTTGAAATTAGGTCAAACTATTTTTGTTATTTTTGATTCGCATACAAACCCTAATTCTAACATGGTATATTTAGAAAGCATTAAAGTGCGAAAAATAAAGTTCCTAAATTATTACAACACAATATATGGGGAGGGGGTACAAATGTTCAAATGGGGGTATTTTGACAAGGAATTTAAACCTAGACTATTACATCAAATTGAATTATACAAATTAATTAATATACAGTAATTAAATAAAAAGGGAATAAATATGCAAGATGCAAAAATGTTTTTTTATATGTATGAAAAAAAAAGTGTTTTTTATATGTCAAATAAACAAAATAAAAAGTATTATTTTTTGGAGTTTTTATGTATTTAGGGCAAAACCCTAATTTTATAAATAAAATGTATTTATTATTTAATATATACAATGTTTATTAGTTATGTACAAAAATAAAATAAAATGAAGTATATTTATTAAAAGGGTATTTTTTAATGTTAAATATTAATAAAAAATAAAATGTATATATTTTGTATTTTTGACCTAAACATACTAATATATATGTAAATATTTATATTATATGATAAATGTATTAAATATATACAAAATAATAATGTTTAGTATTTATAAAAAAAGATATATTTTATATAAAATATTTTCAGAAGATAAAATAAAATAAAAATGGAAAATAAAATGGGTTTGCATTATTTTTTAGTATTTTGAATAAAAGTATATCTATATATTTATTTATGTACAAATACTTATTTAAACAAATAAATGCCTAATAAATTCAAAAATGGTGTGAAAAATATTTTTTATATTTTTAATATTATGAGAGAAAATAAATAAATCAGAACAAAAAAGAAAAAGTCAAAAAATCATGAAAATAAGCATAATGGGCCAAAGAGGTGTAAAAGTAAAAATAGGGTGCAAATAAGAAAAGATAGAACAAGCCCAGCCCAAAGGATCTTCTTCAACCTCTGGCCAGAAACTTTGTCAAAAACGCGCGCTTGTACACTGATTCAAACATCTGGATTCCTGGACTTTTAGCACAAACTTACAACATAAGAAATGTTAAGCATCAAGCCACGATTCTGGACATGTAAAGAACTCATCCTAACTCTCAGAAATGAGAGAGAATTTCTCCATTCCCAAATCTTAACCTAACTTTTTATCAATGTTCAGACCTCAAATTCTCATAGCACAGACAAAATAAATGGAAAGTAAAGACATGTATAGTTTCAGGGACATGAGCATGACATTTTTCATTCACAAACTTAGAGCTAATGATGCCTACATTGAGAGATAGAAGTTCATGAATATACCTGTTCAGTTGGAATCGTGTCTGGCAATGGAGGAGCTTTCAGGGCAAGATGATGGTTTGTACAGCTTGCTTGAAGTGTGAGGATGCTATTCCAATACTTGGTATGCTTTGAAACCTTCTATATCAAGCTGCAGAAGTCAACCTGCAAGAGGAAGAAATGAAAATGGCCAAACTGATTAGAGGAGTTACATTCTACTTCTAATGCTTTTGATAGTTTGGATTGATGGTAAGGAAAGTGTTTGAACTGGTTTTGGCCAAGATGCACGATGGGAATGAACTATGCCACTCAAACTGCAGGGATGCCCTGTTTTTGTGCAGTTCAATGGTGATTCTGTGAATGGAGAGGTATTGGAGGTGATAGGCTTGTGTTCTAGCTCAGAATGTATGTTTAGAATATGTTTGACAAGTTTGCTTAAGCCTGTGTTAGCTGAGATGAGAGTTGTGTTATGTTATGCTAGCTTTCTTCAACTTTAAGCAACAAATGTCCACTTGAGTTTTTAGACTGATAGAGGCCCCCCTAATGTGCTGCAAACCTTGGCCTTGATCAGTGTAATTAGTCTAATAACTTGTGCCTCAGAGATTTTCTTTGTACCTTCTTGATTTACAAATTGACATAAAGCACTCCTTTTCAAAAATGGCAAAAATGCTTTATCCAAAAATGACTTAAACTTCCATGTAATGCTTAAACACATAAAACAAGGCCTTGGCACAATGAGTTAGCATTAAATTATTGAGTGAAAATGGGATATAGGACCTGTAATCAAGGAATGCAAGCTGATTTCAAAATGGCCTAGATGTATGAACATGTAACTTGGCCATAAACAAAGTGAATTTTTCCCAACTTGCCAAATTCGATTCTCCCTAACCATGAGGTTGTTTGATGAGTTCTTGGACATTTTGGAAATATTGGAATGTGTACTACAATACATCTTTGAAATGCAAATTGAAATTCCAAGTGGAAGTATGTGAAAAATGGTCTTGAAGTTAGGTAAAAACCTTGCCTAAAATAGGTCAAATTTTCTCTAAGTTAAGAATGGTTTGGTACCCTTGTTTCAAAAATTGTAACTTGAGCTACAAGCTTCTTTTGGGAAAACTTTGTGAATCAAATTTGTAGATTTTGCAATAGGCTACAACTTTCATGTTTTGACTTTTGCTTGAATCCAAATGAATCTTGGTGAGAAAGTGGGGCAAAGTTAGGGAAAAATTAGGGTTTTTCATAACTTAGAAAAATTCTAAGTTATGAAAAATCTTCATTTCAAACCCTAATTTGCAATTCTTGATTTCTTGATGAACAAGTTTCATGATTTGGCATGTTTTGATGAAAAATGAATCTTGACATTTGATTTTGACCAAAAAGTCAAAGTTTGACTTTTCAGTATACAGTCAAAATTGATCAATTGACTGGGAAATTCAACTGTCAATCTTGTGCATTTGGGATCTTTTGAACTTGTTGAGCATGTCAAGACAATTCCAAGGGGTACTTGAGTCCATATGTGAGCTTGGCTTTCCATTGGCTAGGTCAAACAGTCAAAAATTGCCTTTGTGCAGTCAAACCCCTAAAAATGACCATTTTGCCCTTTTGGTGATCTGATCAAATTTCTTGTGGAATTGTGATCCAAACTTGATCAAATGGTCCATGTGAGTTCATAATGTTGATGTGGGTCAATTTTCATGAGGTTTGACTGTTAATTGACCACAGTTGACTTTTTCCCCAATACAGTTGATTTATAGGTTAACTGTCCAATTGACTGGGCAAAATTTGGAATCAAGACTTGAAACTTGGTATGGATAAACTTGGGAGTCCAACATGAAGCATGAAAGTCATCTTAGGCATTTTAGGTCAAAACAACTTTGTGCAAACACAAACCCTAATTTGGGTCAACAGTGCAAGGAGAAGTCTTGAGCAGAGGAAACCCCAACTGGATTTTGAGCTCCAAGGGCCTTGTGATGAGAAAATGTTGAGAAAAAGGGAGGGCAAATTTTGGGGTACAACAATAGGGGACGATGGCGTGTCACCTCCCCAGTGGCCAATTCAAACCATGGCGCGCTTAATTTTGTTGTGCTGGCATATTACTTTGTTTTCTCTTATTATTATTATTTTGTATATAATTAACAAATAGAACACAATAGCCAAGTGGTAAGCGTGTTTGCCAATGACCAACAGGACCTGGGTTCGAATCCCAGGTCCCCCATGTGCTTTGTTATTTTTCTTCTTCATATAATCAGGTACAGATCCAAGCGTGAAGCCTATTATACATCCTCAAGCATCTGATGGCGAGATGGCCATAGGTCAAATCTGGTGGCCTGAAGCTGATGGTCTACCATAGACCCAGTCAACATGCGCGCATGGAATCTCAGAAGTCAAACGAGGCCAGATTCAAATGGGCCATATAATTGCTATTCTGACCCCCAAAACAGGCTCATATCCTTTCTCTCTTTCTATTTTTTATTTGTTTATTTGTTTACTTGATTTAATTATTTTTATTATTTTCTAACCAATCAAATTTTTTTCTTTTACAAAATTAAAACCAAAAAAAAAAAAATTTCTTTATCAAATTAAATTTTAGTATTTTATTTTTTATTAACAAATCTATTAATTAATTTAGGCCATTAATTAGAAATAACTTTAATACATTTTTGTAAATAATTAAAAATAATTAGACTTAATTAGGTTTTTACTAACATTGATTAATTTTATTTTCTTTCTTTAAATACCAAAAATCCAAAAATAATTTATTTTCATTAATTAATTTATTTATTTATTAATTTAATAATTAACTTAGATAATTTCTTTCTTAATTCCAAAACAAACAAAAAAAATATTTTCTTTAAATAACAAAGGGTCAAAACCCTACTCGCACTCGATTTAATTTTCCGCACGCGATCTATTTATTCAATATTGTACTTGTTCCCGGAATGTAATAGATAATTAGGACCATTTAATTATTCTTATCGCTTTATTTATTTTTCCGCATTTAAATTTCAAAGGGTTGCTTTTGGCGATGTAAATACCCGATGCCTTGTAATTTAATTTCCGCAATTTATTTTCCGCAACTTATAACTGTTAGATGTTTGATAATAGGTATGCATGACAAGATTGAATGTTTCAACCTAAAATCAACATAGATCACCATTAACATGTACAAAGACAAAAATAAACTGAAAATGAGACATCCGCACATGCACACTCTTAGGGTACACCCTACTTGGTTGCCTTTGTACGCGGTCATCGAGTATAGGTTGTTTTAGAGGTCGCCCTCTTGTCCAAAGATCACAGTTGCCTCGAAACGGTTGCCTCGGATACAGTTGCCTCAAACAAATGATCTAAGACATTAGGGTTACCGCTAAGGCGTCCTAACATTGCTTTGGTGACCGTAAGTCCCTAATTCGAATTGACCCTTAAACTCCAACGACGGTGCTACCTACTCATCAATAGTGGGATAGCATTGTCTAAAGGAAGATAGCATAGAACGATTCTTTTTTCAAGGGTTAGATGGTTCTTAGATACTTTCTCTTTCAAAAACAAAAAACTCTCCAAACTTACACTTTTCAAACAAAGTTTTCAAAAACACTTCATACGCTCTTGAGGACAGAAGTAAGGGTTAAATCGAAGTTTCAAATTAAAAACTTTTTTCAAACCCACAAGCATAAAGAAAGTAACATTTTGAAAACAATATGAGCAAGTACCTAAGAGCCCGTGGATAACCACTGATAGAAAGGGTGGTAACACCTTCCCTTTCTATAATCTACCCCCCGAACCCGAAAAATATCTCAAAAAAGGAATTTTTCTGTGCTTTTTTCCTTTCCTTGTTGGATAAAATAAAAGTCGGTGGCGACTCTTGCTTACCGCGACATTTTGCAAAAACAAACGCAAAACGCAAACCAGCATTCCAAAAAACAGTCAGTTCTTCCCATCGTATCACACTAGTGTATTCCCAGACTGTGATGAAAGCTGTCATTTTTGTTTGTCCTCACCAACCAACTGTCCTTTGTTGAAAACAGGCGTTCAGTGCCTAATAGATAACAAGGAAATTTTGTTCGAAAAGACTTCTGTTCCAACTATTTCTTATAATGATGTTTCCATCGTTACCATTTCCGACAATTCTTTCAGGGTCCCCACTAAAAGGCCCGTTAGAATTACATCAGTTCCAAAAGTAGCTCCTTTAATAATTACAATGCCTGGACCAATCCTGTATTCGTCAGACAAAACCGTACCATGGAATTATGGAGGGGATGTCTACTACCACGGTATCAAGCAAGATTGGCCAGCTACCGAAAATTCAAGTTCTGAGAAGGTTGACTCTAATATCAGTAATATTGCAGGGACTAGCAAGATAACCCGAAGTGGAAGGATATTCTCTCCAGAAATTGCTCCCCCAAAATTAGTTTCTGGACCCGTAATCATCCATGTTGTTGTTTCTCCCCCAAAGGATGTTCCCAGTCCTACAATAATCTCTGCTAATACTCCTACTGACAAAGTTGTTACAATCCCTGCTATCACCCCTACTGATATTCCTGCTACCGAGTCAACAGAGACTCGAGGTAAAAGTATTCTGATTGAGCTTGTTCGGACGAAGGCACAATTATTGGCTATCCCTGAGACCTCCCGGAAAGAGATGGAGGAAATTCTAAAGATCATAAAAATAAGCGACTATAATGTAGTCGAGCAATTGGGGCAAACTCCATCTAAAATTTCCATGCTGGGTTTACTACTATGTTTCGAGGCGCATGCAAAGGCCTTGGTAAAATTCTCAAAAACTGCCCATGTACCCCAAGAAACATCTATCGATCAGTTCCAAGACTGTGTAGCCAGCTTGACTGCAGATAATGGTTTAGGTTTTTCGGATGCTGATTTAACGCCAAGAGGGAGGAAGCATAATGATGCATTACATGTCTCAGTGGAATGCAGGGGCACGACTCTGGCTCATGTGTTGGTTGACACTGGTTTATCTCTGAATGTATTGCCTAAAAAGGCTCTTGATAGGCTTGACTGCAAGGGATTGACATTGAAACCAAGCAACATAGTAGTGAGAGCCTTTGACGGCTCAAAAAGGATGGTGCATGGGGAAGTGGATATCCCCATAAAGGTTGGAACCCAAACATTTGATTCAACGTTTTATGTAATGGATATTCGCCCCTAATATTCCTACTTGCTAGGCCGACCGTGGATTCACAATGCTGGCGTTGTTACTTTTATGTTGCACCAAATGCTGAAATATCTGATTCAAGGGAAGATCATCACCATTCATGGAGAAGAAGAGTATATGATCAGCCATCTCAATTCCTTCAGATATGTGGAATTAGATGGTGAATTTATTGAAACTCCATTCCAGCACTTTGAATAAGTCCCGCAAGATGTGGCAGTGACCAAGGCTGTGTCTCAAGTTCCCAAGATCACAAGGCCTCCGCTCAGGATGTCGTCTTTAAAGGATACCAAGGCAGTAATAGAAGAAGGTGGGTGCACTATTTAGGGACAACTACCGGATATCCCATACAAATCTGACAAGTTTGGTCTGGGTTTCACTTTAGGTGCCCAGAAGGTTGTACGCCGTGCTCGTGCCGGAGGACTACCCTTGAAGATCAACAACCATCAAGTCAATGCAGTGGAGGACAATGAAGACAGTTATGACCTAGAGGATTGGATTTTCCCAACTGTCAGTGGAAGGATCAATAACTGGGAGGCTGGAGACTTTGTCCCAATCACTTTTATCACACAGTAATTTGTCTTTACATTTTATTGGATTTGTAATATTAAAACAATTCAGACCCTTAAAACCTTGTGTCTTACCCGAGGCACAATGGTCCATTTGTAAGGGTTATTATCTCATTTCCATATGACATCAATGAATCATGGACGTTTTTGCATAAAAAATTTGCGCTCATTGTTTTTCTTTTTTACATTTTCATTTCTTTCAAATATAGCTATACTCTTACACACACTCACACTCACAATGCAGGTCTACATCCATTCGGGATCCCATGGGTAACAGTTCTGCTATGGCCTTTTGTAACTCTGAAAATCTAATCTACCAAGCCGAAGATGAAGGTGAGGAAGATTGTGAATTACCATGGGAACTTGCCAGATTACTACAACAAGAAGAGAGAACCATTCAGCCCCATGAGAAACTAGTGGATACAATCAATCTAGGTACCGAAGAAGACAAAAGAGAAGTCAAGGTGGGTACCAATCTGGAACCCAATGTCAAAGAGCGTCTGATTCAGTTGTTACACGAGTATGTTGAGGTCTTTGCCTAGTCGTATGAAGACATGCCAGGACTTGATGCAGATATTGTGGTACATCGTCTACCTACAAAAGAGGACTGCCCATCAGTAAAACAAAAGGTCCGTCGAATGCGACCAGATATGTCAGAGAAGATTAAAGCTGAAGTCATGAAGCAATTCAACACCGAATTCTTAGTCGTCGCCTCTTATCCACAATGGGTTGCCAGTGTTGTTCCCGTGCCCAAAAAGTACGACAAGGTACGAATGTGCGTGGACTACAGAGATTTGAATAGGGTCAACCCTAAGGATGATTTCCAACTTCCCCACATTGATATAGTTGACAATACGGCACAACACAAAGTGTTTTCCTTCATGGACAGTTTCTCAGGTTACAACCAAATAAAAATGGCGCCTGAGGAAATGGAGAAGACAGTCTTTGTCACACAATAGGGGACATTATGATACAAGGTTATGCCATTCGGACTGAAGAATGCTAGGGCAACCTATCAGCGTGCCACGGTAGCTCTATTTCACGACATGATACATCACGAAATAGAGGTCTATGTGGACGACATGATAGCTAGATCTCAAATAAAAGAAGAGTATCTTGATCATTTACAGAAACTGTTTGAGAGGCTAAAATAATACAAGCTGAGTTTGAACCCAAATAAGTGCACATTTGGGATGAGGTCTGGTAAACTCCTAGGCTTTGTTGTCAGTAATAAAGGTATCGAAGTAGATCCTGCAAAGGTGAAAGTGATGCAAGAGATGCCTACTCCTCGTACCGAGAAGGAAGTCAGAGGATTCTTGGGACGTTTAAACTACATTTCCAGATTCATTTCTCACCTAACAGCTACTTGTGAACCAATCTTCAAACTACTGAAGAAAGATCAAGTAGTCAAATGGAATGATGAGTGCCAAACTGATTTCGACAAGATCAAAGAGTACCTGCAAGAGCCTCCTATTTTGATGCCACCAGTCGAGGGAAGACCATTAATCATGTATCTGGCCGTTTTGGAAAATTCAATGGGGTGTGTGTTGGGGCAGCATGACGAGTCTGGCCGAAAAGAGCATGCTATTTATTACCTGAGCAAAAAGTTTACCGACTGTGAAACAAGATATTCACTGCTTGAGAAAACTTTATGTGGTCTGGCATGGGCTGCTCACCGGTTAAGACAGTATATGCTGACCCATACTACCTTGTTGATATCTAAAATGGATCCAATAAAATACATCTTCGAGAAGCCTGCACTCTTTGGGAGAATAGCGAGATGGCAGATGATCCTGACAGAATATGACATACAGTATATTACCCAGAAAGAAATAAAGGGCAGTGTACTAGCTGATCACCTTGTTCACCAAGCTGTAGAAGACTACCAGTCCATGAAGTTCGAGTTCCCAGATGAAGACATCATGATGGTAAACAACTATGAAGAATTCAGACCATATGACGGACCTGAACAAGGATCCCGATGGACTCTGGTTTTTGATGGGGCATCTAACGCACTCGGAAATGGTATCGGTGTTGTACTTATATCTCCTGAAGGGTGTCATACTCCTTTTACTGCAAGACTCTACTTCAATTGTAAAAACAACATGGCGGAATACGAAGCGTGCATCTTTGGTCTCAAAGCTGCCATAGACTTGGGGATCAAATCTTTGAATGTATTCGGAGATTCAGCTTTGCTTATCAGCCATATCAAAGGGGAATGGGACACCAAACACCCTATTCTTATCCCTTACAAAGAACATGTTTTGACATTGCTCCCACATTTTGAGAAGATTACCTTCGAGCACTTCCCACGAGAAGAAAATCAGCTAGCAGACGCACTAGCCACAATGTCATCTATGTTTAAACTTAAATGGGATAACGAGGCTCCCCAGATTACCATTGAACGAAGGGATGAACCAGCACACTGTCACGAGATTAATACTGAAGAAGTAGTGGACCAGCCTTGGTTTCACGAAGTCAAGAGGTATCTCGAAACCCAAGAATATCCAGAAGGAGCTTCAGTAAACGATAAGAAGTTCTTAAGGAGATTCTCCGCTAAATTCTTCCTTAGTAATGGTGTTCTTTACAAACGCAACCATGACTCTGTGTTATTTCGGTGCGTAGACAAGGTTGAAGCTGAAAGGATCATGGCTGAGTTACATGAAGGCTCTTTTGACACCCATTCTAGTGGGCATACAATGTCAAAGAAAATCCTACAGGCAGGCTATTACTGGTCTACCATGGAAGCAGATTTCTATCAACACTCTCAAACCTGCCATAAGTGTCAGATCTATGATGACAAGGTGCACGTACCTCTGGTTCCTATGAATGTCTTGACGGCTCCTTGACCCTTTACTATGTGGGGGATTGATATGATTGAGGAAATCAAACCAACGGCCTTCAATGGACACCGCTTCATCTTAGTGGCCATTGACTATTTTACCAAGTGGGTGGAGGCAGCTTCTTTCACTTTCGTTACCAAGAATGTTGTCGCCTGGTTCATCAAGCAGAATCTCATCTGTCGGTACGGTATCCTGGAGAGAATCATTACAGACAATGGTACGAACCTGAACAATACTATGATCACATCCCTGTGCGAGCAGTTCAACATCCAGCATCACAATTCTTCCCCTTACCGGCCAAAGATGAATGGTGTTGTCGAAGCCGCAAATAAGAACATTAAAAAGATCATACTGAAAATGAAAGTCACATACAAAGACTGGCATGAGATGCTACCATTCGCTTTCAACGGATATCGTACCACAACTCGCATGTCAACCGGGGCAACACCCTATTCTCTAGTATACGGCATGGAGGCTGTCTTGCCTATTGAGGTCCATATCCCCTCTCTGAGAATTATGAAGGATGCAGGGCTAAATGAAGACGATTGGATCAAGACTCGACTTGATCAACTAAACTTGATTGATTAGAAAAGGCTTATTGTTGTCTGTCATGGTCAAATGTATCAAAAACGGATGATCAAGGCTTTCAACAAAAAGGTCAGATGGCAAGTGTATCAAGTCGGGGACTTGGTGATCAAACGTATCATAGTGCTGCAAGGTGATTCCAGGGGCAAATGGACTCCTACATATGAAGGACCATTTGTAATCAAAAACATATTCTCTGGTGTAGCAATGATCTTGACCACCATAGATGGCGGCGACCTGTCGCACCCTGCGAATGCAGACATAGTCAAAAGATACTACACATAAGAGACCCTCTAGGTTGACACACCTAGGCAAAACAAGGGCATCCCGACGAACCAAAAAGGTTCGGGCAAAAATTAGGGATAAAACCAAAAAAAGATTTGTACACCCGGCAAGTTGAAAACCCGAAAGGGCGACTTGGGCAAAAAAGGGTTTCCCGGTTGTGATCGGTGGAAATATAACTGACTGTTTTTTAAGCTGGTTTGCGAAACCAGAGATTCTGGGTTCATTCCCCAGCAGAGTCGCCAGTTCTGTGATCGGTGGAAATAGAACTGACTGTTTTTTAAGCTGGTTCGCGAAATGTCGTGGTAAGCAAGAGTCGCCACCGTCTTTTATGTTCTCCAACATGGAAAGGACAAAAGCATAGCAAAATTCCTTTTTCGAGATGTCTCTCGGTTCGGGAGGTAGATTTATAGAAAGGGAAGGTGTTAGCACCCTTTCTATCCGTGGTTATCCACGGACTCTTAGGTACTTGCTCTATGTTTTCAAAAATTGTTTGCTTTTCAAGTGTGTGTGGGTTTTGAAAAAGTTTCGTTTGAAAATTTTCTAAGTAACTCTTGTATCTGTCCTCAAGAGTGTATGAAATATTTGTTTGAAAACCTTTTGAAAGTGTAGGTGCGAAAAGATGTTTTTGTTTTTTGAAAGAGCAAGTACCCAGAAGAAATCTACCTACTCTAAGGAATTAGGCTGTGTAAGAGTCCTTTAGATAGTGTTATCCCACCATTGAGAGGTAGGTAGCACCATCGTTGGAGTTATTTGGGTCAATTCGATTATAGGGACAATGTGTGGTCACCAAAGCAATGGTAGGACGCCTTAGCGGTAACCCTAATGTCCTAGATCCTTTGATCCGAGGCAACCGTTTCGAGGCAACTGGATCTTTGAACAGGAGGGCGACCTCTAAAACACCCTATACTTGATGACCACCTCGAGGCAACCAGTGAGGCGTACCCTAGGAGTGGCATGTGCATGTGTGTTGAATTCAGTTAAGATTATCTTGTACATGTTATTTGTGAGCTACGGATTGATTTTATTTTTCAGACAAGTCTTGCATGCATATTAACAGTTAGGAGTGTGGAAAATAAATTGCGGAAAGGTAAATCTACGCTATTACAAGGCGCGAGTCTATACATCGCCAAAAACAAAACCCGTTTGGAAAATAAATGCGAGAAAAGTAAACAAAGCGATAAAAGCCTAATTAACTATTACATTTCCGGAGCAGATACATAAATATAATGAATTAAAATAAATATGCGCGCGAAAGGTTGAATCGGGACGTCTGTAGGGTTTTGACCCTTTTTTTGACAAAAGAATTGAAATTGGTCCTTTTTTGCAATTAAATTAACCATTAAACCTAATTTACTGATTAATTAATTATTTACAAGAAAAAGTATTTTTGGTGTTTTTATTTTTTTTTAATGAAATAAAATAAAAAAAGAAATTAAAAGTGTCAAAAGAAAAACCTAAGTCTAAATTTGTTTTATTTATTGTAAAAAAAGATTAAAATTAAACCTAATTAACAAAAAGACTAAATTAATTGATTTGCATTTATTTACAAAATAATAACTAATTAAATTTAATTAATAAAAATATTATTATTATTTTTTGGTTTTCTGGGTTTATTATGGAAAAATAATTATCTAGCTAATAATTAATAAAATAAAAAAAATAAGGCAAATGAATAATAAAATGACAAAAAATAATATGCAAACCCAGGGGGGGTTTGGGCCAGATTTGAAGGTGTATTGGCAATTTTCAAGCCCACTAAGAGCTCAGTCCATTGACTTTTTGCCATTGTCCACAGCGTGCTTTGACTTGGAGTATGGTAGTCTGCACTTCATGGCCATCAGATCTATGAGAATAGCCACTTGGCGTGCTTGGATGTAAGATGCATGATATAATGCTTCAGATAGCCTGCATAGGAATACATGAAGAAAAGAAACAAACAAATATTTTGGGGGGACCTGGGATTCGAACCCAGGTCCCAGCGCTCAATACACAAACGCCTTGGCCAGCTGAGCTGCATGTTTCATTTGATATAATAATAAGAAGTGGTTAATATATTGATGAATCAACACATATGCCTAAAAAATAAAAAAACGCGCGCGACTTTTAAACGGGCCAATCACATTGTGACGCATCATCATCTTCTTCATCAAAATTCCTGGTTATTTACCTGCGGATTTTTATCCGCAGGTAGTTTCGTAGGCTTTGTTTAGAATCGTCCCTAGGCTTCAAAAAAACATTCCAAGACCATGGTTGGTCTCGTCCATGTCCCCTGAGTTCATCCACGCTTATGATTTATTCTGATTTCACCTGAAAACAAAACGCCTAAAAACAATACACACAAACCCTAGGCGCGGGTATCACCATATGAGGCTTAAAAACGAAATCAAATATTGCCATCAGGTTAGAAATTAAACAAGAAACATGAATATGCTAATGTTTTTGAGAAATAATGCAAGAATGAAGAATTGAGGTTTCATGTTCAGGGGCCTGTTTCTGAAAACTTACAGCGCTGTATGGTGAATCTTAGGATGTGTTAATGGTCGTCTTAGCTTCAGGGGATGGCAAGGAAGAGGGTCATGTGCTCCTTTTTGTCTGAAAATGCTTGCAACACTGTTTTTGGTCTCACACTTTTTCAACAATTTTTCACTTTTGCTTTGGCCGTTTGTGCAATGTCTAGGTCGTGTCTTAGGTTGGTACTGCTTGCTTATGTATGTAAGAACAAAATTAGGTCAACAGCTGGGCTTTTTTCTTGGTGCCTTGAAGTCTTGAGATTTTGGTGACCACCATTAAAAGACCTTTCCATATTTGGTTCAAATCTTGGATTTTATGCACAAAAAGGCTTGGCACGAATTGGCTAGCTGGCATATGACATATAAAAGCTATTCAAATCAAAAGATGCTATTCCATTAATTTTTTAGATTTTATTTGAATTATTATGGATTTAAAATGAATTAAATCAATAAAAATTAAATAAAATAGAAAAATAAATGTTTGATCTTGAAATTAATCATGGGACACGTGTGTGGCATGACAAGGCTGAATCAAGTGGAAGAAAGTGGGCCCTTTTGTCAAAAATTGAAGTTTTAAGGATAGATGACTTTTGCAAATTCATGAAAATTTCCCAACTTCTCCAATGCATATCTTGCTCAATTTTGATCATATGAACATGTTCTTGGACATTTTGGAAAGGTCTTGAAGTCCTCTAACCAATGCCTTTGGTCCCATGTCATTTGGATTTACCAATCTCAAGTTATGGTCTTTGACTTAAAATGCCTTTTTGTTGACCTTTGAAATTGACCTATAATGTAGAAATTGATAACTTTTTGTGAGAGCATTTCTTGGACTTGGAATGTGAATATGAGTTGTAGGAAATGTCCTCCCCTTAAAAATGAGCATTGGATGGGATTTTTCTGATGAACCATGAAAAAGTTATGCCCTGGTCAAGTTACAGTTGACTTTTCAGTTGTCCCAAAATAGAAACTTTTTGCATCTTGATAATTTTTGAGCCATGCTTGTGGAATCATGATCAAGACTTGATCAAATGATGATTGTGGCTTCAAAATAAGATGTTAACAAAAAAATTTGACTTTTGACTGTAAAATGACCATTTTACCCCTACAGTTGATTGTGAAGCAGGTGGAGCTTTTGACTGTGGACTTTGCCTCTGTGAGTCTTGAGACTTGGCATGTAGATGCTTGGCAATGTATATAGGCCTATGGTACTTGATTGAGCCATTGAAAATCTCAAATTCCTTGAAGGAAACAAAACCCTAATTTTGACTGGCTTAGGAGGATGTTTGACTGTGCAACCCCTTGAGAAATCTTGAGCCATTTGAATATGATCCTTGACAAACTTGAAGAATATGGGAGGGCAAATTTTGGGGTACAACACCGGTGGACTGAAAACCCGAAAGGGCGGTCCAGGCAAAAGTTAGGGAATTAAAGCGTATGACTATGTCCTGTTGGATCACCTTATGGATAACCTTTGGCTTCCATTGACAAACTCGGAGGTTCTGATCAATTCAATCATCTTCGGACGAGGGAACAAAT
This sequence comes from Vicia faba, assembly GCA_948472305.1. Lineage (NCBI taxonomy): Eukaryota > Viridiplantae > Streptophyta > Magnoliopsida > Fabales > Fabaceae > Vicia > Vicia faba. The sequence continues at coordinate 1,422,267,462 of OX451735.1, forward strand.
AGACAAGATTCTCAGAGATACGAAGGCTATAGCAGAATGGGAACCCCATGGGATTATTGCACATAGCTATCTTTTCTTTGTATCAAAAGTTTCAATTTTTACGACAACATTCTCTTACTAGAATGTTTGCCTCATTGTACAAAAATACTTATTCAAAGCCAATATAAAGATATCCCTTTGAAAGTGCAAAATTATTTGTTTTTCTTTACTCTTGTGTTTTGTTTACAAAAACGTCCAATGATTTATTGTTGAACATATGCATTTGAATATAATTACTGTTTACGAATAAAAAAAGTAGAAAGACAATCACTGATGGGCTTAAGAGGTAAGGAAATATCTCTATGTTATTTCCATAAATCCCCCGTAGTGTGCAGTTTAGTCCCCAACGGAACAAAGCTTCCAGTTATCAATCCCCGGTAGAAGTCGTCGAATTTCTCAGGATCTCCCAACAAGATTTTACAAGCAGTACACGACATTTCCCTTACAACAAAATTTATTTCCCTAAGTAGAAATTCATCAACACTTCAACTTCACAACATGGAGACTTACATATCCTCGGCAGTGGTCAGGGATTTATTTTCCCCAAATCCAACAAGCAGTGCAATAAATTAGCTCACATACGCATACATCACATCCATGTATCATAAACATTAATAACACGAATGCATCATACCATGCATTTCATACAATATGACTTTACATTTTAGCAAACATTTTTCCCTTTTCAGGATAAGGTTAACAGCTACCATTAACAATGTTTAAAGTTTTCAGATACAGTATAGATACCCTCCAGACACGGATGCCATTCTGATACTCATTCAGATTCAATCTTCAGATACAGTATAGATACGCTCCAGACACAAATTCCATTTGTTGTACCATAAAATTTTCCCTCCCATTTTTCATACAAGATATAATCCTAGGGTTTCTCGAATATTCAATTTGGCTCAGAAATCGATCAGACAGATTCTCTTCCCAGACAGTAAATCAGCAATTAGGGTTTTGCATTTCTCAAAAGAAAATTGAGTTTTCAAGGTTTTCAAATGGTCTTCATAGGTTTTCATGTCTCCTCAAGGTTTGTTTAAGCCAATTTCCAAACCTAACATTGTAAGTTTCCTCAATCAGTGGTCTAGATAACTGAAAATGACTACATCGACTTGAAAATCGACCCTTTTGCGAGAACAAATTCAAACAATCGTAACCTCTTCATTATTCAATATTTTTTAGCGGTTTTTCTTGCGTATGATTATCCTTGATGCCATTTCCATTTTCTCTTCACAAGTCAAGAACTGATTACACGTAGAAGATCACCAAAATTCGAATGCGTTGGAAGTTGCATCATGAATTTTGACCTAATTTCAAATAACATTCGTCTGATTTCTAAGAGTTGTGATTTCTTCAAACTACAAGACCTTGAGACGATTATTTATGTTCATGGTCATATGTGATGTCGCTCCCGGGTTTATCTTCAAAGAATTGAAGGAAAATTGTGTTTGGAAGACTTTAAAATTATCAAATCGTCGCAAGGCATTTGTTGACTTTGAATGTTCTTAATCACAGTTTATTTAAAGATTGACAGATATTCTCGAAGCATGTTTGTTTGGCAATGAAATTCCATTTTTTTATCGAGCATAGCACACAAGTTCATTTTAAATGCAAAATTGACTGGGACAAGATGTGAAGGTTAAGGCTGTCATTTAAGCAACCACGATTGTAGATTCCATTAGTAAAAAAGATTTAAGCTCTTAAAACATTTATTTTGTTTAAGAATACAAAGTACATGATTTATCTGACCTTTTTGTGTTTTCTTGAAATGCAAGTTACCAAACCAAGATTTTTCTATCCAGAGTATTCAATTGAGGATTGCAAGTTCTGTACTATAAATTCTATCACACCAAATTTTATTCAAATGCTTGATATTATTACATTACAAAGGAAAATTACAAAGTTTTGTCTTATTTACAAAGAGTTACAATTTCTTGTTTTCAAAGAGGGAGTGTTGTTTCTTCGTGGCTTCATCTTCAAATAAGCCATCCAACCATCATTTGCATCCAAGTCTCGCTTGCCGTTCATGAAACAAGAAAAGAAAAGTTAGCAAAAAATTCAAAGTGAAGTAATATGTGAAAAGAATAATTCATCATTAGGGTTTACAACATGGAATCAGAATGTTTGTTTATTTTATCACAATCCATTTGCCCCAATTGCAAATCACAAAAAAGGTTGCCCTTCTTGGTTCACAAAAAAAGGAAAAGAGAAATTTGCAAGCATTACAAAGGCAAGGTCAAACTGCAAAACAAATGAGAACAACAAACTGCCAAGTACAAAAAAACAGGGCAACATAGGCAAAATATAAAATAGTGCGAATGAATGCAGCAAAACAGCCAAACAATCTACCCAAACAAGCTAATGCAGCAGCCCAAAGCTGCCAAAACAACAGGCCTGCAACAAAGCAACAAGTATATGCAGCAGCTGCTGTAAACATAGCAGCAAAAGCATGCTGCAAACTTGCAACAAGCAAGAAAGCTGCCAAGTACATAAACCAATGAACCTGCAACCAACAGAACATCAGGGCAAGCCTGCAAACAAGTATCACAGCAAAAAACAACATGGCAAGCTTGCTTAACAAACAAAATGCATCATCATTTTCTAATGTTGCAAACCCTTCAAAATTTTAAAAAATAAGCAAAAAACTGCTTTTGTTTCATAGAAAGAGAAAAGAAGAAAGATGAAAGAGATATCACCACAAACCAATGCAGTCCAAAATCCTGCTAAATGCCAAAGTCAGCTATGCTCAAACTCAGCCCAAATGTTGCACAAAAGAGGCAACTTAAGGCCTGCACCTTAAGATTTCAAAGTCAGCGTATCAGAAAATATTCAAACCCTAAGGTTTTCCCCCCACTTTTCACCCTGTTTTCATATATAATACCAATTACTGTTTCACAAAGCAAGGAGGGGCCAAGATACAAAAACCAAAAACCAAACAGGAAAACCAGAAAACATAATCTCAAAACCAGAAAACAAAACTAAACAGAAAACAGAATCAGAAAACACAAAAAATCCAGTCCAGAATCTCAACCTTCCTCTCATCACAGCAATCTGATTCTATCATCAACCTCAAACCCAAAAAACCAAACCTCACTGTAAGATCATAAGCCATCAAAAACCAAAACAATACAAAAACCAAACCTCACTGTAAGATCAACAAGCCATCACAAAACCGCAAAACCAGAAAATATACGAACCAAGAGCAAAACCAAACCAGCAACTTGATTCCATCAAAACCCTAATCATCTCTACAAATCCAAAAAAAACGCACAAAGAATCATACGCAAATCAGAAGAGGAGGCAAAGAAAAAATTTGGAACATACCTTGGAGGCTGAAAAAGAGGTAACATATTATTAATTTCGATTTAATTCGCTCTTACCTTCCCTTACCCTTTTGCAATCGCTGTAGCATTTTGATTTGGGAATTTAGGGTTTCGTTGGGAATGATTTTATCTAGAGACAAGAGAGATAACAGAGGGGAAGGATGATAAGCCATTAGAGCAGAGGTATCGAGAGAGAGGGAGGAAGAAGATTAGCGTGAGAATTAGGAAGAGAGATAGGTTTTTCAAATTTTGTTTTCCTTTCCCAAATTGAAACAACAACAATAACATCGTCTTTCTTCTGTTTAGGGTTCCACCCCTTCCAATCCTTTCCTAAAACCGGGTTTGGGCCTGGTTTATTTTGGCCCAACCCATTTTTTAAGTTTCACAATAGATATTTGTGAAAGTAATTAAGATAATGAATGAGCGTTTGGTGTGTTGGTTAAGGCGTTAGGGTTTGGAAGAGGAGGTCCCGGGTTTGAGGCCCCTGGGGACGTTTTTTTTCCTATCTCCTTTTGATTTTTTTGTTTCATCTTCTTCTTTTTTGTTAAAACAAAAAAACCATGGGGCTTAACCTCCTAAAGCCCATACTCAAAAAAGGGACAGCATTAACTCATTTTTCCATTTAACACCACCCCTCCATTTTGTTTTGTTTTAATTATTTAATTTGGTTTTACTAATTTAATAAATCATAATTTTTGTTAATTTTCACAATTTAGCTTAGTTCTAATTTAATTTAGGAAAAACTTTGTAGATAATTTTACTAATTATTTTGTGCTTAAGTTTTAATTTGCTCATTTAATTTCTAAATAACAAAAACCCTAAAAATACATGCATTTGATTTAATTCTTAAGTTAATTAATAGAATAGATTTTTCTATTTTTCTTTCCATTACTTTCATAAACAAATAACAAGAATTTTTACTTCCATACTTTGTTAATTAATTCTTATTTTCTAGACTGTTATGACTTTAATTAATCATTCAAAATTCGATTTGGTTGTATTGTTTGCTATTTATACTTTTAATCGCATTCGATTCATCCCCATTTGTAAAAAATTGTACCCCCATTCCAGAAAACTCTGTAATAGCGTAGAATTTCAATTTCCACAATTTACTATTTTCCTTATATTGTATAGTAATTAGGCGTGCATGGCAAGATTCAAAAATCAATTGCTAGATAACCTAATTTCAAAGACAAAATTAATTTGAATCAAATACACTTTTTCACACGCGCACCTCTAGGGTAACCTCGCTTGTTGCCTCGGAAAAACAGTCATGTCCCTCGAATATGGGACGTTTTAGCAAAGACCCTTCGATAAAAAGATCGTAGTCCCTTGATGACCCTCGATGTTGCCTCCGGTAAAACGATCTAGTCCCTTACGAAAAATTGCTAAAGCGTCTCATAAGTTGCTTTCTATGACTGTACAAACATCCCGCGCATGTCCCTTCACATCCAACGATGGGGCTTCTTACCAAATAAATGGTAAGATAGCCACATTTAAAGGAGGAGCAAAAGAACATTTAATACCTTTCAAGTAGGTAGATTCGCTCCTAGTTACTCGCTTACTCACGACAAAAAACCTTTTTTTTACACCGACACTTTCATCTCAAAAACATTTTCAAAAAGACAAAACATTTTGTATAAGTTCTTATAGAGACGAGAACTATTACAAAGACACCTTTTCAAAAATCATTTTCAAAAACACATTCCACAAACACATCTTTGATCTATCTTTTGAAACAAAACTTTGTACGCGTTCTTATAGAAACGAGAACCATTACAGAGATATTTTTAAAATACTTTCAAAGCCCACACCACAAGCATATTGTCAAAGTAAAAGAAAGTGATCTAGCGAGTAACTAAGAGACCGTAGATAACTACAGATGAAAAGGGTGTTAATACCTTCCCTATTCATAATCTACCCCCCGAACCCGAGAAATAATCTCGAAAGGTCTTTCCTGTGCTTTTTTATATTTCCTTTTGGATAAAAGAAAAGTCGGTGGCGACTCTTGCTATCCGTACAAATGCAATCAAAACGCAAAACTTCAAGTCAATTCTCCCACCGTATCACAGAACTGGTGACTCTACTGGGGAATTTACTAAAAATGGGGTTACCTTAGAGTTAGATCACCTTTACTTGTTTCTTTGCATGCTTTATATTTTGTTCTTTTGTATTGGACTTGCTTTGATCCTCCACCCAGATATGGGACACCTTTTTAGGTAAGTAGCAATAGATTGTGGAAACTGTACGGCGTAGACCGATATGGTTGAAGCAATGGCTACGTTAATGTGACGTATTTGTGGGTACCGGTATCCCTCGTGGTGAATCGAGGAGAATACGAGGCTGCTGAGTGGCATCATAAAGCACTAATTGACATTAGAACCCTAATTGAACAAACTGGGCCATTAGGACGTAGTGAGATAATCGGTTTCGGTGTAGAGCTGAAAATTGGTTGATACTCGATACTACACTCATTGAGGCTAGACTTTTGGGATATCTCGGCCGCAAGAAAAGATTGATTGTGCTGAGACAATGCCTAAGAGAAAGGTCGGTGATATTGAGATCCTTTAGAACCCGATCACTATTACTAGGACAGGTTGAGCCAACTAAACTTCAAGAGGGTACTTACCTATAAAACCCCATGCAAGCCTAAAACATAGGATCTTGTTTGTTGTGTGTGTATATATTTACTTGTACATAACATCATAAGCATCACACGCATGCTCACTAACCATTTCAAGGATTTAGAAATTTTTCTTTGTTTTGTTTTGTAGGTCATGAATTCCGTCCGAAGAAACACCATCCGAATCAGCTTTGTAAAAGCACACCCTCAACTTCAGGAGTTAGCCTCAAGAGTACCCGGGGATTCTCCTTTTACCAAGAAATATAGTCAACTCCTCAGTTTGGCTACATCCAGTTTCCAAGAAGAGATGATGTGTGTGCTATTCTAGTTCTTTGATCCCATACATCATTGTTTCACTTTCCCGGACTATCAGTTGGTACCCACACTGGAAGAGTTCTCTCTACTCTTAGGGGTGCCCGTGCTTGATCAAATACCATTCACCGGTCTAGAAGGGATTCCAAAACCTAAAGTCATCGTCGAAGCTTTGCATATGAAGAGAGCCGGCATCATAGCCAATTGGGAGACAAGAAGCGGGGTTAAAGGCTTCCTAGCCAAGTTTCTATTGGAGAAGGATCGTTCATTCTGGGACGACATGGATTTCCAAGATTTTGAAGACATCCTGGCTCTTCTCATTTATGGTTTGGTTCTGTTCCCCAACTCGAACCAATTCATAGATGTTAACGCCATCAAAGTCTTTCTCTCTCGCAATCCCATACCTACCTTACTGGGAGACATCTTGCATTGCCTCCATACTCGCACCATGAAGAAAATAGGTACTCTCTTGTGTTGTATTCCCCTACTCGCTAAGTGGTTCACTTCACACCTAACTCAATTGGCATTAAAGAACGAGCAAAGACTAACATGGTCTCAAAGGATGATGTCCTTCACCCATTCTGACATCCGTTGTTGTTCGAGATCCTTGGAAGATGTCTCTATCATTGATCGTTGTGGGAAATTCCCTAACGTCCCTTTGCTTGGTATTAGGGGAGGTATCACCTACAATCCCTGCTTAGCTCTTCGATAGTTTGGGTATGCCCGAAGAGACGGCCCTCATGAGATGCTCATTCAAGGTCTGGTGTTCGACTACGACAAAGAAGACCAAGGTTACCGCCATAAGTTTACACGAGCTTGGAGAATGGTGAACAAGGTGGATAGTAGGACTTTGGGACACAAAAACTCTATCCCTCTTGAGCCTTACCTTAGGTGGGTACAAGCTCGTGCTCAGAGACTCGTGATGCCTTACCCTTCCATCCTCCCTGTTATTATAGAGCATGTTGTTGAAGGAGACGTCTCATACACTATCCTTCATCCTGACATGCCTACCTCTCTCGAAGACTTGCAGAAGGCTTGGGTTCAGTTGAAGGAAGAGCGAGACACCTTTGAAGCCCAATTTTATGCCAGTGAGAAGAAGGTTCTGGAACTCACCAAGCAGCTTCATGAATAGCGGAATCTGAACGCCTACATCGCTCCAAAGAGGATGCGTTCAACCTTTTTATCTTAGAAGTTTTTTTTGTATTTTGTTTCTTTCATTGTAAGCCCAAAGAGGCATGATGTACTCAAATTTGGATTTATTAATATAACGTGTGTTCTTTTTGGTTTGAATAAATTTAAATCTCTAATTTCCTTGAAATCATTTGCATATTGCATCTTCATTCATCATAACATCATACAGGTTTCTTATAACAGGTCTCCTTATCCTTCTACTGTTTATTTCAGTGAGATGGATATTGAACAAACAGTGAAAGATCTTCAGGCGCAAAACTTCCAGTTTCAACAAATGCTCTTGACTCTGACAAAAGGACAAGAGGATTTGAAGACTCTACTGGCCAAAGAAAAGAAGAAGAAAGCGAAGAAACCACCCGGTATTGTGATCATGGTGAAACCACCTGGCCGAATCATCATCTCGTAATGAAAGATCAATGAAGTCGCCACCGAACGTCTTTTATCCCGCCAAAAGGGAAAGGTAAACATTGAGAAAACCTGAAAAGGGAGAAATCACGGTCTTTCAACCTAGAGATCGGGTAAGGGAGTCTGTTATGTGAGGGGAAGGTATTAGCACCCCACACGCCCGTAGTACTCTACGGTATCCACTCTTGTTGTCTAATCTAATGGGTGTGGTCAAAATCTATGTCTATGGCTTAAAGCTAAAAAGGGAATGCATGCGAAAAAAAGAAAACAATGTAGGGAAAATAAAAGTTGTGCTCGGTTAGGCCCTACCCCAATGCCTACGTATCCCTTTTAAGGAATCAGAGCAGCCGTAGTTCGGCTTATATATTCTGGTTGGTTTGTGTTTTTTAGTTAAGACAATAAAAACAGTCAAGATGGCAAAACATCAAATAAAACAACAAACAAATGAGATGGCAAAACATCGGCTAAATAATAACAAAGTAACATGTCAAAGATAGCGAAACACCAAATGATAAAACATCACACCTAACAATGACATTGAGAGTCAAAGTAGGATAACCAACATGTGCGATGGCGAAACGTCGACTTCAGACAAGTATGCGATGGCGAAACATCGGCTAAAAGATAACAAGGTATCATGGCAAAGGTGGCGAAACATCAATAAAACGGATGACAAAACATCACACCTAACAATGATATTGAGAATCAAAGTAGGATAACAAACATGTGCGATGGCGAAACATCAGCTTCAAACAAATGTGCAATGGCGAAACATCGGTTATAAGATAACAAGATATCATGGCAAAGATGTCGAAACATCAATAAATCGGATGACAAAACATCACACCTAACAATGATATTGAGAATTAAAGTAGGATAACAAACATGTGTGATGGCGAAACATCGGCTTCAAACAAATGTGCGATGGTGAAACATCAGTAAACCAGGTTTAAAAAAACAAAACCAAGAGGCGTATAAACAAATAAGATTGATTTGTATCTTTTACCTTGAAGAAGGGTTTGAGTTTATTAGAGGTGTATTATGATTTGCCAAGAAAACAATTTTTGTTTTAAGATGCAAAATGCAAAGGAAGGAAAAACAACTAAGGGAAACTAGCCTAGCATTATCCCTAGTGTTATCATACAATGATTGACCCTAGTGTTATCATGACTTAGAGCTTGCTGCAGTTGTTTTTGCATTGAAGATTTGGAGGCATTATCTTTATGGTTCTAGATTTGAAGTGTTTAGTGACCATAATAGCTTGAAGTATTTGTTTGACCTGAAAGAGCTGAATATGAGGCAACGAAGATGGTTGGAACTGTTAAAGGATTATGATTTCAGTTTGAATTATCATCCAAGAAAGGCGAATATGGTAGCTGATGCATTGAGTCGAAAGACTTTACATATGTCGATAATGATGATTAAAGAGTTGGAATTGATTGAGAAGTTAAGAGATATGAGCTTAGTTTGCAAGGTTAATCCGCAGAGTGTTATGTTGGGTATGTTGAAGATTAATAATGAATTTTTAGACAGTATCAGAGAAGCTCAGAAGTTGGATGTGAAACTGGTAGATTTGATGGTTGGGAATGATCAGTCTGAGAATAATGATTTTAATCTAGATACGCAAGGTGTGTTGAGATTTCGTAACCGGATTTGTATTCCTGATGATGCTGAGATGAAGAAGATGATACTTGAAGAGATTCATAGAAGTAAGTTGAGTATTCATCCAGGAGCTACAAATATGTATCAAGATTTGAAAGGTTTGTTTTGGTGGCCTGGTATGAAGAGTGATGTGGCTCGGTTTGTGGATGCATGTTTGACTTGTCAGAAGTCGAAAGTTGAACATCAGAAGCCTGCAGGATTGATGCAACCGTTGGAAGTTCCAGAATGGAAATGGGATAATATTTCAATGGACTTTGTGATAGGATTTCCTAATACTTTAAGAGGACATGATTCGATTTGGGTGATTGTTGATAGGCTTACGAAGTTAGCTCATTTTATTCCTATTAACATCAGTTTTCCAGTGTCGAAGTTGGCTGAGATTTACACTAGTGTGATTGTGAAGCTGCATGGTGTTCCATTATGCATTGTGTCAGATAGAGATCCAAGATTTACTTTTGATTTTTGGAAGAGTTTGCAAGAAGCGTTGGGTTCTAAGTTGAGGTTGAGTTTAGCGTATCATCCTCAGATAGATTGTCAGACTGAACGGACGATTCAGTCGTTAGAAGACTTGTTGAGGGCATGTGTTCTTGAGCAGGGAGGTTCGTGGGATACTTATCTTCCGTTAATAGAATTCACGTATAATAACAGTTACCATTTGTGATACGGTGGGAGAACTGACTTGAAGTTTTGCGTTTGTGTTCGCAAATGTTTCGGTTTAGCAAGAGTTGCCACCGACTTTTTATTTCATCCTAAGGAAAGGTCAAAAAGCACAGGAAAGACCTTTGAGATGTTTTCTTGGGTTCGGGGAGTGGATTATGAAAAGGGAAGGTGAAAGCACCCTTTTCATCCATGGTTATCTATGGACTCTTAGTTACTTGTTTAGATCACTTGCTTTGCTTTTCAATTGTTTGAAATGGTGCTCTTCAATTGTTTGAAATGGTGCTTTGTGTGTGGTTTTGAAAGATGTTTTGAAAAGAGGCCATCATTGTGGCAACCTTTGTAATGATTATTGTTTAAATGTATACAAAGATGTTTTTGTCTTTTGAAAAGTTTTCAATGTTTGAAAGTTGGATTTTGAAATTGTGTTGTGAAGTGTGTTTGAAAATGGCAAGGATGTTTTTGTAAGCTTTTGATCAAGTAACTAAGAGTTATCTACCCTATTTTACTCAAAGATATTTCTTATGTTTTTAAGCCTTTTAACAGTGTTATTTCACCATTGCATTTGGTGAACAACCTTGTGTTAGGATGTTAAACGGGACAAGCGTGGGTCATCGTATAGACCATGATAGCAATTGTGCTAAGTATTTTTGACAATTTTCTTAAGGGACTTGATCATTTTTGTTTAGGCAACTCAGATAGCGTCATCGAGGGTCTATGATCTTTTGTTTGTTTTTGTTTTGCCAAAGTACTCAACATGCATACCATGGCCCATTTTTGAAGGCAACAAGTGAATTGTAACCCTAGGGGTGTAAGTGTGCATTGTGTTTGCTTTTCATGCATTTTTGTCTTTGATTAGGTCAAACTATTTGTTGGTTTTGATTTTGCATACAAATCCTAATTCTCTAATCATGGCATAATTGAAAGCGTTAAGTGCGGGAATTTAAATTCTAAGCTATTACAACATGATTATGGGGATGGGGGTACAATTTTTTAATAGGGGAGTATTTGACATGAAATATAAAACCCTAGATTACTATTACATCCAAATTGAATTATAATGCAACAATATTTAAATGTACAATATTTAAATAAACAAAATAAATAAATATAGAATAAAATGTATTATGCAAAAAGAAATTTTTATGTATGTAAAAATATTTTCAATGTAAAAAAATATAAAGAAATAAATAAATAAAAAGGATTAATTTTATTTATTTTAGGGTAAACCCTAATTTCTTTTAAGAAGATAAATATTATATATTATTTATATACAAAAATATATTAATATGTACAAAAATAAAATATATTGAGAAAAAGTGTTTTTTAGTATAAATAATAATAAAAAGGAAAATGTAATATTTTTGTATTTTTATTCTAAGTTTTTTTTTTAATAAAATAAAAGTATATATATAAGTATTTTCAATGTATTCTAAGTATTCTAAGTATATATATATATATATATATATATATATATATATATATATATATATATATATATATATATATATATATATATATATATATATATATATATATATATATATATATATATATATATATATATATATATATATATATATATATATATATATATATATATATATATATATATATATATATATATATATATATATATATATATATTCAAGAAAATATATTTACAAAAATAAAATATATTCAAGAAAATATTTTCAATGTGAATAAAAATAAGAAATAAAAATAAAAAGTATTATTTACATTATTTTCAAGTTTTAATAAATAATATAAAGTATTTAAATTGTTTTTATGTTAGAAAAACCAAAATAAAATACCTAATAAATGTAATAAAAAAAAGTGGAAATATTTTTAAGCATTTTTTATGTTTGAAAATAAAATAATAAAGTCAGAAATGAAATTAAAATACAAAAATAACAAAATATAAAGAAAATGGGCCAGGGGGTGCATTTAGCAAAATGGGGGTGCAGACAGCAAGAAGGCCAGGCCCAGCCCAGACTTCATCTTCAACCTCCATAACTGTCAAACGTGCGCGCGCCTGGTTCCAACTTTGAACATCCTGGAAAAGTGACTTTTTGCCAAAACTCACAACATCAAACTTGTAGAGAATTTAAATACGAATCTAACCATATAAAGCATTAATCCTAACTCTCAAAGACCAGAGAGAATTTCTCTGGTCCTAAAATCTGACCTAACTTTTCCAGCATGTTCATGGATGAAATTCTCCTAGCACACTCAATATAAATGAAAACTGAGCATATGTACAACTTCATGGCATTGGATACTACATTTTTCATTCACAAACTTAAGGCTAAATGTTCCTAAATAGAGAGATAGGAAGTGAGAAAAAACCTGTTTCAGTTGGATTCGAGTAGGACAATGCAGAGTTTCTCAACAAGTTTTGAGGTGTCTGGTAGCTTGCTTGAACTCCACTTGATCTTTTCCAATAGCTAGCTTGCCTTGAATGTCCCTGAATCAGCCTCTAGAAGTCAACCTGCACAAGCTTGAAATGAAAATGGTGAACACTGTAAATGGAGTTACAGTTGGCAATGGAGGTTTAGGATAGTTTGAGTGAGTTGAATGGAAGGTATTGGAACTGGTCGCAAGCAAAACGCACGAGTGGATATGAAAATGGGAGTGATTCTGTAGGGCCTGCCTTGTTTTGCAAGAAAATGTGATTTTTATGTACAAAGGTGTTTGAGGGATGAATGGCTCGTGTTTCTGGCTCACAGGGATGTGCAAAACTTGTTTGGAATGTTGGAAAGAGTTGAATATATCAGATATGCAAGTTGTTGACCTTTTGCATAATTACTTGATTTTGAAGTAAAAAAGTGAGAGTTGACAATGCTATGGTTGTACTGGCTTGTAACCTAGCTTCACAAAGTTGTTGAACTTTGCCTGACATTAGGGAGCCTTGTTTGCAGCAAAGGGCTTGGTGTATGGCTCAAGAAATGAAATTTGACATAAAGCATGCTTTATGTAAATGGAAGTGCTACCTTTATGCCCAAAATGAATTTATTCATTGTGCCAAGCTTTGTTGATCAGAATAAGACCAATTTCCAATGTATTTGAATTTAATTAAGGAGTGTGAATTGGTTTAGAGGCCTGTTATCAAGTACAAAGCTAGTTTGGACAGGTTTTGCAACTTGTATGAACATGTATTGGTCATGGATACAAAGTGAATTTTTACCAACTTCAAGCATTTGATTCTCCCTAACCACAAATTTGTTTGAGGAGTTCTTGGACAATTTGGAAAGCTTGAAACATGTACTATAATCCATCTTTGAAGTGAAACTTGAGACTCCAAGTGGAACTATGTGAAAAATGGCCAAGAAGATGGGTCAAAATCCTGCCTAAACTAGGGCAAAATTTCTCTAAGTTAAAAGTTTTAGGGACCCTTGTTCCAAAAATCATAACTTGAGATGCAAGCTTCTTTTGAGAAAACTTTGTGAATAAAAGTTGTAGACTTTGTGGAGGACTACAACTTTCATGTTGTAAGTTTTGTTTGAATCCATTTACATCATGGTGAAAATGTGGGACAAAGTTAGGAAAAATTAAGAAAATTTCATAACTTAGAAAATTTCTAAGTTATGAAAATTTTCAATTTCAAACCCTAATTTGCAATTTTTGGTTTCTTGATGAAAAAGTTTCATAATTTGACATATCTTGATGAAAAATGATCCTTGGTACTTGATTTTGACCAAAAAGTCAAAGTTTGACTTTTCAGTATACAGTCAAAATTTGATCAGTTGACTGAAAAATTCATCTGTCAATCCTATGCATTTGAGATCTTTTGAACTTGTTGAATAGGTCAAGATAATTTCATTGAGTCCTTGAGTCCATGGTTGAGCTTAATTTGCCAATGGTTAGGTCAAACAGTCAAAAATTGCCTTTGTACAGTCAAAACCCTAAAAATGACCATTTTGCCATTTTGGTGATCTGATCAAATTTCTTGTGGAATTATGGTCCAAACTTGATAAAATGGTTCATATAAGTTTATAATATTGATGTGGGTCAAAATTCATGAGGTTTGACTGTAAATTGGTCACAGTTAACTTTTTCCCCAATACAGCTGATTTTTAGGTCAACTGTCCAATTGACTGGGCAAAAATTTGATTCAAGGCTTGAAACTTGGCATGGACAAACTTATGAGTCTAACATGAAGTATGAAAGTCAATTTGGGCATTGGAGGTCCAAAAATCCTTGTGCAAGCTCAAACCCTAATTTAGGTCAACAGTGCAAAGAGGTATCTTGAGCAAAGCAAACCCTAGCTTGATCTTGAGTTCCAAGAGCCTTGTGATGAGAAATGTTGATAAAATGAGAGGGAAAATTTTGGGGTACAACAGTTTCCCCTGTTCAATCTTCTTGAACCTGAAGAGTTAGATTGGCAAGTTTGTCTTTCGTGACTTGAAGGTAAAAGAGGATTGGACACTAGAGTGCCCGTAAATTTGCACTCGTCAAAATATTGTTGAGGGAATGGGCTTAAAGATGCCATTTAGATGGTAGAAACTTGCTGGAGATGGGCTTAAAGATGCCATCTAAGATTGGTTTGTTGAACATCATAATGGTATCTACATTTGGAACGTATCTGAATTGTATCTGGAGACTGGATTTGTATGAGCAAGGGAATGGCGTCTTTGTTTAGAGTGTATCCGAGCTATAATTGTATTTGAACTTTGAATGAATATCAGAATGATTGCCGTGTCTAGAGTGTATCTGTATTATGAATGGGTAACAGAGAAACATCTGTGTATGGAGCAACAGTGTGCTGGGGATAAGTTTTGAATGAGTGGTAGAATGGTAACTGTGTCTGGAGCGTATCTGGACTGTATCTGTAGTTGAGATCTGTATGAGTAGAAGAATGACTTTCGTGTTTGGAGTGTATCTGAAACTATAACTAGGATCTGAATAAGTGACAAAATGACTTCTTTGGCGACTGCACTGGGGAGAATCAAACTTTTGGTGTAAGGGCCAGAATGGCATCCGCGTTTGGAGCGTATCTGAACTTAGAGTTGTTAGTTGAATCTGAATGAGGGATAGAATGGCCGCCGTGTCTGGAGCGTATCTAGTCTGTATCATATTGCTGAAGTCTGAATGAGTAGTAGAATAACCACCGTGTCTGGGGTGTATCCATACTGTATCTGAAATCTCTGAATAGTTGTTAATGATAGCTTTTTAATCTCATCCTGAAAAAGGGGAAAAATGTTAGCTAAACATAAAGTCATGTTGCATGATATGTATGATGCAATATGTGATCGGTGGGAATGAGAACTGACTGTTTTGGAATGTTGGTTCGCGTTTGCGTTTGTTTTTGCAAAATGTCGCGGTAAGCAAGAGTCGCCACCGTCTTTTATTTTATCCAACAAGGAAAGGACAAAAGCACAGAAAAATTCCTTTTTGAGATATTTCTCGGGTTCGGGAGGTAGATTATAGAAAGGGAAGGTGTTAGCACCCTTTCTATCCGTGGTTATCCACGGGCTCTTAGGTACTTGCTCACTATGTTTTCAAAAGTTGCTTTCTTTGTGCTTGTGGATTTGAAAAAGTTTTTGTTTGAAATTTCAATTTAACTCTTGCTTTTGTCCTCAAGAGCGTATGAAGTGTTTTTGAAAACTTTGTTCGAAAAAGAGTGTAAGTGTGAAAAGGTTTTGTTTTGTTTTAAAAGGAGCAAGTACTTAAGATCATCTACCTACTCAAAAAGGAATTAAACTGTGCAAATGTCCTTTAGACAGTGCTATCCCACTATTGAGGAGTAGGTAGCACCGTCGTTGGAGTTTTTTGGGTCAATTCGATTTAAGGGACATGTGGTCACTAAAGCAACGTTAGGACGCCTTAGCGGTAACCCTAATGTCTTAGATCATTTTATCTGAGGCAACCGTTTCGAGGCAACTAATGATCTTGGGACAAGAGGACGACCTCTAACACATCCTATACTTAATGACCACGTTCGAGGCAACCAAGTGAGGCGTACCCTAGGAGTGGCATGTGCAAGTGTGTTAATTTTCGGTTTATATTATCTTTACATGTCATTGTGAGCTACTGGTTGATTTTAAGTTAAGATAAATCTTATCATGCATAGCCTATTATTCATACATCTAGCAGTTAATGGTTGCGGAAAATAAAGCTAAGCTATTACAAGGCGTCGGGTATTTACATCGTCAAAAACAAACCCTTGAAAAGTAAATTGAGAAAAAGTAAATAAAAGCGGTAAATAAATCCTAAGTTAAAGCTATTACATCCTCGGAGCAATTACAATATATGGATAAAAATAATACGCGCGAGAAAAGTTAAATCAAATTGTCCTTTAGGGTTTTGACCCTTTTTTTTTAATAAAGCATGTTTTTGGTCTTTTTTGGAATTAAGAATTAAAGCTAAATTAATAATGGAATTAAAGAAAATATTTTTGAGTTTTATTTTAATTGAGGAAATAAAATCAGAAATAAAAAAAACCTAATTCTAAGTCAATTTTTAATTTATTGTAAAAATCTATTAAGAATTAAACCTAATTAAAAACTAAATTAATTGGTTAGTATTTATTTACAAAAATAAGTAATAAAATTAAAATATTTTTGTTGTTTCTGATTTTTTTATGAAAGAGAGTTAATTAGTTAATTAATTAATTATGATAAAAAAACAGTGAAAAGAAAAATAAAGAAACAAACTCAGGGGTGCTGGGCTCGAAAAGGGAGTATGAATTGCAATTTCCAGGCCCAAACGTCCAGCCTGTTGGACTTTCAGATTGCCTGGGCGTTTGTTGATCAAGGTTCATGGTGAACCTCATCCTGGACCACTGGATCTGGATCTGGAACCACCTGGCATGTTGAGATCTGAGGACGTATGGTAGTCCCTGCCTGAAGCGCTGCATGTGAATACCTGAAGGAAAAACACAACAAAGTTTTGGGGGACCTGGGATTCGAATCCAGGTCCCAAGGGGTCTTGCATTAACGCGTTCACCAACCGGCCAATCTGCTTCATTCGTTAGTTAAACAGAAAACAAATATTATATACAAACAATAATTATGCCTGGCCAAAAAAAAAATAAAAAGACGCGCAATTGATTCAAAAGAACCAATCACGCCCAGCCATGTTATCGTCTTCCTCACAAAAGCCTGGTTCGTTTACCTGCGGATTTTTATCCGCATGAAGATTCCTAGGGTCATTCAAACATCTCTCCTAGGCCATGAAACTGAAATCCAAGAGTACCAACGTACTCGTCTGTTCATCCCGGTCATCTCTGTAACCATGATTTGCATTGATTTCCCCTGTGACATAAACGCCTAAAAACGAGAACAAGAACCCTAAGTTCTGGATATGGGGTTAGAGGCCATGAAAATTAAATTGGACAATGCCAAAACATTCTAAATCAAATAACAATCACAAATATGCCAATATTTTAAAGAAAAGATGCAAGAATGGATTTTTCGATTTCATGTCCAGAGCGAATTTCATGGAGACTTACAGCGCGTTAGAGGTAATGAAAGGCTTGGTTTTTGATTGGCCTCACTTCAGGAGGATGCTGGCAAGAGAGTCGCGTCTTTCTTTTGGTCTGAATTGGCCTCCAAGGTTGTTTTTGATCTCCACTTTCCCAAGGTTTTTTGCAAAACTGTTCTGGCCGTTTTCACAGAGTTTTTGGGCGTTTTTTCTTTGTCTGCAGAGTTTTCACGTGTGTGTTTTGTTTATGAGCAGCAGGTCTTTATAGACAAGGAAATTAGGTCAACATTTGTATATCAAATCTTGGTCCATTATGATGAAGATATTTAATTTGATTTTTTCATAAAGACTTGCTATATTTGATTCAATCAGGTTCCAATTTATCTTCATGCGTTACTGCCAGCCTATTATGAGCTGTTTGGGCCTCCAATATGATGGAAATCAAAAGCTGACTTGCCCCTTCGAATTTTCTCTTTTCGATTGCTTCAAAGTCTCAATTCAAACTACTCCAGTCACAGCCCCTTCGATTGAGACTCCCCCTGCTTCGATTGCATATTTGCCAGGGATACATGCCATTGTGAACTTTGGGTATTCTGGACAGGTTAGGATATGTGTTTTTGCTTAGTCATGCCAGCCTGCTTCCTTCCTTCGAATCTGCCTTCTTTGCCAGCTTCAAAGTCCAATTCGAATCTATTTAGAACATTCCCTATTAGACAACTTCGCCCAACCCTTGGCCTTGTGATGAGTCTGGGTTCTGATTCGAGATGTCCAGAACTTCCTTCATCAGAGCATCTTAGATTAAGAGAAACTCTGCACTGAAATGCCCTTCGAAGGTCATTTCATTCTGATATTCTTATTAAGGGAAACTCTGAACTAAAATGCCATTCGAAGGTCATTTCATTCTTATGTTATGATTGAGGTAAAGTATGAAGTTTCAGTCGAAGGACCCTCTGAAGTACTAGTCGAAGCCTTGTGAAATTGACTTGATCGAAGGAGGTCCAGCGCCCAATCGAAGACTTGCAGACCAACGCTTGATCGAAGGAGGTCCGGCGATCAATCGAAGACTTGTAGACCAAAGCTTGATCGAAGGGTTCCAAACACCTAATCGAAGCTTACTAATTAAAGCCTGATCGAAAAGTGCCAAATGCTCAATCGAAGACTTGCAGACCAAAGCTTGATCGAAGGATTCCAAACACCTAATCGAAGCTTACTAATCACAGCTTGATCGAAGAGTGCCAAATTCCCAATCGAAGACTGGTGAGTCAAGCCTGTATCGAATGATTTTGGATACCCAATCGAAGACTTTTCCCAGATGCCAATCGAAATACATTTTGTTCATCTTCAAAAAACTTTATTTTTCTTAGGCAAGGGTTTGTGACCAACCATGTAAGGGAAGACCTTTGAAAACATGAGAGGGCAAATTTTGGGGTACAACACAATAGAATATGTTTCATCAATGTTTATGATATATGAATGTAATGGATGTGCATGTAAGCTGAGTAGCTGTCTTGTTGAGGAAGATAAATCCTTGATAACTGGAGATAATGAAATCTTTGACTGCTGTCGGAGGAAGTAAATTCCTGATCGATGTTGAGGATTCAAAAATCTTTGATTGTTGAGACTGAGAAATCCTGGGACAACCCCTGGGGATTGAAAATCCTTGGTGACTTATGGGGATTTAACAAGAGCTTTGACAACTTCTGTGGGGAATGACATTCCTGGGAAATAAGGAAAACTCTGAAGACCTCTACTGGGAGATTAGAACCTGAGAGGCTTCCAATGGAGAAACATGAACTAGAATCTTCATCTTGTTGGGAAATAACTTTGTGGGGAGAGTGTTTACTCGGCCGGGGAAATTAAGAGTCGGGGTTGTACGCCAATCTACTGAGGAATCATCCTAGTCAGGGATAAGACAAGAAGTTAGCTGTTATCTGGTTGATTCTTAGACTTTTTAAGATAACTTGCTGGGGAAGTTGGGGAAAGCTGATTAGTTCCCGCTAGGGATTGATAGTTGGAAATTTGACTTCGCTGGGGAAGAAGGTTTAGAATAATCTAGCTCCGCTAGGGGATAGGTATTTCAGGGTTTTTGGGCTCCACTGGGGATCGGGAGTTTAGAGACTTATCTTTGATGGGGACTTTGAAACTTAACTCCGCTGGGGAACAAAGTTTAGAATACACTGGCTCCGCTGGGGATCTTGAAATTTAACTCCGCTGGGGACATATACTCCAAGGTTTTAGCTTTTTTGAGGAGCCGGATGACATACTGTATGGGATTTCTTCTGGAATAGCACAAGGATATCTTCCTACACCTTCAAACCATCAGTAATTATCCTTTCTCAATTTCGTTTTATTGGTAAGCAGTGATTATATTCAAATGCATATGCCTATTTAACAAAACATTGGACGTTTTGAAATAAAACATAAGTGTAAAAAAGAATGAAAGGCAAGCAAATTTCTGCACTTTGAAGTATCTTTTGTAAGTATTTTTGTACAAAGGAGACAGACATCCTAGTAAGAGAATGTTGTCTAAAATTTGAGAAAAAATTATACAAAAAGAAAGATGGATATGTGTAACAATTCCGTGGAGTTCCCATTCTGCTATAGCCTTCACAACTCTGAGTATCTTGTCCATTCACTGCTTCGTCCGCCGATGATTGGATTGATCAAAAGCTTGGAGCTTGTTGGTGAAGAGATTGTTCTTAAAGTGATCCGACGAGACATAGTCATACGCTTTAATTCCCTAACTTTTGCCTGGACCGCCCTTTTGGGTTTTCGATCCACCAGGAAACCCTTTTTTGCCCAAGTCTCCCTTTCGGGTTTTCAACTTGTCGGGTGTACAAATTTTTTGTTTATCCCTAATTTTTGCCTGAACCGCCCTTTCGGGTCTTCAATTCACCGTGATGCCCATTTTTGCCCAAGTCGCCCTTTCGGGTTTTCAACTTGTCGGGTCGTTTTATGCGTAGTATCTTTTGACTATGTCTGTGTTCCCAGGGTGCGGCAAGTCGTTGTCGTCCATGGTGGTCAGAATCATTGCCCCACCAGAAAAGATGTTCTTGATCATAAATGGTCCTTTGTAAGTAGGAGTCCACTTTCCCCTGGGATCAATTTGTGGCAAGATTATCTGCTTGATTACAAGATCTCTGACTTGATATACCTGACGCCTGACTTTCTTGTTGAAAGCCTTGATCATCCATTTCTAATACGTCTGACCATGACAAACAGCAGTAAGTCGTTTCTTGTCGATTAAATTAAGTTGATCAAGCCGGGTCTGAATCCAATCGTCTTCACTCAAACCGGCATCCTTCATAATCCTTAAGGAAGGAATTCGAACTTCCATAGGTAAAACAACTTCCATGCCATATACAAAAGAAAAGGGTGTTGCCCCTGTTGAAGTACGCGTCGTGGTACGATACCCGTGCAGAGCAAACGGTAACATCTCATGCCAGTCCTTGTAGGTGACTGTTATATTTTGAATGATCTTCTTTATATTTTTGTTCGCGGCTTCAACAACACCATTCATCTTTGGCCAATAGGGATATGAATTGTGATGATAAATCTTGAAATGCTCGCACAGAGCGGTGATCATAGTGTTGTTCAAATTTGTATCGTTGTCTGTTATGATCCTGTCGGGGATACCATACCTCCATATGAGGTTCTGCTTAATGAAGCGGGCAACCATATTCTTTGTAACGGAGGCGTAGGAAGCTGCTTCGACCCACTTGGTAAAGTAATCAATAGCCACCAGGATGAAGTGATGTCCATTGGATGTCGTAGTCTTGATCTCTCCAATCATGTCAATGCCCCACATTACGAATGGCCAAGGAGCTGTCAGAACGTTGAGAGGGACAGGAGGAATATGTACCTTTTCAGCATAGACTTGGCATTTGTGGCAAGTACGGGAATGTTGATGACAATCAGCTTCCATGGTAGACCAGTAGTAGCCTGCCCTTAGAATCTTCTTAGCCATCATATGTCCGCTTAAATTGGTGCCAAATGTGCCACTATGTATCTCGGTCATGATCAACTCAGCTTCAACCTTGTCCACACAACGAAGTAGAACATAATCATGGTTGCGCTTATAAAGAATGCCATTGCTTAGGAAGAACTTGGCAGCAAATCTCCTTAAGAACTTTTTGTCATTGACGAAAGCTCCTTCAGGGTACTCTCGAGTCTAGAGATACCTTTTGATTTCATGAAACCAGGGTTGTTCCACTACTTCTTCGGTATTAATCTCATGGCAGTGCGCAGGTTCGTCCATTCGCTCGATGGTGATTTAGGGAGCCTCATTATCCCAGTTGAGTTTAAACATGGAAGACATTGTAGCCAGAGCATCCTCTAGCTGATTTTCTTCTCGCGGGAAGTGCTCAAAGGTAATCTGCTCGAAATGAGGCAATAATGTCAGGACATGTTCTTTATATGGGATAAGATTAGGATGTCTAGTGTCCCATTCTCCTTTGATTTGACTGATAACCAAAGCTGAGTCCCCAAATACGACCAAAGATTTGATTCCCAAGTCTATAGCAGCCTTGAGACCAAAGATGCAAGCTTCATATTCAGCCATGTTGTTGGTACAGCTGAAGCAAAGTCAGGCAGTGAAGGGTGTATGGCAACCTTCCATAGAAATGAGTACCGCACTGATACTGTTGCCAAGTGCATTTGAAGCACCATCAAAGTACAGGGTCCATCGGGATCCTTGTTCAGCTCCGTCATACGGTCTGTTACCTTCAATGTTGTCCAATGTCATGATGTCCTCGTCAGGGAAGTTGAATCTCATAGATTGGTAATCTTCGACGGCTTGATGAGCTAGATGGTCAGCTAGTACACTCCCCTTTATAGCTTTTTGGGTAGTATATTGGATATCATACTCAGTCAGGATCATTTACCATCTAGCGATCCTTCCAGATAAAGCAGGCTTCTCGAAGATATACTTGATCGGGTCCATCTTGGAAATCAGCAAAGTGGTATGAGTCAACATATACTGCCTTAGCCGGAGAGAAGCCCATACCAAAGCGCATCAAGTTTTCTCGAGCAGTGAGTAGCGAGTCTCACAGTCGGTAAACTTTTTGCTAAGGTAATAAATGGCATGCTCTTTTCGGCCAAACTCGTCATGTTAGCCCAGTATGCACCCCATTGAGTTATCCAAAACAGTTAGATACATGATTAACAGCCTTCCTTCAACGGGTGGCATCAAAATAGGAGGTTCCAGTAAATACTCCTTGATCTTATCAAAAGAAACTTGACAATCATTGTTCCATTCAATCACCTGATCTTTCTTCAACAGCTTGAAGATTGGCTCACAGGTAGATGTTAGGTGAGAGATGAACCTCGCAATATAGCTTAAGCGTCCCAAGAAACCTCTAACCTCCTTTTCAGTGCGGGGGGCAGGCATTTCTTGTATAGCTTTTACTTTAGCGGGATCAACCTTAATGCCTTTGTTGCTGACCATAAATCCCAAAAGTTTACCAGACCTGACTCCAAAAGTGCACTTGCTAGGGTTCAATCTGAGCTTATACTCCTTCAATCTGACAAACAGCTTTTGCAGATGATCAAGGTGTTCTTCCTCTGTCTGTGAACGAGCTATCATGTCGTCTACGTAGACCTCAATCTCATGATGTATCATGTCATGAAACAAAGCTACCATAGCACGTTGATGGGTTGCCCCGGCATTCTTCAGTCCAAATTGCATCACTTTGTAGCAGAAGGTACCCCACTGTGTGACAAAAGTAGTTTTCTCCATGTCTTCGGGGGCCATTTTGATCTGGTTGTATCCCGAGAATCCATCCATGAAGGAAAATACCTTGTGTTGAGCTGTGTTGTCAACCAAGATATCAATGTGTGGCAGTGGAAAATCATCTTTAGGGCTAGCCCTGTTTAAATCCCGATAGTCCACACATATTCTGACTTTGTCGTCCTTCTTAGGCACGGGCACAATGTTAGCAACCCATTGTGGATAGGAAGTAACAGCCAGAAATCCAGTGTTGAATTGCTTCATTACCTCAGCTTTGATCTTCTCAGACATGTCGGGCCTCATTCGGCGGACTTTTTGTTTGATCGGTGGACAGTCTTCTCTTGTAGGGAGATGGTGAACCATAATGTCTGTCTGTAGTCCCGGCATGTCTTCATAGGACCAGGCGAAGATTTCAACATATTCATTCAACAACTACACTAAGCGCTCTTTGACACTTGGTTCCAGGTTGGCACCCACCTTAACCTCTTTCTTGTCTTCCTCTGTTCCCAAGTTGATGGTCTCTAGCAATTCTTCATGGGTCAGAATAGCCCTCTCTTCTTGTTGCAAAAGTCTGGCTAACTCTCCCGGCACTTCACAGTCTTCATCACCTTCGTACTCGGCATGATTGACCAAATATTCAGAGTCACCGAAGGCTAAAGTAGAATAGTCACCCATGGAATCCGGAGTGGATGGGTACCTGCATTTTGTGAGTGTGGGTGTGTGTAAGGGATAGCCATCCTTAAACAAAACAAAATGTAAAAGGAAAGAAAATGAACACAATAGTTTATAGATGAAAACGTCCAATGATTCATTAAACATGGCATATGATAATGAAAAAATCAAGCCCTTACAAACGGACCTATATGCCCTGGGTAAGGCATAAGGTGAAAATAGTGTACGAATTGTTTAGTTATTACAGACCAAAATAGGAAATTGTTCAAAGATAAATTACTGGTTGATGAAAGTGATGGGAATAAAGTCCTTCGCTTCCCAGTTGCTTAATCCTCCTTCGACGGTTGAAAAGATCCAATCTTCAAAGTTGTCTTCTTCATCGTCATCTTCTAAGGCATTAATTCCTTGGTGAGTGATTTTTACGGGTGGTCCTCCGGCCCTGGAGCGACGCACAACTTTCTGGCCAGCAGCAGTAAAACCTAGTCCGAACTTGTTCGTCTTGTGAGGAAAATCAGGCAGTTTCCCCCACACTATACTCCTTCCTTCTTTGATTACAGCCTCTGCATCCTTGAGAGATGCCATCCTAGACACATGCTTGGAAACGATAGGCACATCAACCACTGTCTTTGCAACTGCGACTTCAGAAGAAACTTCCTCAAAATGTTGGAAAGGCGTTTCTATGAATTCGCCATCCAACTCCACATAGCGGAAGGAGTTGAGGTGACTTATCATGTACTCTTCCTCCCCATGAACCGTTATAATCTTTCCCTGAACTGAATATTTTAGCATTTGGTGTAAAGAGGAGGTAACTGCCCCAGCATAGTGGATCCATGGCCTTCCCAACAAACATGAATATGAAGGACGGATGTCCATCACATAAAAGGTAGAGTTGAAGGTCTCGGTACCCACTTTGATAGGAATGTCCACTTCTCTATGAACCATCCTCTTAGAACCGTCGAAGGCTCTAACAACGATGTTAATATGCTTCAGGGTCAAACCTTCGCAGTCCAATCGGTCTAACGCTTTCTTCGGCAACACATTCAAAGATGAACCGATATCAACTAGGACATGGGCAAGGGTGGTTCCCCTGCATTCTACTGAGACATGTAGCGCGTCGTTGTGCTTCCTTCCCTTGGGGGTCAAATCAACATCGGAAAAACCAAGACCATTATCA
Source organism: Vicia faba (assembly GCA_948472305.1). NCBI lineage: Eukaryota > Viridiplantae > Streptophyta > Magnoliopsida > Fabales > Fabaceae > Vicia > Vicia faba. The sequence goes on from OX451735.1 coordinate 1,422,292,679, forward strand.
GCAGTAAGGTTGGCCACGCACTCTTGAAACTGGTCAGTTGAAGTTTCTTGAGGCACGTGTGCCGTCTTTAAAAATTTGGTCAAGGCCTTAGCATGGGCCTCAGAGCAGAGTAGAAGAGCCAACATGGAGATTTTGGAAGGGGTCTGCCCTAGCTGTTCCACGACATCGTAGTCGCTCTTTTTGATTATCTTTAGGATTTCTTCCATTTCTTTCTGGGTGTGTGATAGGGTGGGAGAACTGACTTGAGGTTTTGCGTTTGTGTTTGCAAATGTTTCGGTTTAGCAAGAGTCGCCACCGACTTTTTATTTTATCCTAAGGAAAGGTCAAAAAGCACAGGAAAGACCTTTAAGATGTTTTCTTGGGTTCGGGGAGTAGATTATAGGAAGGGAAGGTATTAGCATCCTTTCTATCCATGGTTATCCATGGGCTCTTAGTTACTTATTTAGATCACTTGCTTTGCTTTTCAATTGTTTGAAATGGTGCTTTGTGTGTGATTTTGAAAGATGTTTTGAAAAGAGGCCATCGTTGTGGCAACCTTTGTAATGATTCTTGTTTGAATGTATACAAAGGTGTTTTTGTCTTTTTAAAAGTTTTCAATGTTTGAAAGTAGGGTTTTGAGATTGTGTTGTGAAGTGTGTTTGGAAATAGCAAGGATGTTTTTTTACAAGCTTTTGATCAAGTAACTAGGAGTTATCTACCATATTTTACTCAAAGATCTTTCTTGTGTTTTTAACCCTTTTAGCAGTGTTGTTTCACCATTGTATTTGGTGAACAACCTTGTGTTAGGATGTTAAACGGGACAGGCGCGGGTCATCGTATAGACCATGATAGCAATTGTGTCAAGTATCTTTGGCAATTTTCTTAAGGGACTTGATCATTTTTTTTAGGCAACTCAGATAGCGTCATCGAGGGACTATGATCTTTTGTTTTGTTTTTATTTTGCCAAAGTACTTAACATGCATACCATGGCCCATTTTTGAAGGCAACAAGTGGATTATAACCCTAGGGGTGCAAGTGTGTATTGTGTTTGTTCTTTTCATACATTTTTGTCTTTGATTAGGTCAAACTAATTGTTGGTTTTGATTTGGCATACAAACCCTAATTCTCTAAGCATGGCATAATTGAAAGCATTTAAGTGCATAAAAATAAATCTAAGCTATTACAACTTTGATATAGGGAGGGGGGTACAAATTTGAATAGGGGATTATTTTGCAAGAAATTAAACCCTAAATTATTACAACCAAATTGAATTTACAATGCATAATATTTAAATGTACAATTATTTAAATAAACAAAATAAACAAATATTAAATAAAATGTATTATGCAAAAAAAAAAGATTTTTTATATATGTAAAGTATTTTCAATGAAAAGAAATGTAAAGAATTAAAATAAAATAAAAAGTTAATTTTATTTATTTTTAGGGTAAACCCTAATTCTCCTTAAAGAAAATAAAATTGTATTGTTTATATACAAAATATATTAATATGTACAAAAATAAGAATATATTATAAAAAAATGTTTTTTTAGTATAAAATAATAATAAAAATAAAAATGTACTTATTTTGTGTTTTTTTTATTCTAATTATATATATATATATATTTGCATTATTTTTCAAGAAAATATTCAAGAAAATATTTTTGGTGTGAATAAAAAATAGAAATGAAAATAAAAGAATTATTTGCATTATTTTTAAAATTAAACAAAATAATATAAGAGCATATAAAATGTTTTAATGCTAGTAATAATTAAAATAAATACCAAATAAATGTAAAAAATTATAAAAATATTTTTGGAGCATTTTTTATATTTAAAAATAAAATATCAAAGTCAGAAATGAAATAAAAATGCAAAAATAATAAAAATACAAAGAAATGGGCCAGGGGGTGTGAAACTGAAAAAAGAAAGTGTTAGAAGCAAAAACAAGCCAGCCCAACCCAGCAGCTTCATCTTCTTCCTCCAGACTTTGAAAAAACGCGCGCTTGCTACACAAACTCGTATCTCCTGTATTTGTGATCTTTTGATAAAACTCAAAACATGAAACTTGTAGAGCATCAAACCACGATTCTAACCATATAAAAAACTTAATCTAACTCTCAAAGACCAGAGAGAATTTCTCTGGCCCTAATTTCTAACTTAGTTTTTTTCAGAAAGTTCATGGATGAAATTCTCTTAGCACGTTTAATATAAATGAGAACTGAGCATATGTATGGTTTCAGGGCAATGAGTACAACATCTTTTATTCACAAACCTAAGGCTAAATGTTCCTAAATAGAGAGATAGAAGTTCATGAAATACCTGTTTCAGTTGAGTTCGAGTTGGACAATGCAACAACTTTCAATGAGCCATGAGGTTCTTTTGAGCTTGCTTGATGTTCCCTGAACCTTTCCCAATGCTTAGTTTGTTTTGAAGTGGCCTGAATCGTTCTACAGAAGTCAACCTGCACAAGCATGAAATGAAAATGGTGAACACTATAAATGGAGTTACAGTTGGTAATGGAGGTTTGGGATAGCTTGAGTGATTTGAATGGAAGGTGTTTGAAGTGGAAAGGAGCAAAATGCACGAGGCAATGTGAAGATGGAAGTGATTCTGCAGGGCTTGCCCTATTTTGCAAGAAAATGTGGTTTTTGAGTATTAGGGTGCTTTGGAGGTAAAAGGCTCGTGTTTCTGGCTTACAAGGATGTGTAAAACTTGTTTCAAATGTTGGCTTAAGTTGAATATATCAGATATGCAAACTATGGACTTTTGGCAAGTTGACTTGTTTTGAAAGCAAAGTGTGAAGTGAAATGAGATAGGCCTGTACAGGCTATCTCCAAGCATGCACCAACTTATTGTACCTTTGGCTAAGTTTGTGGAACTTGTTTTCTGCAAAGAAAGAAGTTCAAGGCTCAAGAAAGACAACTTTGCAAAAGTTATGCTTTATGAAAATGGAAGTGTGATTTTTATGCCAAAAATGGATTAATCCATTGTGCCAAGCTCTAATGGTCAGAATAACACCAATGTCCAATGTATTTGCATTCAATTTTTGAGTGTAAATTGGTTTAGAGACCTGTAATCAAGTACAAAGCTAGTTTGGTCAGATTTTGCAAGTTGTATGAACATGTTTTGGCCATGGTTACAAAGTGAGTTTTTGCCAACTTCAAGCATTCGATTCTCCCTAACCACAAATGTGTTTGAGGATTTCTTAGACAATTTGGAAAGCTTGAAACATATAATATAATCCATATTTGAAATGTAACTTGAGAATCCAAGTGGAACTATGTTAAAAATTGCCAAGAAGATGGATCAAAATCCTGCCTAAACTAGGGCAAAATTTCTCTAAGTTAAAAGTTTTAGGGACCCTTGTTCCAAAAATCATAACTTGAGATCCAAGCTTCTTTTGAGAAAACTTTGTGAATCAAAGTTGTAGACTTTGTGATGTACTACAACTTTCATGTTGTAAGTTTTGTTTGAATCCATTTGCATCTTGGTGAAAATGTGGGACAAAGTTAGGAAAAATTAAGAAAATTTCATAACTTAGAAAATTTCTAAGTTATGAAATTTTTCAATTTCAAACCCTAATTTGTAATTTTGGGTTTCTTGATGAACAAGTATCATAATTTGACATATCTTGATGAAAAATGACCCTTGGCACTTGATTTTGACCAAAAAGTCAATGTTTGACTTTTCAGTGTACAGTCAAATTTTGATCAGTTGACTGAAAAATTCATCTGTCAATCCTATGCATTTGAGATATTTTGAACTTGTTGAATAGGACAAGATAGTTTCATTGAGTCCTTGAGTCCATGGTTGATCTTTATTTGCCATTGGCTAGGTCAAACAGTCAAAAATTGCCTTTGTACAGTCAAAACCCTAAAAATGACCATTTTGCCCTTTTGGTGATCTGATCAAATTTCTTGTGGAATTATGGTCCAAACTTGATCAAATGGTTCATATGAGTTCATAATGTTGATGTGGGTCAAAATTCATGAGGTTTGACTGTAAACTGGCCACAGTTGACTTTTTCCCTAATACAGTTGATTTCTAGGTCAACTGTCCAATTGACTGGGCAAAAATTTGATTCAAGACTTGAAACTTGGTATGGGAAAACTTATGAGTCCAATATGAAGTATGAAAATCAATTTGGGCATTGTAGGTCAAAACATCCCTATGCAAACTCAAACCCTAATTTCAGGTCAATAGTGCAAGGAGATGTCTTGGGCAGAACAAACCTTAGCTTGGTCTTGAGTTCCAAGAGTCTTGTGATGAGAAAATGTTGATAAAATGAGAGGGAAAATTTTGGGGTATAACAGTTGCCCCTGTTCAATCTTCTTGAACCTGAAGAGTTAGATTGGCAAGTTTGCCTTTCGCGACTCGAAGGTAAAGAGAGGATTGGACACTAGAGTGCCCGTAAATTTGCACTCGTCAAAATATTGTTGAGGGAATGGGCTTAAAGATGCCATTTGGAGATGGTAGAATATTACTGGAGATGGGCTTAAAGATGCCATCCAAGAATGTTTGTTGAACTGCAATGTTGTAGGTCAGAAGAAAGAGCATCAAAATGGTATACGTGTCTGGAATGCATTTGAACTGTATCTGGAGACTGAGTCTGTATTAGCATAGGAATGGCGTCCGTGTTTGGAGAGTATCCGAGCTGCAACTGTATTTTATCTTTGAATGAATATCAGAATGACTGCCACGTCTGGAGTGTATCTGTATTCTGAATGGGTAACAGAGAAACATCTATATATGGAGCAACTGTGCACTGTGGGTAAATTCCGAATGAGTGACAGAATGGAAACCATGTCTGGAGTGTATCTGGACTGTATTTGAATTTGAGATCTATATGAATATCAGAATGACTTCCGTATCTGGAGTGCATCTGAGACTGTAGCTGGGATCTGAATAAGTGACAGAATGACTTACGTGGCGACTACAATGGGGAGAATCAAACTTCAGGTGTAAGGGCCAGAATGGCATCCGTGTTTGGAGCGTATCTGAACTTGAAGTTGATAGTTGAATCTGAATGAGAGATAGAATGGCCTCCGTGTCTGGAGCGTATCTAGTCTGTATCAGATTGCTGAAATCTGAATGAGTAGTAGAATGACCGTTGTGTCTGGGGTGTATCCGTACTGTATCTTGATTTGAATTTTGAATGAGTAAATAGAATGATCGTCGTGTTTGGGGTGTATCCATACTGTATCTGAATAAATGTTAATGATAGCCTTTTAATCTTATCCTGAAAAGGGTAAAATGTTAGCTAAAACACAAAGTTATGTTGCATGATATGTATGATGCAATGAACTGGGTTTCATCAATGTTTATGATATATGAATGTAATGGATGTGAATGTAAGCTGAGTAGCTGTCTTGCTGAGGAAAATAAATCCTTGGTAACTGGCGATAAAGAAATCTTTGAATGCTGCCGGAGAATAATAAATTCCTGACCGATGCTGAGGATTTAAAAATCTTTGATTGTTGAAGACGAGAAATCCTTGTTGACTGCTTGGGGATTAAAGATCTTTGATTGTTGAGAATGAGAAATCTTGGGACCACTGCTGGAGATTGAAAATCCTTGGTGACTTGTGGGGATTAACAAGGGTTTTGACAACCTCTGTGGGAAATGAGAATCCTTCATGACTTTCCTGTGAAATGAGGAAAACTCTGACAATCTCTATTGGGGAGTTAAAACCTAGGAGGCTTCTGCTGGAGAAATGAGGCCAAGAATCTTCGATCTGCTGGGAAATAACTCTGTGGGGAGAATGTTTTACTCGGCCGATGAAAACAGGAGCTTTGGGTTGTATGCCAAACTACTAGAGAATCATCCTAGTCGGGGATAGGACAAGAAGGTAACTGTTATCAGCTTGGTTCTCGGACTTTTAAGATAACCTGCTAGGGAAATAGGTTTAGAATATTCTGGTTCCGTTATGTATTTCAGGGTTTTCGGGCTCCACTGGGGATCTTTTAACTCCGCTGGGGACACATACTCTAAGGCTTGAGGATCTGAACGATATACTGTAGGGGATTTCTTCTGGAATAGCACAAAGATATCTTCCTACACCTTCAACCTACCAGTAATTATCCTTTCTCAATTTCGTTTTATTTGTAAGCAGTGATTATATTCAAATGCATATGCTTATTTAACAAAACTTTGGACGTTTTCAAAATAAAACATAAGTGTAAAAAGAAAGAAAAGCAAGCAAATTTCGGCGCTTTGAACTATTTTTGTATTAACTTTTGTAAGTAACTTTGTACAAAGGAGACAGACATCCTAGTAAGAGAATGTTGTCGTAAAAAATTGAAAAAAAATTATACAAAAAGAAAGATGGCTATGTGTAACAATTCCATGGGGTTCCCATTCTACTATAGCCTTTATAACTCTGAGTATCTTGTCCATTCGCTGCTTCGTCTGCCGATGATTGGATTAATCAGAAGCTCAGAGCTTGTTGGTGAACAGATTGTTCTTAAAGTGATCCGACGGGACATAGTCATACGCTTTAATTCCCTAACTTTTTCCTGGACTGCCCTTTCGGGTTTTCGATCCACCGGGAAACCCTTTTTTTGCCCAAGTCGCCCTTTTGGGTTTTCAACTTGTCGGGTGTACAGATTTTTTGTTTATCCCTAATTTTTGCCTGAACCGCCCTTTCGGGTTTTCGATTCACCGGGATGCCCATTTTTGCCCAAGCCTCCCTTTCGGGTTTTCAACTTGCCGGGTGTACAGATTTTTTGTTTATCCCTAATTTTTGCCTGAACCGCCCTTTCGGGTTTTCGATTCACCGGGATGCCCATTTTTGCCCAAGCCGCCCTTTCAAGTTTTCGACTTGTCGGGTTGTTTATGCGTAGTATCTTTTGACTATGTCTGCGTTTGCAGGGTGCGGCAAATCATCGTCGTCCATGGTGGTCAAAATCATTGCCCCACTAGAAAAGATGCTCTTGATCACAAATGGTCCTTCGTAAGTAGGAGTCCACTTGCCCCTAGGATCACTTTGCGGCAAGATGATCCGCTTGATTACAAGATCTCCGACTTGATATACCTGACGTCTGACTTTCTTGTTGAAATCCTTGATCATTCGCTTTTGATACGTCTGACCATGACAAACAGCAGTGAGTCGTTTCTCTTCGATCAAATGAAGTTGATTAAGCCGGGTCTGAATCCAATCGTCTTCACTTAAACCAGCATCCTTCATAATCCTCAAGGAAGGAATCTGAACTTCCATAGGTAAAACAGCTTCCATGCCATATACCAAAGAAAAGGGATTTTCCCCCGTTGAAGTGTGTGTCGTGGTACGATATCCATGTAGAGAAAACGGTAACATCTCATGCCAATCCTTGTAGGTGACTGTCATCTTTTGAATGATCTTCTTGATATTTTTGTTCGCGGCTTCAACAACACCGTTCATCTTCGGCCGATAGGGAGATGAACTGTGATAATAAATCTTGAACTGCTCGCACAAAGCGGTGATTATAGTGTTGTTCAAATTTGTACTGTTGTCCATGATGATCCTGTCGGGGATACCATACCGGCATATGAGGTTCTGCTTGATGAAGCAGGCAACCACATTTTTTGTAACAAAGGCGTAGGAAGCTGCTTCGACCCATTTTGTGAAGTAATCAATAGCCACCAGGATGAAGCAATGTCCATTGGATGCCGTAGGCTTGATCTCTCCAATCATGTCAATGCCCCACATCGCGAATGGCCAAGGAGCTGTCAAAACATTGGGAGGAACAGGAGGAATATGTACCTTGTCAACATAGACTTGGCATTTGTGGCAAGTACGGGAATGTTGATGACAATCAGCTTCCATGGTAAACCAGTAATAGCCTGCCCTTAGAATCTTCTTAGCCATCGTATGTCCGCTTAAGTGGGTGCCGAATGTGCCACTATGTATTTCGGTCATGATCAACTCTGCTTCAACCTTGTCCACACAATGAAGTAGAACACAATCATGGTTGCGCTTATAAAGGATGCCATTGCTTAGGAAGAACTTGGCAGCAAACCTCCTTAAGAACTTTTTGTCATTGACGGAAGCTCCTTCAGGGTATTCTCGAGTCTGGAGATTCCTTTTGATTTCATGAAACCAGGGTTGTTCCACTACTTCTTCGGTATTAATCTCATGACAGTGTGCAGGTTCGTCCATTCGCTCGATGGTGATTTGGGGAGCCTCGTTGTCCCAGTTGAGTTTAAACATGGAAGACATTGTAGCCAGAGCATCTGCTAGTTAATTTTCTTCTCGCGGGAAGTGCTCGAAAGTAATCTGCTCGAAATGTGGCAGCAATGTCAGGACATGTTCTTTGTATGGGATAAGATTAGGATGCTTAGTGTCCCACTCTCCTTTGACTTGACTAATAACCAAATCCGAGTCCCCAAATATGACCAAAGATTTGATTCCCAAGTCTATAGCAGCATTGAGACCAAAGATATAAGCTTCATATTCAGCCATGTTATTGGTACAGCTGAAGCAAAGTCGGGCAGTGAAGGGTGTATGGCAACCTTCCGGAGAAATGAGTACTACATCGATACCGTTTCCAAGTGCATTTGAAGCACCATCGAAGTACAGGGTCCATCGGGATCCTTGTTCAGGTCCGTCATACGGTCTTTTACCTTCAATGTTGTCCAATGTCATGATGTCCTCGTCAGGGAAGTCGAATCTCATAGATTGGTAATCTTCGACGGCTTGATGAGCTAGATGGTCAGCTAGTACACTCCCCTTTATAGCTTTTTGGGTAGTATACTGGATATCATACTCAGTCAGGATCATTTTCCATCTACTGATTCTTCCAGATAAAGTAGGCTTCTCGAAGATATACTTGATCGGATCCATCTTGGAAATCAGCAAAGTGGTATAAGTAAACATATACTGCCTTAGCCGGCGAGCAGCCCATACCAAAGCGCAGCAAGTTTTCTCGAGCAGTGAGTAGCGAGTCTCACAGTCGGTAAACTTTTTGCTAAGGTAATAAATAGCATGCTCTTTTCGGCCAGACTCGTCATATTGGCCCAGTACGCACCCCATTGAGTTATCCAAAATAGTCAGATACATGATTAACGGTCTTCCTTCGACGGGTGGCATCAAAATAGGAGGTTCCAGTAAATACTCCTTGATTTTATCGAAAGCAACTTGACAATCATTGTTCCATTCAACCACCTGATCTTTCTTCAACAGCTTGAAGATCGGCTCACAGGTAGATGTTAGGTAAGATATGAACCTTGCGATATAGTTTAAGCGTCCCAAGAATCCTCTAACCTCCTTTTCAGTGCGGGGGGCAGGCATTTCTTGTATAGCCTTTACTTTAGCTAGATCAACCTCAATGCCTTTGTTGTTGACAATAAATCCCAAGAGTTTACCAGACCTGACTCCAAAAGTGCACTTGCTTGGGTTCAGTATGAGCTTATACTCCTTCAACCTAACAAACAGCTTTTGCAGATGATCAAGGTGTTCTTATTTTGTCTGTGATCGGGCTATCATGTCGTCTACGTAGACTTCGATCTCATGATGTATCATATCATGAAACAAAGCTACCATGGCGCGTTGATAGGTTGCCCCGACATTCTTCAGTCTGAATGGCATCACTTTGTAGCAGAAGGTACCCTATTGCGTGACAAAAGTAGTCTTCTCCATGTCTTCGGGGGCCATTTTGATCTGGTTGTATCCCGAGAATCCATCCATGAAGGAAAATACCTTGTGTTGAGCTGTGTTGTCAACCAAGATGTCGATATGTGGCAGCGGAAAATCATCTTTAGGGCTAGCCCTGTTTAAATCCCGATAGTCCACACACATTCTGACTTTGCCGTCCTTTTTAGGCACGGGCATAATGTTAGCAACCCATTGTGGATAGGAAGTAACAGCCAGAAAGCCAGCGTTGAATTGCTTTATTACCTCAGCTTTGATCTTCTCAGACATGTCGGGTCTCATTCGGCGGACCTTTTGTTTGATCGGTGGACAGTCTTCTCTTGTAGGGAGACGGTGAACCACGATATTCGTGTCTAATCCCGGCATGTCTTCATAGGACCAGGCAAAGATCTCAACATATTCGTTCAACAACTGCACTAAGCGCTTTTTGACACTTGGTTCCAGGTTGGCACCCACTTTTACCTCTTTCTTGTCTTCCTCTGTTACCAAGTTGATGGTTTCTAGCAACTCTTCATGAGGCAGAATAGCCCTCTCTTCTTGTTGCAAAAGTCTGGCTAACTCTCCCGGCACTTCACAGTCTTCATCAACTTCGTACTCAGTATGATTGACCAAATCTTTAGAGTTACCGAAGGCTAAAGCAGAATAGTCACCCATGGAATCCGGAGTGGATGGGTACCTGCATTTGTGAGTGTGGGTGTGTGTAAGGGATAACCATCCTTAAACAAAAGAGAATGCAAAAAGAAAGAAAATGAACACAACAGTTTATAGATGAAAACGTCTGATGATTCATTAAAACATGGCATATGATAATGAAGAACATCAAGCCCTTACAAATGAACCTATATGACCCGGGAAAGGCATAAGGTGAAAATAGTGTACGAATTGTTTAATTATACATACCAAAATAGGAAATTGTTCAAAGATAAATTACTGGTTGATGAAGGTGATGGGAATAAAGTCCTTTGCTTCCCAGTTGCTTAGTCCCCCTTCGACGGTTGGAAAGATCCAATCCTCAAAGTTGTCATCTTCATCATCATCTTCTACAACATTAATTCCATGGTGAGTGATTTTGACTGGTGGTCCTCCAGCCTTGGAGCGACGCATAGCTTTCTGGCCTGCAGCAGTAAACCCTAGTCCAAACTTGTCCGTCTTATGGGGAAAATCAGGCAGTTGCCCCCATACTGTACTCCTTCTGTGATCGGTGGATCTGGAACTGACTGTTTAACACTGGTTCGCGAAATGTCGCGGAAGCAAGAGTCGCCACCGTCTTTTATTTTCTCCAAATGGAAAGGACAAAAGCACAGAAAAATTCCTTAAAGAGATTGCTCTCGGTTCGGGAGGTAGATTATAGAAAGGGAAGGTGTTAGCACCCTTTCTATCCATGGTTATCCATGGGCTCTTAGATACTTGCTCATTTGTGTTTTCAAAAATGGTTTGTTTGCTTTTCAATGTGGGTTTTAAAAAAGTTTCTTTGAAAATTCCAGTTCGACTCTTGTATCAGTCCTCAAGAGTGTTTGAAAAGATGCTTTCGAAAGCTTTTTTGAAAAGTGTCGGTGTGAAAAGTATTTTTGAATTTGTTTTGAAATTAGAGCAAGTATCTAGAGTCGTCTACCTACCCTAAGGAATTCGTCTGTGTAAATGTCCTTTAAAGTAGTGCCATCCCACCATTGAGAGGTAGGTAGCACCACCGTTGGAGGTGTTCGGGTCAATTCGAGGTTCGGGACATGGTGATCACCAGAGTAATGGGAAGATACCTTAGAAGCTACCCTCATGCCAGGTTCCCGGATCATGAGGACTTACTAAGACATCCTCTACTCGACGATCACCTTTCGAGGCAAGGCAACAGTGAGGCGTACCCTAGGGGTGGTGTGTGCGATTCGTGTGTCGTGTTTATTTGCATTTATCTTGTCATGTTATCGGTGTTCTACGCTTGATTTTATTTAAGGCCATTCATTCTTGCATGCTATTTGTTTAACAGTTAAAATATTGCGAGAAATAAAAATTCTAAGCTATTACAAAAGGCGCGGGTCCACATCGCCAAAATTAAACCAGGACCCGATTTGACGGAAAAATAAAGAAAGCAAAGTAAATAAAGAATTGAAAAGTAATTACAAGGCTTCGGGAGAGGTACATAATTATTTAAGCAAAATAAAATAAATATGCGAAATTAGAAATAAAATTAAGAATATGGGTGTTGGACCCTTTTGCAAAAATATTAAAATTACATGATGAAATTAATTAATTAATTAAAGAAAGACTTGTTTTTGGTATTTTTATGTATTTTAAGATTTAATAGAAAAATAATTAATCAAAGTACGACGCAAATCCTAATTCTAGTTATTTTTAATTTATTAAGAAATATGTTGAATTTTAACCTAATTTAAACCTAAGTTATTTTCATGCCAATTTAATTATAAAAATAAATAAAATAAATAAGTATTATTATAAGAAAGAAAAATTAAAAAGGAATAAAAACATTAATTAAACCTAATTCTATGTTTTTTTTATATTTTATTATGAAAAGAATTAAAATTGCAACCTAATTTAAAACTAAATTTATTTACATACAATTTGTTTATGAAAATAATTAAAATAAAATACTTATTATATTTTGCTCTTTTTCTGATTTTTAGGCATTTTTTGTATTTTTGTAAAAAATAATATATTAATTAAATAATAATTAAAATAAAAATAGAATTAAAAATAAAGAAACAAAAATTATGCAAACCTTGGGGGGTGGTAGTCCCTAAATAGGAGGTATGATTGTGAAATTTTAAGCCCATTAAGGATCTGGCCTTTATTGACTTTCCAGATGGCATGCTGCAGCGTTGACCTATGCTCATGGTGTGCTTCAGATCTAGGCCTTTGGTTTGATCTCCAGGGGGCACGTGGATGTTAGATTCTGGAAGTGTATGGTGTACTTTTACGCTGAAAGCTGCATGTGAACGCATATGGAAAAATATTATTGAGATAATGCAGACCTGGGGTTCGAACCCAGGTCATGGACATTGCCAGCACGTGTACCTACCACTGAACCATCACTACGCGTTTTGATATATAATAAGCAAATAAATATAATAAAGGAAAACAATCCCTTAATGCATCCAGCGCGCGAATTTTTGAATTGGCCTATCCCCTCTTGCCACGACTCCATCTTCTTCGTGTGTTTTTTATTTTTCTGAAACAAGAACATTAAGCCACGGTTTTGGATTTGTTCCCTTAGGCCCTTTTCAAGAAAATAGCGACTAGAGCTCAGGCATTCATAAATTGGGCGCGATGGGTGTTTCTTCTTCGTCTCCATGCGCTGAATTGAATGGTCTTGGTCTGGAGGACCAATTTTTCTTTAACAAGAAACCCCCAATTTAGAACTTTGTAAACCCTAAAAGTCAAACATGGCACATTTGTATACAACGCATAAAAACACAATTAAATGCATTGGTTAGTTTCAGGACAAGATAATAATCATGAATCAATGAATAAAAAATGCAAAGGATGCGTGAATCATGATGCACGATTGTGAATTTTCCTTGATGCAGTTCCGGTTCAATATACCAATTCTTTAAGCTTTGAGGAATGATATGGATTGGAACACGTTCAGGAACCTTCAAGGAAGCTAATGGAATAGTTTTTATGCCTTGAATTGCCCTGGAAGTGAGTTTGCAGTTTTGAGTTTCTTTGAGAAAATTTCAAGTTTGATTCTTATGTTTCTGAGCAGCTGCGTGGTCCTTGTGATTAGGGTTGTATTCAGGCTTTTGTATTGAGTGCATTAGGTCACAAAACTTGCTCCAAATCTCTTGCAATCATGGTTTTGAATATTTGATTTTTCAAGATGATTTCCATATCTTTTTCCATGCAATTTTGTATCAATTAGGATCCAATCAAGCCAAATCTTTCCACATTTGCATATGCACGAAATATTGAGTCTAAAACATGTATAAAAAGATTGGTTAGGTTAAGTTAAATATTTTTCATATATTTAAATGATTTAAATGAATTAATATAAATAAAAATTCAAATAAATAAATAAAAAATGAGAAAATACTTCCCTTTGGGCCAAGTGGTCGTGCATATGCTTGGAATGATGAATCATGGAAGAAAAATGGGCCCATTAGCAATTTTAGGTCATTTGAAGTAATGTTGACTTTTCAAAATATCCAAAAATTTCCCAAATTCCACAAGGCATAACTTGCTCAATTTTTAAGCTTTTCTCATGTTATTGGACATTTTGGAAAGGTCTTTGAGTCCTCTAACCAATGCCTTTGGTCCCATGTCATTTTGATTTACCAATCTCAAGTTATGGCCTTTGACTTAAAGTCCCTTTTTGTTGACTTTTGAAAATGACCTATAATGTTGAAATTGATAACTTTTTGTGAGAGCATTTCTTGGACTTGAAGTATGAAGATGAGTTGTAGGAAATGTCTTTATCTTCAAAATGAGCTTTGGATGGGATTTTTCTGATAATCCATGTGAAAGTTATGCCCTGGTCAATTTCAGTTGACTTTTTCAGCTGTCCAAATAAGGAAACTTTTGCATTTTGATGATTTCTGAGCCAAATTTTGAGAATCATGATCAAGCATTGATCAAATGATGTTTGTGGCTTAAAAATGATATGTTGACCAAAAATTTGAACTTTTGACTGTCGAATGACCATTTTGCCCCTACAGTTGACTGTAGTGCAATTAGGGTTTTTGACTGTGCAATTTTGAGCTGAATGCCTTGAAACTTGATATGAGGATACTTGACCATATTTGTAGGCATATGAGACTTGATTGGACCTTTGCAGACTTCATTTTCTTGATCAGAACACAAACCCTAATCTTGACTGTATAGGAGACCTTGCACTGTGCAACCCTTAGGGGAGATTTGAAGCTTGACTTGGAAATTTCTTGGAGAATATGGGAGGGCAAATTTTGGGGTACAACAGTTGCCCCTGTTCAATCTTCTTAGACCTGAGGATGCAAATTGGCTGACGTGCCTTTCGTAATCCTAAGGTGGAAGATGATTGAACACTAGAGTGCCCAGAAATTTGCGCTCATATGTTAGCAGTGTGATGGGGGAATGGGCTTATAGATGCCATTTGGAGATTGCTGGATAGGATGATGGGCTTATAGATGCCATCTGGATGTTGATCGCGTAGGAGATTCCTTAGCGAGAACCTGCATACCTGCAAAAGAACAAATGAGTACCTGACACGTTGCAGGGGCTGGTTTTCAGATGCTTGGTATAGATGTGTCCTGACTGGTTACAGGAGCTGAGTCTGGAGCTTCAAACGGCGATGAATGAACCAGGGATGGTTACTGCCTTAGCATGAATGGTAAGGGAATCTTGGACGATTACTACCCCAACAGGAACGCTGAGAGAATCTTGAGTGTCTTCTACTGGGATAAGAATCAGGGAGATCTTAGGGTCGATCTGACTGAACCAGAGAAGGCCTTTGACTGGATAAGCATCAGGAAAATCTTAGGGTCGATTTAACTGAACCGGACAAGGTCTTGGAATATCTTCAACTGGATAAGCATCAGGGAGATCTTAGGGTCGATCTGACTGAACCAGAGAAGGCCTTTGACTGGATAAGCATCAGGAAAATCTTAGGGTCGATTTAACTGAACCGGATAAGGTCTTGGAATATCTTCAACTGGATAAGCATCAGGGAGATCTTAGGGTCGATCTGACTGAACCAGAGAAGGCCTTTGACTGGATAAGCATCAGGAAAATCTTAGGGTCGATTTAACTGAACCAGACAAGGTCTTGGAATATCTTCAACTGGATAAGCATCAGGGAGATCTTAGGGTCGATCTGACTGAACCAGAGAAGGCCTTTGACTGGATAAGCATCAGGAAAATCTTAGGGTCGATTTAACTGAACCGGACAAGGTCTTGGAATATCTTCAACTGGATAAGCATCAGGGAGATCTTAGGGTCGATCTGACTGAACCAGAGAAGGCCTTTGACTGGATAAGAATTAGGAAAATCTTAGGGTCGATTTAACTGAACTGGACAAGGTCTTGGAATATCTTCAACTGGATAAGCATCAGGGAGATCTTAGGGTCGATCTGACTGAACCAGAGAAGGCCTTTGACTGGATAAGCATCAGGAAAATCTTAGGGTCGATTTAACTGAACCGGACAAGGTCTTGGAATATCTTCAACTGGATAAGCATCAGGGAGATCTTAGGGTCGATCTGACTGAACTAGAGAAGGCCTTTGACTGGATAAGCATCAGGAAAATCTTAGGGTCGATTTAACTGAACCGGACAAGGTCTTGGAATATCTTCAACTGGATAAGCATCAGGGAGATCTTAGGGTCGATCTGACTGAACCAGAGAAGGCCTTTGACTGGATAAGCATCAGGAAAATCTTGGGGTCGATTTAACTGAACCGGACAAGGTCTTGGAATATCTTCAACTGGATAAGCATCAGGGAGATCTTAGGGTCGATCTGACTGAACCAGAGAAGGTCTTGGAACATAGCTGAGAATTTAACTGGATCTTTCCTGAAAGGTAAAGGTCAGTCATATGCAATGCATGATATGGATCAAGCAATGATGTTCTCAATATAAATGAGACTTGTATGATATAATGTGTCTATGCATGTTATAATGATGTATGTGATGTTTTATGTATGTTTTTGTCTAGGAAAGTGAATCCTGACGGATGTCGGGAAGTCGTATCCTGGGCTGATGTTGAAGAATAGATTTTGCTTCCGCTGGGGATGATAACTGCAAGAATACCGGTAGGAGAAGATGACTCCGTTGCAGAATAAACTTGGCAAATGGAGGATTCTGCGGGGAGAAAAGATACTCTAGCGACCATGCTGGGAAGCAATACTCTGTGGGAAGAGGGATGCCTTGCTGAGTGTTGATAATAATTTGCTGGGAAGCCCTTGTTGTTGGAAGTGTTGATAGACTTCGCTGGGGATAAGAAGGCTTTGTCGACGACGCTCTTTCCGTGGCTTTTGGCTAAGGATAACCCAGTTATATCCTGTTAAGGAAATAACTCTTTAAATAAAGTCGGGCGACGCGTTCGTGCTCTGCGAAGGATAAGCTTCCAGAATCTACTGGGGATAAGCTTACTGCTTGGGGAGATGAATTCCAACTTTCCTGGGGAAACTGGATTGGACTCTTCTGGGGGGTTTTGGAACTGCGGGGGAGTGATTCCTTTGAATGTTGGTATACCGCCGGGGAACAATCTTTAGACCAAGACTGCCGGGGATGCTTGTTTAAGAATATATGTATTGCTGCTGGGGAATGTTGAGCTCTACGGGAGGGTACCCAATTTCCTCGAGATTTATCAACTCTGCTTGGAGAAGAATGTATTGACCTGCTGATTTACTCTCTGGGGAATTAATACGTACTAGTCATATTCTTTAGCCGAACCTACCTTGGTACCTTGGAGGATAGAACAATTGGACTGCTCAGACAAATCTTTATTGCCCCTGTTTCTAGTGTCACCTGCAATTAATTCCTTTGTTTCGTATGCAAATATTTATGAGTTAGCAAACTATTGTCAATGCATATATCACAAATTGAACCTTGGACGTTCTTCGCAAAACAAAACAGAAAAAGAAAAAACACTTGGCATGTTTAACTGAAAATATATTTGTATTGATTTTGAATGGTCCGTGAATAGGCGTTTGGTGTACAAGAGGCTGACGTCCTAGTAAGAGAACGCCGCCGAGCAAAAGAGTTTATACAAGTTTTGTACAAAAGAAAATAAAACAGCTGTGTGAAATGAATGATCCCACTGGGTTTCAATTCTGCTATTGCCTTTATAACTCCGAGCGTCTCATCACTTGATGACCTTGGTTGAAGGTGAAGCTGACTGATCGATGCCGTCTGAACTTGATGTAGATACCGGATTCTGGATGCAAAGTGATCCAATGAGACATAGTATTACGCTTTTATCCCTAATTTTTGCCTGGACCGCCCTTTCGGGTTTTCAGTCCACCGGGATACCCATTTTTGCCCAAGCCGCCTTTTCAGGTTTTCGACTTGCCGGGTGCACAGATTTTTCATTTTCATCCCTTCATTTTGCCCGAACCCTTTTGGTTCGACGGGAAGCCCTAATTTTTGCCTAGGCATGTCAGCCTAGCGGGTCTTTTTCATGCGTAGTATCTTTTTACTATGTCTGCATTAGCGGGGTGAGGAAGGTCGTCACCATCCATATTGGTTAATATCATTGCTCCTCCTGAGAACACATGCTTAACCACAAATGGCCCTTCATATGTAGGGGTCCATTTGCCCCTTGGATCACTCTGAGGAAGGATGATTCGCTTGATCACCAGATCCCCAACTTGATATTCCTGTGGTCTGACCTTTTTGTTAAATGCCCTGATCATCCGTTTCTGATACGTCTAACCATGACAGATAGCAGCAAGTCTCTTTTCATCAATGAGGTTGAGCTGATCAAGTCGTGTCTGGATCCAATCATCTTCGTTCAGATTTGCATCCTTCATTATCCGGAGAGAGGGTATCTGTACTTCGATCGGCAAGACTGCCTCCATACTATAAACCAGAGAGAAAGGAGTTGCCCCGGTTGACGTCCTAGCTGAGGTACGGTACCCATGCAGAGCGAACAGTAACATCTCGTGCCAATCTTTATAGGTCACTGTCATCTTCTGCACGATTTTCTTGATGTTCTTATTTGCTGCTTCTACAGCCCCATTCATCTTCGGTCTGTAGGGAGAAGAATTGTGGTGCTGTATCTTGAACTGTTCGCAGAGCTCAGCGATCATCTTATTGTTTAGATTGGTACCGTTGTCTGTAATAATTCGCTCAGGGACGCCATATCGACAGATCAGGTTATGCCGAATGAACCGTGCCACAACAGTCTTGGTTACCGTAGCATAGGATGCTGCCTCAACCCACTTCGTAAAATAATCAATCGCCACTAGGATGAAGCGATGTCCATTAGATGCCGTAGGTTTAATCTCGCCGATCATGTCTATGCCCCACATTGCAAACGGCCAAGGCGCAGTCAGAACATTCAGGGGAACCGGAGGAACATGCACCTTGTCTGCATAAATCTGGCACTTGTGGCATGTCCTGGAGTGTTGGTAACAATCAGCTTCCATTGTGGACCAGTAATATCCTGCCCGTAGGGTCTTCTTAGCCATAGTGTGTCCACTGGAATGTGTACCAAAGGTCCCTTCATGTAGCTCTTCCATGATTCTTTCCGCTTCGGTCTTATCCACACAACGCAGTAGGGTTGAATCATGGTTTCGCTTGTACAAGATGCCGTTGCTTAGGAAGAACTTGGCTGCAAACCTCCTCAGGAACTTCTTATCATTGACAGAGGCACCCTTAGTGTATTCCTGAGCTTCCAGATATCTCTTCACCTCATGGTACCAAGGCTTCTCAGTCACCAATTCAGTCTCGAGATCGCAACAGTATGCCGGTTCGTCCAGTTTCCAGATGATGATCCGGGGAGCCTCATTATCCCATTTGACCTTGAACATAGAAGACATTGTAGCTAACGCGTCCGCTAGCTGATTCTCTTCTCTTGGAAAGTGCTCAAAGGTTATCTCTGTGAAGTGGGGGATCAGGGTCAACACACATTCTCTGTAAGGAATCAGGTTTGGATGTTTCGTATCCCACTCTCCTTTGATCTGATTGATCACAAGAGCGGAATCTCCGAAGACACTCAGAAACTTGATCCTTAGGTCAATCGCAGCTTGAAGACCCATGATGCACGCCTCATACTCCGCCATGTTGTTGGTACAGTTGAAACACAGCCGGGCAGTTAGTGGAGTATGAGTACCTTATGGAGATATAATTATGGCACCGATACCATTTCCCAAAGCATTGGAGGCTCCGTCAAAGTGCATAGACCATCGGGATCCTGGTTCAGGTCCTTCATCCGGTCCGGGTACTTCACAATCAGTCACTATCATGATGCTTTCGTCCGGAAACTCAAAGTTCATTGACTGATAGTCCTCTACAGCTTGATGTGCCAAGTGGTCTGCCAATACACTTCCCTTGATGGCTTTCTGGGTTGTATACTGAATGTCGTATTCTGTCAAGATCATTTGCCATCTTGCAATTCTCCCAGACAGAGCAGGTTTTTCGAATATGTACTTTATAGGATCCATCTTTGAGATCAACAAGGTAGTGTGAGTCAGCATATACTGTCTCAGCCGGCGAGCAGCCCATACCAAAGCGCAGCAAGTTTTCTCAAGCAGTGAGTATCGGGTCTCACAGTCGGTAAACTTTTTGCTAAGGTAATAAATGGCATGCTCTTTTCGGCCAGACTCGTCATGCTGCCCCAGCACACACCCCATTGAGTTGTCAAGCACTGTCAGGTATAGTATCAGAGGTCTCCCTTCAACCGGTGGCATAAGGATAGGTGTTTCCTGGAGATACTCTTTGATTTTGTCAAAAGCAGCCTGACATTCATCGTTCCAACGTACTACCTGATCTTTCTTCAGCAGCTTGAAGATTGGCTCACAGGTAGCAGTCAGATGTGAGATGAAGCGAGCAATGTAATTCAGGCGTCCTAAAAAGCCTCTGACTTCCTTCTCTGTCCTGGGAACCGGCATCTCTTGAATAGCTTTGACCTTAGCAGGGTCCACTTGAATACCTTTATCACTGACCACGAAGCCTAGTAATTTTCCAGATCTTACCCCGAAGGTACACTTGTTCGGGTTCAATCTCAGCTTATACAGTTTCAACCGGTCAAACAATTTCTGCAAATGATCTAGGTGCTCTTCCTCAGTCTGGGACCTAGCGATCATGTCGTCCACATACACTTCTATCTCATGATGGATCATGTCATGAAATAAAGCAACCATGGCACGTTGGTAGGTTGCCCCAGCGTTCTTTAATCCAAATGGCATGACCTTGTAACAGAAGGTGCCCCACTGAGTAACAAATGTAGTCTTTTCCATGTCTTCAGGTGCCATCTTGATCTGATTGTAACCTGAAAAGCCATCCATGAAAGAGAATACCTTGTGCTGAGCTGTGTTATCAACAAGGACATCGATGTGAGGTAAGGGGAAGTCATCCTTGGGGCTGGCCCTGTTCAGATCCCTGTAATCGACACACATTCTGACCTTTCCATCCTTCTTAGGTACCAGCACCACATTAGCAACCCACTGAGGGTAAGAAGTCACTGCAAGGAACCCAGCATCAAACTGTTTCATAACCTCGGCCTTAATCTTCTCAGACATCTCTGGACGCATCCGACGGACCTTTTGCTTAACTGGAGGGCAGTCTTCCTTAGTTGGCAAATGATGGACCACAATATCGGTATCCAACCCGGGCATGTCTTCGTAGGACCAAGCAAAGATCTCCATATAATCATGCAGCATCTTGGTTAACCGTTGCTTCACGCTGAGCTCTAGGTTGGCACCAATCTTTATCTCTTTCCTGTCTGCCTCAGTACCCAAGTTTATGGTTTCCACTGGCTCTTCATGGGGTTGAATTGCCCTCTCTTCCTGAAGCAACAGTCTTGCAAGCTCGCCAGGCACTTCGCAACCATCTTCACCTTCGTCTTCGGCTAAGTTGATCGGATTTTCGGAGTCATAATTGGCAGTAGCAGAGTTGTTATCAGTGAGATCCAGAGTGGATTGGAACCTGTATGAGTGAGTGTGTGTGTAAATACAGCTGTTTTGAAAATTATGTAAAGGAAAGAAAGACAGAAAAGGAACACAATATTTGTAATGCGAAAATACGTCCAAGATTTTCATTCATGATATATGAAATGACAGTTTGTATGCCCTCACAAATAGAACCACGGTGCCTCGGGTAAGACACCGGGCCATAGAGTTTATCATTGTTTATTACAAAATAACGAAACAAAGAAATTCATTACTCAGTAACAAGAGAAACAGATAAGTTGTCCTTTGCACTCCAATTGTTGAGTCCACCGTCGGTTGCCGGGTAGATCCAGCTATCAAACTCAGCTTCATCAACTTCCTCTTCGTCCCCAATAGCATTTACTCCATGAGCAGGCAGGGGCGCTGTCACCACATTTGGCTTCTCAGATGCCTCGAACTGCACTTCCTTGGCGTCAATAAGGTCCTGTAGCTTGTTCCTTAATGCCCAACAGTCATCAGTAGAGTGCCCCGGGCTGTCTGAATGGTAAGCACAACGAGCATTCGGGTTGTACTTGGGGGATGCAGTATTTGGAAACTTCGGCGCCTCCCTGACAGTCACTAAATTGGTTGAGAGCAACTGTGGCAGGATCTGCGACAAAGTCATGCTTAAGCGGGTGAATTCTCTCCGGGGTCTTTCAACCTTCTGAGGATTGTTTGGCCGGGGAGCGGCCGCAGGCTTAGCAATCATTACCGCACTGACAGATTGGCGGTGCTCATGTCTCTCTGATTTCCTGGAACCATATACGGCGCTAGACTCCTTCTTGAAGGGTTTCTTCTCAGAACTAGATGATGTACCCTTCGGAATTTTTCCAGACTTTAACCCAGCTTCAATCCTTTCTCCAGTCAAGATTAGATCAGTGAACCCTGTAGACGAATTCCCGATGAGATGGTTGAAAAATGGCCCAGATAGGGTCCCCAAGAACATGTCTACCAACTCCCGATCAGTCAATGGTGGTTGTACCCTGCCAGCCAGGTCTCTCCACTTCTGAGCGTACTCCTTAAAACCTTCGCTTGCACCTAACGACATACCCTGAAGTTGGGTACGTGTGGGGGCAAGGTCGGCATTATATTGATACTGCTTGTAGAAAGCAGTAGCCAACTCCTCCCAGTTACGAACCTTGGTCCCATCCAGCTGATAGAACCATTCGAGATGAGTCCCTGAAAGACTCTCCTGGAAGAAGTGGATCCACAAATTCTTATCCGCAGAGTACGGCTGAATTTTCCGAACATAGGACCTTAGGTGCAGCTTGGG
This sequence comes from Vicia faba, assembly GCA_948472305.1. NCBI lineage: Eukaryota > Viridiplantae > Streptophyta > Magnoliopsida > Fabales > Fabaceae > Vicia > Vicia faba. The sequence continues at coordinate 1,422,315,131 of OX451735.1, forward strand.
GCAAGACGCCCCGTCATACTTAGAGAAGGATGGTGCTTTGAACTTGTGGGGGATGATCACACCAGTTGACAAACCCAGATCTCCGAAATCCAGCCCAGGTACCTGTTGAACCTCCATAGCCTTCAATCTGTCCTCCAGTTGCTTATATTTGTCTTCTGCAGGAGGGTACTGCTCTTCATCAAAATCTGTCTCGTTGTCGGAGACTACCGGACTAGGAACCCTTGCTTCTGCCTGAGGAGAACTCTTGTCAACAGAAGAACCAGCCTCTTCCTGCTGCAGAGTGTTACCAAACCTTCGGCCCGAGTTGAACAGAACAGTTCTTCTCTTCTTCTTCTTCTCCTTCTTCAGGAGCATAGCCTTCAGTTCTTCTTGACCTTGAGCCAGACCCTTGATTAATTCCTGGAATTGTGCATTCTGCACCTGAAGAGCCTTGATCGATGTCTCAGTTGATGCAGAGTCGGTATTCATGATGCTGAAATAAACAGCGAAGAACTGTAAGCAACCTGAAAAGGGGAAAAACCTGCTATGCACATGATGTATGAAGTGCGTATGATTTATGTTTTCAAAGACAATCGGGAATCAACTTTGTAAACAAAAAAGAACACACTTCATTAGATTCAACTTTGTTACTGAAATTATTCAACAAGTTGCCCTTAGGCGTTACATGAAAGGAAATACATGAAAAGGGAATAAAACTGTAAAAGCACATCCAGAGTTCCTTATTGATCCCATGGTCTCCTCTTCTCAGTACGGATGTAGGCATTCAGAGCTCTCTCGTTCTCCAACTGTTTTGTCAACTTCTGGATCTTTGATTCCTGCTCGTTGAACTTTTCCCGGTAAGAATCCCGCTCTTCTCGCAGTTGCGACCAAGATCTCTTCAATGTCTCATAATCAGTAGGTATCTGAGGAGGAAGGACAGTTGGAGGAACACCATCTTTATCAGGACACTCAAGAATGATGGGTCTGACAGCTTCATACGGCATACCTAACTTCTGAGCACGGATGCGAACCCATTTGTAGTAGGCTTCCATAGGTAAAGAAGTCTTTGGCCCTAACTCTTGTGGGTCAGCTTTATGAACTTTGTCCCAAGCCTTGATGAACCTACGACGCAGCTCGTCACTATCCACCTGAAACTCGAAACTGATGTGAGGCACCAACATCTCATGGGGGCCTGCTCTTCTTGCTCTCCCAAACTGACGGAGTGCTAGACATGGATTGTAAGAGATCCCTCCTTGAGTACCAATCAGAGGAACATTAGGATACTCCCCGCATCGATCAATAATAGTTATCTCATCCAAACCTCTGCAAGTCCAAATGATGTCTTTATCGGTGAGAGACATTAACCTATGAGCCCAACCTCTTCCTTCTTGATTCTTCAGTACGCACTTAGGGAGGTGCGAAATAAACCACCTCACCAACAAAGGGATACAACACCATAGGGTTCCTCGTCTTCGGGTAGTATGGGCATGAAGTTGTTGCAAGATGTCACCCAAGAGAGTGGGCACAGGATTCTGAGACATAAAGATCCTTATGGCAGTGACATTGATGAAGTTGTCAGGATTAGGAAATAGGACTAACCCATAGATTAGGAGAGCCAAGATGTCTTCATATGCCCTAAAGTCCAGGTCATTCTAGAAATTGTTAGCTTTACCAATTAGAAACTTGGCCAAGAAACCCTTAACTCCGCTTCTAGTTACCCAGTTTTCTGTTACCTCTTGATGGGTCAAAGGAAGAGCTGCAGCCACATCCTCAAGCCTGAGGGTCTTTTCCCAACCAGTAAAGGGAGTCTGATCCAAGATAGGGATACCAAGCAAATCAGAGAACTCTTCCAGGGTAGGGACCAGCTGGAAGTCTTGAAAGGTGAAGCACTGGTACAAAGGGTCATAGAACTGGGTCAGAACACTCATCAACTGTTGATCCCGCTTTGCAGTGACTAAACTGAGAAGAGAACCATGCCTCTGAATGAAGGAAGTGGTATTTGGAATTCTTCTAACCAACTCATCAAGCAACTCAGGTGAACGAACAAAGTTGAACCGGATAGTATTCCTTCGCACAGGCATCATAATGTCCTACAAAACAGAGCAAAGATGAAACCCTCTTGTCTTTGAAATGGTCAGTCCTTATGCAGGATGCATGCAATGCTCATGATGCTATGATGTTATGATAAAGCACACCACATATAGATACAAAAGCAAACATGGTAAGGCACACAAGTCACACAAGGCAAGCCCCTAAAGTTTAGGCCAGCATGAGGTCTAGGTACTACCCTCTTTCAGTTTGTTGGTTCATACCTGTCCTAATCAAAAGTAACCGGGTTCTTAGAGGATCCCAATATCATTGACTACCCTCAATCGGTCATAACTCCAGCATCGCAATCTTTTCTTGCGGCCAGAACCATCACGAGAGTTTAGCCTCAATGGGCGTAGCATACTGCTACTGTTCTAAAGGCCAAGTTGTGTCAATTAAGGTTCTAAGGTTGTTGGTGCTTAATGACTCCTTAGAAGACCCATATTCTCCTCGTTGCGACACAAGGGATATCGGTACAGACCAAGGTGCCACACCAACGTAGCCACTGCTTCACCTGTGTCGGTCTACGCCGGACAGGTCCCTCACAGCTTATGCTACCTAAACAGGGTATCCCCAGATCCGGGTTAGGATCTATGTAACTCCGATGCAACCCACAATAGTAAAGCAAGCAAATCAATACAAGTGAAAACACAGTTATGAACTAGCCCTAAGGTACACCTCACTTTATAGAGTAATTCCCCAACAGAGTCGCCAGTTCTGTGATCGGTGGATCTGGAACTGACTGTTTAACGCTGGTTCGCGAAATGTCGCGGAAGCAAGAGTCGCCACCGTCTTTTATTTTCTCCAAATGGAAAGGACAAAAGCACAGAAAAATTCCTTAAAGAGATTGCTCTCGGTTCGGGAGGTAGATTATAGAAAGGGAAGGTGTTAGCACCCTTTCTATCCATGGTTATCCATGGGCTCTTAGATACTTGCTCATTTGTGTTTTCAAAAATGTTTTGTTTGCTTTTCAATGTGGGTTTTAAAAAAGTTTCTTTGAAAATTCCAGTTCGACTCTTGTATCAGTCCTCAAGAGTGTTTGAAAAGATGCTTTCGAAAGCTTTTTTGAAAAGTGTCGGTGTGAAAAGTATTTTTGAATTTGTTTTGAAATTAGAGCAAGTATCTAGAGTCGTCTACCTACCCTAAGGAATTCGTCTGTGTAAATGTCCTTTAAAGTAGTGCCATCCCACCATTGAGAGGTAGGTAGCACCACCGTTGGAGGTGTTCGGGTCAATTCGAGGTTCGGGACATGGTGATCACCAGAGTAATGGGAAGATACCTTAGAAGCTACCCTCATGCCAGGTTCCCGGATCATGAGGACTTACTAAGACATCCTCTACTCGACGATCACCTTTCGAGGCAAGGCAACAGTGAGGCGTACCCTAGGGGTGGTGTGTGCGATTCGTGTGTCGTGTTTATTTGCATTTATCTTGTCATGTTATCGGTGTTCTACGCTTGATTTTATTTAAGGCCATTCATTCTTGCATGCTATTTGTTTAACAGTTAAAATATTGCGAGAAATAAAAATTCTAAGCTATTACAAAAGGCGCGGGTCCACATCGCCAAAATTAAACCAGGACCCGATTTGACGGAAAAATAAAGAATTGAAAAGTAATTACAAGGCTTCGGGAGAGGTACATAATTATTTAAGCAAAATAAAATAAATATGCGAAATTAGAAATAAAATTAAGAATATGGGCGTTGGACCCTTTTGCAAAAATATTAAAATTACATGATGAAATTAATTAATTAATTAAAGAAAGACTTGTTTTTGGTATTTTTATGTATTTTAAGATTTAATAGAAAAAGAATTAATCAAAGTACGACGCAAACCCTAATTCTAGTTATTTTTAATTTATTAAGAAATATGTTGAATTTTAACCTAATTTAAACCTAAGTTATTTTCATGCCAATTTAATTATAAAAATAAATAAAATAAATAAGTATTATTATAAGAAAGAAAAATTAAAAAGGAATAAAAACATTAATTAAACCTAATTCTATGTTTTTTTTATATTTTATTATGAAAAGAATTAAAATTGCAACCTAATTTAAAACTAAATTTATTTACATACAATTTGTTTATGAAAATAATTAAAATAAAATACTTATTATATTTTGCTCTTTTTCTGATTTTTAGGCATTTTTTGTATTTTTGTAAAAAATAATATATTAATTAAATAATAATTAAAATAAAAATAGAATTAAAAATAAATAAACAAAAATTATGCAAACCTTGGGGGGTGGTAGTCCCCAAATAGGAGGTATGATTGTGAAATTTTAAGCCCATTAAGGATCTGGCCTTTATTGACTTTCCAGATGGCATGCTGCAGCGTTGACCTATGCTCATGGTGTGCTTCAGATCTAGGCCTTTGGTTTGATCTCCAGGGGGCACGTGGATGTTAGATTCTGGAAGTGTATGGTGTACTTTTACGCTGAAAGCTGCATGTGAACGCATATGGAAAAATATTATTGAGATAATGCAGACCTGGGGTTCGAACCCAGGTCATGGACATTGCCAGCACGTGTACCTACCACTGAACCATCACTACGCGTTTTGATATATAATAAGCAAATAAATATAATAAAGGAAAACAATCCCTTAATGCATCCAGCGCGCGAATTTTTGAATTGGCCTATCCCCTCTTGCCACGACTCCATCTTCTTCGTGTGTTTTTTATTTTTCTGAAACAAGAACATTAAGCCACGGTTTTGGATTTGTTCCCTTAGGCCCTTTTCAAGAAAATAGCGACTAGAGCTCAGGCATTCATAAATTGGGCGCGATGGGTGTTTCTTCTTCGTCTCCATGCGCTGAATTGAATGGTCTTGGTCTGGAGGACCAATTTTTCTTTAACAAGAAACCCCCAATTTAGAACTTTGTAAACCCTAAAAGTCAAACATGGCACATTTGTATACAACGCATAAAAACACAATTAAATGCATTGGTTAGTTTCAGGACAAGATAATAATCATGAATCAATGAATAAAAAATGCAAAGGATGCGTGAATCATGATGCACGATTGTGAATTTTCCTTGATGCAGTTCCGGTTCAATATACCAATTCTTTAAGCTTTGAGGAATGATATGGATTGGAACACGTTCAGGAACCTTCAAGGAAGCTAATGGAATAGTTTTTATGCCTTGAATTGCCCTGGAAGTGAGTTTGCAGTTTTGAGTTTCTTTGAGAAAATTTCAAGTTTGATTCTTATGTTTCTGAGCAGCTGCGTGGTCCTTGTGATTAGGGTTGTATTCAGGCTTTTGTATTGAGTGCATTAGGTCACAAAACTTGCTCCAAATCTCTTGCAATCATGGTTTTGAATATTTGATTTTTCAAGATGATTTCCATATCTTTTTCCATGCAATTTTGTATCAATTAGGATCCAATCAAGCCAAATCTTTCCACATTTGCATATGCACGAAATATTGAGTCTAAAACATGTATAAAAAGATTGGTTAGGTTAAGTTAAATATTTTTCATATATTTAAATGATTTAAATGAATTAATATAAATAAAAATTCAAATAAATAAATAAAAAATGAGAAAATACTTCCCTTTGGGCCAAGTGGTCGTGCATATGCTTGGAATGATGAATCATGGAAGAAAAATGGGCCCATTAGCAATTTTAGGTCATTTGAAGTAATGTTGACTTTTCAAAATATCCAAAAATTTCCCAATTTCCACAAGGCATAACTTGCTCAATTTTTAAGCTTTTCTCATGTTATTGGACATTTTGGAAAGGTCTTTGAGTCCTCTAACCAATTCCTTTGGTCCCATGTCATTTTGATTTACCAATCTCAAGTTATGGCCTTTGACTTAAAGTCCCTTTTTGTTGACTTTTGAAAATGACCTATAATGTTGAAATTGATAACTTTTTGTGAGAGCATTTCTTGGACTTGAAGTATGAATATGAGTTGTAGGAAATGTCTTTCTCTTCAAAATGAGCTTTGGATGGGATTTTTCTGATAATCCATGTGAAAGTTATGCCCTGGTCAATTTCAGTTGACTTTTTCAGCTGTCCAAATAAGGAAACTTTTGCATTTTGATGATTTCTGAGCCAAATTTTGAGAATCATGATCAAGCATTGATCAAATGATGTTTGTGGCTTCAAAATGATATGTTGACCAAAAATTTGAACTTTTGACTGTCGAATGACCATTTTGCCCCTACAGTTGACTGTAGTGCAATTAGGGTTTTTGACTGTGCAATTTTGAGCTGAATGCCTTGAAACTTGATATGAGGATACTTGACCATATTTGTAGGCATATGAGACTTGATTGGACCTTTGCAGACTTCATTTTCTTGATCAGAACACAAACCCTAATCTTGACTGTATAGGAGACCTTGCACTGTGCAACCCTTGGGGGAGATTTGAAGCTTGACTTGGCAATTTCTTGGAGAATATGGGAGGGCAAATTTTGGGGTACAACACCTTCCTTCTTTGATTACAGCCTATGAGTCCTTGATAGATGCCATCTTAGATACATGCTTGGGAACGATAGGCACCTCAACCATTGTCTTCGCAACTGCGACCTCAGGAGAAACTTCCTCAAAATGTTGGAAAGGCGTTTCTATGAATTCGCCATCCAACTCCACATAGCAGAAGGAGTTAAGATGACTTATCATGTATTCTTCCTCGCCGTGCACCGTTATAATCTTTCCCTGAACTGAATATTTTAGCATTTGGTGTAAAGAGGAGGTAACTGCCCCAGCATAATGGATCCACGGCCTTCCTAATAAGCATGAATATGAGGGACGGATGTCCATCACGTAAAAGGTAGAGTTGAAGGTCTCGGTGCCCACTTTGATAGGAATGTCCACCTCTCCATGGACCATCCTTTTAGAACCGTCCAAGGCTCTAACAACGATGTTACTGGGTTTGAGGGTCAATCCTTCACAGTCCAATCGGTCTAACGCTTTCTTTGGCAACACATTCAAGGATGAACCGGTATCAACTAAGACATGGGCGAGGGTGGTTCCCTTGCATTCAACTGAGACATGTAGCGCGTCGTTGTGTTTCCTTCCCTTAGGAGTCAAATCAGCATCGAAAAAACAAAGACCATTATCAACAGTGAGGCTGGCCATGCACTCTTGAAATTGTTCAGCCGAAGTTTCTTGAGGCACGTGTGCCGTCTTTAAAAATTTGATCAGGGCCTTAGAATGGGCCTCAGAGCAGAGTAGAAGAGCCAACATGGAGATTTTGGAAGGGGTCTGCCCTAGCTGTTCCACGACGTCGTAGTCGCTCTTTTTGATTATCTTCAAGATTTCTTCCATTTCTTTCTGGGTGGTCTCGGGGATTACCACAGTCTGAGCCTTCATCCTGACAGACGCTTCTAGTATCCCCTTACCCTTATCGGTAGTATCAACGGAGGGTCTAACTTCAGGTACATCAATTTCTTCAATTATAGGGCCTTGCACAGATGGCGTAACAGGCACAGAAGCTTTCGAGGGTCCGAAGACTGCTCGAGGGGGAGCAATCTCCGGAGAAAAAATTCATCTGCTGCAAGTTATCTTGCTTGTTCCTGCAATATTCCCTATATCAGGGGTTTCATCTTCAGAATTCTCTTGGACTGGTTCAATCTGTTTGATACCATGATAGAATATTTATCCTCCGTAGTTCCATGGTATCATCTTGTTAGATTGATACGGGACAGGCCCCGGCATGGTGATTTTCAATGGCACAAACTTAAGGTCAGGCGTAATCTTGACAGGCCTTTTGTAAGCCTTAGGAAGATTGTTGGAGATGGTTATTATTGTAATGTCATTGGTTGAAGGAACAAAGGTAGCAAAAGTAACAGGAGTGAAGGTATAAACAAGAGTCTTTTGGAAGAGTATCTCTTGGATATCCATCAAGCGTTGGATGTCTGATTTCAACATTGGGCAGTCAGCTCGTATGTTTAAACAAAAGTAACAGTCTTTTCCACAGCCTGGGAATATCCCGACTCTCATCAAATTCACTTTAATCACTGTAAGGGAGTCAAAATGTCAGCAACATTGGTAACATGAAGGTCTTCCATAATGGCATGAACATTATGACCGTGCTTGGGCATTGGGGAGGAAATTACATTTGGCTTTTCGGGCGCATCTAATTCTACCTCCTTGGTGTCAATCAGGTTTTGGATTTTGTTCTTAAGAGCCCAACAATTGTTGGTATCATGCCCTACACTGTCAGAGTGGTAAGCACATTTTGCATTGGAGTGGTAATATGGAGAAGATGTATTAGGGTTCTTTGGCGCTTCCTTCAAATTGGTAAGATTCAGCTTTAGCAAATGAGGGAGTACTTGAGCTGGCGTCATGTTAATTCGGGTGAACTGCCGTTGTGGCCTTTCTACCCGTTGTTGATTAGGTCTTGACTGATTGCCACGAGGTTGATCATTTGAAGAGTTTTAAATCATCACAGACCCTACAGTCGGTCGGTGCCCCATTCCTCCTTGGCTCTTCTGAGAATAAACAGCAGAAGCTTCCTTCTTAGCTGGGAAGGTCTTCTTAACAGCGGTGGACGCGGAGGTATCTTTCTGAATCTTACCACTTTTAATACCGGCCGCGACCCTTTCATCGGTCAAAATTAGTTCGGTGAATCCTGCAGAAGAACTCCCGATTAAATGATTGAAGAAAGGGCCGAACAGAGTCCCTAAAAACATGTCAACCAGCTCTCTATCCGACAATGGTGGCTGCACCCTTCCAGCCAGATCACGCCACTTCTGGGCATACTCCTTAAATCCCTCATTAGAAGCCATACCCATACTCTGTAGCTGAGTACGAGTGGGCGCTAAATCAGCATTGTATTGGTATTGCTGGTAGAAAGCAGCGGCTAAGTCTTCCTAGTTATGAACCTCAGACCTCTCAAGTTAATAGAACCAGTCCAATTGCGTGCCCGACAAACTGTCTTGAAAAAAGTGTACCCATAGGTCTTTATCAGATGACTAGGGTTGGATTTTTCTGACATAGGATCTCAGATGCATCTTTGGGCAGGACAGACCGTCATACTTAGCAAATGTTGGTACTTTGAACTTGGGAGGAATGACGATCCCAACGACCAACCCTAGTTCTTCGAAATCTAAACCAGGTACCCTTTGCAACTCCATGGCTGCCAATCTATCCTCAAGATTTTTATATTTATCATCCGCCGGGGGATATTTTTGTTCGGAGTAATCTTCATCCTCTTCCTCCTCTTCTTCTTCAACTTCAGATTCAGAAGGTACCGCAACTCCTTTTCCTTTACCATCCCCTTCGTCAGACGTTGAGGGGAACTCGAGAACTTTTTTAGAATTGCTTTCAAACCTTCTTCCAAAAGTGGCTACTCCGGGCCTTTTCTTTTTTTTCTCTTTATTTTTCTCCAACAGTGCTTTAAGGTCCTCTTGACCCTTTGCTAAGGTCATGAGGAGTTGCTGGAATTGAGAATTATGTGCTTGCAGATCCTTAACCGTCTGCTCCAAATCCATCTTGCTGAAATAAACAACAGAAAGATAAGGAAACCTGGTGTGAAGACCTATTTATGCATATGATGAATGATGCGTTATTCATGTAATGCATTCAAGGATTCAGAAATTCAAATTTGTTGCAAACAAAAAGAACACACGTCATATTAAGAAGAAATTTGTTAGTACATAAGTGCCCCATGGGCAAAATATTACAAAATTCTTAATGTAAAAAGACATTGCGCATCCTCTTTGGTGCGATGTAAGTGTTGAGAGTTTCCTCCTCATGAAGTCGGCGGGTAAGCTCCAAAACCTTCTTCTCACTGGCATAGAAGTTGGCTTCAAAAGTATTACGTTCTTCTTTAAGTTGGATCCAACTCTTTTGTAATTCTTCCAATGATGTTGGCATGTCAGGATATTGGAGGGTGTATGGAGCCTCTCCTTCCATAACAGGCTCTTTGATCACGGGGAGAATGTGAGGATATGGCATCATAAGATTCTGGGCGCGGGTTCGTACCCACTTGAGGTAAGGCTCAAGGGGGATGGAATTCTTGTGCCCCAGTGTCTTACTATCCACCTTGTTGGGCATCCTTCAAGCTCTGATGAACCTTTGTCGAAGTCCTTGTGCATCGTTGTCGAAGTCAAAAACTAGGTCAGGAATCAGCATATCATGAGGGCCATCCCTCCGAGCATATCCAAACTGTCTTAGAGCTAAACAGGGGTTGTAGGTGATGCCTCCCCTAATGCCAAGTAGTGGGACATTATGGAATTCCCCACAGCGATCAATGATGATGACATTATCTCTGGACCGAGAACACCAATGAACACGAGAATGTGTGAGGGTCATCAACCGTTGTGACCACCTTAAACCCTGCTCATTCTTCAAAACTGATTGTGGAAGGTGAGAAATAAACCACCTTGCTAGGAGAGGAGTACAACACATGAGAACACCTCTTTTCCTCATTGTTCGTGTGTAAAACGAGTGTAGGATGTCCCCAAGCAATGTAGGTACAAGATTCCGGGATATGAAAATCTTGATAGCATTCACATCTATAAGCTGATCAGGGTTTGGGAACAAGACCAACCCATAGATGAGGAGTGCTACAATCTCTTCAAAAGCTTGTAGATCTAGAGAGTTCCAGCAGTCTTGTGCCTTCTCGAACAGAAACTTTGCCAAGAAACCCTTGACACCACTTCTGGTTTCCCAATGACCTTTGATATCAGATGGTTGCAAGTGTAATGCTTGATCAACATCTTCAGGCTTTGGTTCTTTTTCCGTACCGTTGTAGGGTAGTTGATGAAGAATAGGAATTCTTAGGAGTTGAGAAAATTCCTCCAAAGTTGGTACCAGTTGGTAATCAGGGAGTGGTGTAGGGGGTCAAAGAACTAGAAGAGAACTTTCACCATGTCTTCTTCAATGTTGGAGTTGACCAAGCTGAGAAGTCTACCATGTCTTCCACTGAAGAGAGAATTCTCTGGAATCCTGGAAGTAAGTTCCTTGAGTTGAGGAGGGATTCTTACAAGGTTGACTTGTATTGTTTTCCTGCGAAGAGATTCCATGACCTACAAAACAGGAACAAAGATGAAGATCCAAACCCTTGAAATGGTTAGTGGATGCATATGATGCTTTATGATGTTCATGATGTATGCATAAACACATGTACAAGCAAATCACACAAAACCCTAGTTTCAGGCTTGCATGAGGTTTCATAGGTAAGTACCCTCTTGAGTTTAGTTGGCTCAAACCTGTCCTATAAATAGTAACTGGGTTCTAAGGAGCTCAATATCACTGGATTGTTTTCTATGTTCATTGTTTTGGTTTAGCCACTTAACTAGTGACCAAAATATTCCAAGAAAATAACCCTCAATGAGTGTAGTATCGAGTATCTACCAACTTCGGACTGCATCAAAGCCGGTCATCTCACTACC